>CM077647.1:41322609-42002609 GCA_039707465.1 Rhabdophis nuchalis | reverse complement strand
TTTATTCATAGGTTTTAGTTGTATTTTTCCAAGAGCTTCTTTTGGTAAAATAAGCAACTATACAAATTAAATAAATAATAAAACAAGATTTTTTTTAAAACACTTCTTTATTTGGGAATTTTAAAACTCTCCACGTGGTTTAACTTGTAAAGTAACTAAACTTGATACGTTTACTTAGTTGATATGCTTATTCTCACTGCAGGTGGAGACAGCAGTCAGATAGGGTTAACTCTGTCCAGTATCCAATATGGCAGTCTACAGCTGATAAAACCATCCTCCGCATAGCTCCTCCCCAGCTTTCGACAAAGGTGGACTGTAGACTGTAGACGTAATAATGAAGAGGAAAGGAAAGAGAAGAAGGAAAGAGAAGCCTATCCTAGTCCTACTAAGGATTAAACCCTGACCGGAACAATAGGGTGGGACTGACTGCTATCTCCACCTGCAGTGAGAATGAGTACATCAGGTAAGTATCAATGCTTATTCTCCATGATTGGTGGAGACAGCACTCAGATAGGGACATATCTTAGCTTGGCCCGTGGTATGGGAGGGATCTGGTCCCCGTGGACGAGGAGTCCAAGGGATGGAATTGTTGTAAAACCCTCCTTCCAAATGCAGCCTCTGCTGAAGCATATAGATGTATTTTATAATGGTGAATGAAGGGGACAGGGGATGGCCACGTGGCCGCCTTACAAATTTCTTCTACGGCGGCCTGTGTAGCCCAGGCCGCAGACCTGGCCACACTCCGGGTGGAGTGAGCTGTTATGCCTTGTAGTGGAAGCTGATCATTTGCCTTTGTGCCTTAGAAAAGCAGGCCCCAAGCCAACATCCCACAGTTGAAGAAGAGACTTTAGAACAAAGAGAAGCTAGTTGAAAAGAAACTAGCAAGGCCTCAGAATGTTTAAGTGAAGTTGTACGTTTGATGTAAATATGTAAAACTCTGCGGACGTCTAGGGTATGCCACTTGTGTTCTAATCTATGATTAGGATGGGGACAAAAATTTGGTAGAACAAGTTCCTGAATCTTATGAAAGGATGAGTTTATTTTGGGAGTAAATGCTGGAACAAGACGGAGAACGACCCTGTCTGCATGAAAGATGCAGAGGTCGCTTTGAATAAATAGAGTGGCAATTTCAGAAATCTGTCTCGCTGAAGTGACTGCGATAAAGAAGGTGACCTTCAGTATGAGGTATTGTACTGAGATGGTCCGTAAAGGCTTGAATGGAGCCTTGGGGATGAAGTCTAAAACTTTAGTTAGGTCCCACGTTGGGTACCTATGAATGGTGGGAGGACGAATGTTGGTTGCTCTTCAGAGAAATCATTGAATGTGTGTCTGATGAGAGATGGGCACACCTGTCAGTAGATGTCTCAATGTTTTGGGCGAAAGACCTTTAATGAGGCCCTGTTGAAGAAAGTCTAAGACATTGGCCAGAGAGGCTGACAGTGGTACAATGTCATGGGTGGAATACCACCTGGAGAAGTAGTGTCGTATATGTGAGTCGTAGACTCATGTCGCCAAATCTGCATGGTCTTAATGAAACTGTCCGACAGACAGTCTGCTCTTAGTGTCTCTACTCAACCTCCACACAGTGAGCTGCTACCAATGTGGATCTGGATGATGGATTGATCCTTGTGAAAGGAAGAGCTTGTGCATCGGAATGTGCCATGGAGGTACTACAGAGAGAGTCATGAGGTCCCCGAACCAGGGTCGATGGGGCTGATGCAGCACCAGAAGATGCTGCCTCTTCCTCTAGCATTTTCCGCACCACTCTCTGTACTAACGGCAGAGGGGGAAACACGTATAGAAGGCCTGGGGGTCATGGGCATCGCAAAGTGTCCACTCTCTCCAACCTCGGAGCCGGATAACTGGCAGAGAACCTTGTAAGCTGGGCGTTTTCAGTGGCAAAGAGGTCGAGGACCGATCTCCTGTATCTGTTGGACAGTTCCTGAAAGAGGCTGTGGGAGATGCTCCTTTTGCCATGGTCAATCTGGGTGCAACTTAGCCAGTTGGCTTGAGTGTTGTTGACACCCAATATGTGGTCTGTTCGGAGGGAAAGAAGATGGGCTTTTGCCCAAAGTCCCAACAGCCACGCCTCCCTCATTAGTGCTTCAGACCTTGTCCCCCCTTGCTGGTTTACGTGCATCTTTGCTGTGGTATTATCCGTGAGGACGAGGACGTGGACATTGCGCACAGTGTTCTGGAATTGCAATAGGGCTAGGTGGATTGCCCAATGCTCCAGCCAATTAATGGTGTGGATGCATTTGGCACGTGACTACGCCCACCATCCCACCATGCTGGCATCTGTGGGGAGTGTGATTTGCACCAGCTTTTGTAACAGAGTACCCTGATTCAGTGCCTGTGACAGCCACCACCCCAAGGACTTTGTCACATGTGGGGGTATGCAAACCTGTTGTAGAGAGCAGCTGAGGTCAATCTTGCAGACAGTGGCTATGGGGGCATGCCCATGGCACAATGTAGAAGCAGGATACTATTTTCCCCAACAGATGAAACAATTGGAGAAGTTGGACTCTTCGACGGGCACAGACTGTTCTGACCAGATCTTGCAGGCTGGACTGTCAGTCTGCGGAGAGGAACACCTTGCCCTGCACGGTATTAGCGCCCCCAGATGTAGAATACGAGTGGCCAGGGTCAGAGGACTCTTTCAAGGTTGATTGAGAAGCCTGGTTCCTGAAGGACTTGCATGATGGTGTGAATTTTCCTGTGAACTTGTCTGATTGACAGGGATAGTAATAGAATATTGTCCAGATAAACTTGAATCCGAATCGATCTGGAGTGGAGATGGGCTGCTACTTCCACCAAGATCTTTGTAAAGACCCTTGAGGCTGATGACAGGCCGAAGGGGAGGGCTTGGTACTGATAATGCTTTCCCGCATACTCAAACCAGAGAAACTGTCTGTGTTCGAGAATAATGGGAATGTGGGTCCTTTTTTAGGAGAAGGGCGGGGTATAAATTTAAATAAATAAATAAAATAAATAAATAAATAGGTATGCCTCTGTGAGGTCTTCTGAGCACAGGAGGTTGCCCTTTCAGATGGTCTCCAAGATGGACTGCAGGGAGTGCATCTTGAATCTTTGATAAATGACAAAAGAGTTCTGTAATTTGAGATCTAGAATTGGTCTTCATCACCCTGAGGCTTTCGGTACTACGAACAGATGGGAGTAGAATCCCTTCTGTTCTTGGCCTATGGGCACTGCTTTAATCACTCTGATCTGTAAAAGACAGCAAATGGCCTGTTCCACCAGATGTCTCTTCTGCATGTGTCCCGAAACACTGGACATGGAACAAAATGATCTTTAGAACCCAGGCATCTGTTGTTATGACTTCCCGTCGCTCCGCCAACACAGCCAATTGGCCCCTTATCGGGAGATCCTCCAGACAGTCACTTTTGACGTTGGTAGGACCAGTTGAAATCCCCTCTAAAGGATTTTCTTGGTGGATATTGCTGGAAGTTTCTTTTGGATCTATCCTGCTGTTAATTGGGATCTTGTCGAGGCTGAGATTGATGTTGTGAAAGAGGGTTGGAGAAACTCCTGTCCAAGCCCTGAAAGGGTGGGCATTGATAGAAGGGAGGTGTTCAGCTGTCCAGCTTGCGAAAGGTCAATTGTATGCTTGTCCTTTGACTCTACTAATAGACGTTCTAATGGGGCCCCAAAGAGACGTTCCCCCCAAAAGGGGGAGGAGACCATCCTCCATTTGGCCCTGGCATCAGCCTTCCAATGCTTAAGCCACAACAACCTTCTGGAGGTGATGGTTGAAGCAATCGCCTTGGAAGTGAAACAGACTGCATTTAGTGCTGCATCAGCTGAAAATTCTAACACAGCTTTTAATGTATTGATATCTGATGGGCTCTGGAATCCCTATTGGGAATTCTGCCCCGTAGTTGTTTAAGCCAAAGGAGAGCAGATCTGCTAAAAAATGAAGCAGAAGTGGAGGCCCAAAGAGCCCAGGCCGAAGCCTAGTGACCCTTGACAAGCGTTTGTTCAAAATGCTTGTCTTCCGGTTTAAGGGAATCTTCAGGAGCACTAGTCGCTGCATTGGGAGAAGCTAGTGCTACTACTGGGGGATCTCAAGAGCCTTGACCAGAGCCAGGCCTACATTTTAAAGCCATTTATCCAGGACATACATCCCTCAGACCAATACGCTCCCACAGAGAGGGCCTCCTCAGGGTGCCGTCGGCCGGACAATGCCGACTGGCGACACCCAGGGGGAGAGCCTTCTCTGTGGCAGGTCCAGCCCTTTGGAACGACTTACCCCCTGAACTTCGCACCATCTCTGACCTCCGCCTCTTCCGCAAGTGTCTTAAGACACATTTGTTCCATCTAGCCGGCCTAGCGTAGCCCCCTATACTGACTTTTAGATAGTTTTTAAATTTGGGGATTTTAATCTGGTTTTAGCACAGGTTCTATTGAATTAGTTTTTTAAATTTTATATGATGTTTTGTATGTATTTTAATTTTCCTGTGCGCCGCCCTGGGTCCGTTTGGAGAAGGGCGGGGTATAAATTGAATAAATATATAAATATAATATACATTGGGCAGAGGACCTGAGCCAGGAGTGGCCCATTGTCTCTGCACCACATACATTAAGATTCTAGGAGAAGGAACAACCTCCTTTTCCATAGTAGATTCCAGAAAAAGGGGCTCATCAAATCCACTGTACAGTAGTCTTAGGAGCTGGAGAAGATTTAAAGCCTGCTATTTTCTTGGCCTTAAACAATAAAGAGCAAAAAAGAGCAGGCTTAAAAAGCCCCACAAATGTGGACTGATCCTTCAACCTCAGAGAGGTCTGAATCTCTGGGTGCCTGCTGTTCTTCGTCTCCCAATGTGGAAGGCTGAAACACTGAACGTTCAGAAGGAGCAGTCCCTGAGGAATGCTTCTTCTTACTTTTAGATTTGGAAGCATCCAAATCTTGGAACTGCATCTAGAAGGTCCCTTTTGTTGAAGTTCCACAGCTTTAACGTTTTTGATAGTGGAGGCTATAATGGCTGCTACATCCAGCTTACAGCTAGAGTTGGCTGAAAACCCAGAAACCCCGGGGAGGAAGAAGTCTGATCTGCCTCAGGAGAGGGAACTGCACCCTCAAGAGATTAATCCCCACTATTGAGGAGAATCATAAAGCCTTGTTCCATCCCCCAATTGAAAATGAGATTCTGGGAAAGAAAGAATCCTCCGAATCTGGAGAAAGATCAGCAGGGGGAGGGCTACCATGAGAGACCAGGATCACCTGGAATGGATGAGGGCTCTCTCTGCCACCCTGAGTGTCTTTGCTGGAAGAAGCCCCTCGGCTACCGATTTGTGGCGTCATTTACCACCTTTTTTTGCTGTTTTAGCCTCCTCAGCTCTGTCACTGGCAACCACCCTTTTCCTGGAAGGTTTGGCTGAAGAAGGCTCAGCCATAAGACTCTCTGGTGGAGGAGAGGCCCGAGTGGAGGCTACTGGCCCTTCCCCTGCATTGGAAGCCATAGCCCAGGGCAAATAGAACAGCCACCCTCAAAGCTTGTGCTGGTAAGCACATTACCAACTGCTGCTTCCAAAATGGCGCCTGCTATTCTTCGCATCAAAATTAACTGCCTCTCTGCTTCCCTTGTCTTAAAATGGCGTTTGCTGCTTCCCGCACTAAGGGAAACAGCCACCAATCTTCCTCTAAGCTCCGTAGCTGCTGTGCTCTTTTCTTGACAGGCAGCAGGGTTACCCCCTTGGGCTTGTCCCTGGGACAATTTCAAGTGTTGGAGCCGTACCACTGATCTAAAGGAGGCTCCGATACACTGCCCTTAAAGGGAAAACTCCAATGCTTTCAAAATGGCTTTCCCAGCCGTGCGGCTGGATCTGCGGCATGGGGCAAAGCCCCTTGTTGAACAAAGCACCCCCTCTGCCTTATGATGTTAAGGATGGCAGAGGCCAAGAAAATTATTTTGCCAAAGTCCAATTAATAAAAAATATTGATCAATTTGAAGAGAAAGTCAACTACACGTCCAGTCCAAAACTGGCTGAGTCTAAAGCTGGGGAGGAGTTACACGAAGGATGGTTTTGTCAGCTGTAGACTCAGCCCTATTGGATACTGGATGGAGTTCATCCTATCTGACTGCTATCTCCACCAATCGTGGAGAATGTTATATATAAGCACTTTTGGTACTCTGTTATGGATCTTTACATGGCTCTTTAACAAATCTGTCTTCTTAAATTTTCAAGTGACTCTGGACATTCAAAAATATAATTATTCATCAATACTAGTTCTTGCACATTTTATGTAATATTATTTAATGGTTGTCTTTGATTTCATCCCGTGTCATTGCAATTGTTTGTTTCATAGAAAACTATCATCTTAAATTTGAAGGGAAATGAAGTTTTAAAAGAACTCAATCTATTTTAAAACTAATAATTAATTCTCAGAAGCTTTTCCCATGCCTATCAAGCTTAAAGTGTTTAGAAAACAATCAAAATTACAAGTACTGAAGTAATAAAGTTAAAAAAACATTAATTTATTGGGAATTGTAGAAAAAAGATACAAAATCATATTGAAAATGCAAACAAACCAGGGAAACATCTAGCATACCAATTAGAAAAGAGGAAGAAAGGAAAATGATAAGTGATAGATAAAGAGAACAAATTGCTAACTACAAGATTGGGAATAGCAGAAGAACCTAATTTTTTTTAAAGAACCAAACTAAAAGAATAAAATTGGTAAAGAAAATTTGAAAACTTATATTTAAAGATCAAAATCTAGGACTTCTGGCAAACTGAAGATGGTTCCATGAAATGTTAATACAACAACTGTGAAGAATGATGAGCCAGCAAGTAGGCCCTTTTTAATTTCTCTCTGGACAAGGAGAGGATTTAAGATCATCTACAAGTACTCCAGATAGTTGTGCCACACAAGGAGACCTCAAGACAGTGGTTTCTATCGGGTTTAAAGATGTGGAAGTTGAGTGAATAATAATTTTGCTGAAACTGTGGACAGCTCTTTTAAAAGGACACTGGGTTTGCACACTTCCTTTTCTAATTACTTTCAGAAATTGCTTATTAACTTTGCAACTATTAGAAACCTTTGGATTGACATGTTTTAGAATGCTGGGTATAATGGCATGTGGGAAGACTGGGAGAAAAGATGCTGCTAAAGGGATCATTAATTAAAAAATATCATAGCCTACATTTGACTAGTAGCTGGGGTGAAAGAAGAAATCTTCCTTTCTCATTTTGTAAATGAAACATGAGAAGATTTGTACTTTCAGATTTGCGAGATTCTGTCAATGTAGCTTTATAATAAAGTAGAATGACCTCAACTGCTTCTGATTATGTTTTATTTCAAAAATATTGTACATTAATGCAATATTTATTGAAACCAATACTGTGTTTTGTACATTATGTACCAAATGTGTAATTAAATTTTGAACCACAGTAACTGATTTCTTCTGTTATATAAACATAATATTTACATATAACTTTTCTGTAGTGCTGTATTGGTTCAAAGGCAGCTAAACAATGAAACAGTGATATAATTAGGTCTAGAAAATGGAAAAGGTCATGGGATAAAGTTAATTCAGAGTTTCACTTATCAGGAAATGAAACTTCAAATAATGAAATAACCAAGCAAATTAGGAATACTCAGAAGCATTTTAAAAATAAGCTAGAGAGCAATTAAATAAAAACACAGAATCAGCCTTGTTGTGCAAGAACAATGAAGAATCAATGTTGTTTAATTAGATAAATGCATTTATCTTAGAATATCATAATTCTACATTAAAATTCATTGAATTAATAAAATTTTGACTACTTCTTACAAGAAAACTGACATACTCCAGTTTTGACAGCTCTAGCCTATTGCCCATCTGAGCCAATAGATTCCCTCCCCCCCAGGCTAGAATTAGTACATCCAGTGACTACTTTCATTAGTAGTCTCTTTAACAAAAGAAGCTCCTGGGTTATAAATTGAGACTTATTTTTTAGACTTTAGTGCAAAGTGGACTGCTTTTGAGAATTATTTGAGGCTAAGAATGATTTCACTCCAAGCTTCACATAAGCATATATGGAATGTGTGGCTTAATAAATTCTATTTCTGTTTCATAAATTTAAGCTGGGTATCACTGAGTTGATTCTAATTCATTTCATACATCAATAATACAATAGCAGAGTTGGAAGGGACCTTGTAGGTCTTCTAGTCCAACCCCCTGCGTGGGCAGGAACCTTATACCATTTCAAACAAATGGCTGTCTAACATCTTTTTAAAGACTTCCAGGGTTGGGGCATTCACAACTGCTGGAGGCAAGCTGTTCCAGAGGTTAATTGTTCTTACTGTTAGGAAATTTCTCCTTAGTTCTAAGTTGCTTCTCTCCTTGGTTAGTTTCCACCCATTGCTCCTTGTCCTGTCCCCAGGTGCCTTGGAGAATAGCTTGACTCCCTCTTCTTTGTGGCACCCTCTGAGATATCGGAACACTGCTATCATGTCTCCCCTGGTCCTTCTCTTCATCAAACTAGACATACCCAGCTCCTGCAGCCGTTCTTCATATGTCTTAGTCTCCAGTCCTCTAATCATCTTGGTTGCTCTTCTTTGCACTCTTTCCAGAGTCTCCACGTCTTTTCTACATCGTGGCGACCAAAACTGTATGCAGTATTCCAAGTGTGGCCTTACCAAGGCACTATACAGTGGCATTAACACTTCACGCGATCTAGATTCTATCCCTCTGTTGATGCAGCCTAGAACTGTGTTGGCTTTTTTGGCAGCTGCTGCACACTGCTGGCTCATATTTAAATGGTTGTCCACTAGGATTCCAAGATCCCTCTCACAGTTGCTACTATTGAGCAAGGTACCACCTATACTGTACTTGTGCATTTGGTTTTTCTTGCCTATATGTAGGCAAGAAAATTGTATTTTCTTGTATATATTTTCTTGTATATATTTTCTTGTATATATTTTCTTGTATATATATTTCTTGTATATATTGTATATCAATATATATTATACATGGCGTATATAGGTTTAAAATTAAACCTAGGAAAGAATAAAAAGAGGAAGGGAGATACATGGAATCTACTCTGCCCATCAGTTAGCTTTATTGTTCTGGGCAAGCATTTTTTTGTATATTTCTATCTGACTAGTTTATAAGAACAGAAGGAAGCTATTTTGCTTCACTGACTTACAGAACTTGTGCAAGGCAGAAGTAAGACCTCCACATAGAAAACAGTTGTATGCAGATACAACTCCTTGAATTATGTCCTGGTTCAGGAATCACTGAAAGTTCAACTGAAAGCAATGCTCAACATAAGAAAAGTCTTCCAGAAGATGTAATTCTAATACTAAGTATTAAAGAGAGCCCTTTATCTTAATCCTTACTTTATTTTTATTTTTATTTTATTAAATTTATACCCCGCCCTTCTCGTTAGGACCCAGGGCGGCGCACAGGTATTATTAAAACCACAAAATACAATATCAATTAAAATATATTAAATTACTAGACCCGTGCTAAAAACCCATGTTAAAACAATACCAAATTGATTTATTTTTAAAAAGTCAGAAGTAGGGGCTATCCTAGGCCGGCTTGTTGCAATAGATACGTCTTAAGACGTTGGCGTTAAGACGTTGGCGTTGGAGGGCGTTTTACCAGGTTCGCCTGGTTCGCCAATTGCGCCCCCTATTGGATCGGGACGCCCTTCGCACAGTCACTCATGCCCTCGTGACATCCCGACTGGACTATTGTAACTCTCTCTACATGGGGCTCCCCTTGAGGTGCACCCGGAGGCTTCAGTTAGTTCAGAATGCGGCCGCGCGAGCAATTATGGGCACCTCTAGGTTTGCCCACGTAACACCGCTCCTGCGCGAGCTGCACTGGCTACCTGTCGTCTTCCGGGTGCGCTTCAAGGTGTTAGTTATCATCTTCAAAGCGCTCCATGGCTCGGGACCTAGCTATCTGCGAGATCGGATCCTGCCCCACACATCCTCACGGCCGATTCGCTCCCACAGAGAGGGGCTTCTCCGGGTGCCGTCCACTAGACTTTGTCAGCGGGCGACGCCCAGGGGAAGGGCGCTCTCTGTGGCGGGCCCGGCCCTCTGGAACGACCTTCCCCCTGATATTAGAACGACCACCGACCTCCGCTCCTTCCGTGTAAAATTGAAGACCCATCTCTTTCGACTAGCCGGCCTTGAATAGTTCTCTCTGTCTTTTAACTACAATTATTTTAATGGGTTTTTAATTTATATTTTTAGCACGGGTAATTTTATTTAATTCTATTTTAAGTAATGTTTGTGTTATTGTATATTGTTTTTAATTATGCCTGTGCACCGCCCCGGGTCCCTGTGGGGAGAGGGTGCGGTTAATAAATCTCAATTTATTATTATTATATTATTATTATGGCGGAAGAGGCGGAGGTCCGAGATAGTGCGAAGGTCGGGGGGTAGGTCGTTCCAGAGGGCCGGGCCCACCACAGAGAAGGCCCTTCCCCTGGGTGTCACCAACCGGCATTGCCCCGCTGACGGCACCCGGAGAAGACCCTCTCTGTGGGAGCGGATCGGACAAAGGGATGTATGGGGCAGGAGGCGGTCTCGTATATAGCTAGGACCCGAGTCATGGAGCGATTTAAAGATGGTCGTCAGCACCTTGAAGCGCACTCGAAAGGCCACAGGCAGCTAGTGCAGCTCGCGCAGGAGAGGTGTTACGTGGGTTTGCCTTGAGGCACCCATAATCACCCGCGCGGCCGCATTCTGTACTAACTGTAGCTTTCGAGTGCACCTCAAGGAGAGCCCCATGTAGAGAGCGTTACAGTAATCCTGCCGGGATGTAGACTTTTATTCTATTGCCCACTTGATGGAAGTTTGCTTTAAGTTCAAACACAGCACAGGATAAAGACAATGTCTTGTGTTCTCAAAGAAGGATGAACAAAGACTTACCATACTTCAGTCAAGCACATTTAGAAGACTTACTCTATAGTACGTTTAAAAAAAAATAGCTGTGACAGAAATCATTTTGGAGCCAAGGCTTTTTTTTCCAAATAGAAAAAATAGAACTATAGTAGGGAAAGATTTTCAAATGGGTCATTCAGATTAATATATCTTTAAAAGCCAAAAAAGTGATTTACTGCTGCTACTTGTTGCATTTATTTAACTGGTGACAAAGAGACAATAGTGTTCTAAATTAAAAAAAAATAGGAAGTTTGCATAATTACAGACTGGTGCTCATTAGAGACATTCAGAATCCCAAAGTATGAGAAACCATATGTAAGGTCATAAATAAAATGAGATACAATATTACTCTTCCCAACTTTTCCCTGACATTTTTTTAGCAAGATGAAGGTGAATATCTAATCATTAAACACCCACACAGGCTCTCAAATAAAGCTCCTATTGTGAAAACTAAAATGGGAATGTGCTATTAGTTCTCAAAGAAAATCTGTGTCTATAGTAGTATAAGACAACACTTACACAGTTTTAAAAAGATGTATTCTTCTACCCTCTAATGATAAGTGATAAGCCTATGCTTGCTTGCTTTGCTATATATTTACAAGGTTTTGAAAATATGCATGCATACTTCTATATTTTACAAAACAAATATTTTTGCTCATTTTCTCATGCATAAATATTTAGATACTTTTCTGTTAATGATTAGAATAATATGTGTACTGCCATAATTATCCAGACTAGAGTAATTTATACCACAAACTGAATTTACATCATTATTACAGAGTAAAATACATCAGTAAATGAAAGCCAGTTTCTACAATTAGATGATACAAGTCTGATATACATGGTGTCTATTTTTTTTAAAATGCTTATTTATCAAATTATGCTGTAGGTTGTTTATGTATTAAAAGATATATGTTTAACTTAATTTACTAAAATGACTGATGCCATAACAGGAAAAATATGATGACTTTTAAAAGCATAAGAGAATTATAAAAAAAAACCTAAAACACTGCAGGAAAATAATTCAATCATACGAATTAGAAATTCTGTAGGCAGATTCAAAATGCCTGGCCACTCATTCCCCCTCTAGTCCAAGTTATGTTTATTTATTTTTTTAATAAGAAATAAGGAAAGTCAGCAAACAAAATGTCACCATTAAATCATTTGGCATCATTTTCTGTCAAAAATGTAATGGAAAAAGCACACATCATGGAAAAGGTTACTGCTCTTCCAGAACATCTTTTCACTTGGTTCAGGGCTCATTCCTTTCTACCACAATATAGACTCAACTGCTGCTTGCTCTCTGCAGGCTTAATGTGGCAGATGAAGGATGATGGCATTTCCAGCGGACTACAGTGTAGTGATTTTAGTGGTTATCTGAGTGAAACTGATGCTATGATTTAGAATAACTGCTCTGTTTATGTGCAGTGGTAAAAGTCACTTACTACACAGTCTTGCAACGTCAATTCATTGCTTCCATTATATATTCCTTTAGCAGCTTCATTGCAAACAAAAATTTCAGTGGAAATTAAAGAAATTGCCTACTATGCTTTCCAGCTCTGGAGAAAAAAAAATGTTTATAAATTTGGGACAAGATATCAAAACGAAATGTTTCACAAAAAGGGCAGTTTTAATTCAAATAGTCATAATTGTATACCACAATTATACCATAGTAGAGTATTACAATTATGCAACATTGTATAAATCATGGCAAACACTAGTTCTTGGAAATTTCATTTTTAAAATTCAATTCTTGTAAGCCTTGCACTAAGATGTCATCTATTACATTTTGTTTAATTTATATTTAAACTGAACATCATACCCTCTCCCTTTTAAATCATACAAACTAAGGTTGACCATTACCATTACTAAGATTACAGTTAAATCTGCCTCTTCATATTACCTACCATATTGATTTTCAGCTGCTACAATGTATTATTTATTTCATATTATGAATGTTTAAACAGTATGTGCTTTTAACATATTGCATTTCTTAATCTTTGTGATAAGCAAAATGACAGATTAACAGAGTAATTCATTCTTACATAATGACTTATTTATAAGTAAAGCTATAATTATAATGATAAAAAAATACTATACTAAATGGATAAAATTTCCAGATTCTATAAATACTCAAACTGATCAATACAATAGATTTTAAAAATTCCATGTTAACTTATTGTCTTAACTTCATGAATGAGTTGGCTGGCATATACATTTGCTAAATAAACAATAATAATAAATAAAGGGACCCATATAACTAATAAAAATATAATTTCTCCCGTCTATTAACATGGTTCAAATGTCATGTTCTCTCCTTCACATATGAAGGTTAAAATATTCCTAAAATAATTTGTCAAGTTAAAATATGCAAATATTATTATTTTGTTATTAGTTTAGAGCAATATTTATTTGCAAAAAGAAATTATATTCCAAATCATTTAATTTCTGAAATGTAGCAGTCATAAACTCAAAATAAAGTTTTTTTCTTCTACACATGGAAATTTCTGTGTTTCCTTTTTCTTTTTCGATAAGTTAATAAGCACAGCAAAATAAAATTAATCAAGCAAAAAGAAGTGGGATACAAGTGGTAGGGCATGGCTCGCAGTCTTAATGAAATACTCCACATTTGACAACAATAATGAAAAAGGACTGCAATACCAGAATGTTTCATATGCATTTGCAGTAATTCTAATATGGCTATGAAAAATAAATGATCTGCGTCTTACCAAATAGTTATTTTAAACAAAACTATTCATTTAAAATATCTCTAACAATCTGATATTGTTCTGTACGTTTTTACAGCTTTTCTTAAAAAAAAATCAATGAAAATTTCATAAATTTCTATTTTGAGGATCTAAAGAAGCAGTTGATTGCTTAGGTGAATGGTAAGGGTTCCCTGGATATGTTTCTCAAACAATAACCCGTCTATTCTTATCTCTCCACTTGGCAGCAATACATTTTTGAAACTGAGAAATCTTAGAAAAAAGTAGTTTCCACACTTGGAGGATTCCAATATAATATGTACATATTTCTATGGGTTTATTTCCAAAGGCAGAGCAATTCCTGATGAAAGAATACATATTCTACTTCTCTCACTTCCTTATACATTAGATATATATTTCTAGATAACTTCCCATATAAACAATATTTCTAGTAAGTATATTGACCAGCAATATTGTTACTGAAAGGCCGGTTCTCAAAATTATAAAATATTCAAACAACATTATGGAAGCAAACATCTGGAAATTTATCTATTATCAAAGAAGGGTAACTTCCAAGAACAGAAGTTAAAATAGAAAATCTTAATATGAAAATTGGTTAAACTGCTGGAACGTTTTGTACTATTACTCTTTCTTCTTAATAAATCTTGCTAAAGAGAATTTTGTGAATTCATGCTTTAAAAAATTACTTTCTTTTCAAGCAGCTGCCAAGAGACTGACAATCATAATTGAAAAATAAATAAATTACAGACCAGAGAGCATAACATAAGAGTTTGCACTGAATTGACAGTTGTTGTCTTACACTAACTATTTTTTTCTTAAAAAAATAGAATTCAGCATTCAGATTATAAAAATCATATTCAAATGTTTGTAAATAAATAGTACTAGTAATTTTAATAGCATTGTTAATTTTTCAAATAACTAGGAAAGTGTGAAGCCCTGAAACTGATCATATACGTTATCTTAACTAAAGCCTCCACCTGAAACAGAAAATTACTCCATTCCCCTAATATTTCTAGTTACTTTTCAAAAAATGGAATGAAGATGTTCCTATGACTCTTAAAAAAAAACCTAGCACCATTTCTTTAACAAAAGTAGTGCCCTATAGATCAGCAGTCACCAACTGATGGTCTGTGAGAAAATTTTGGTGGACCGCAAAAAAATTATTTGTATTTTTTATATTTCAGTAAATACTATTTATCTTTTTAAAAAAAAATCCTTATTAGTGATTAAGGATTAAAATTATGAATGTAGTGGTCCCTGAGGTCCAAAGGATTGGTGATCCCTACTATAGATAATAGAATTGAAAATATTCTTGACTGCTGGACAAAAGAAATAAAACTTAATACTTGGAACCATCTCCCAAAAACATCATTCCTGTAGTGCTATACAATAAATAAACAAATGTGTTTGCCTTAACTAGCAATGATATTCAAAGGCCATTGGAAATTAAAATCTGTGAATAAAATTGTTCACAGGTAAAATAAAATCATGTGTATATTTTAAATAACCTGGAATAAAAGTCTTTCAAATAAAAAGTAAAAAAAAAATCTAGACTTATATCTTGTACCAAGCTTATCAATATAAAACAAGATGCAACATAAAACATTGACAGGCAGCTATACCACATGAGCAATGAAGCTTTAACATCTAAAAAGTGTATAGAACAGCAGTAACACATTAAACACAATTTAGAATTATCAAAGCTTGCAGGTTTGTAAAAACACTATTTTCTAATAAACCACGCTAAGACTCTTGAAGGCAGTGCAGAAAACAAGAATGGAGTTTTCTTCTTTCTCTAGAACCAGACTGTTATTTTCAAGGCAACCACAGTGAATTATTCCATAGCAAGGAGATACACACAGGAAACCATACTTTCCAAGAAAGAGCAAAAGAACATTCATATGGTAGCAGATTCTATTGCTACCATGTTTTAAATAAACAAATAAATAAAAATATTTAGTTGGACCTTGTGTCACTTTCTAAAGGGCTTAAGAAAAAGAGGCTGAAAATCTGGGTACTTCTTATACATCGAATACAGCATTTTTTTGCCTTCCGAAGCCCCACCCCTTCACCAAAATGGCCACGCCTAGCCTTATGGAGGCTTTCAGAGAGCTCCTGGGGAGCGTAGAAATGAACAGAAAATGGGCCAGTTTTTGCCGCCCCCTCCCAGCAGCACTCTATAAGCCTCCATAAGGCTATGCATGCATTTTTTTAAACAAAGAAACAGCCTGTTTTTGCAAAAAACAGGCTTTTTTGGTGCTCTTTTTTGCCCCCCCTGGAGCATTCTCCAAGCTCACCCCAAGGCTATTCATGCCTTTTATTTGAAGAAAAAAACAATGGGCCCGTTTTCGCGAAAAATGGGCCGTTTTGGGGAGGTTTGCAGAGTGCAAATTTTTTTCCCCCTTTTGGAAAGCTCTTTAGTTAGAGTGATTGATGAAAATTACATCGATCAACTGCTGTGCTAGCAGAAAAAAGCCTTAGGTGCTGCAAGTTGTCAGTGATTTCCTTCTCCAGAACATGGATAAATGCATCTAGAAACATCTACCTACCTGCCTACCTACCCCCCCTCTCCCTCCCTCCCTACCCTACCTACTGTATTTCTCTCTCTCTCTATCCCTCTACCTACCTACCTATACTTTCTCTCTCTGCCTACCTACTGTGTTTCTCTGTCTCTCTTCCTCTATCTAACCTCCTGATTGGTGACTCAATCGTAAGGGATGTAAACTTAGGTAAGGATATGGAGGTTTTGAAAGATGTCAGATGTTTGCTGGGTGCTACAGCCAGCAGAGACAAGAGGCGTATTCTTAAGATAGTCAAGAATGCAAGTAAGGACTGTGAAGTTGATGCTATTATACATCTTGGCACAAATGATCTGTCCCAAAAAGATGTAGCTTATGTGCAGAATGATTTCCAGAGTTTGGGGTACGAACTTAGTAGTACAGGTTGTAGGCTTATCTTCTCAGAGGTTATACCAGTATACAAGGAACAAAAAGGAAAGGGCCAGCGCATAGCAGAGTTTAATGTGTGGCTAAAGGAGTGGTGTAAAAAGGAAGGCTTTGGTCTTATTAGTCATGATGCCTGCAGCTGGTCCAATGATAAACTGTACAAAAGAGATGGTTTGCACCCATCCAAGAAAGGGACTGAGTTACTTGGCACTAAATTCACAGATTTCCTGGCTAAACATTTAAACTGAATAGTGGGGACAGAGAATCAATAGATAAAGAACATTTCTGTCCCCAGCAAACTAAAATTCATAGGGTTATCAGTGCATGTAACATAGATATTTGTGCGGGTAATATTATCAACACTGCTGTCAAGCAAAACCAAACAATTAACAGTGAGTGCCATACCATGTACATGAACCATACAAGTGGCAAAGAAATAGGGGCAAAGAGAACCATAGCCAGGCATAACACAGGTTTCGTAGACAGAAAACACAGGGTCAATCAAAATGGACTCAAATGTCTATACACCAATGCACAGAGTATGAGGAATAAACAGGGTGAATTAGAAATTCAAGTAAATGAGGGCAGATACGATATTGTTGCCATTACAGAAACTTGGTGGGATGAAACCCACAAATGGAACATACAGCTAGAAGGATTTAAATTATTTAAAAGAAATAGACCAAATAAAAGAGGAGGTGGAGTTGCACTATATATAAGAAATAATTACATCTCTACAGAAATAGAGCACAACAATGATGAGAACTATCTTGAATGTATTTGGGTCAATATTAAAGGTTGGGGGGGGAATGATATTGTCATAGGTCTATACTACAGGCCACCCAACCAAGCAGAGGAAGTGGATGCACTTTTTGCTAACCAGCTAACTAAGGTATGTAGGAAGCACACTACAATAGTAATGGGAGATTTTAACTACCCTGACATCAATTGGGAAACAAACTCTGCACCAAGTGGAAGATCCAACAGGTTCCTAACAAACCTAGCAGACAACTTTGTTTCCCAAAAGGTAGAGAAGGGAACAAGGGGATCAGCAATATTGGACTTAATTCTCACTAACAGAGAGGAAATGATAGAAGGTGTAGAAGCTACAGGAACTTTGGGGGCAAGCGATCATGAAATACCGGAATTCAACATTATGCAAACAAAAGTAGTTGAACAAAGTCAAACTAGAGTCTTAGACTTTAAGAGAGCTAATTTCAATAACCTCAGAGAGAGTTTGGGAAGGATTCCATGGATGAGAATCCTCAAGGGGAAAACAACTCAAGAAGCTTGGGAAATTTTGAAAAATGAGATTATAAAAGCCCAGTCCAGAGCAATACCAATGAAGAAGAAAAATAACAGCTCCCAAAAGAAACCAGCATGGCTGCATAAAGAACTCTCTGACAAATTGAAAGACAAAAAGGATAAATATAAAAAGTGGAAAAAGGGGGACATAACTAAGGCAAAATATCAGCAAATAGCCCGAGCCTGTAAAGATGAAGTGAGGAAAGCTAAGGCTCGCAATGAAGAAAGGCTTGCCAAAAAAGTAAAAAATAACAAAAAAAGCTTCTTCCAACATGTTAAAAATAAGAAAAAAGTTAAGGAAACAATTGGTCCACTGCTGGGACAAAATGGCAAGAAGATGATAAGCAACAGGGAGAAAGCAGAACTATTTAACTCTTTTTTTGCATCTGTCTTTACACAAAGGGATAAAACAGTCCAACCAATCAAAAACAGCACCACAAAAATCAGATTAGGAACACAAGTTGAAATAGGGAAGAAAATGGTAAGTGAGCACCTGTCTGCCCTGGACGAGTTCAAATCACCAGGACCGGATGGATTACACCCCAGGGTTCTGAAGGAACTGGCAGACGAGATCTCAGAACCACTGAACTATATCTTTCAGAGATCCTGGAGCACAGGGGAACTGCCAGAAGACTGGAAAAGAGCTGATGTGGTTCCCATCTTCAAAAAAGGAAAAAAAAAACAGATCCAGGAAACTATAGACCCATCAGCCTAACCTCAATACCAGGAAAGATTCTGGAAAAGATAATTAAACAACAAATAAGTGAACACTTAGAAGCAAACAAAGTAATAGCCAAAAGCCAACATGGGTTTGTCAAAAACAGATCATGCCAGACGAATCTAATTGCATTCTTTGACAAAGTGACAAAATCAGTGGACCAGAGGAATGCTGTTGATGTAATTTACCTGGACTTCAGTAAGGCATTTGATAAAGTAGACCATAACCTACTATTAGATAAAGTAGAAAATTGTGGGTTAGACAGCACCACCACCAAATGGATTCGCAACTGGCTGACCAACCGCACTCAACGTGTAGTCCTCAATGGAACTGCATCTACATGGAAGGAAGTATGCAGTGGAGTCCCCCAAGGCTCTGTTTTAGGCCCAGTACACTTTAACATCTTCATCAACGATTTGGATGAGGGGATAAATGGGGAACTCATCAAATTTGCAGACGACACCAAGCTGGCAGGAATAGCCAACACTCCAGAAGATAGGCTTAAGATACAGAAGGATCTAGACAAACTTGAACATTGGGCACTATCTAATAAAATGAAATTCAATTGTGAAAAAAGTAAGGTCCTACATATAGGCAAGAAAAACCAAATGCACAAGTACAGTATAGATGGTACCTTGCTCAATAGTAGCAACTGTGAGAGGGATCTTGGAATCCTAGTGGACAACCATTTAAATATGAGCCAGCAGTGGGCAGCAGCTGCCAAAAAAGCCAACACAGTTCTAGGCTGCATAAACAGAGGGATAGAATCTAGATCACGTAAAGTGTTAATGCCACTGTATGGTGCCTTGGTAAGGCCACACTTGGAATACTGCATACAGTTTTGGTCGCCACGATGTAGAAAAGACGTGGAGACTCTGGAAAGGGTGGAGAGAAGGGCAACCAAGATGATTAGGGGACTGGAGACTAAGTCATATGAAGAACGGCTGCAGGAGCTGGGTATGTCTAGCTTGATGAAGAGAAGGACCAGGGGAGACATGATAGCAGTGTTCCGATATCTCAGAGGGTGCCACAAAGAAGAGGGAATCAAACTATTCTCCAAGGCACCTGGGGGCAGAACAAGAAGCAATGGGTGGAAACTAATCAAGGAGAGAAGCAACTTAGAACTAAGGAGAAATTTCCTGACAGTAAGAACAATTAACCTCTGGAACAGCTTGCCTCCAGAAGTTGTGAATGCCCCAACCCTGGAAGTCTTTAAAAAGATGTTAGATAGCCATTTGTCTGAAATGGTATAAGGTTCCTGCCCACGCAGGGGGTTGGACTAGAAGACCTACAAGGTCCCTTCCAACTCTGCTATTGTATTGTATTGTATTGTATTGTATTGTATTGTATTGTATTGTATTGTATTGTATTGTATTGTATTGTATTGTATTGTATTGTATTGTAACCTCCCTACCTAACTACCTACTCTCTCTCCCTACCTACCTACTGTATTTCTCGCTATCCCTCTACCTACCTACCTACCTACCTACCTACCTACCTACCTACCTACCTACCTACCCTCTCTCCCTCCCTCCCTCCCTCCTGTATCTCTCTCTCTCACTTCCTCCCTCACTCCATCTACCTACCTACCTACTTTTTAAAAAAAATTGCCTCTTCAAAACCTTGGTGCGTCTTATACTCCGAAATATATGGTAACTTTGTAATAGAAAGTGAAGAACAGATCTATTATCACAGAAGTGACTGACTTTTTATCTTTTATGTCTTGTTAAAAGACAAAGCAATTCACCTTGACAGAGTATTAATTCTATATATGAAACTAAACATAGAGATACACTACATCTAAATACATAGAGAAAACATGTGGCAAGTCAATTAGTGGATTTAAGTGGATCACATAATTGTTTCTAAGGTATGCATTCCCCTTAAATCAGCTGGCCTTATTCAGTACTTTTTAGACTTCATTCATTACAACCATGAGGAGAAAATGATGAAGATGGAACTTTAATTTCCTTTGGAAAAGATTATAATATTAGCCCTACCTGACTAGATTTTCATTGTCTCCAGTTCCCTTACATGTAGCACATTCTGTTCTTAAGTCCTCAGACTTTGGCTTCTTTTGTACTACAGACTGTCTTTGTCTTCTTTCTCTTGGAATCCGTTCCTATTAGAAGTAGAAACAACAAATCAAAACAAAGGAAAGATTTTAGAACATTACTTCTTACTCTTGACATTTTCATCTAGTAAATAAAAATGAATACAATTACAAGATTCCAACCTCAGGTTTTTCTTCTTCTGGAAGATAGCTTCGTTTTCGTCCTCTAGTTCTCTAAAAGTAAATAAAATATAAAATTAATGCTTTTCCAGCTATAAAAATCCAAAGTGTTTCTTTGAATATGTAACATATCTTTCTAGGGTTTGTATTCAAAAAAAGTCTTTGAAAAATAGTAACAGTATCAAAAGCCTTTAATGAAAAAAAAAACCCCATCTAATAGTACCAAAACTGTATTCAGATTACCTCTGGAAGAATTACCTCTGGAAAAGTAAACCAGAAAAATAGGGAGAAAAACAAGGCACAGGTAGCTACACAAAATCTATGAAACAGATTATTTGGTCCTAAAACTGACCATACAGAAAGAGGAATTAGCTGAAAACTAGAAAGGGGGAACAAAGAAAAGGAAATACCACAGATGCCTGTAGCAAACTGATGCCAGAACACTGACATGTATAATGCTTTATAGAAATCCCATTTTTTTTACATTTGTGCCTTGGCATCTGATACAAGTATGTATGTCATATATAATGAGAAACTGACAAAGGAGAATGTTTGTAGCTCAGGTTGAAATGATGGGTCCTTGGTGGACTTGAAAGCCCCTGCACTGACAAATCGACCATCAATAGACACATAAATGTAAACAACATCTACATACTATGCAAAAGAGACAATCAAACATCTTCTCAACAGCAATCAACACCCAGATGAGCATAGATTAAGATCAAGTTAACATCAGATCAACAATCAAGCGAACAATACCCCAATCAAAAAACTGCCAAACAAGCCAAAAGTAAATAGTCCAATCAAAACTACCAAAACTACTCCTACCAATACTGCCAGGGAAAGCTCCAGAACATAAACTGGGAATAAACTCCACTCCCCACAATCACTGATGATGATATTTAGTCTGGGTAATGAAACATCTACAAGGGAGACATTACTCAGAGAACACCAAAGACCCTTCACAATGGGAAATGTTTATCATTTTAACTCCCCCCGCCCCAATGTCTTCTAAACTGAAGCCCATGGGAGGAATACTGCTGTTAATATTGGTTCTTCTGAAATATAGAAGATGCAACTTGTATCAAAGCAAAGGCATTTTTGTGGAGATATCATTTTCTTATCTCATGCTAATAATCTATGCTTTAGATGTTTTGGTAAATAAGTAGACATTTTTCTCTTTTAGCAATAACAGCAATAGCACTTAGACAGTGCTTTTACAGCCCACTCTAAGCAG
This sequence comes from Rhabdophis nuchalis, assembly GCA_039707465.1. Classification (NCBI taxonomy): domain Eukaryota; kingdom Metazoa; phylum Chordata; class Lepidosauria; order Squamata; family Natricidae; genus Rhabdophis; species Rhabdophis nuchalis. The sequence goes on along the minus strand of CM077647.1, from coordinate 41,980,536 downwards.
TTCAGTGTCAGCATATTGCCTCCAATAATCTGGGTCATTTTACCCACCGTGAAAGGATGGAAGGCTGAGTCACCCTTGAGCCTGGTGAGATTCGAACTGCTAAATTGCATGCAGCCAGCAGTCAGAACAAATAGCCTGCAGTCCTGCATTCTAACCACTGTGCCACCACCGCTCTTGATACAAGAAAATGAATTTAAAATTTTAATGAAGCTGATACTGACCAATTCTTCACACAAAATTGAAATTAAAAGTCCTTGTTATTTCTCACTCTGATATTTAGTCCTTTCTTAAAAGCACTATAAATATAAATATTAAGTCAAAAGTAGCTTGCACATTGAAAAAAGTACAAATCAGAAACACTGGCTTATAACAGGCTTACTATAGGCTCACTGAATGTTGTCAATCAGGATCATAATTTACAAATCATTTGGACTGAATCATCTCTGGTAACTTTTTTATCTCTGTACTTTAAACTTAGTTGATCAAACAGTGTAAAATCCTTCTGAAATGTGATTAATTCATTATAATAATCCAAGAGTTGTTTGGAACATTATGCTATGTCAGAAGATTTGGATTTCTGATATTTAGACAATAATAAAAATATTTAGACATCAACTCTAGGATACCTACTTATACAGAGTGGTTGTACTATGAATGCTCACATTTTATGCATCAAACATAATATAGTATAGTATTCTTTCTACTTATGTCAATCATTTCTCAGAATATTTCTGCACTTCTGAACAATGGGCACAAAAACCATGTCTTCAAAAGTAAACAGTGTACTATAGGACTCTCCTCACTAGAATGCACAGCAGCTGCCCAACAATAGATACTACATGCCAGAAATTTCAACAGTGATCCCATAATTCTGCCTAAGTATGATATATGTAGGTATGTATGTATGTGTGTGTGTATTTGTATATATTTTTGTATATATATACAAATATATGTGTTAGTTTTGTAAGCTGATCAATAAATTAAATTAGAAGAGACCAGGATAGATCTATTTCGAGCTTATTAGCTCTCATCAGCTGGCCATACCCCTTACTGGGATTCGAACCGGGGCTATGTTGCATGCAAGGCGAGGAACCTCACACTTAAGCCAAACCAGTTCCCCTATTACATCAGCTTAGACAGGGTGTATTAGTATAGGTAATTGTTTCACAACAACCTGTTATTATTAGGCCCCAATTAAAGGGAGGAGACATACTGTTTTCCTTACTGCCCGTCGGCTCATCGCTAGAGACCATCCAAACAGCAAGCCAAGTCTAACCAACACATACTTCATTCACAATAACCAAAGATACAAACAGATAGAAGGAGCACCCATGGGATCACCCCTCTCACCGGTCATCGCAAACTTATATATGGAACACTTTGAAACCAACGCCCTAGACAAATCTGAACAGAAACCCAAACTCTGGCTCAGATATGTAGATGACACTTTTGTAATTTGGCCACATGGGAAAGAAAAACTGGACAACTTCCTCACACACCTCAACTCCCTACACCCCAAAATACAATTCACCATGGAAATAGAAGCCAACAACCAACTCCCTTTTCTAGATGTCCTAATCTACAAAAAACCTAATGGCTCCCTAGGACACACCATCTACCGAAAAACACACACACCAACCGCTACCTAAATGCACAATCCCATCACCACCCTGCACAGATAAACTCTGTAGCCAAAACCCTCATACACAGAACCAAACGCCTAGCTGACAAAGACCATCTGAAAACCGAAATACACTTCCTCACAAATACATTAATATCCAACGGATTCCGAAGAAAAACAATCACCAAACTAATCCAACAAGAAACACCCCCCAGGAACCAAGACAAAGAACAGGAAAATGGCATTGCCCTCATCCCATACATTAAAGGTACCACAGACAAAATCAGCAAAATTCTCCACAAGCACAACATCAAGACAGCCTTCAACACCGACCAAAAAATAACCAATATCCTAAGGAACCCAAAAGACAAGATCCAGCTAGAAAACCAAGGAGTCTACAAAATTCCATGTAAAAGCTGCCCTGCCACTTACATAGGACAAACCAACAGAAGGATTAGTGCCCGTATTGCTGAACATAAAAATGCTTTTAAAAATCATCTTAATACCTCATCTCTCTATCAACATTTCAAAACTACAGGACATGACATTGACTTTCAAGGAACTAAAATGATCTCCAAGGCGGAACAGCTCAACAGGAGAATAATCAGAGAAGCCATTGAAATAGAGAAACAATCTAGCAGCATGAACAAATGTGATGATACCTCCCGCCTACCAGATATCTGGAAGCCAGCATTGACCAGCAGACGAGCCACACCCTCCAGCCAAGCCATTGAAATTCAAAACAAGGAGAAACATACAAATGAGACCAATCAGCATCAATCTACCAGTCACGATGCAACTGCACAGCCAATCAACCCACTCACAACAATAGTCAGCACTCCACCCCCCCCCAAGATTTAAAGAGGGGCGATGCCTCCGCAGTCACACTCACAGACACAAGCCTGCCTGATGATGACAAGTGAGATCTTGTCGAAACGTTGCAACAACTTTTCTATGCCTTATACATGGGAAAATCCCCGAAGACAGCTATGCCAGCATACACACACACACACACACACACACACACACACGTTCCACAACATGTATTGATCAGCTCAAAAAACCTAACACACACACACACACATATATACGATAACTTAGGCAGAATTACATATATATAATACAACCACTGAAAAGGCCAGTTGATTGCAATCTATATACATACATTCTAATCAAGAACTTAACTTCCATCAAAATGTAATAATGATTTTTTAAAAGCACAGCCAAAGAATTCAGTTTAATATGCACAGACCCTCCAAACTAATATTAGAACAATAATCCTCCTTCAAAACAAAAATCACAACAATGACAATCACAGCTTACTGAAGTGCTTCTGTAGAGATATTAGCATAGCCAACTGAAATGCTTGTATACAGCTACTATTATATAGAACTATGTTGCAATACAAATGAATTTTACCTTCTCTAAGAAAAAAACATTAATTTCAAAAACATTACATATGAAGAATTATGTATGTATGTATGTATGTATGTATGTATGTATGTATGTATGTATGTATGTATATAAACTATTTTTAAAGAAAACTTATTTCTTTGGAGCTATATCAAAATAGTATGTTGTTTTACATAGAATTTACTTATGAAATGTTTGAAATATTTGAAAAAAGACATTAACTGCTCTTAGTTGAATATAATTCATATTCTAACTAACACTGAAATACACAAAGGGGAAACTGGTTTTTGACTTTACCCTTGAAAATTTGATTAGAGTTAAGTACAAAAAGAAACTATGAACTTGAGGAATTTCAATTGTTCAGTACAAAGTGCTAAATTAATGTGAGATGAAATGCCTGAACAAACTGGTGCCAATAGCTATTGGCAGAGTAGTCCTAAATCTAAAGTACTAATGATATAACAACATTTACAGACATATGGAAATACTGCAAATTTTCTGTTTGTTTATATGAAATAACAGGCATGGAAAACAAATTGTGGATTCAAGCACTCCATTGTAAAAATTTACAATACATTTCTTCAAAGGGCAGTACCATCTGTTTCCATTGGCTAATATCATAAAGCAGATGGAATTATTACCACACCAGAAGTGGCAACTCTTTCTGTACAGCTAGCTGATGGTACCATCTAATTAGGTACTTTACATTTACAACTCCAGGAAAAGAAACCAACTAAAACTAAAAAAGGCTCAGTGAATCACAGCATCCTTTAAGTATATAGATTAAATAATGTCACATTCAGATCTTTTCTTTTTTCAATAAATGAACAACCATGTTATGATATTAATTGAAAAAAAATACTGTATAGATAAATATTTTCATTATAAAAAGCGTGAATAAATGTTATAATCTGTTGTAATAAATCTATTGCTTACTCTAATATATACTATTTTAAAGGCAATACAACAACATTGGATGTTCATTATGATAATTTAGGAATATTCTCCTGTTCAAAGCTTTTGTCATTTCAGTTAGAAGTGTTTTTGATTAGGCTGGCTTAGCTAGCCTTTTTGGAACCTATTTGCACATCATTATCCATTAGGGGGTTTCTAATGTTAATATGATCCAAATCATTAACCACTGTTCAGTACATATTCCAAATCATTTAAAACATATGAGCTATAAATGTGCTCTCAAGCAATAAAATGCTTTCTATATAATATTAATACAATCAAAGCAATCTATTTCTAGTGCACTAGCTCTGAAAATGAAAGAGAATATGAGAACACTCAGCAACAAAATGCAGCCACCTGGAGGGCTACCTGAAACAAAATGCAGCCACCTGGAGGGCTACCTGAAACACCATAATTCCTTTTTATTTATTTATTTAAAGAAATTCAAAAACTATGAATATGTTTTGCTGCATCTTCAGGGTTTATTTTTAAAAAATCTGCAATCTTTTTATATATGCTGATATGGTTAAGGTATTGAATCTGGACTGCACAGACCTAGAACTCAGCCATGGAAGCTTATTATATGTGGAAGTTTTCTAACTCAATACGATTTACTTCACAGAGTAGAGTCATAGGGAAAAAAATGAAGATAAGAATCTTTGAATGCTGCCTTGAACTCCTGGGAAAACTGAGATACAAATCTAACTACTTTAAACATAAAAAATGCACTATCAATTTCTATGGTTCTTATTTATTTTACCTTTTTTATTACTCTTTATTTATTTATATTTCTTTTTTAACATAAAAAATAAGAAAGGCAGCAACAAATTTGATTGGTCTACAGTTCTTATTTTGGGTTATTGCTGGATTTCAGGATTAATGAAATTAATCTAAAAATTAATTAATCATTAATTAAGTGTAGATTACTGAAAGAAGCAACAAGATATTGGGATTTGCAAATTAAAGCTGAAACACTTTGGAAGAAAAGGTTAACTACAATGATAGTTAGAATCATATTAAAAGGATGGTCCTCAAATATATTGAAGCTTTAATTTTATTGGATTTGATGTCACTGACTGCAAATTTCCTACTTCCTATGTACTACAACAATACTGCCTTTTGCTGAAATCCAAATCACTGAAAAATACTAAGACTACGGGCTATGAATTTTAATGGATGAAAACAAGAAAAATACTAGTAATTGAAGGTCATGATCTGCCCCAGGGTTGGCATTCATACCTTTGGCCCAAAGACAACAAACAACCCAAAAGTTTCACAATCCATCATATTAGGGCGACCCTTTTTGCGTCATGGTTGAAAATTAAACAACTATATAACCAAATCCCAAGATGGCTAGCACCAATCGAAGCAGTGACCTATCCAACGGTTCATAATCCAAAAAGAAATTTAACTTATGAAGATTTGACAGACGAAATTGGTAATATCAGAACACGGGCAGATTTAGAGTTAAGGGGTTGGAAAATAGACTGGTGGTCCTACACGCAAGCAGTATCTAAATTCAATAAGGATAAAAAACAATTTGGAATTTACCCGTCAAAATAAGATATTGATAAGATCTTATGGGATTCACCGATTAAATTCATTTCTAAAGCATATAAACTGCTTTTACAAGGATACATTGGTGAGGAAATAATCAAAGGTGCTATGATCGTCTGGGGGAGGAATATAGGAAGGAACATCACACTCGACAAATGGCAAACAATTTGGGGCAAATCTATTAAAATGACCCTGGCCTCCTCATTCAAGGAGAATCTATATAAAATGCTTTACAGGTGGTATTTACCACCATCCCGAATAGCACATATGTTTCCAAATACTTCTGACAGATGTTGGAAATGCAAAAAGGCCAGGGGTATGTTTTTCCACCAATGGTGGACTTGTCCAAAAATTAACCAACTCTGGAAGAAAATACAAATCTGGCTGCTGGAAATAGTAGGCATCAATTTCCCTCTTAAGCCTGAATCTTACTTACTCGGCATCAAATCAAACCAAACTCAGAACCAAGACTGGTACCTTTTTATACACATTACAACAGCAACAAGGATGGCCATTGCGCAACAATGGAAAGATAGTAATGTACCAACAGATCACCTAGTCATATCTAAAATTTTCAACTGTGCTGAATCCGATAGGTTAACATATACCTTAAAAGACAAAACAGAGTCAATTTATGCTCAAACATGGGAAAAATGGTACATATGGTACGACAAGAGAACAAAAGGATACCAAAGTAAACAACCAAATAATATAAACGTGAAATAAATACAAGGAACAAGTGAGACGTAATGAATTTAAGATAATTATAGAGATATATATGCAGATAGTTAAGTTAAAATGTATATAATAATGAATAGAACAGACTGGGACAAACAAAAACTTTTGAATTAGGGGAATAGCTATATCCCCGGTATGTCTACCCTTTTCTTCTCTTTTTTCTGTCTTCCCCCTCTTCTTTCCCCCTACCTTTCTTTCCGCCTTAATAATGTATGTCGATTTTCCTTTATATTTGTTAAATGTTATTTTTTATATTTATATTAATAAAGATTTTTTTTTTAAAAAAGAAAAGAAAAAAAACGCTAATGCTGATAGTTCAGTAGTAAAACACATGCTTGTACAAAGAGGCCTCAATTTACAACCACAATTGAGACGAAAATTGAGATATTGGTTAAGTGAAATTTGCCCCATTTTATTATCTTTTTTGCCACAGTTGTTAAGTGAATCACTGCAAAGTTCATTGAACAATTGTCTTATTTTACAACATAAATTTTGGGCTCAATTGTGGTCATATATTGTAGTCCTGTATACCATAGGATATATTTTCATGCTAATTAAATAGACTTTTTCTTGGGGAAATATATTGGAATTTTATAAAAGGCAGCTTGTTATGAACAGTTGAACATTAACCAGATTTTAATATAGTTAAAACTGGCCAGAAATCTATTGATAGCACAATTATATGTGTATGTGGAAAAATGTGAAATCAGTTGCTTATTTTTTAGAAGGTGATTGTCCTCATACATATTGAGCTCTTCCCAAGAATCTAGGATATCATAATCTATCAGCACAGTACATATAAAGATCCAAGCAGGGTAACCTTTTGTAATTGATAGATGGAAATGTTGTCAATGCATAAATTTTCTAAATGCTTCATACTAGTAACCATTGGGATTATGGTGGCCAATTTATGCCATAACCTTTCAAATCTGATTTTCATATCTTCATACTTTGTGACCTTCTCTAAGTCTCTATCTTCTACTTGACTATCCCCTAGTATTGCCACATCAACTACCTACACTTTCTTCTTTTCAACCACAGTTAAATATGGTACATTATGGACCAAGATTTTATCAGTTTATATTATGAAATCCCACAATATTTTAACATTACTATTAATTCTAAAGAATCTAAAAACTTATACTCAAATGGGTATTTTTAAATTAAACATATGAATTTTAATGAAGTAAGATAATTCTGTTAATGTAAAACTATGGGATTATAACTGTTTTCAAAATGTTGTGGTATTTACAAGTAGACGTCACTTACCAACTGCCTTTTTCAGCAACCATTTGAACTTACCATCATGCTAAAAAAAATTCTTTTTGATTTATATTCCCCATTATATGCCTGCTTGCAATTCATTCCTCTCCAAAGGATGTAAATACAAACATTATATTCCTTCTTTCTAATTATCCCAGTGCCTGGTGAGTATTCAAAAGGGTGAACGAGTAGGGGGAAAAGGAAGCTGAAGAAAAATCATTAGGAACAAAACAAAAGCCAAAAGTATGAGACTGAATCTTGTTAATTACAGGTAGCTCTTTGGAGTCTGCTATCCCAGCACCAAGATCAGCATTCCAAAGGGTGAAGCAAAGGGGAAAAGAATAGCATAGCTGCAGTCACATGATTTCCAATTAACAATTGAGTTGCTTAGGGACAGAACTGCAGATTCCTATTGAGGAGTAACTGCTGTGGGTTTTTTTTGCTATAATTTTACTTTTGCTATTTATTGTTATATTAGCACCTGCACAGAAGTGAGATATACATTTAAAAGAGAATATTCAAAATATTGACCACATTTTAAAACATTCATCCCCTTTTCAAATATAAATATGCATTAGTATATGCTACGTATGAATAAAATATATTTTAGATTTTATATTGTTACTTTTTAAGAATTATAATTTTATGCTTAATGTATTATAACATACCTAATATCTATTTTTTAAATATAATATTAGGCTGCTATTATACTTTCAACTTTGAATAATTTCTCTTAATCATATCATGAGGAAATAAAAAATAACTTTATAAAATCTTCCTTTGAGCAGAAAAAAGATTGTAAAGTCATGCCTAAGACTTATCTGGAAAAGTACTGTATAATATACTAAGAAATCCAGTAGAGTGAACTAATCCTTTCTTCTTTCCAGGTAAAAGTTTTACTCTCTTAAAGTATTTCAATAGAGAAGTGCAATTACTTTGAAGGAGATACTTTGTAAGTGATGTAACTCATAAAAAGTGATTCAAACTGCACAGAGAATCTTGACTATAGCCCAGTGTACAACTCTTTAAAACTGTATATTACAAAGCAACTTTAAAAAAACAACAACTGAAAATGCTTTATAATCCAGTTAAATATTAAGTCTGTGCATGCTTTAAAAATGATTTGAAGAAATACTTTGGAATGCACACTTGTAGGTCATGTTAATTTTTTCAACTTTCAATTTCCAAATGTTAGGAGTGCTCAAAACGTGTGACATGCCTTAGGGATTGTAAATATATTTTGGTTACTTTAATATAATTTAGATGTGCTTGGTAAGTAACTATATAAATATCATAACTTTTTAACATTTTGTTTGTTTCACATTGCACAGGAATATGACCATACCAAGTCGTTTTTAATGCAGGCATGTCTTTATTGTGATTTCTTCTTTCTGTATTCATGCAAAAGTCTGAAAAAAGGCAACTGCTTTAATGAATATACTTCAAAGTACATGCAATACAAAATACAGTACTAATTATTTCTGACACATGCACATCAATGGCCCTGTTAAGTATTTGTCAGGTTATTTTGCATTTTCTATATAACAACATATGCAATAATTGTACCTATTTACTTCTAATTTATATCAGTGATTGCATTCAAATGGAAATGACTTATCTTGCTAAAAGACATTTGCCTGAATGTTTCCTACTATTTACATTTTAACCATAGAGCCATAGTTTCAGCACCTGGTACTTCTATATTTATTTTTAATTAAAGCCAGATGTAATTAATTCAAACATCATGAAAACCTTAACCATCTGTAGATGGTATTTCATCTGCTACTACCCTTGGGAAAATATCCCAAGGATGTTTATATCTGGTTAGATCTTGCGCAACAGAAGATTTATACTATTCCCATTATAATTAAAATTAAGCTTCACAAATAGCCATTTGATCACAAGTTACGAGATAAATGAAAATAAAAAGATTTATTTATCGGATTTCAATCCCCAATTTTATCACTACAACAATAGCCAAGTAAGATATGTTGGGCTGTCAAGAGCATGCTCAGTGATAGAATCAGAAGTTGAACCTGCGGTCCCTAGCTTTTAAACTATTCTATAATAAGCATGAGGTAAAGAGAATGATGGATACACAAACCTATATCTGAAACTCCTCATTTTAATTAGCTGCTATAATATCAATATTTGAACTGGAGGTCTGAAGCACATTTCAAGGTCAAAGCACTCTTGCCCAGAAACATTTCATTCTAACTTGGAAAGTCTGTTCAGAAGGTTCTTTCCATTTTATTGTCAGTTTAGAAACAGCTCACTTCAGCTATCAAATAGACACTAAAACTGCCGTTTTGTGGATTGAAAGTGGTAAGAATGGGATACTTCAAGGTAGAAAAGTTTCTGATTTATACACATTCTTAAAAGAACTGACAAGTGGCTCAAATTTTTTGAAGAAAATGAAACAATACTTTGTTTTTAAAAAGCTTACGGACAAGAGGAAATAAGAATGCTGAGAAAACTTCAGGAAAAAAGTTCCTATTGCTCTTTCCATTGGGAGAAAAAATAGTATTTAGAATTTCCTAATGTATTATTTTAATATAATACATAAATATAAGATATAAGAGGACAAAGCAATTTTTAAAAAAATGACACATGGCAATTTTGAAAGCAAATTCAAGTATATTGTCTCCTACCACAACATTCATCAGCATGTAAACTAATGTATAACCAATTTTGTAAAAATTGTTCTAATTTTTAATTTTTTTCTGAATCTATGATTATATCTGTCATTGATCTTTACTGTAACTACAGATAAACATTTAATGGTTGTACTTTTTCCTATTTTAAATAAACTTTAAATGAAATATAATATCTAATAAAACATACAAAACCAATATTTGCGGGACCGTCTCCTGCCGCATACCTCCCTCCGTCCGATCTGCTCCCATAGGGAGGGCCTCCTCAGGGTACCATCCGCCGGCCAATGCCGGCTAGCGGTGCCCAGGGGGAGGGCCTTCTCAGTGGCTGGGCCATCCCTCTGGAATGACCTACCCCCGAACTTCGGACCATCACAGACCTTCCCCTCTTTCGCCGCTCACTTAAGACTTATCTGTTCCATCAAGCCGGTCTAGCTTAGCCAATGAGTATTTTAGAATTTTAATTGGGATCTTTTAGCACAGGCTTTTAGTTTAATTTATTTTTAATTATTCTGTATTTATTGTTATTTATCGATTTTAATTCCCTGTGCACCGCCCTGGGTCCATTTCGATGGAGAAGGGCGGTTCTATAAATCTAAATAAATTCAAATTCAAAATTCAAATATCGGCAGATTTTTCAGATATAAGCAATTATTGTTAAAAGATGTAAATAATTCAAAAACATTATTTAGTAATGAACTAAATAAGCAATTCATTGCAGAGCAACTCTGTATGTCTAAATTATATATAATTTTGTTTAATATTGTTTGTTGTTGTTAGTATGGGGTCTCAGGAGAAAGGACCAGAAAGGATAACTTGGACCTAAAAATTTTGAGTAGGATCCCTGAGTTTTATAGTTTAGGTACTCATCCACATTATTCAGATTTCTCAAATATATGTAAGACATTATAAACATAAAGCCAAGAAGCAATTACAGATCTGGAGAACTAATCTTGGATTTAGTTCTCCAACTACATATCTCCTGCCATGTTATAAACACCAAAGCATTCTTACAGACAACCTACAAATCACACCTATATTTTAAAATCTTGGCAGCAATATGCTGCATACCTTTTCTCTGCAGTATCTGTGTTGTATCTATAGTGACTTCTATTTGGGAGTGGAAAAAGAATGTTCCATTTTAAATCACAGTAGAGAAAACAAATAATTTGTTTCTTATCTTAGAAATTTTATTTTCCTCTACAATACTATGTGGCAGAGAAGTTTTCTTTGCCTTAGAAGTAAATGTGAATTGAAATAAGTCTCTGAGAGATGGATATATACATTGCAAACAAGCTAGTTTGCTTGTTTGCAATTTTATGTGATCTGCAAATAGGTTAGGATAATAAAACAGTCTGAAACCATGATTTCTTGTTGATGCCCTAATTGTGATTGTATCCTACTTTTTGCACAAATCAGAATCAGAGTTGTTGGTTTATTCTTGTGTTTTTATATTTTATCGTATTTTTTGGAGTACAAGACGCACCGGAGTATAAGATGCACCAAGGTTTTGAAGAGGCAAATTACAAAAAAGGTAGGTAGGTAGATAGATAGAGGAAGAGAGAGGGAGAGAAACAAAGAAAGAGAAATACAGTAGGTAGGTAGAGAGAGTAGGTAGGTAGATAAAGGGATAGAAAGAGAGAGAGAAATACAATAGGTAGGTAGGGAGTGTGTGTGTGTGTGTGTGTGTGTGTAGGTAGATAGGTAGGTAGAAGGATAGAGAGAGAATTAGAAAGAGAGAGAGAAATACAGTAGGTAGGTAGGGAGAGAGAGAGTGTGTGTGTAGGTAGGTAGAAGAATAGAGAGAAATAGAGAGAGAGAAAAATACAGTAGGTAGGTAGGTAGGGAGAGAGTGTGTGTAGGTAGGTAGGTAGAAGGATAGAGAGAGAGAAATAGAGAAATACAGTAGATAGGGAGAGAGAGAGAGAGAGACAGAGAGAGTAGGTAGGTAGGTTGATGTTTCCAGGTGTATTTATCCATGTCCTGGAGAAGGAAATCGCTGACAAACCTTAAACTTTTGTTTCTCCTGGCACATAAACAGTTAAAAAGCCTTCCAAAAGAGCTTTCCGAAAGTGTTCTAACTCAGGGATTCCCAAACGTGGCAACTTTAAGACTTGTGGACTTCAATTCCCAGAATTCTCCAGCCAGCTATGTCCACAAGCTATGCTGGCTGGATAATTCTGGGAGTTGAAGTCTTAAAGTTGCCAAGTAACTAAACAGCCTTCCGAAAGGAAAAAAAGGGGTTTTTGCACTTTGCAGACCTCCCCCAAACTGCTCTTCTTCCGTGAAAACGTGGCCGTTTTTCTTCAAATAAAAAGCATGACTAGCCTTGGGGGAGCTTGCAGAGTGCTCCTTGGGGGGGGGGGGTGAAAAATGAGCAAAAACCTGCCCCATTTATCGTGAAAACGGGCCATTTTTGTGTCAAATAAATTGAATGCATAGCCCTATGGAGGCTTATAGAGTGCTGCTGGGGTCTGGGGGGAGCAATTAGCGATTTAGGCTAATTTCTGCCCTCCCCAGCCCCCAGGAGCTTTCTGGAAGCCTCCATAAGGCTAGGCACAGCCATTTTGGTGAAGGTGGTGGGGTTTCGGGAGGCAAAAAATGCTGTATTCGATGTATAAGATGCACCCAGACTTTCAGCCTCTTTTTAGAGGAAAAAAGGTGTGTCTTATACTTCAAAAATACGATATGTGTTATGTCAGACATCTGATGACAGACCACAGAAGGAACTAGACACATTTACAAATTAAATGAAAAGAAACTGTATAAATGGTTTTGGCTTGTTCTTGCCTTAGTAGCCCATGGCTAAAAGCAGCCAAGCATAATAATATGTGAATTTAGCTAATTTTAATGTCTGTACATCTCATTCACCAGCATCACCACATATTACATATTTTATACAGTAGGTATATATCAAGGTGGAACACAGTAATAAAGCAATACATATATCATACAACCCATAGAATAAATCCTTGTTTGCAAAATTCCCCACCTTAACTGCTCTTCTTTAGAACATATAGGTCTAGAGGAGAAAAGGGATTCCAATGAAAGTTATATTTAGCTTGAATTCAAGCTCATATATTTGGTAGTACGACGCAGCATGAGACTATAATTCAGTAACCAGGAGTAATACACATAATATGATCTGTGTATGTGTATTGGAATGTGTATAATGTATGGACCCAAACAAGGTATTCATAGTTCACAATCTGGCGAGACCAGATTGCAATAATTCTAGAGAAACTGCAGTTGAATCATATCTCTGTCCAGTAACAGTATTATGGATAATATTTATTATTAATTCTGGACAAAATTAATTCTTTGAATTTTTAAACAGGAGTCAGAAAAAAATAGGATACAATATGCTTATTTCTTGAACAATATTCCCTATTTTAAACTGTAACACAGAATGTTACTATACATTAATGAAGGCAATATAAGATAGTACTGTACAGAGAACATTTTATATAAAGCAGCACTTAATCGCCCAAAGCAGGCCACAGACTATACAAAGAGAGTTAATCTTGTCAAGGCAGCAAACCACAGAAATATCTTAGAATGAGGGATTTAAGTGACTTGAAGTTTATTGTCTAACTTTGACAAGCAAATAAGGCAAGACCTCATTAAAAATAGGTTACAGCATATAAAATACGTTGCTATGAGACAAAATCACTGCATAAATACAAAACTTCCTTCTATATTGGTTTTGTATATCTTACTATATATTATATTTCATTTAAAATTTATTTAAAATAAGAAAAATTATAATCACCAGATTTTGTTTATGTGCAGTTGTATTGTAGTACCAAGCAATTCAGTATCATTGATAAAGAAAGACAACTGTTAGTGCTACACATTGCATTGATCAAGCAAAATATGTTCATATTAGTAAATAGGTGAGGAAGAACCATCTCATAAACACATCCACTGAATCATTCTGAAATGGTTTCATTCACTAGCAAAGGTGTATACTGCTAATGACTCAACTAAGTCAAAAAACAGAACTATTCTGTCAGCAAACGAGACTTGAAAGCTTTTCACTACATTTGAATTGTAGATATTCATGTGGCATAGTTCGAATATGTGACATTTCAGAATGCACAATGAGAAAATTCTTGTTCTACAGCACTGTCACATCAAAATCTATCTTCACATGAAGAGTGAATGTTACCCATTCAAACATAAAATAAGATCATTTATTACTTACTGCATGAATTCATAGGGATCGTTTTTGTCTACTTAATGTTTTAAATGCCAATATGCTTATATGTTCAAAAAAGAAAAGAATCTTCAGAATATATAATAATATGAAATAAATGTAAGAAAAGAATCGAAATTTATTTTACTTTTCATGGTTAAACCAGTTTCTGAGCCAAAAATGTTTCGTATTTCATACTAAACCTGGAATAAGTTATTATTTTTAAGTAGCTATAATTTTTCATAGTGACTTTCATTGGCACTGAAAGATTTGCATTAAACAAAAAGGCTTATGTATGTGTATTGTGCCTCGGCTGTCATTTACCGTGTTTCTGACAGGAATTTTCTTTGGTTCTGGGGGTACATCCTGTGGAACAAATTTTACTGGCTCCTTTATCTGCCTCCTTGATCGCTTAGTTCCATCTGGTAAAGTTTCCATGGCAATGTCTGCTTCCATGTCACTGCTACCTGCTTGGTCGCATTCTGAACATTGCCTGGAAAGACAACATATATAGAAATTCAAACTGAGTTCAGCAGCTTCCAAAGCAAAAGCATACAGGCTGGGGGGGGGGGGGGGGGGGGAGTTTCTTTAAAAGTTTGTTTAGAAAGCAAAAGAACTCCACATATAGACGGAATGGGAACAGTGGTATGTTTTTCACATGTACAGATTTTCAGTGCATGTGAAAAAAACATATAGGCCAAATGTTCCATTCCCATCCCCATCCCCATCAGGCTTTCTTTATTTGTATAGAGGATACAAATATATCATCTCTTTTTTCATTACTACAAGTTCTTACAAATAATATCTCCCATAATGAATTTGATCTCTTGGAGAAAGATGAGCTGAATCACTTTGGATGTCTTTGGGGTATCAATTAATCGCTTCAAATTAAAGATGGCAAGAATCCCAAATGTAAAACACACATTTTTCAAAAGGAGGAAAGGAAGTTTACTATAAATCTAGAGTCTCCTGAAAGAAAGCTGAGAGATAGCAATTAACAGAAAGTTAACATAAACATTTCTTGTGTACTTACATAACATAAATTACATGGATGTTATCAATTGGAAGATATTTCTGTTATAGTACAAATATAGCTACAAAGCTAATAGGCTCTGACATTAAGATGGCTGCCCATACAAAATGTCTTTGTTTAGATGGAAATTTTATTTTAATGTACTATTTAATTTTTTTTTAAAAACGCAGAACCTTAGGAGAAACAATCAAAAATCCAATAGTATGCCTATAATTTTCTTTTCTATATCAAGTGTTTTAAAAGCCCAAACGACAAACCTAAAGCAGAGATACAAATGCAACCAATATTCATCACTTTTGTAACAGGTACCTTCACATCAAATATCTTAAGGAATAAGATAAGGTAAAGTCTGTTCAGGTTAAATACAATTTTTGGTAGTTTCAAGAATGCATTCATGCAGTTTTCTTGGCAGCAATACTTAAAGTACTTTACTATTTTCTTCTTTTCAGATGTTTTCCAACTTCCCAGTCTAACCTACCTCATTAGCATTTCCTAGCAATATCCCATGCAAACCTTAGACAAGTTTAACTAAGTTTACGTTTTGAACAGATCAAGTAAGCTAGATTCCCAACATGGATCAGTGGATTTCAATATGAAGACCTGACTGGCAATGGAATGCAGGCTGAAAAATTCTGTCACTTGAAATCCAAACTTATGTGAGTTGCTGGCTATATCCTTCCCATGCATAAGCTCCATAATTCTTTGAGCTGCAAAAGTATTCTAGAAAAAAAGTCCATTAGAAAACCATCACCTTTCCAAAGAGAATGTTTTACAATAGATAATAAATGTGCCTTTCCAATATAAGTAGTATTATTATCCAATACATATTATTATTGTACACTTTAATACAATTCCAGGAATAAATAAAAAATAAAAAAATAAGAATATGTATTTTTTTTCTTGTTTCTCACAGAAAGACGACCTTCCAAGAGTAAATAAAAGACATATGAAATAGAAACAGCATTGTAAGTAGCAGGGATATTATTTTATGGAACTTCACATTTCTAATGCAAACTTTAACAAAACTTTCTATACTATTTCTTTTGATTTTGAAAAGAATCGACAAAGACACATTTAAAGATGAAACGGATGCAATCAATAAGTCTCAATTTCTCTGTTATAATCCCATCACACTGAATATACCTTAGTTAAATTAAAAGTGAAAGCCAAGCTTGTGATCACAAATGTAGCTGAAGCATGAAATTGTAGCAACTACATAGATTTTTTGGAAATAAAAGCCTTCTACATCTTTGACTTTTACCACTGGGATGTTAGTTTATTTCCTCTTGATAGTATAGCTTTTAAAATATATTTTTCAATATGACTAAAAGGCAGAATAAAATCAGTGAATTACTATTCAATTTAATCTGGTCACTGAAAATTAACTTCAATATTCATTATGCCTGAACCAAAACATTAAAATAATTTCTAGATGGCATACAGTAGTTCCATATGTATACATTCAATCCTACAATAAATTAGGAATAACTCAAAATGGTATCTATTTATTTATTATTTACTACTAATTTTTATGTAACTATCCACTATCTCCCAATGAAGTAATATGGGGTGGAGTCTTTAAAATTCAATCACAGCAAAAAATAGTAATTAATGTAGTTAGTCTAAATGAGTACGTTCTTCAAGTCAGTGGTTCTTATTTATAACCTCTGCATTGAAAGATGAATAACTTTAAAATGGAAGACACCTCTGGAACTTTATACAACTCTCTATCTCATTATTTCAGCCTATTTTTTCAGGGTTTATTTCTGAAAGATTTACTGTTGCTATCTTCAGCCACAGAATCTCCAAAGAAAGAAGAAAAAAAGAGACAAATATATAATCATCCCTGCTACACTTGATGACAATACCACATCACTGAAAGGCCTGCTCGAGTTTTCCATAATATCAGGAAACTGCAGTGTAGACCCCTTTAAACACTGCCTTCTGCAAAAATACAGCACGAAGGCAGATGCTCCGTTGGGCCAAGATTTCTTCTGGAAACAGATTAGCCAGAACATTAGAACAAAAGCCACATCAATAGAAATTAGTATCGAAATACCATTAAATGTATGTGAATTTAAAACTGCTTTTAAAAATTACAACTAAGGACCTCAAAATTCCAGTTAGCTGATTGAATATTAAGACTAAACATAGATATTTGTTTGATTTGTTACTTTGAACTTTCCTATAGTTTTTCAGTGACAGGTAACAGCAACACTAACAAAAGCAGTTGCTGAAAAATATGCATTATTAAATATTTAAAATAGAAGTTCTCATCATCACCTATAAAATAACTCTGTTTTTTGCTCAGTTCTCTGCATTGAGAGCTGCACTTGGTATGGTAGTTTTTGTGCTTCAAAATCTAAGTAGATCTATTACAAAATAATTTATTATGACTACCTTTGTATATTTAATATTTTCCCTTGGTAGTAAAAGTTAGAAAGGGCAACTTTTGATAGGGCAGTAGGGGCCAATCCTCAAATAACACATACATATTGTATATATACAGCCGCGTGAGCAATAATGGAAACTTCAAGGTTTACCCACATAATACCGCTCTTGCGCGAGCTGCATTGGCTGCCTGTCGTCTTTCGGGTGCGCTTCAAGGTGTTAGTCACCATCTTTAAAGCGCTCCATGGCACGGGACCTAGTTATCTGCGGGATCGGATCCTGCCTCATACATCCCTGCGGCCGATTCGCTCCCACAGAGAGGGACTTCTCCGGGTGCCGTCCACTAGGCTATGCCAACGGGCGACGCCCAGGGGAAGGGCCTTCTCTGTGGCGGGTCCAGCCCTCTGGAACGACCTTCCCCCCGAGATCAGAACAACTACGGACCTCCGTTCCTTCCGTCAAAAATTAAAAACACACTTTTTCCGCTTGGCCGGCCTAGGTTAGTCTTCCGTCTTTTAATAGGGTGTTAGGGGATTTTAGTGTATTTTAAGATAGGGTGATTTTAGCGCAGGGATAATTTGGTTTAATTCGTATTTTATTTATTTATGTATTTTATATTGGTATTTTTAATTTTCCCTGTGCACCGCTCCGAGTCCCTTTGGGGAGAGGAGGCGGTATATAAATAAAAATATTATTATTATTATTATTATTATTATTATTATTATTATTATTATTATTATTATTATTATTATTATTATTATTATTATTATATTTATAAATAGGAAATGAGATATGAGATGATTTTGTCTTCCCATATTTACATGAAAGTAAAGCAAGTAAGTTATTTAAATTGTATTTTATTTGATGAAGGAAAAATAATTTCTTTTCATATCTTTATTACTTTTATTTATTTTTTCTGTACTTTTTTACTTTTTATATTCTACATTTCTACTGTTTTTATCAATATTCTTACTTTGTATCACTTTTTATTTTTGTATCTGTAAATTTCAATAAACCTCATCATTTAAAGTTATAAAAATTAACTTCTATGAAAAGAAACCAGTGACTTGTTTACATTAGTTCAGCATATATATATTTTTTAAAAACCCTCCTAAGCCACAATAAAGTTTATAAAAGAAGGGACCTGTTTTGCAAAATTTCAAGCATCAGCACCGCTATGGGAACAAAAAGCATATAAGAACATTTGAAAAACTCTCCAGTAAGATCTAAATTAAAAACTTTGCATGAAAAACCTTCAGATTCCTATATAGTAGGTGCATGATCTTATTTCTTAATCCCAAAGGAAATAGGAGGATATATTTATAATATTCTTACCAGTAACTGTTTTTAGTCTTCCTTGGCATTCTTGAAAGTGGAGGGTCCAGACATCCAAGGTGATAATGGAGTTTACAAGTATCACACAGCAAAAGGAGGTGCTGATCATGGTTCTTCTTGCAAATCCCACAACTTGGAAATGCAGGAAAAGGTTTCATTTGAGAAAATGCAAATACTTTGCTAAGCTGTCTCAAAATTAATATGGGGTAGAATCCAGAGATCCTTATGCATAAGCAGAAGATCTTAAGCAGATAATTAAAATATTCTTATTTACCAGGGCATTTTAAAGGTTAGTTACTATCTTGAAATTTTAAAAATATAAGACTAATTTCAAATCCAAGCTAACTTTGGACTGTTTTTAATTTTAGTCATATTGCCAGGAAATAAGTGAATCAATATAGATTCACTAAGATACATTTCTAAGAAAATAAGTCAATGAGTGAGTACATTAATAAATACATAATTTAAGAGGATAACTATATTAATAGCTATTAGCCATAAAAATTAACTATTTAGAGATTCAGTGTTAAATCATTTTATTATAAAATGTTGAAAACAGCCAGGAGCAGATGATGACTACTTTCTGAAAATATCAATCAAACTACTGACAGACCCCAGTTTGTGGAGAGGAATCTATAAAATATGTATTATATTCCTAATATTAGTTCGTAAGTGTTGAATACCTATTCTTACATAGTTAAACATATACATAAAAAATAAACTCTCTATGTAAAGTTTAACTCATAGTGGCTTTTACATTATTTTCTTAATAACAATACAGAAAGATTGTTTTCTTCCATTTCTCATCTTTAGTCTTGAGGAGTGCCACCTAAATACTAATTAAGGGAACCAGATAATAAAATGAATTATATATGTGTAACAATAAATATCTAGGTTTGTTATTATATATATATATAATAACAAATATATATATATATATATATATATATTATGTAAAAGGAAGATTAGATATAATGTCCACAGCAGTCTTTTCTATGGTAGTTTGTTCTGAAATTTTTTAATATAAATGAATTTGAATAATTCAGGTATAAAATTTGCTTTCAAAGTGGAGTCAATCAGTAGTTTAGAGCCAAGCTTTAACTATAAATAAAAGAAAACCAAAAACAAACAGTCAAGTTAGATAGCAAATTGTAGCATCTAGAAATGGAAAGCAATGGAAGAAAAAAATATATTCAGTTGACTGAAATTGAAATTTGTTAAAAGCAATATTGGCCATATCAGCCTGAGATGAATTATTAACCCAAAGCACTAATATTTGTAATTCTTTTTTTTTCTAAGTCCCTTAATCAACCAAGTTGTTAGGAAAGAAGTGAAGGGGGGAGGGAACAGAAAAGATTTTGTTTTTTCAACCTCAAATTTACGATTTTTCAGTTATGCAGTTTGCTCTTCTAATGAGCACAAGAGTATTGCTGCTACTTGCCTATAAAGTACTGCTGGAAGGGTTGTAGTCTTATGAGTTCCACCTTCCTTTTTACTGGGCTTTCTCTCCTTGGGTGCTCGCAAAATTGCTGGTATATTTAGTTTCTGTGGGGTTTGAGGAAATATAGGAATATTGGTAAGACAAATATATAATGAACATATCCTTGTATTTCCCAGTCAGTGGTTTGACTGGAAGAGATGTCTGAAAAATTGTCAAGTCACAAATGTGACTGTGTTATATTTTCCATCTCCAAATTTCTTCTGAGAATGGAAACTGCATTCACATATTTCTCAATGCAATAGAAAAAAGAAGCCAGAGACGTTAAAGCTCTGCCTTTTTAACTTTTCCCCCCTTTAACGGAGAAAGCTTTAAAAGAAATAGGCAAGGACAAGCTGGTTTAGAAGGTTAAAAGGAAAAAGAAAAAAGAAAAATCTACTACACTTCACAAAAGAATACTGAAGCAGTTTATTTTCCTCAGCATCTCTGCTACTGTGGTGCTCCATAGGTTAATTAGAAAAATTATCTTATTGGACCAAACTCTCCACAAAGCAGCAGAGATTCTCTTCGGGTTTCTACTAATCTGCAGTATGCTAGCTTCACAGACAGCAACCATCTATCAAAGTCATTTCTCAGGGGCCCTGAGGGGCTGCATCTGTTCAACCAACTGGAAAAAGGTGTCATGCAAGCTATGCAAATGAAACTACTACTTTTTATTATCATTATTAAATAATTGCACTAAGAAACACATTTGTAATTTTTATTTTATTTGTAAAGTGGCAAAATTTCTTATTAAGAAACTTATGCTTATGGTAATAGATTTCTAGTAAACCATATTAAAGTAAATATACCAGCCAGCTTAGCAGATCTATATAAGCATTTAAGTATACATTCATAAATCCTTAGGCTATTTATAATAGTATTCGTTGCCTGTGGTCTATTTTTTTAAAGTATTTTTAATAAAAAAAATAACATTAATAATGACCTATATAAAAAAGCAAGACCTTTTCATGTTGGAAATCACACAATTGTATTTGTATCTACTTTCTTAAGAACTCTGCTAACTGATTCAATACTTTTAATTTTATGAATGGTAAGATGAGAAATACTAAACAGCAAGCCACAGAAATTAGTGTTTGTACATGTAGCCAATTACATTGAAGTATAAATTACATTTAAAAATAAAAAAGTGGAAATGAGGAGCAGAATAGGTAGATAATTGGGAAAGAAGGTTCTTGCCTCTTTAAATGTTGCTAAATATACAATAAAATTAAATAATGAAATCCTCTAGTTAAAATGTGTTATAGCACAGTTAATATAGAAACGATGGGAGTGAGATAATCAGCTAGTACTACTATAAAAGCCACTGGTGGTTTAGAATACTGTTTCCTTAAAAAAGAGAAGGAATCTTTATATATACATAATTTAAAAATATTGGTGTAGTATATTCACAAAAAGCAGCTCTAGAAAACAATCTACTCCAACAAAAACTGCTTGTCTGGAAGCTTCAATTGCTATGAGTCAAAAACAAAAACAAAAGACAGCAAGAGCGGTTAGATTAACTCATGCTTCAGGTTTAGCTTCATCACAAATGACAGGTCAATCAGTTATAGCAAATGAAAGAATTTTGCAAACAAGATAGCTAAAACAAAAACAAAATTAAAGTACAGGTTCCTAGTAAGTACCTTGTGGAGCCCGAGATATATTTCAATCAGAAATCATTACCTCCAGGAGAAAGGCCAGGACTTTATCAAATGTATCTTTCCACCCACCAAAAGTGACAGCAAAAAACAGAAAAGCATATTTTTATGAATCATGTGATCTAAAAAACATTAAAAAGGAGGAAAAGAGTGGAGAGACCAACCTGTCCAATAATTCTTCCTAGGAGAGCCCACATTCCTTGCCCTTCATTTCGTAGCTTTGAATTCATATTCTGAAGGTCTTCTAAAGATTCACACAACTGAAAAATAAAGTCACACAAAAATGCAGAAATTATTTAGCATTTCTTCTCCAGGAGGAGGCATTCTTTACTTACAATACCTTTTCTACATAAATATTTAAATACTAAAATTGTTCTTTTATGTCAATGCAAGTGAAAGCAGTAAAGTTAATCAACCATTCATAACTCCAGAAAGAAAACATGGGCATCCATCTGTTTAGTGAAAAAAGAACATAAATAATTTTATCTGACAATAAAATTATAATGGCAGTAAGAAACCTCACAACAGTTCCACTCTGTTATTTCCATCTGTAAAAAAAAATGCCAAGTATTTA
This sequence comes from Rhabdophis nuchalis, assembly GCA_039707465.1. Classification (NCBI taxonomy): domain Eukaryota; kingdom Metazoa; phylum Chordata; class Lepidosauria; order Squamata; family Natricidae; genus Rhabdophis; species Rhabdophis nuchalis. Next base: position 41,957,667 of record CM077647.1, on the reverse strand, counting down.
TATACTGGAAATGAAAACTTCAGTACAACGAACCTGTACACTTAAGGTAAGAAAATATAAAATCACATTGAGTTCTCTAGGTTTAACTTATTTTCCGCTCATGACTATTCCTTATTTTTAGACAATTCTGACAAATAGGAACATATTCACATAATCATGGGCATGTTAAAAGCCAGAGTAAACAGTAAATTTTATCTATCATGGCTTAATTCTATATTAGAACATATATTTAAACTTGTATTTAAACAATTACTTATTTAAATTTTATGTTACATGCCTTCAAACAGCTGTAGCAGAAGCTTGGAGATTATAATACAAATGTAAGTCTCATAAACTGCTGAGTCACTACTGCTCCCTAGAAGTATGGGTAGCTGCTGCCAACAAATAGTCTGACAGACAGCACTGACTCTGTGGGTTCAGAACTCTACTGTAGTCCAGTAGTTACTAATAAGGAATAAAAATGTTCTTGAAATTACCTTTTGTTCTTTGACAGTGTCTATCCCAATGACTGATCTCTGTTGCAGTCATTGAAAATAATCAGAGTACAAGAATTCAATATATGAGAAATGCTTTTCACTAAGTTACTGAGTTATGAATGAAGACCACTGAAACATTGAGCTTAACTTCAGTTTTGTGTGTGTGTGGAGGGGAGATATTCAATGATGAGTCAAAGTGTTGAATTTAATTTCTGCTATGTTTTAAGAATTAATTAACTACTTCATACAAATTTTACATGGCTTTAAGAATTTTTTTTACCTTGTTGTATTCTACATGAAGTTTTTCTTGTTCATTCTCCAGCTTATCCTTAATTGTTTTCTGTTCTGCCATATTCTCCTGAATCTGGATCATGCGCATGTTCCTCTCTATAATAAAAGTCAGCACTTTACTTATGTACGTTCGCATGAAATAAGAGACTGTAATTAGAATCAAATAATTGAATCTCTCATACAGCATCCTTAAATCAAAGCAAAAGAATATAACTATATTATATGCAGTTTTATTTAGTAAAGCATAAGACAATTCAATGACAAACTAATTCTTATATGAATATACTGAAATATTTGAAACAAAATCCCAGGGAACTTGATCTGACAGCAAAGCAGTGATAATATATATATTATATACTTCCCAAGAGTAGAAATTTCTAAGTTATACAAATATCTATGGCAATAACCAGAGCTAGAAAATAATTGAAAACAAATAGTACTGTTGGAGAGCAAACGGACAAATGAAAAGAACCTAAAGAATTTCTAAATTCTAGAAGTATTTTAATGTATTTTTATTTTTTTTTCATTTTCAATGGAACTCCATCGTTAAGCAATGTGGTCATACTGAAAAACCAGTTAATCATGCCACTTAGTGCCACTAGTTCTAATAGTCCTTTACTGTTGTTAAGTAAAGAACATGTAGGTCATTAAGTGATGACCTCACATTACCACAACTTTTGACATCTTGTTGGATTCCCCATTGGTTTTGCTTGCTGGAACCTGGCAGGAAGGCCAGAAATTATCATCATGTGACTGTGGGAAACTGCAATGACTCTTAAGTACAAGAACTAATCACATTTATCACTCAGTGTCATTGTAAGTCTGAATGATCTCTGAATATGAAGTCCTTAATCAAAGGCCACCTGGATTTTTCAGTCAATAAATGCATTAATCGAAGCTGATGGTTATAAAAAAGGTTCAATTCAAACTGTATTCTTTCTGACAAAAACTAATTTATTCCCTTACAAAGAGAGGCCCTATTTCACCATTTTTCTAGTAGACGGAAAGATTGCACAAAACCAGTTTCTCACATTAGTACCTTCAATTAGCAGACAAATTCAAATAGTACAAGTTATCCAAGGTCCTATATGTGAACATATATAATATCATTCATAGTGACTAAAAGTGAAAATCCTCAAGTCCACATAGGCTTTTTAAAGGTGATAATCAGTACCTTGAATTGAACCTGGAAGCAAATCACAAGTCAATGCAGCTCCTGCAACAGGTGGTACATGTGTAAATTAGGGATTTCACAAAACTGTGTGGGCTGCTGTTACTGCATCAACTGAAGCTTCCAGATATTTTTCAAGGGGTCTCTATGGAAAGCACATTACAATAGTGAAAATGGAGATTGCCATGGAATGGGCAAGTGTGAAAAATATATTATGGTCCAAGAATGGGTGCAACAGACACACACTCCATTTTACAGGGCTCTGTTTTAACCTTAGAAATTTAGAACTGAGGAGAAATTTCCTGACAGAACAATTAATCAGTGGAACAGCTTGCCTCCAGAAGTTGTGAATGCCCCAACACTGCAAGTCTTCAAGAAGATGTTAGATAGCCATTTGTCTGAAATGGTATAGGGCTTCCTGCCTAGGCAGGGAGTTGGACTAGATGACCTTCAAGGTCCCTTCCAACTCTGCTATTGTATTATTATTGTAACCTATTGTCCAAACCTCAATAGTCTCCAGGCACCAAGAAAGGATGCTCGTTGCATCGCTTAACTCACTATGGGCAAAGATGTACAACTGAGTATCATCAGCATACTCAGCAGACAATGATCTCACTCAACAGTTTCATGTAGATGTCAAACATGGCCTCAGAGGAAGGAAGTAATCCAGGACAATGCAGTGACCCTCATTCCTAATCCGTGGAGTCATTTCAGAAGGGTAGTCAATGGTACTCAATAGTCAATGGTATCAAAACAATTCTTTAAGGGATAAACTTTTCTATCCTTTATTGGGGGAAAAACCCCTTAACATTATTTTCACTTGACTTTAGTGAAGATATTTTGAGAAACTTAAAGTCATGGATCTGAACTAAATTAAAGCCTCCTGAAGCCCACTTTCATAGCAGATTGATATTACCCAACTATCTATCAAATAATGGGGCTAATCATTTAGAGTGATAAAAGCTGCTCCTGTGTGCTACAATAACTGTAATGGGGGTAGGGAGGGGGAAGGGAAGATAAACCTTGAAAGGTCTCATTCCCTCTAATCACAAAGAAAAGAAAATTCAATTTGAAGCACATTAGGAATGAGAAAGTGAAGGGAAAATGTATTTCTTCCAATCAAAGTTTAAAAAAAATCTTAGTTGCTTCAGAGAAACAGTCATATCTAACATTTTCTGAAAACAAAATTAAACTAAGTGAATTGCAACAGAAGAACTTACCAGTCCTCCCATTGCACTCTGCTTTACCTCTAACCAAAACATAGCTTCAAAAATTGAATTTGAGTATTTCAGACTTACCAAGATAGTAATTCACAAAATCAGCTGTCAATGCTGGTTGTTTATGCTTTCGTCTTCCATCCACACTAGAACTGGTATCTGAAGTGTCAACAGGAAAGATGTCTGTACTAATGCCCATTAATTCAGCTTTACGCATGAGCTTACGTATTGCTGAAGCACTGCTAGTAAGTGGCCGCGGCAGTTTTTCTCTTGGAACCCATGCTTGTGGTCTTGTGGTGCGTGCTAATTCTGCTTTAGCACGGTACTGCTGAAGTCTGGCATTAATTCGAGCCTATGTCACAAAATCAAACATTGTAGGGTATAAAATCAAGGGGAAAAAAGACCTTCATCTTATTTTAAAAACGATACATTTATGACAAATTGCGCTTAATACATGCTAAATGAATTATCAAGAGAGTCTATTATGGACTCTACTCTGTATACAGTGATCCTGTATTAGTCAAGAGCATGTTATCCTATCGTGCAATCCAGAAACTTAAAAAGTCTGATAATGGAATCTATTTTCTTCATAATCTGTTTTTCTTCAAAAGTAATTTGGAATTTTCCAACTCATAGCACACAAGAAGAGCTCTGCTAGTCAATTTGATCCAGAAAGGAAATTCACAAGCAGAACATGAAAGTATTGATTTTCCTCTATATGTTTTACTCAGCAACCACCTTTCAGGGGAATATTGCTTCTGATTATGAAAATTTATTTATTTATTTATTAGTCGTATTTGTATACCGCCCTATCTCCCCAGTGGGACGCAGGGCGGTGCACAGAAAAGATAAAAAGACAATACATACAATAACAATATAGAAAGGATTAAATTTAGGGGTCTGTGCTAAAATTGTGGTTAAAAACTATTAAAATCACTAAATTAAAAGTAAACCATTAAAACTATGCCATATTTTAAAATAAAATATAACCATCAGGATCAGTTGCCATAGACAAATGTTCCAATCTCTAAGTTATTTTTATTGCATTCAAATTGACAGCATAATTAAATCTTGTGCCCATGCATTAGGCTGATCAAGCTAACCATGTGATCATATGACATTGGAATGCTTCAACTGTTATAATGTAAAGTCAATTGCCAAACACTTTAATTTTGATCACATGACCATAGAGAAACTATGGCAAGCAAAAATGTAAATTTAAGTCACATTTTTCAGTGTTGTAACTTCAAACGGCTGCTTAACAAATGGTCATGTCAAGAACTACCTGTATAACCACAAGATGTGTCTCTCATTAATCATAACCAGGTTAGATATTATCAGCATATATGCAAAATTGGAGTGCATGCGCCAATGTAAATCACTTATTTATCTGAATTATAATTCTCATTTTTATCCATTTCTGCAAAAAAGGAAAGTCATTTCATAGGATTTCTTTGCTATTTCATTTTTTAAACATAATCTTAAATGCTATGATTTCATTAGTTAATTTGGTCATATCATGATCTCCATTATCCCAACTTCAATAGAATGAAGATGTGGATTCATGGAAATTGAAATACCCGAGAAACAAGATGTTAATTTAAGTCAACAAAAATGTTACATTGTATGCAAACAGGTAAACAAAATATTTGAGAATCAGTGTTTCCAGAAATGCTTGCTTCATTTAATTTTGATGTACCATTTTTATTCAGAAGCTTGTACAAATAAACTATAATAATACCTGAGCTTCGGGTGAAAGTTGTTTTTCTCTTTCTTGCAAAGACATTTTACAGTAGGACTGTAAAGCCAAATAGTTCTTACGCTTCCATTTTCTATCCATTCTGTCAGCATGTTGTTTACAGTAAGCAAAGAAAGGATCTGCAATATCCTAATGCAATAAAATAAAAACAAAGAACATTTTTAAACAATTTTATTTACCATTCATCTTACAGTTTGAAGTGACTCTGAGTGGCTTACAATAAGAAAAATTATACAAATATACAAACAATATACAAATATACAAACAATTATAAATATGACAACATATTAAAAATTATACTAAAACAGGCTAATTTGAGTTTGGAGGGAACAGGTTTGGAGGGAACAGGTAAAGGTGCTTTCTCTGTTATGCACCAATCACCTTCAGCCAACAGCTTTTCCATCAGAACCCTGTGCTAGTTTGCCTATCCAGGTTAAAGACTTTTCCTGAAGGCTAAAAGAGAGGGGCAGTTCTTATCTTATATTTATATTTTATTTTATTCAATTTATATCCCGCCCTTCTCCAAAAAGGACCCAGGGCGGCCTTCTGTGGCAAGATGTTCCAAAGGAGGTAAATCATGGAAGTAATGCCTGGATTTCTGTCCAGGCATTCTGGACAGATTTCTGTCACAGAATTCCTTGGCTGAGAGCATCCACAATAAGCTCTTTCTACCGGCACAAGTGGGGCAGGCTGATTCCGTTGCAGAAAAATGGTTCTACATATATCCTGGGCCCATGCCATAAGAGCTTTAAAGGTAATAACCAACATCTTGAATGGTATCTGAGAACAGATTGCAGACTGTTACATGTGCTACTCTAGGGGCATCCAAAACTATCCATGTTGCTGCATTCTGGACCAATTGTAGCACCTGAACCATCTTCAAGGGTAGCTCAGTGTGGACAGAGTTGCAGTTATCCAAGTGACAGTGCAGGTCATCATGATCCAGAAAAGAACATAAAAGCTTATAAAACAGTTTTATTCAATCACTAGATGAACCCGGCCACGCGTTGCTGTGGCTCAGTCTGGTTAAATGGCCAACCAATCTGTGTGTAGATGTACACCTGCACACACAAACACATACACACAACCACCGTATAACCCCCAACCTACCTACCTACTGTATTTCTTCCTCTCTATCTATCCCTCTACCTACCTACCTACTGCATTTCTCCCTCTCTCTCTCTATCCCTCTACCTACCTACCATGCAGCCTCCTGGGGCCACATTGGAGTGTGCCACCCCTGTGCCTTGTTTTGGGCCTAGTAGGCGTCCATACAGCCTCCTGGGACCAAAATGGGCCACCTGGGAGTGTGCCACCCCCGCGCCTTGTTTTGGACCTAGGAGGCCTCCATGCAGTGTGAGAATGTTGGAGGCTTATTTGGTTGCTGAGGAAATGACCATTGGAAATTTGAGGGGCGTGTGCGTGACACATCATAAGAAGCAGCCGGACCGGAGGAGCTACAGGGAGGTGAAAACCTGAGAAGTGCGTACCTTTTATGTTTGTGCTACTTGCACATGACACACGTGTGCCAGCCACACAAAATGTAGGTATGATTGCATCAGAAGTCCTTGGGAACATTGTGTGAAAATTTGGTGCCAATTGGTGCAGTACTTTCTGAGATTAGCTGCTTTAACAAACTATTTTACATTTTTATTTATATAGATAGTGTAAGCAAATCATGTTGTATCAGCGTAGCAACTCCTCGAGGTGATCGCCGAGGTGGCGGTTGATACCCCCAGACTTTTAGTCATGGGGGACTTCAACCTGCCATCAGTAGGCGAGGCATCCGAGGTGGCTCGGGAGTTCATGGCCTCCATGACGGCCATGGACCTGACCCAAGTAATTCAGGGCCCCACACACACCAGGGGACACACGCTAGATCTAATTTTTGCCTCCGGCCAGTGGTTGAGTGGTCTAGGAATAGGGGACGTAACCATCGAACCCCTGTCATGGTAAGATCACTCTCTCCTTCGGCTTGACTTTCCAACCGCTACACCCCACCACGGGGAGGCGAAACCAGAGATATCAAGATGGTTCTGCCCCAGGCGCCTGATGGACCCAGAGAGGTTCCAAAGGGAGCTTGGGCCAATACCTGTGATCCTGACCCACGACTCGACTGAGGACCTAGTGGCCACCTGGAATAGTGCGGCCACGGGGGCCTTGGACCAGGTGGCGCCCTTGTGGCATCTCATGCAGCGCTGATCCGCCCTGGCCCCTTGGTTCTCCGAGGAGGTAAGGGTGATGAAGCGCCGCAAGAGACGCCTAGAGAGCACGTGGAGGTCTACTCGCTCCGAATCCGACAGAACATGTGCGAGGTCTCATTTGAGGACCTACCTAGTGGCGCTAAGAGTGGCGAAACGTAATTATCTCGCCACTCTTATCGCATCCGCAGATAACCACCCTGCTGCCCTGTTCAGAGTGACTCGCTCCCTCTTTCAACAGAGGCCGCGGGAAGCTCCCTTGCAGGGCAGAGCAGAGGAATTTGGAGAGTATCTGCAGGATAAAATCGCTCGGATCTGGGACGAGTTGGCCTCCAATGAGGCAGGTCTGGGCGGACCGTCCGAGGCAGGTCTTGAGACCGCATTATGGGAAGAGTTCGACTTTGTTACTTCAGATGACATGGACAGGTTGCCGAGGTGACTGAATGCTACCACATGTTTATTGGACCCGAGTCCCTCCTGGTTGGTACTGGCCTCCTGGGAGGTTACACGAGGCTGGCTCCAGGAAATAGTGAACACTTCTTTGAGTGAGGGGATCCTGCCAGCCACCTTGAAAGAGGCGGTCGTGAGACCCCTCCTCAAGAAGCCTTCCCTGGACCCAGCGTTGTTATCTAATTACCATCCGGTCTCCAACCTCCACTTCTTGGCGAAGGTTGTTGAGAGTGTTGTGGCACAGCAGTTCCCCCGACACCTGGAGGAAACTGTTTATCTAGACCCGCGCCAGTCCGGCTTCCGACCCAAGCACAGCACAGAGACGGCATTGGTCGTGCTGGTGGATGATCTCTGGAGCTCGAGATAGAGGTTGCTCCTCTATCTTGATCCTGTTAGATCTCTCAGCGGCTTTTGATACCATCGACCATGGTATCCTATTGCACCGACTGGAGGGGTTGGGATTTGGAGGCACCGTTTTGCGGTGGTTCTCTTCCATTCCTCTCCGGTCAGTCGCAATTTGTATTGGCAGGAGGGCAGAGGTCGACATCGAGGCCCCTCACGTGTGGGGTGCCCCAGGGGTCGGTCCTCTCGCCCCTCCTGTTCAACACCTATATGAAGCCGCTGGGCGAGATCATCCGTGGTTGTGGGGTGGAGTACCATCTGTATGCTGATGATACTCAGCTATACATATCTACCCCCAACCACCCTAGTGATGCCGTTGGAGTGATGTCCCGGTGTCTGGAGATCGTGCGGGCCTGGATGGAGAGTAACAAACTCTGACTCAACCCGTCCAAGACCGAGTGGCTGTGGTTTCCAGCGTCCCGGTACAGCCAGCTGATTCCAACGCTGGCCATTGGGGCCGAGTGGAAAGGGCTCGCAACTTAGGCGTCCTCCTGGACTCACGGCTATCCTTGGATGACCAGGTGACAGCAGGGGGGCCTTTTACCAGGTTCCCCTGGTACGCCAATTGCGCCCCTTCCTTGACCGGGACGCCCTTTGCACAGTCACTCAAGCACTCATTACGTCCCGCCTAGACTATTGCAATGCTCTCTGCATGGGGCTCCCCTTGAGGTGCACCAGGAGGCTCCAGTTAGTGCAGAATGAGGCCGCGTGGGGGATTTTGGGAGTCTCACGGCGCTCGCACGTAACACCTCTCCTGTGCGAGCTGCACTGCCTGCCGGTGGCCTTCCGGGTGCGCTTAAAGGTGTTGGTAACCATCTTTAAATCACTCCATGGCACAGGGCCTAGTTACTTGCGGGACTGTCTCCTACCACATACCTCCCTTTGACCGATCCGCTCCCACAGAAAGGGCCTCCTCAGGGTACCGTCTGCCAGTCAATGCTGGCTGGCGGCGCCCAGGAGAAGGGTCTTCTCTGTGGCAGGCCCAACCCTCTGGAACGACCTACCCCCTGAACTTCGCACCATCACGGACCTTCACCTCTTCCGCCGATCACTCAAAACGCACCTCTTTCACCTAGCTGGCATAGCTTAGAGTCTAGATTAGATATAATTTTAATTGATTAGGTAGTGGATTTTAACATTTTTAGGCAATATTTTAGCACAGGTTATTTAATTTAATTGTATTTTAATGTTGCAACTGTATTTATTGCTGTTTGTTGTGTCATTTTTAAATTCCTGTGCACCGCCCTGAGTCCGCTGGGGAGATAGGAGCGGTATAGAAATTGAATAAAACTAAACTAAAACTAAAACTAAACAAGATCCAATCTCAGTAGATCATTGGAACCAGAGGCTTATTCTTCCAGTTTTTGAACTCATGCTAGAATCCATTCTCAGAAAACGTCTCACTGTCCAGAATGTGTGCACTGGGCTGTTTATGTGGTGCCTGATTGTGTGTGGCTTTTAATTATTAATCAGGGTTTTGATAACTAGCTATTAAATCATTGATGGTTGTTTCCTTGTGCTGCCATATCCTCGGTTCCTAAGTACCTGGTAAATCGGTGGTAAATCTGCACTTCTGTTGATTGACAAGGGGCTTCAATCAGCCACCAGACTTCAATCATTTAATTTTTTGTCTTTTAGCTTTTGGTCCCTGCTCAACCAACAATCTTACTGGCTACAAAACTAAAGCCACAGTGCAGTTCAGAATACTCCAACATTCTGGAAAATGAGAAGTTCCCTGGGAATGGGTTCCAGGATTAATCTGAAGGCTTGGAAAAATAAACCTCAGATCCCAGTAAATGATTCAGATTGGATCCTGCAACACATATATTTCCCTTAATTCACAACTCATGTTTATTTTTTTTAATGAAGGCAAGTCAAACTGAAAAACTTTATCAACTTCTAAAAATTATAAGCTTAAAGAATGATTGATTTTATATGTACATTATTTATTTTATTTATTATTTATTTTATTCTTTGTATTGTTTGTTGTTTTAATTGTATTTTTAATTCCCTGTGCCCCGCCTCGAGTCCCTTCGGGGAGAGAGCGCGGGTTATAAATTAAAATAATAATAATAATAATAATAATAATAATAATAATAATAATAATAATAATAATAATAATAATAATAATAATAATAATAATAATAATAATAATTATTATTATTATTATTATTATTATTATTATTATTGAATTTCTAAACCACCCCCTCTCCCCGAAGGGACTCGGGGCGGTGTACAGGAAAATTAAATTTTACATAAAATCTGAAGGTCATCATCAACCTATTTACAATTGCAGGAGACATTCTTAAAGAAAACAGAAGGGAAACAGGAAGGCAAACAATGCCTATATCATGATGTAAGGGAAAAAAACCCAATTAATTAAAAAAAAATGCTCTTGGTCCCTAAATATTTTTTCACCAAGATTACTTGCACTTAAATCTAAGGAGGGCTTCAGAATACCAAAACATAAATGTTGTTATGTATGATATTTTAATATATTCATCTGAATTTTAATGGTAACCCACCTTAGAGTGAATCATTAGAATACTCAAGCTTACTTACCTCCTCTGCTGCAGCTTCTGATAATAGGCCTTCTTTCTGAGCACAGGTCACATGGAAATAAGCTCTACACATTCCAGCATCACAGCTAATGCAAACCCCAGTTCTCGCAAAACGAGGATCTTCACAGAAGCTACATTCCTGCCACAGATCAGTGAGAGAAAGCAATGGAATAAATACTAGAAAAACAGACATCAAGTACTAACTATAGGTAATTATTTAACCATGGTAATTGAGATCAGAATTTCCTTTGCTGAGTAACACAGTTGTAAAGTGCAATGTTACATAACTTCATTGCTTAAAGACACAATCATGGCAATCCCCACCGCCATTGTTAATAAAATCCCACCAGTCATTAGACAAACACTTACCCTGATCCAAGTCGTTCCCAGCCCTGAGACTTGGAAAGGAGAGGGAATGCCTCCTCTTTAACTCTCTCACCCAACTATCTCTTTTCATATCTGCTACTTTAGCTATCCTTGTCAGGCTTCCCAGGTAACACCAGACAGGAAATATTAGCAGATGAGATAATTCTAATTTATTATAACAGAATCTTGTAAGTCCAACCATATGCATCTCTTGCTGTCTCTTTTACAATCTGAAAAGTCAGGAAAGATTCTTTCTGAGTCTTTTTATTTTTCTATTATGCAGTTATGGGCTATGTCTTCCCTTATCCGATTGTTCTGAGAGCACCTCTCCTCTTCCTGATCTTTCAGGGTTATTTCCACATACGGTTATGTCCTGCAAATGACACTCCTTGGCAATATAGGCAGCACTGGGGCCAAAAAAATGTCTAGGGTCTTTAGCAGTCTCACCAGATGCCACTGTCCCTGAGCTTCTACTTCAGCCCAAGCTCTGCTGCTGCCAAGGAGTAAACCTCAAGCCTGTTGCAAGCCATCGTAGTGCCCAGAGCAACCACCCTGCTGTGCACAATTTACCTTTACTTGTCTTTGTCCTGCTTCTGATAAGATGCACCCAGTCCGGCTTTATGCAAAAGCCTCTAATGGCTTCCAAAACATGACAGCAGCGCACATGAATTGGAGAAAGGCATAAGCAGCCTGACAAAGAATGTCTGGTGTGGCCAGGAGCTATCCTGCAGACACTCTTCATCAGTAGTGGGAGGAAAACAGCAAATATCATCTAGGAGGGAAAGCTTCTGTAGAGCATATGGATAGCTGGGGCTTTGCACTGTGGTGGCTGACCATGGGGCCAGACCTGAGATGCCACTCCTTGGTGTTGGTGGCACTGGAATCAGTGTAGATGACCAGAGGTGGCAGCAGCACGATGAGACTGTTCAAGGCCCTGAATCTCTACTTCAGCCTTAAAATTATCAATATTAAGGAATTCTGTTGTTCAGGGCAGCCAAATGGACAGAGGTGGGTATAGCTGAAGCATCCCTATGGTTCTAAGTATAGGCAATCTGTACAGGTGAATGGTTGTCAAGCAAGAATCGCTTATATATGGAGTGTACTTTAAAATATCTCTTTCAAAATGTACTTTTAAAGAATCCAAACTTATACAAGATAAAAAATAAAATGGAGAAATAAGCAAATAGCACAAATGATGGGACATTCAAATTAAAATAGATTTTTCCCCCTCTACTTTCAACAGAAAAATTCACATAAATTATTCTAAATTTCTGAAATAAAATTGAATTAGATTTGGATATTTGTTTTTCTGCTTCACTTTTAATACAATTCCAACAAAGATAATATAATCCATATGAAATAAACAGAGGCATAGACTCAAGATCATGGGAAGTACTAGTACCATTTTATAAAACTAGTAAGACCACACCAACCAATTTGGGTCGCCATACTATAAAAAAGATGTTGAGACCTTGGGAAAATTTAAGAGAAGAGCATCTAAGATGATCAAGGCCTGGAGACTAAAGCATATAAAGAACAACTGCAGGATTTGGGTTTGGCTAGTCTAAAGAAAAGAAGAATTAGGGGTGACATGATAGCAATATTCCAGTATTTGAGGGGCTGCTACAAAGAAAGAGGGGTCAAATTATTCTAAAAAGTATCTGAGGGCAAGACAAAAAACAATATTTCAAAACTAACCAAAGAGAGAAGCAACCTGGAATTAAGAAGAAACTTCCTAACAGTGAGAACAATTAGCCAGTGGAATAGCTTGCCTTCAGAAATCATGGGCCCTCCACAGTGGTGGGTTTCAAAATTTTTTAGAACCTATTCTGTAGGTGTGGCCTTTTTTTTTCTTCCTTTTTTTCTCTTTCTGTCTCTCTCTCTCTGTGTCCGTCTGTCTTTCTGTCTCTCTCTCTTCCCTCCCCCATCTGTCACTCTGCATGTGTGTCTGTTTGTCTCTCACTCACTGTGTGTGTGTGTGTGTGTGTGTGTCTCCCTCCCTCTCTATCTCTCTATGTCTCTGTCTCCCTCCCCTCCCTTCGTCTCTCTCTCTGCCACTGTGTGTGTGTGTCTCACTCACTCGCTCACTTAATCACTCACACTGTGTGTATGTGTCTCTCTCTCTCTGTGTCTCTCTCTATCTGTCTCTCCCTCCCTCCCAACCCACGACTGGGCTCTGGACCCACAGAGCCTTGTCTTCCTTTTTAACTAGGCGGCTATCTTTTTTTAACCAGGCAATCTTTCCTAAGACATAAAAAAGAACCTTAATTGCAGGCTCAATAAAAGAAGCGGGAAAGAGATACTGAAGCTGGGAAGCTGAAACCTGGGACTGGAGAACAATCTTTTTTGTCCCCTTACCAGCCCATCTGGGAAGACAAGCGACGCGAGGGGAATCCCTTCCCCTGCAGATGGGCTCTGGACCAGCGGAGCCTCGTCCTTCTTTTTAACCAGGCGGCTATCAGAGAGAAGGCAGCGCATGCCAGTGGCCTTGTGCAGCAGCCGAAGATCGCCTGTTGAAGATTGCCTGGTTAAAAAGATTGTCTGGCTAAAAAGGATAAGACTCTGCTGGTCCGGAGCCCATCCATGGGGGAGGGATCCCCACACGTTCCTCATCTTCCTGGATGGGCTGGTAAGGGGACAGAAAAGGTTATTCTCCAGTCTCAGGTTTCAGCTTCCTGTCTTCAGTATCTATTTCCAGCTTCTTTTGTTGAGCCTGCAATTAAGGTTCTTTTTTATGTCTTAGGAAAGATTGCCTGGTTAAAAAGAAGGAGTAGGCTTTGTTGGTCTGGAGCCTAATCCAGGAAGACAAGGAACACGAGGGGGGGTCTCTTCCCCAGCAGATGGGCTCCAGACACAGCAGAGCTTCCTCCTTCCAATTGAGGGAGATTCATGCAGAGGATTTCTCCCCTACCCCCCAATTGGAAGCGAGGTAGCTGTCAAAGACAAGGCAGCATTGCACGCAGAAGAAGGAACAGGAGGGAAGTTGTCACCAGCTGCTATTCGGGCCAGGGCAACCCTCCACCTGCCTGCCCGCCAAGCGTTGGCTGGGTGGGCGCCGGGCTAGCCCTGCTGTCCTGGCCAAGTGGCACCAGCAGCTGCCGCTTACCTTGAAGGTAACATTGTGGAACTCGCTGCTGCTGCTGAGGGAGGGCCAGTTGGGCAGCGCCCCCTCTGTTGTCTGCCCCCCCGGCCTGAGGAGGTGGCAAGGGCGTGTTGCTGGGTGGTGGGCAGGGTGGAGGTGGGCACGGCGCTGCCACCCATGGGGCCCTTCTTAAGGGATATGCTGGCTGGCACTGCTTCAGGGTGCCCCGGTCACCGACTCCTCCATGCACAGCCCGTTCACCCCCCCCAAAAAGACCATTTTCTTTTTTAAAAACACCTCTGCAGAGGATCTTGAAAACCTGCAAGGTTGCTTTGGGAGGTGACAGATGGGCAGCATCCCCCCCCCCCAATCCCTGGGCACCTGGAGCCTCAGAGCCTGCAGCAACTTGCACAGTAAAGGCAATTAAGAAGTTCTCATGCTGGTGATAACATTTTCTTTACTATGCAAAGGCCTGGTTTAAAGCTGCAGGTTCTGAGGCTGCAGGTGCCCAGGGAGAGGAGCAGGGGGAAGTGATGCCCATCTGCCCCCCCTCCTAAAGCAAACTCGCAGGTTTTCTAGATCGTCAAGAGAAGCGTCAAATCCTGAAAAAGCCGCAAGATCTGGAGAGATGGGCAGGTGGTCTTTTGGGGAGGGGGAAAATCCCCAGAACCAGGTCGCCCAGCCAACACCCTGAAGAGGTCCATTCAGGGCTCTGGCAGCTGCAGAGCACAACACGAGGGGCGGAAGTCCCCGAACCCAGCGGGGAGCCTAAGAAAAAGAGGAGGGGGAGAGCTGGGCGGAGGAAGGGGGAAACTACTGCTACTGCTGGAGGTGCGTTGCCCCGCTGGGTTTGGGGATTTCTGTCCCTCGTGCTGCACTTTGCAGCCACCGGAGCCTTGCACAGACCTCTTTGGGCAACCTGGTTCTGGGGAGGAAGGATTCCTCCCAGCACGCCAAAGAGGTCTGTGCAGGGCTCTGGTGGCTGCAAAGCACGTCACAAGGGACAGGAGTCCTTAAACCCAGTGGGGCAATGCAGTTCCAGCAGCCCTTGCTAGGGTTTCCCCCTTCCTCTGCCCAGTCCTCCTTTGCTTAGGCTTCTTTGTCAAGAAGCGGCTTTTGGGGCTAAAGGGGTTTGGGTTTACAAGGGCTCTCTATAGGGCTTTTAGAGGCATGGCGGCAACCGGATGAGCGGGACCCAGGGGTGAGCAAACAAGGGGACGTTCCATCAACTGGTTCTATATGGCACGCTCCATTTGTGCAACCTCTTCTAGCAAACTGGTTAAAACTGGCAGGAACCCACCCCTGGCATTCCATCACTGAAAACTGGAGGTTTTTAAGGAGAGACTAGACAGCTACTTATCTGAAATAGTATATCGAAGGTTCTCCTGCTTGAGAAGGGGAGTGGACAAGAAGACCTCCAAGGTCCCTTCCAGCTCTGCTCTGTTCTGCTCTACTCTACTCTATTCTATATAACAATATATGAGATCATAATAACGATGAATAATAATTACATTGTTTCTTGTCTCTATGCATAAATATGGTTTATAATAATTAAAAAAATTATATTGATCTACATTACATTTTGAATATTTAGTTGCAATGAGTAGAAGCAAACAAAATAAATACATAATGGCAGTCTACATGTTAGTAAAATATCTATTTTGATATTACCTTTGCACCATACTTGGAATAGTTCATTTCTGTAAGTGTTACTGGTCGCAATTTGTCAATATCTCCAAATGCCACTCCGGGAACATATAGTGCACAAACAATATGGACCCATCTATAACAAAAATGATATTGTGCATTTTATTACATTTGTTTTCAACTGTAAAACAGTAAAAGGAAAGAGACAATTGTGCCATATATTGAAATATCAGTTTCTTTACCTCTGAAAATTAAAGATTAAAAAAAATGTTGTATTGATCCAATTGTAAATTGTATCTTCTACAATCTGGAGTAATAGCACAAGAATATGTTTTAAATTACAATTAATGAAATTGAAGCATTTTACATACCCTTCTTGAATTTCTTTGGATCATCCTGGCCAAGAAGGCCCTATATTCTATTTCTTTACTATTCACAGATTATACTGCTGAGATGTAAAGGGAAATTTTCTTGATAGGCTATAATCCTAGGGAAAGTATATATC
The DNA here is from genome assembly GCA_039707465.1 of Rhabdophis nuchalis. NCBI lineage: Eukaryota > Metazoa > Chordata > Lepidosauria > Squamata > Natricidae > Rhabdophis > Rhabdophis nuchalis. The sequence goes on along the minus strand of CM077647.1, from coordinate 41,941,539 downwards.
AGACAAGGCTTTCCTTCAAATATTGAAATCTTCTTTAACATTTCTCTAAGTTGCAACTTCCAAATTGTTTTTGAGAATAGCCCTATGAAAATTCCATTGTGATAACCAGCACTGCACAATTGTCAAAATATTCTGACTGGGTACTCTCTGCTTAGAAGCCCCCATAAACAGTAAACCTCATGACTTCAGATGAATATTAAAAGCACAAGGACACAATTAGATTACTGAAATTTATATCACAATTATCTAACCTTTTTGCTATATCATATTTATTTGATCGGGCTCTTCAAGGTTGAAAATAAATATTTCTGATGCAATCTTAAAAGTAAATTCACTGCAGCTTGGCTGTTTGGCAAGTTAAAATGTATTCTTTTCTCAACAATCTAACTATGCGATCAGTAGAATGTTAGGCTTGTTCTAACGTCTGTACAATGCCAGAGGCTTCATCTGTATTTTGCTTTTTCTTGTATACATTTGCCCAAGGACTGCAACCCATCAAGAAGATTAACCGTTTGTGTCTAATAAGTGTGATCTGTTGGCAGCATCTAAAAAATAGATACATATTGTAAAATCATGAAACAATTATATTCAAGGACACTATGCAAGTCTGCATATTTTAAATCAGATTTTGTTAATATGCACCTAGCAGAATTGAAAATAATTTCAATCTACACATAATTTCTTACATCCACAACTATTTTTGCCATGTTACAACTTGTTATTGTGCTTTCTATGAAAAAATGTGGAAATATAGAGATGTTAACTCATTAAATAGATATTTTTTGAAGATCATGAGGACTTTTCAATTTTTTAAAATTCCCACTGAATTATTACAAAGGAAAACCAATTGTGGGAAAATAAAGGGAAATAATAAACTACCTTCACATTATCTTCAATTATTTTAGCTTAAAAGGCAAGGGTTTGGCTGGAGATTTTTGATAGAATGTTTTAATGCAACCTCACCATTGCACCCTGAGGAGTTCAATATAAAGATACACATCTTCAACCACAGCTGCTTCTCAATTTAATTTGCACAGTTTTTTCATGCTCCACTGGTGTATTAAATGCTGCTGCACTTTGTAGGAGTTTATCTATGATAAACCCAACAGCTGGCTGCTTGCTTCATAGTGACCTTCTCAAAATGTTTTAGTACATGTCACACAAGTACTGTAGTATTACAGATTTAAACTGCCATTTCGGAATGATTGGCACACAAGTGTCTCATTTCCTCAACCATCTATGTGTGAACTCCATCCTGAATCTTTATTAAAATACACAGAAGTCAGTCAAGTTCACAGCTGAGGCAGCTTCAGCTGCTTTTAATACTATTGCCTAAATGTTTTCCTGCTCATTTATTTAGCTGCACATGTTTGAGAACCTTGTAATTAAGACAAATTGGCTAATCAAAGAAGAATAATCTTTCCTGTTACTTCCCCATCTATTTTGCTCAGAGCAAAGATGACAGATGTTGGTGATTGGAAAGAAAAAAAGAAACAAACAAAATAAAGACAATAGTCTTATTTTGGTTACAGCAAAACAGAAGATTTCATCCTGGCCCAACCATTCATAAAATTAAGGAACACATTTAAAAAGAGATATATTTAATATTAACTATTTAATGGAATATCACTTCATATTAAAGAGAATTGTAAAACAAATAGTTTAATAATCAGACAAATTTAAGTCAGAAAAAAATGTACAATTTATCATATAACCACCCTTTGAGGTCATAGGCTCAAGAAAATTTTAAGTGAGCAAACTTGGGGCTCCCCATTATGTAGTAGTACTGTCTGTCATGGGTACCCTTTTCAACTTTGAAGAGCATGCTTTTATGACCTATTCAATGTTCAATAGTGTAGGGGGGGAAAGATTTCTTTCCTTTTCCTTTCCATCTTCCTGAGATCTTTTCCACTGCTTCAGATCAGAATATGTACGTTTGTTTCATCACTACTTAATGGCTGTTGACAGATTGTTTTTTTTTAAAGAAAAATGTTCTTTTTCCTTGCCCCCATACTGAAACCTTCATTTATATAACCAAAGGAAAGCATTTCAATTTCACATTCCACTCATATCCAATCAAATCAAGCCAAACCTTTATTATGGGTCATCAATCCAGCATAACCATTCCATTTATTCACCCAACTGAAAATTCATTCTATAGTTGAATTAAGTCCACTGAAAAGAAATCGTGTTTATTATATTTTAATTTATAACTTAATATATTTTACATATAGGGGAGTTGATTTTCTTCTCTATTGGCATACAAAAAAGATACTTTATTTGTGTTAGCTCTACCTGAATTCCAAATTGATAAGCAACAAAATCTTAACTTGTATCTGCCCTTCTAATATTCTAATTTAAAAAAATATTTTATTCCACAATTCAACAAGATACTACCTCACTAATTTTTCTGGACCCACCACCATTCAATATGGATGTTGCAAACAATGATGAATCATTTATTGCAAATTGTTTCCTTGTTTAAAATTTGGTGGTTTTTTTTTTTACATATAGTTGGCTGCAAAAATCCAGACAACCAGGTCTATATCTTAGCATTCCCAAAATGCTAGCTATGTGCTACTGATACCTTTCTCCATAGCCTCATTTCAACTTCATACTTCCAAATACATATCACCAAGCTTCTTCCAGATGAAGCAATGATGATATCAAATCAACTGGATAGGTTCCTGAGCATTCACATTGATTTCAGATCATTTAAAAAAGATTATTCATACAGGAAAAGCTTTAAATGATTGTAAAGTAGCTTACAACTTATATTGTTTTTTATACTTATCTACATACATAGTCCCATATACTTTTTTCAAAAGAGAATATTGATAATTATATAAGCTGCATATGCCAAAATTGTAAAATTAGCCTTTCAACCCTTGCATTAAAATTGCAGTTTCGGGACAGGTTTCCAGTGTTAAACCATTTTCAAAACAGTTCATCAAATTAAATATTCAAATTCAAAAAGGTCATTTTAAAACAACATCATAGTAAATTCGTGAATTACTTTGTATTTCTGAGCTTCTTGATTCAATATATTTAGGTATCTCTGAATAGAAATGGAACTATGTGTTATTTCATTGTTAGAAAATGTGGCTGCGTTTCAGAGGGTTTCTTTGTTGCAGAAGTAATAAAACTGATTAAGACTGAAAGCAACAGAATGGTATTTGGCAAGTTGTTAATACCCAGCCCAGCCAAAATGTTCTTGCACCTTGAATAGATGGATGGCAATCTATAGCTCGTTCAACAGCTTTTAATACTGAAGTAGTATTTTTATTTATTTTAAGGCTAAAAACTGTGAAAGACTGATTTAATGCTGAGCATCTCTTTCATTTCCAAGCTTTTCCTAAGACCCCAACTTTTTTTTGGTGTCTGTGTGTGATTTTTTTAACAATGCTTTTATTAAACATTATAGTTGAATGGATAAAAATACAAACTACAAAAAAAAAAAAAAGAAGAAGGAAGTAGAAAGTTAAGGGAAAAAAGAAAAATAGTATAGAAAGAAAAATTAAAGAAAAAATAGAGGTATAGCAAAGAAAAAAATATTTAAAGAAGTGACTCCTTTGTCACAAGTATGAACAATTTGAACAATTTATCACCTTCTCTTAAAATATAACAATTTGTCTCACTTCATTTCATTTCTTATTTTTAAGACTGATTTTTATAATCTTGTCACTCAGACTTGGTCAACTAAAGTCCCATTAAGGGGTACCAGAAATAACATTTTAACCTTGATGAAATAAACCCAGTTTATATTTTTTTTCTTTTTAATTTTAATCTACCTTCAAATAATGTCCTAAACCTTTTTCCCTTTCTTTTCACAAAATCTTTCAGATCGTTTCTTAAATCCAATATAAAAGATATCTACCGTAAATCACTCTTTTGGTTAGCCATTTTATATTCCTTTATCAGCTGGTATTACATCTTTTTCCATGTCATTTACATTGCTTGAAATTTTTAAACCCACTTTTAGATCAGTCTCAGTTTTGACTGGTAAAGATAGTTGCACTTCCTCCTTTTTAAAATCGTTTGTCTACAATGGCAGACAATCTTAAAGTTAACTTCTGTGTTTGTTATACCCATCAAAAAAACCCATCAATGTATCCAATGTTAAAATGTTTTTTTCCCCATTCTGCATTAAGTTAAATTTAAGGGTTCGTTGAGATAAAAGATTAAATTTAAATGTTTTATCAAGACCACACCCACCAATATTGGTAGTAGTATATAGATAGAGAATAAACCCCACTTCCTTCTAGCACTGATGTTATCTACTTTGATAATGAAACATCTGCCAAAAAAACACAAAAATCCCCAAGCTCAGAGAGCACCATGGACCATGCATATATTATTGAAAAATTTCAAGTCCCACATAATAATTCCTGCACAGAATATGGACTTAAACTTCATGGCCCAAATTATTTCACAGAGTATTATGATTTTAGGAATGTTATATATGCTATGGATAGTCCATAAATGAAGAGTAATTTTGGGAAGCCCTTGATTCTGAAGACCTGCTAAAGGAATCTGGGCATTTTTAAGCTGTAGTTTAAATATTAGAAAGAAAAAATGTAATAGTATTTTCCAAATTAGGTGTTATGATGAATAGGTGTCATGCCTTATTGATAATTATGAATGTTCTATACCAAAATTTAATAATAGAGTACAAGAATTAAGAAATTTTTTCAAAAGGGCTGGTTGTAACTTAATTGCTTTGGTTTAATATACACATGTATATGGTTTTGAGAATAGGAATATGATTTAAAGATCTTAATCTGCTTTTGAATTAATATAAAAAGTTGGAATTAATATTTGAACACGTATGAATTTACCAGGGATGTGTAAAAAAAGATTACTATTCCTCATTAACAAATACTTGCAATTCTGGACTGAAATGCATTTACTCTGTCCTATTGAACTGGCAGAATATTAATGCAATAAAAAAATTAATCAATATTGCTCTATATACTCTAATTTTAATGTATCCTTCAAAACTGAGCTTTTTAAATATGTTTTTGTTTATTGTTTGTTTTATTTGTGCCTTTTTCACTTCTTTGCATATATTAGATCAACTCATTAATAAAAGCACAAAAACCAAAGGTTAATTTTCAGAGACCTTATTACAACTAACCTGCCAGCATCTGTCTCCTTGAAGATTCCATCTTGATTGGGACAAAGTTCACAGCTTGGAGAGACACCGCATTTGCAAGCATCACAAAACCATGGTTCAGTGGAATTTTCTGAAGCAGAGCTCATAATGGAATCACTTTCACCATCAACACCATAACAACCTGCAAACAAGGGAAATATACAGATATTAAAGAAAGATATTATCAAGTGGTCAAGCACTAAATTTAAGAAGCAGAAGAAACAAGGAACAGTATGACATGTTTACTATGGATTCTGATTGCATTGATTTTATATATATAAATAAAAATGTAAAATAGTTTGTTCAAAGCAGCTAATCTCAGAAAGTACTGCACCAATCGGCACCAAATTTTCACACAATGTTCCCAAGGACTTCCAATGCAATCATACATACATTTTGTGTGGCTGGCACACATGTGTCATGTGCAAGCAGCACAAACGTAAAAGGTACGCACTTCTCAGGTTTTCACCTCCCTGTAGCTCCTCCCATCTGGCTGCTTCTTATGATGCGTCACGCACACGAACCTCACATTTCCAACGGTCTCCTCCCCTTAAAGGGACCTCTTAACAGGAGCTGTGATAATTATCTCTCATTTAAGAGTCCTGTAAATTGGCTGATATATCAGGGATACTGGATAGCTCAAGGCATAGAGAAGCCTGTCTCAAATGCTGGAAAGCACCAGTTCAAATCCCAGTAGAAGGAGTATGGCTAGCTGAAGAAGGCTAACAAGCCTGAAATGGATCCATCCTGGTCTCTTTATTTTCAGCCCTTAAAAAATTCTAACATATATATATATATATATAGGTTTTGGTTTATTCGGGTCTTTTCCCGTGTAAAATTAAAAGTAAATGAAAGGCTATGTCAAAATAGTCAATTTCTAGTGGCAAAAGTCTATATTTTCTTGTCTATCTCAAGGATTTTTTTAAACGTCTGTAGAAGCCGCTCTCCCAGTGATGGCAAACCTTTTCAGCACTGAGTGCCCAAAATGGAATGTGTGCGGGGTAGAGCGCCGGAAACTCAAAGACCAGCTGCCCATTGTGCATGTAGGTGCTTGTCACCTGGTCGTTGCATTTCTGGTACGTGCAGGCGCACCGGCCAACTGGTCTTTGGTTTCTGGTGCTCTGGTGCATGTGAAGACCAGCTTGATGACATGCTTGCACGGGCCGGAAACCAGAAGAGCAGCTGGCAACTGCACGCATGTCCACAGAGAGGGCTGTGGCTACCACCTCTGGCACGCGTGCCATAGGTTCGATATCTCGGCCCTATACAATTTTAAGTTTCCTATAATTATGTTGATTCCAAGAAAAAGAAAACACTTTTGTTGACTTGTATATTTGATTGTATTGTATAATTACCAATCAACAGAAAAGAAAATTCAGGATAAAAAATATTTTAAAATAAGGAGTATTTCAAGTCATTATAAGAATGGTTAAGTAGCATATTAAGCACCGCTTAATAACAATGTCGCAGTGTACATAATCCTGAAGAAAAGAAGTTTTATAAGAATAGGAACAAGGATGACTTCTGAATAATGTTTGCAAAATAAATTAATATTCAGGATATTTTAAAGTATGTAAATAACATTATTACAGTAAATAAAGTGTGTGTGTATTGTATTTTTCAGTGTGTATAAGATGAACATTTTCCCTCAAAAAAGAGGGTGAAAATCTACACTGGATACAGTATTTTTTGCCCCCTGAAACCCCTCCCCTATCACCAAAATGGCTGCGCATAGCCTTTAAGAGGCTTCCAGTGCTCCTGGGGGCTGGGGAGGGTAAAAATGAGTGAAAAATGGGCCGTTCTTTTGCTAGTTTGTGCCCCCCACCCCCCAAAGCAATCTATAAGCCTCCTAAAGGCTATGCATGCCCTTTCTTTGACAAAACATGGGCCCGTTTTTCAAAAGTATCTGTTTTTTGCTCGTTTATGCCCGTCCCGTCCCCCCCAGCTTCCAGGAACACTCTACAAGCTTCCTAAAGGCTATGCATGCCTCTTTTTTTTGTGACAAAAACAGGCCCGTTTTCATGAAAAATGGACCATTTTGGGGAGGCAGAGTGCAAAAACTTTTTTTTAATTTGCCTCTTCAAAATCTTGGTGTGTTTTATAATCCGGTGCATCACATACTCCGAAAAATACTCTATATATCTTTGTATGTATACACATACACATACACACACACACATAATAAATATATAAAATACACAGTAACTATTCAATTGCAGATAAATGAATCAACTACATCTCTAAGTCAAAATGTAACAAGTACTAGGTATTTTTCTTTAGACCTTTTGTGATCAGGAAAATGGATGCAGGTGGAGATGTTCCAGTATCCCAATTTAACTTGGTTGATTTTTTGTTTACAGATAGCCATAAATTTTTTTTATGGAATTTCACTTTTAAAAATGGAATATTGCAAAGGAACATTTATAAAAAAGCACTTTAAAATGATTACATTTCTTCTCTAGGACTGAGCAATACGTTCTAAAAGCACTATTAATATATTGCTAGTCAAACACTTAGTATTTTTTCCACATTGAGATCTAATAAGAAAAAAGCTCTATTATGAACAAAACAAGAATCTATATATTGCAGAAACTATGTCAGCCTATTGTATGAAGAGGCTTTTAATATAAAACACATTTTCCATCTTCCATGCTTATTTTCCTATTATTAACAATTTAATATATAAATATTGAAATAAATGGCACCTATAAACGTATACTGGAGAACAAATAAACCTCAGAAATCAGTACTATCAGACATTGCCACAGGCCTATTGCTAACTCCAAAAGTTAGGAATTATTATTTAGCTGGGGCTATGAAAGTTGGGCTAATTATATTTTGCATAAAGGAGATACCAGGACTCTTATACTATAACTTGGTTGTTACTTTCTTATCATGCCTATTTATGGTCCTAATCTACTTAAACGAATCGTATTTCAAGCATAGTTTATGATTTGAGACAAAATAATATTGATGTTGGATTGATTAGTTAAATTTTAGTTTCAATTATTTTCAATAAAATTAAAAATGTTTACAACAGAAGTATTGTACTTCTCAACCAATCATTCTGATGGAATTTCATGACACTTTACGATATCTTTCCATTAATTTCAATAAGAATACATAACTGCAAAGCAGAGCTCCTCAACTGAAAACTAATACACTAGCATACCTACTATTAACATTTAATACTTATTACTGGTTGTTTTTTTGAAACAAAGGCTCTTGCTCAATTTTTTTTTAAATTTCTATTCAAAAAGTTGGGATGGAAAGAAGCACACAGAATACAAGCATACAGGAACAGACTGTTGACTTGCTGTAGTGACTTGCTATCACTAAGCAACATGTAGTCATCATATGATCATCATTTGTGACCTCTCCACTGATTTTGCTTGTTGGAAGTCAAAATTGAAGGTTACAAATGGTGATCACATGATCATGGGACACTACGACCATAATTGTGAATTGGTTGCCAAACACCAGAATTGTAATCACATGACTATGGGGATACTGTGAAGGCTATAACCACATGGAGCAATCATGAACCATTTTATTCAGTCCCACTGAAACTTCAAATGATTGCTGAATAAATTGGCATTAAGATAGAGCAACCTGTATTACACACCAATCAATATGACCAATAATCAGTTGGAAACACATGAATTTCTGATTAGTCCTTCATTTCTATATCTAAAGAAGCAATAAATAATCAGTTAAAGAAGCACTTGTCATCTGGATTTAAAAACACTTCTTTTTAAACCTCAAGTTCTATAATACGATAAATCTTTAGCAATATCATTTTAATACTACATAATTTATAAGGATATACCATATCCATGAGTTGTTAATTACATTATTAGACAATTATAAAATCCACTTATTTAACCTACTCATAAACAAACTATTAAAAGAACAGCTATGCTTCATTACTCACAGTAAGTTGAAGACATGATAGAATTACCTTCGTGTACTGTTATTCCACAATTGTCACACTGAATTATTTCATCAGCATCTTCACTATTATCTCCAAGGCAAACGCAACAAATCATAATATGGTCCATTTTCTGGGAGCTCCAATTTTGAGATTTTTCAAGAATCAGAGAGTCCTATAAAAAAAAAATGTAAATATTTTAGTTACATTAGAAAAGGTATTAAGGGGACTCATTATTCACTTGTGTTTGCATTTAAGTTACCTATATAATCATACTGTAGTTGACCAATTTTATTGTTCAATCCTTTTATTCCACTGTTGTGTAATGTTATATGGGAATGTGGTAAATAAGTGAATGATATATCAATTACAATTACTTTGTTTCCAAATAACCCTTACCCTTGTAATTTTCGTGCTTACCCTTCTCCATTAGATTAAGAGAAGATCAAAGAATTAATAGTCTTGACAATATATTCTGTGCTGATAGGAGATTGTCCATTCTAAGACAAAGAGTGATTGCCGATACAGAGACTTTTGCAGATATCCTAAAAGTAATAAAGGCAGCCAGTTTCTAGAAACTGAACAAACTCGATGAATAAAAAGGAAAAACTAGCAATTTGGTAACAGAATTTAAGGGGAACTTCCTAATAAATGTACTCATTAAATTTAACATTATGTACTCATTCAACTAATTTAACAGTTTGAGGATGGAATAAAAATATTTTTCATAATGGCTTAAAAAGCAAAAAATAAGCATGCATGGCTCTATAGTTCTCAAGATGGCGGCGCGCTTAGGCGCAGCGGCTTTGAGCTCCTGGTGTCACAGCAGACTTTTCCATCAAAAACTCGCTCTGAACCTACTGTGAATTATAGAGAAACAAACATATCAACTGATTGTGACACATCAGTTAAAGAAAAAAAAGGATTACTCAGATTTTTTAGGACAAGTAAGAAAAACAAGTTTCAGGCAGAGAAATCCTCAAGAAGAAGCCTAGATCTGGGTAGTGGAGAATTTTTGAAACCCATGTTGCATTGTAAACAAGCCTTGATGAAACAATGATCACAGATTCTTCACAAAGTTTGTTCTGTAACGGTGGCACCATCATTATTATCTCTTGGGAATACACAAGGGGCAACTGCAAGAATTGAAATGAAGAAGCGGAGAGCACCACCCCTACCAGTAATTCCATCCTTTTCTGTTGGGAAAGCTGAGAAAGAAGAAAAAATGCCAAGTGCGATTCCTCAAAGTTCATTGCAACAATAAAAAAGAAAAAGAGACGTGCTCCTCTTCCACCAACTCCTAAAATGGCAAACAGATTTGAAGAAATGGATAATAAAAGACAAAGTACAATTGATCCTTTTCAACTGTCATTTGTTGGCAATTTTGTTTCAACTGTCATTTGTCGGCCTTTTTGTTTGCCTGGAGAAATTCCTGTTGTGGCTGTCACTGCTGTCTGTATTCCACCTGATGCATGTGTTGGCATGGCGCTCAAACCAATTTCATTGTAATTTTATTACAATATTATTACAATAACAATAAAGATTATTATTGTTGTTGTTGTTGTTGTTGTTGTTGACTAAAATGCTTTCAAGGGTTGTGTTCTGAACTGAAATTACCTGGTATTTTTCTGCAACAATGGCAAATTTGTAGAGAGATTTGCAAAAACTACAACATAAAAAAATATAGTAGTAACTGTCCACACTTCATCTCATAAGAGAGGATGAAAATGTTTTAGCTCAAATAAATGGGATGCTGCAACAATTGCTGAGAAATGAAATGATAGAAAGAATATGAAAATGAAACAAGCCCAACAAACAAGAATGACGGCTACAAAGACCTTCTAGAGACCTATTCTGTGCCACTGGAATTCAGCAATAGCTTTGAAACCCTCAGACCCAAAAAAAAGAAAAAAAAAAGAGTCTCAGCCTTCATAGGAAGAAAAAAGGCATTGCTGAACAGAAGACACAAAAGTGGTTTCCTAAAGGCAGAAATGCCCCTGCAAGAGGAAAATAATCATGTTACTAGCTGACTAATTATTATAAGCAGAAGTAAAGGTATGATAATCTAAGTGATTGATTCATTAAATGTATTGTTTGTCAGAAATACAGATTATAAATGGGACAAGAAAAATTCTAAGACTTATCATGTCCACTAACAATTATCCTTTTTGTTAGTCCACACAATTTAGTGTCTCAGATGGTACTTTTCACTCATTGTTATTACTATGATAGAAGAACAGGAAGAGAAAGACTAGTACTATAGAGATGGTGGCTTGCAAGCGGCATAGTCAAGTGAGATTTCTGAGATTTGGAGTGAGTTATGTATCATTAAAGGGCACAAAACGGGTTGCAATTCACAAGATTGGTAAAATGTGGTCACTGAAGCATGGTTTTTGATCAGAAGAGCTTGAAACTGAAACTCAAGGGTGTGTGTGTACTACTACTACATTTATTTATTTATTTGTTTGTTTGTTTGTTTATTTGTTTGTTTGGGAAATCCCAGGAGAATGGACATCACCCATATCGCTGAGCCATACTATTCCAGAGGGCAAGGGCCATGACAAACAAGGCATGCTTCCTCCACCCCAAAAGATGACAATGAAAACTACGAACTACATTCCTTTTATATCAATAGCTACATTCAATCTTGGGCACTACAGGATAAGGTCGGACTGTAAATGGATCTAAGTAATTTGATTAACAAATCCATAAATAATATTGGCTCATAAGTTGCATGTTCTTCATTAGCTATAACCCAATGCCAACAAAGATAAACTTCAGTTCTTAATATAGAAAGACAAATATGATTTGCTAGATCTAATCAGAATTTGGTTGGATGATACAGAAATTGAAAATAGGAACAAAAGAAAGAGAGAAAGAATGTCACCACATACTAAAAATAATCATAACAAAGCTAAACAAATAAATTTGGCAATGTTGTAAGTTGTATTTCAATTAAAATAAGTAGGTAAAAATAAAAACAATGTTTTTATTGGTTTTATTACAATTTCTTCTCCATGTGGAACTGTTTTCTAAAAATAAAGAACAGAATTGAAATGTAGCCATGACAGTGAATATAATTAACTTGACGTAATACCTTCTTTTCCTGACAACATTCTCTCTTAGAGCTAGAGAAAGGCATAAGAAATTAAGCAAATTTTGACTTTATACTAACCGATGGAAAATATTTAGTTAGAACATTAGAGAAAATGACAATAAAGTCCTGGAATATTTTATTTTAATAAAATTAATGGTGAATGTGTTTTAAATACATTAGGAAATCTGTATTAAAAAAAACACACCTTATAACAGTAATAGAATTGTGTGGTAAGAAAAAAAATTATGGAAAAGAAATTCAATATAAGAGCAAGGTTTTATTTTTCAAAAGTACAACTGCAAGCAATATCAATGAAGAAGAAAAAAAGACAAAAGAATCCAAAGTCATTGCACTAAAAACTTAGTGAAGATCTGACAACAAAATAAAGGCCATATAAAGGACTTGGAAAACAAGAGACATAATAAATAAAAATATATGTACAAATATCCCGGAACAGAAGAAATGTCAGAATGACTAAGGTCAAAAATGAGATGAAATTACAAAGAATGCTCACAACATTTAAGGTTTTCCCCCCAAACATTTCAAAATAAAAAGAATGTAGATAGAGAGATGCTAACAGGAAACGCTGAAAAAACACATTTTAATTCTTGTTTTGGCGCGGTCTGAAAAGACCATATGTGTTCCACCATATGTGTTTTGTGAAAAACAGACTTAAGGGCCTTGGTTGAAGGTTGAAACTGACAGAATAAGATGAAAGAACATTTATTTACTCTGAATATTTTCAACTTCCCAAGCCAGATAAGCTGTAAAAGAACTGATTAAGAACTGAAATATTGCCTAAATCTTTATGTATTTTCTTTTAGATATTTTGAGAAATCCTTAAAAACTATTTTAAGTACTTGAAGTCAGGAAACAGTGCCCTCAGCTTTAAAAGGGAACTAGAGAAATACAGGAAGATACAGGAAGGCAAGGGATCTAGAATATGTCATTACAAGTACATGTTTGAAAGCAGCTCCTGGAAATAAAAACAATATGGCAATGGCACCAATTACATAAAATAGTGATGGTTGATTTTGGGTATAAGTTGAATAGTCATTTGTTTGGAGGGGGCACTTGAATTTGGAGTCCTACATTGAGCATAGATTGAATTGAATATTTCTGTCAACTACATGACTCTAGTCATTCTTATACAACACCTAGCAATATTTTCCTTCGACTATCGTCGTCATCATCATCATCATCATCATCATCATCATCATAATCTTTATTGTCATTGTAAAAATTACAATGAAATTGGTTATATATTCAACACAGAACCAACAGATATACAACAAATAATTCAACTATCTTTTTAGTTGGGTATCAGAGTTGGGTTTCACATTACTTTTTGTCACATTTTTCTCTACTTTTTTTGCCAGGGTTCTCCCCCACCCTTCCATAGATATGTATATCCTTAACACCATGGGTGAAACAAATAATATACTTTGTGGAAAATATTGAAGTATGGAAGTATGGAAAGTATTAAGGTATTAAAACCGTTGTTGAAATTTAGAAGCATATAGAGCCGGTATGGCGAACTTGTGGCACATGTGCCACAGGTGGCACGCGGTGCCATTCGTCAGGGCACATGAGGCGCTGCCCTGTCAGCTGGCCAGTGTGCATGCGCGTGCTGGCCAGCTGAGTTCACCCTTTTTTAAAGCCATTTTTCGCCCTCCCCAGGTTCCAGAGGCTTTATAGGAGCCTGGGGAGGGCGAAAAGAGCTTTTTCCCCTCCACCCGGAGGCCCTGCGGAGGCTTCATGAGCTTCCCTGAAGCCTCCGGAGCACAAGAAAACAGCCTTATGGGCAAACGGGAAGTTTGGGAACAGACTTCTGGTTTGCTCAGAGGGTCGTTTTAAGTGCTCCGGAGGCTTCAGAGAAGCCTGCTGAAGGTCCCTGAAGCCTCCAGAGGGTTTCTGGGGAGGCGGGGGAGGCTGTTTTCACCCTCCCCAGGTGCCTATAAAGCCTCTGGAGCCTGGGGAGGACAAAAAAAGCATGCAAAAAATGGGGGGGGTCCACGTCTGTAGCGCGTTGCATTATGGATGTGACACGCCCACGCATGACCCCACTGCATTTCCCCTCACTTATGGCACGTGAGCCAAAAAAGGTTCGCCATCACTGATATAGGGTAACACAGTGCTAAACGTTGTGTTTTACAGCAATAAAATGATTTCAAGCAATGTAGGCAGGATTCCAAGAACCACAGAAAAAGATCTCTAGCCTAAAGGAATCTTTAGATTTTTACTTATTATATTTTCCCCAAATGAAAGACATATGGTATACTACTTTTAAAACTTAGGGGAATGTGAAATTGGCAATATCATAGAAAAGCCAAGTGACCAGAGAAAAAAAGCATAAAATTCCCTAATTACGGACAAGTTTTAAGAATACTTAACTACTATTTAAATTCCAATTAATAAATCATATAGTGACAAAAACTTACCTAAGAATAAATTCTAATTAATCATAACTAACTTTATATTACGATACCTATTTGTGTTTAACACAGGTTCTAACACAATATTATTTCTATCTTTAAAGTACCCACAGTTTTCAATGATTGTTCTTTATTTTCCAATTCACAGAAATTCTAAAATTTGTACCAGTAACATTCTTCTCTAATATTCAGCAATATTTTTCCTAGGCTGATCAACTTTCTTACTAATATCATTAAAGGTCATTGTCATAGTTGTGTCATATTCAACTAGACCAGGAGTCCCCAACATTTTTTACACCAGGGACCGGTTTCATTTTAAAGAAAATTCTGCGGACCGGCTGAGTGGCTCAGCAGTCCTGTGACTGGGTGGGCGTGGCCAACTTGGAAAATGTGAAACTCACTTAACAATGATCTTGGTTAGCAACCAAACTTTTGGCCTCAACTGTGGTCATAAGTTCTTTCTTTCTTTCTTTCTTTCTTTCTTTCTTTCTTTCTTTTTCTTTCTTTCTCTTTCTTTCTCTCTCTCTCTTTCTTTCTCTTTCTTTGCCTCTGTCTCTCTTTCTTTGTCTCTGTCTCTCTCTCTCTATTTCTTTCTTTCTCTCTCTTTCCCTTTCTCTTTCTTTCTCTTTCTTTCTTTTTCTTTCTCTTCCTCTTTCTCTCTCTTTTTCTTTCTCTCTTTCTGTATCTTTTTCTGTCTCTTCCTTTCCTTTCTGTCTCTTTCTCTCTCTCTCTCTCCCTTTCTTTTTCTTTCTTTCTCTTTTTCTTTCTCTCTGTCTCTCTCCCTCATCCGCCCATCTCTGTCACTCTGTGTGTGTGTGTGTGTGTGTGTGTGTCTTGCATTCACTCATTCTGTGTCTCTGTCTATCTTTCTCTCCCTCCCTCCCTCTCTCTGTCTCTCTATGTGTGTCTGTCGTCGTCGTCCCCTCCCCAGCCTCCTCAGCCCGCCCGCTGTGCTTGGTCACTCGTTCGCTCGGTCAGGCTCCGTGGCTGGGTAGGAGCTGGGCCGCAGGGCTGGAGAGGAGGAGGGAGCAGCCCATTGGGCAGAGCGCGCGGGAGAACGCAGGAGATGGTGGGGGCTCTTCCTCCACCCTTGTCGACGGAAGGACTCCTGGGCGCCGCCGGAGCAACCCTCCCTACGGCCGCCAGTTCCCTCCCCCGCCCACGGAGCCTCTGCAGCCCCTGGAAGAAAACGAGTGGCCGGCATGCCATCAGGGGAGGCTTCGCGGGGGGGAGGGAATCGGTGGCCGGTAGGGATGGTTGCTCCGGCGGCACCCAGGAGTCCCTCCGTCGACGAGGGTGAAGGAAGAGCCGCACTCCAACGGTGCGAACAGCCGCGCCTGCGTTCTCCCGCGCGCTCTGCTCAGGGGGCTGCCCCCTCCTCCCTCCTCCTCCTCTCCAGCCCTGCGGCCCGGCTCCTACCCAGCCACAGACCGGCACCAGTCCGCGGTCCGGGGGTTGGGGACCCCTGAGCTAGACAATATCATTGCCACCACCTGCAAACAATCAACAAAATCCCACAGGGGCATAGGGCAAATATACCAGTAATTAACTTTATAACTGTAGTAAGCCCACCTTTTACATTTGAAACACATGGTTCCTAGAAAATTTTAAGCAACATAAGTCACTCTAAAAATACATTTACTCCAAGAAAACCCCACAATTTCAGTGAAGCTTACTCCTAAATAAGATATTATCAATTTCAGCCATAATTAACTTCTTACTATATTATTTAGGATTAACCCATTATAGAATCACCAAAAAATCCTTTCATACACTACAATTGTCAAATAAAAGTATTAAGAATTTGTATTGATTTGTTCTTTAACAAATGTTTGAGAACATATAATTTAATTACATCAGGGATAATTATTCTTTTAATATATACTAACATTTCTTATGTTCAAAAGACAACAAGGTAATAAAGATTTATGTAGAAATTAAAACAAAAGTCAGATTACTTCTAATTAAATACTCCTTAAAATCTTTATCAACTCTTAAATTGCAAATTTAACTAAAATCACAAACACACCTGAATCATAACAACAACAAAAGGACATTTGCAGAAATATAATGATGCAGAATATCCGCAGACTAATCAAAAAGTAATGGCAAAAGAAATGAAGAGACCCAATAATTGAATGAAGGGGAACAAATACAGGCCAGAAATATCTCAGTTTTTGAGTAAATCATTTGTTAGGTCATATTAATAAAATATCAGGAATCAAACCAATTTAACCCCAATTTTTCCATTATTTCTTTTTTTCTGCTTTCATTTCCTAAGGCTTTTAACCAGTCTATTATACTTTCTATATTTTCCTCTTCAATTACTTTCTCACGGGTTGTATTGGTTTTAATCGGCCAGTTTCCAATTGTCTTTCCCAAAAAGGTTATATCTGGGATTAATGTTTTAATAAATTTATTCCAAATTTTACTCAATCCCTTTAACCAATAACTATTGATTATCTTTTTTGATTTTGCTTTGTCTAGAAACCATGCATGACCAAATCTTTTAATATCTTTTAACTCTAAATCTCCCCAGTGCCCATCTCCTCCTTTAAGTATTTTTACCACAGTTCTAATACTATAGGCCCGGTAATAATTAAGTAGATTGGGAATTCCCAATCCAACTTCCTTTTGGTTTTGATACCACATTTTCTTCATTAACCTAGGTCTTTTCCCACCATTACAGAATTTATCTAATTTCTTCTGATATCCTTCCATATCTTTCTCTGTCAGATTTAATGGTAGCATCTCAAATAAAAAATTTGGGTTAAATTGGTTTGAAAAAATACAGATAGAAAAATGGACTACGAATGTAAGGGGAATATGTAAAATAGGTAGAAACGAAACTGAATTTGAAAATCTAGTATCTCAAATTATTAAGGACGAAATTGGGTTAAAAGGACTCGTTAGTAAGATATACAAGATTATAAATTTCAATGAGAAACCACAAATGGCAATGAAGAGGAATTGGGAGGAAGAACTTAAGATTAAAATATTAGACTCGGATTGGAATGTGAATTGGAAGAGTCGAATCATGAGGATTTTATCCATAAGGATTAAAGAGCATAATTTTAAAGTTGTTTGGAAATGGTATCTG
Organism: Rhabdophis nuchalis; assembly: GCA_039707465.1. Lineage (NCBI taxonomy): Eukaryota > Metazoa > Chordata > Lepidosauria > Squamata > Natricidae > Rhabdophis > Rhabdophis nuchalis. Next base: position 41,923,821 of record CM077647.1, on the reverse strand, counting down.
ACTCCATTGAGGTTATCATTGATGGATAAAAAAATAAGTAATAAATGTTGGAGGTGTAATATGGAATTGGGAACGTACGAACACATGTGGTATAAATGTGATAAAGTTAAAAAGTTTTGGCAGAAATTGGAGGAAACGATATTTGAAATGATGAAGAAAAGAATAACATTGAGATTAGAAACTATATTATTATTGATAATTAAGGAATTAGAATTAACAAAACATGAGAAAGAATTGATTAGAATTATGATTATAATGGGCAGAATTATAATAGCAAGATATTGGAAAATAGAGACGAATATTAAAATAGAAGAGTGGTATTGTGAAATGTGGAAATTAGCTTTAAATGATAAAATGACATGTGATATTAAATTTAGAGAGGGTGTTTATAAAAAAGATGTTTTTTGGAAGACTTGGAAGCCATTTGTGGACTATGCACTTGGGACCTTGGATGCTTCAACACCTGTACCCAGAGAACGTGGATTTTGGAGGACTTAAAGATATTTGAAGATATCTGAAGAATCAAATTTTCCTTTCCATTGTATAGCACTGGGTGAAACAGTGTATCGTACTGTATATGTTATTTTTGTTATAGTGTTCATAAAAATAAAAAAATATATAAATAAAATAAAATAAAATAAAATATCAGGAATCAATCAAGATTTCAACACTACAGGAAATGAGCACAAGCATTCCACTACCACTGAAACTCCCTTAAATCCAAATGAATATAATGGTTGAAAAGGCTAGAACCTGAACAGAAGTACTTCCAAACTGCTATTAATCAGACCTATTTCAAACCAAATCACCTGTAATAGTTGGGATTGGAATTATTAAGGATTTTCATATGAAAACCTTTAAATTACTGGTTCTATTATTTTGAAGCATGACGACATCATAGTGAGCTTTACATATATGAATCCTTAAGCGTCTTAGATAAGATGTGGCTACAGATTTTACAAATACTTTGCTTTCTTTGGAAAAACTTAATATTAATCACAGAGACCCAGTAGATTTCAGTGGGTTAATTACTTAGTTTGGAATTGTGAAAAACAAAATATCCACTTTTGATAATTACAGTTTTATAACTTTGCATTCTATTGTGATGAGCCACAGATATTTTAATTAAACTTTCCTTTTAGGCATCTTGGCTGTTCACTTTTATTTCATGGTTGGAATTAGGAACTATGGAGAAAAAGTTATCAGAGCATTTCTTGCTATGGTTTTTTTTTCTCCCTGAAGGAAAAAGTAGCTGAATGCTAGGGAGAAGTCCTTAAGATCTGTTATTATTTCAAAAGCCTATATTAACCTTACAGGTTTCCAATAAATAATGTCCTCTAAACAGACAATTAACTGATAATTTGCTTTGAAATTATTCTGCTGAGATGACGGGAAACCCATTCCCAAAACATCACTGAATTTTTTCAGCTTAGTCTTTGAACTGCCACATTCTACCAAATTAAAATTCTAATGATTAAATGTTCTTTTCTGAGCTTCAGAATTAAAGTTAAGAAATTCAATGCACTGTACTACCGAAAGTGATTATTATGTAACCACTACTGACTTACTCTAGAACCGTGGTTCCCAACATGGGGTCCACATCCACAGGAGGGCAATTTGATTTTTAATGGGAGCAATTTGAAACTTGTTTAAACCAAGTTAATGGCCTTTTAGACTTCCTCCACGTGAGTAGAGTTTACTTTTTGAATAAAATAAGAATTATATGTCACGGGGAGGGGGGGGAGGAATCAGGGTTTTAGAGCTGCTTAGGTGGGGCATGGCCAAAAAAGGGTTGGGAACCACTGCTCTAGATCTACAGCAATTGTACTGACATCTGCTTAAATAAATAATTTCTAATGGATACTTTTAGGAATTCTGGAGTTTCTACCAACTTAAACCAGAAGAGTACACCAAAATAAAACACAACAGGGAGCAATCAGCTTCTTAAATATGGCCCCATATATAAACATAAAGAAAACCGACATACCCAAATTGAACACAATAGCAAGCACACAGCTTCCATTAAAATGATCCTATATATGAACCTAAAGAGGAAGTGATGGAAACACGTCACTTATAGAAGAAAACCACAATAACCAAGAACAAGGCCCCTACTCGGTACCCTAGCCTATTCCAATGAAGCCCCTCTGGAACTAACAATAGCTTTCATAACAGACACTCATAAAAGAGCATTCATTAATAGTTTCTAAAAAAGAAGTATAAGCAAGCATTCCTGTAACAGGAAAATAATATTCCAGACTTCCTCAAGGAAAAGTAAGGGTGAATGTTGGTGATAAAGAGATTCAATTCTTAGGGAAACAGAAACTATAGTCTGCAGAGTAGACAATCAATCTGGGGAGTTATAGAGTACAAATCAAAGATGTAACTGAATAGCTTACTAAAATAACCAACCCCACAGATTACTACCCCTTTCTTCTCCTACACATGACCAATCACACAAGAATAAACTTGAAAACAATAATAAGAGATTACCAATTGCTAGGGAAGAAAATTAAAGAATTAGGAGAACAAGTGATGTTTTCAACTATACTTCCAGCAAAAGGCCAACATCCAATGAGAAGCAAAGGATTTTAGAACTGGCTTAAAACTGGTATCGTCAACATAATTTCAGCTTTCTAGGCCATGGTCTGCATCACCCACATGAAGAGCTGCACCTCACAAGAACAGTTTCCCCGTCACCTGGAGGAAGTTGATTATCTAGACCCGCGCCAGTCCGGCTTCCGGCCCGGGCATAGCACCGAGACGGCATTGGTCGCGTTGGTTGATGATCTCTGGAGGGCCAGAGATGGCGGTTGCTCCTCCATCCTGGTCCTATTAGACCTCTCGGCGGCTTTCGATACCATCGACCATGGTATCCTATTGCATCGGCTGGGGGGGTTGGGGGTGGGAGGCACCGTTTTACAGTGGTTCTCCTCCTACCTCTCTGGCCGATCGCAATTTGTGTTGGCAGGAGAGCAGAGGTCGACCTCGAGACCCCTCACTTGTGGGGTGCCTCAGGGGTCGGTCCTCTCGCCTCTCCTGTTCAACACATATATGAAGCCGCTGGATGAGATCATCCGTGGTTTTGGGGTAGAGTACCATCTTTACGTTGATGACACTCAGCTGTATATATCTACCCCAAACCACCCCAACGATGCCGTAGCGGTGATGTGCCAGTGCCTGGAAGCCGTGCGGATCTGGATGGGAAGTAACGGACTCAGGCTCAACCCGACCAAGACCGAGTGGCTGTGGTTTCCGGCTGCCCGATTCAACCAGCTCACTCCATCGCTGGCCATAGGGGGCGAACATCTTGCCCCTGTGGATGGGGTGCGCAATTTGGGTGTCCTCCTGGATGCCCGGCTGTCCATGGAAGATCAAGTGACAGCCGTGGCCAGGAGGGCGTTTTACCAGGTTCGCCTGGTTCGCCAATTGCGCCCCCTATTGGATCGGGACGCCCTTCGCACAGTCACTCATGCTCTCGTGACATCCCGACTGGACTATTGTAACTCTCTCTACATGGGGCTCCCCTTGAGGTGCACCCGGAGATTTCAGTTAGTCCAGAATGCAGCCGCGCGGGCAATTATGGGTGCTTCTAGATCCACCCACGTAACACCGCTCTTGCGCGAGCTGCACTGGCTGCCTGTCGTCTTCCGGGTGCGCTTCAAGGTGTTAGTTGTCATCTTCAAAGCGCTCCATGGCTCGGGACCTAGCTACCTGCGGGATCGGATCCTGCCCCATACATCCTCACGGCCGATTCGTTCCCACAGAGAGGGACTTCTCCGGGTGCCGTCCACTAGACTTTGTCAGCGGGCGACGCCCAGGGGAAGGGCATTCTCTGTGGCGGGCCCAGCCCTCTGGAACGACCTTCCCCCCGATATAAGAACTACCAAGGACCCCCGCTCCTTCCGTCTGAAATTAAAAACACATCTTTTTCGCTTGGCCGGCCTAGGATAGTCTCTTCTGATTGTTTAGGGATTTTTAGTAAATATTTGGGAATTTTAGCGCAGGGTTTTCTGTTTAAAATGCCTTTTAGTTAGTATTTATGTACGTTTATTGTTTTAAATTTTGTATTCCTTTTTTTAACTGTTTTTAATTCCCTGTGCCCCGCCTCGAGTCCCTTCGGGGAGAGAGAGCGGGTTATAAATAAAATTCGATTCGATTCGAACTAGAAAAAAGTTATTCTGAAAACAACTACCTCACCATATCCAAAGAGTTTTAAACTAATTGTAGAGATGGAGGGACAGGACGGCGGCAATCTTCATAATCTTTAGAACTTAATTCAAAAAAAAAAATTACCAAAAACCAATCATATGAAGAGGTTGGGAGTAAAGAGAAAGAAGAAAGAAAGAAAAAGAAAAACATTATGAAGTAGGAAGTGATGGGAAGGAAGAAAATCCCAGTTACAAAGTAGGAGATTATAAGAAACATATCCAAAACACATAAAGGAGTCAAATGCCTATATATTAATGGGGAATGTTTAGGAAACAAACAGGGTGCACCTGAGGTATTAGTACCCGAAGGTAAATAGGATATAGTTACCATTAATGAAATTTGGTGGAATGAAACTCATGACTGGAATGTACTAATGGAAGAATACAAAATATTCAAAATCAACAGACCTGACAAAAGAGGAAGTGGAGTTACATTACATATGAAAAAGATCACTACATCTCTACAGAAATGCACATAACCAAGAAGAAAACGTCCTAGAATCCATATGGGTCAAAATAAAAGGAAAAAAGAATGACATTGCTATGCTAGAAGTGTACACTATAGGCCAGTGATGGCAAACTTTTTTAGGCTCGTGTGCCATAACGGAGGGAGCACGAGGGGGGTTGGTCATGTGCAGGCATGCCATACCCATAATGCAATGTGCACGCCCCCAGTGCACATGCGTGCATGACAGGTGCTCCCCCCATTTTTACATGCTTTTTTCACCCCAGGCTCCAAAGGCTTTATAGGAGCCTGGGGAGGGAGAAAACAGCCCCCCTACCTTCCCAGAGGCCCTCCGGAGACTTCAGGAACTTCCCTGAAGGCTCTGGAGGACTAGAAACAACCCTTTGAGCAAACTGGAAGTGACTTCCAGTTTGCTCATAGGGCTGATTTTAGTCCTCTGGAGCCTTCAGGGACTTTTAGGAGCCCTCTGGGGGGTGGGGAGGCATTTTGCCCTCCCCAGGCTCCTATAAAGCCTGGAGAGGGCAAAAGATGGCTGAATCAGCTGGCCAAGCATGCATGAGCGCTGGCCAGCTGACCTCGCGTGCCGTGCTGTATGACTCTGCGTGCCACGTGTGGCACCCATGCCATAGGTTCGCCATCACTGCTAAAGGCCATCCAATTAAGCAGAAGAAATAGTTGAACTCTTTGCTAACCAATTAACAAATGTTTGTAGGAAACATACCACAGTAGTAATGGGAGACTTTAACTATCCTGATATTAGCTGAGAGAAACACTGCAGCAAGTGGGAGATTGAACAGATTCCTAACCAACTTAGTTGACAAAAGATAAAGCAGGGAACTAAAGGAAAAGCTATAAGGACTTAATACTTAATAATACAGAAGAAGTGATAGAGGAAGTTGAAGTCTCTGGAACTTTGGCCAAGAGTGACCATGTCATATTGGAATTCAATATAACGCAAAATACAAGCTAATTTTAAAGTTCTGATTTTAACAAACTCCGACAGAGCCAGATTTTTCTTTGGCTCCGTTTGAGTTTGTTAAATTCAGAAATTTTATGGGTTGAAATGCTGAATGGGAAAACAACTCAAGAAGCTTGGGAAACTCTGAAAAATATGATCATTAAAGCTTGTCTGATATTGATGAATACAAATAATTGGAATCTGCATTCCAAAGTTCTGAAAGATCTGGTATATGTTATCTCAGAACCACTGTATCAGGGGTGAAATCCTCCCAGTTCGGCCAAACCGGTAGGGACCACTGTCCCTGGTTCTATGAACTCGTAGTAAAAACAAGCTTCCAAGGATCGCCCAGCTCACAGAGGATCCGCGTGATCATCCGAAGCTTTCCTCCCCACTTTTTAAAGCATTTATTTCCTGCCAGTTCAGGCAAATAGGCAGGAAAAAAATGCTTTAAAAAGTGAAAAGAAGTTGGCCACGCCCATGCAATCATAACCCCCCCCACTGAGCCACGCCCACAGAACTGAAAAAATAGATTTAAAAAAAATAGATTTCACCACTGCACTGTATCTCATCTTTCAAAAATCCTAGAGCACCAGGGAACTACTAGAGGACTAGAAAATAGCTGATGTTATTCCCATCTTCAGTAAAGATTTGATTGATTTGATTTAATTTAATTTATATACCGCCCTTCTCCCTCTCGGGACTCAGGGCGGTGAACAGCCACAGTAAAAACAGAAAAACAGAAGTAAGAATACGTATTAAAATATTAAATAATTTGTCCCATAATTTAGAGTCAATACTAAAAACCCAGTTAAACAAGGCTATGACAGGCTGGCTGCATGAAATAAGTGTGTCTTCAGGGCCCGACGGAAGAGACATAGGTCTGGGATGGTACGTAATTCAGGGGGTAGGTCATTCCAGAGGGCAGGGGCTGTCACAGAGAAGGCTCTCCCCCTGGGGGTCGCCAGCCGACATTGTCTGGCCGACGGCACCCTGAGGAGGCCCTCTCTGTGAGAGCTAACTGGCCGGTGGGAGGTATTTGGCAGCAGGACGCGGTCTTGCAGATAACCAGGTCCCTTGCCATGGAGCGTTTTAAAGGTGGTCCCTAATATCTTGAAGCGCACCCAGAAAGCCACAGGCAGCCAGTGCAGCTCATGCAGGAGAGGTGTCACATGGGAGCATCTAGATGCTCCCAAAATCCCCTGCGCGGCCGCATTCTGAACTAACTGGAGCCTCCGGGTGCACCTCAAGGGGGGGGAAACAGACCCAGAAATTTACAAACCAATCAGCCTAACATCAATACTTGGAAAGCTACTGGAAGATGATGATGATGATGATGATGATAATGATAATGATGATCATCTGTGAACATCTAGAAACAAATAAAGTTATCATTAGAAGCCAGCACAGGTTTTAAAAAACAGCTCATGTTAAACCAATCTTATTTCATTCTTTAACACTGATTAAATTAGTAGACCATGCTATGGACATAGTATATTAAGACTTGAATAAGGCATTTGACAAACTTAACCGCAACCTACTACTTAGTAAGCTAGATAAATGTGAGGTAGACAGCATGACCCCCAGATGAATTTGTAACTGGCTGACAAACTGTGTTCAACAAGTAGTCTTTATTGGTATTATATCTACATGAAGGGATGCAAGTGGGGTACTACAAGGTTCCATCTTAGGCCCAGTATTCTTCAATATCTTCATGAATGATAAATATTGGCTCTATCCAACATGAAAATTTAATGTGGAAAAGAGCAAGGTTTTACACCTAGGCAAAAAAACCGAAAGATACAAACACAGATTACGCCAGTGATGGCTAACCTTTTTGGCACCGTGCCCCGAAATTGGAGCGTGTGCAAGGGCGTGAGCCCATGCATGTGCCGGAGCGCTGGAACCTGGAAGAGAGCAGCTGGCTGGTGTGTGAAGCGGCAAGCTGCTCTTCCAGGTTCTGTCACACGCGTGTTCAACTGGCATGCACCCTTGCCAGCTGGTCTTAATGTGGAGACCAGCTATCCAGCAGGCATGCATGCTCCGGAACCCAGAAGAGCAGCTTCCTGCTGTACACATGCATGCAGGACCAGCTGTCTGGCATGCATGTGCGCGACCGAACCCAGAAGAACAGCTGGTGATGGCATGCATGCCTACAGAGTGGGCTCTGCATACCACTTCTGGCACGCGTGCCAGAGGTTTGCCATCATGTGATTAGGCAAACCTGGCCTTAGTTTGTAGTATTACTACCACTCCATTGCCCCAGCTCAGTTCTGCCATGCATGCACACGTCCCTCCTGCCGGCAAGCTGATTTTAACATCTCTGCCGTGCATGAGCAGAGGGCAGAGCACATGCGGGAGATGCACACACTGTGAGCAAGGCACATGTGGTGGGATTATATGCATATGCACTGGGGTCGCACATGGAGAGTCACATGTGCATGGGGGTCGCATGGGGGGATCAAAAATGCATGCACAGAGATGGTGTGTGAGCACATTGCATTATGGGTGTGTTTGTGCGCACATGTGCTTTTAGCACTTGGCACCAAAAATGTTAGCCATCACTGGTATAGGATCTCCTGCTTGAGCAGTAGGTTGGATAAGAAGACCTCAAAGGTTCCTTCCAGTTCTATTCTGATTGACTGATATTTAGAACATGGCAAAAAACTGATCTACTGTAGCATTATAAAGAATTTCCATTTATTTACAATACTCTAATATAAAATATTTTTGAGTACATGAACTAATTTTGTTTACTGTCTAACCAAAACGTTAGAGTAATATCCAGAAAATGCTGTTATATGCACATATATTTACAAAATGTGAAAACTTTTTTTTCTTTAAAACAATTGTTTGGCTTTTATCATTACACACTATGCAAATTAAAACTATAATTTCTACTTTAGGGCCCTAGTTTTATATATACCTGCTTCCAAGTAAGCCTCACAGAATTTAGAGTGACTACAGTGATCCCTCGTTTTCCGCAGCTTCATGTTTCGCGGCTTCAGTGCTTCGCGGGGTTTTCAAAAATACAGAAAAAAAAATGCATCGGTAGGAGGCAAGTGCCCCCTAGTGCTTGCTTTAAACGATGTCCACCAACTCAAGTTTCCGTGCGAATCCTACTTCGCGGTTTTTCAGTTTTCGCAGAAGGTTCCGGTCCCCATTAACGGCGAAAAACGAGGGATCACTGTATTATGGTAATATAATTTTTTTCTGCTAAATTAAGGTTATTATCTTTCTAATGTGTCTATTTTAAACATACATTTTAGGTCTCAAAAGTTTTGACAAATCAAGATGCATTTTTCCTTAATGTTTTAGGATTCCTATTTAATTCTATACAAATTAACCGGGGGTTTGACTAGACTTTCAAGGTCCCCTCCAGCCCTGTTTCTGTGTCAAATATGATAATCCAGATATGAAATAGTTCTTTTTTTCAGCACTAAACAACTGTTTAAATATGAAACAAGTTGCTCTGAGCATTTCTTTGAAGTATTCCAAGTTCACAACAGCTGTATTTGGAACAGGAATTGCTCAGTTGCAACCTTGATAGACTTAAAATACTCATCAACTCATTTCTCATTTGAAACAGCAGATTTTGCATCCAAAATAGGACATTTTGTGCATAAAACAGTTAAAATCCAATCTTTGGTGCATCCTATTTTCTTTATACTGTATTTAAGGATTTTTATACATCAGGGAAAATTAAGAAACCTTTTATAATTATAGGTACTATAAAAGTTGTTCATTAAGTAATATTTCATAAAAGATAGAACAAAAATAGATCCTAATCTGGGAAAATTAACTGCACCTGAATCCTAATTAATTTCTACTCATCAGAAAATTTAACAAATTAACATAGTTTTTATTAGGACATTTCATAGAAATGAATAGTGAATATGAATAATGTTTCATATGAATATGAATAGCAGAATAAGTAATGCTTAAATTACTTTAAGTGAAAATTTAAAGTAATTACTTTAAGTGACAACACTGTCACAAAATATAAAATGTTACAAAAGATAGTTATGTTAGTATAAACTAAAGCATGGCTTTGCCACGTAGATGCTTTTTCATATCCTAACCAAACATAAGACTACTGTACTAAACTTTGGTAAGAAAACTCTAGATTATATAAATATAAGATTAATATGTTCTTTGACTGAGATATCAAAAGCATTAATTTTTTAAATTTTTCACATTTTTTAGGAGAAAAGGAAGTAGATGCATAATAAATGATCAAGACTAAGAATTCAGAAAACCAGATTGAAATATTAACTATAATACATGTTGCACTGAGAAATTTCAAACTACAGCAATGATTACCATCAGAAAACTGCACATAGCATTTAGCAATGTGATTCAGAGTAATTAATCTCTCTGGCCCTCAGTTTTTTTTCATTCCTTAAAATAGAACACAGATGCAGCTTTCAGTCTAAAAAAGTAATTTGTATGTGCATGAGTTTGAGTGACAGAGAGAAAGAGAGGAAAAGAGAGAGGGGGTGGAGAAGGAAGGAGGCAGGGAGGGAGAGAAACTTTTATACTCTTCCACAAAATCTTTGAAGTTTTCATTGCAATAGCTTCCAATAATGTAAAATTGTGAAGTTGCATTTTTGGTTCTTAAAAACAGCTTCCAAGATGGTAAGACATGTTGCAATAAAAACTTCAAAGTCAATTTTATTGAGCATGTTTTTGACTCCTTCTGCTTTTTCATATTTAGGCATAATATTAACAAAAACTTTAAAATATTCAGAATATTAATACTTGTAAAATGTATAGAGAAACTTAACTGGGAAACTAGCCTAAAGACATTCCCCACTCCTATGAAAAGCTATACTGATAAAAGATCAAATAATTCAACAATTGTAGAGTATCTATCATATCACATATATTGTCAGACTATAAAGCATAATAGCAATGCGCTGTATATGCAAACATAACTGGAAATGAAAATGCTTGGCACAGATAGGAAACATCTGAAAAAAAAATCCCACTTACCCTAAGCAAGATCCTAATAGCTTTTATTAGCTGTAGGTAATTTCTAAGAGTTGCTTAAATAGAACTTATTCTCTATTTATTTATTTAGTAAATTTATATAGCTATTCATCTCTTGAACATGACTGGGAAGATAACAGTTTGCTGTCTTTTTTATTATCAGCAGATAATCATAATCTATTGAAAATCTGATGCTGCACTGTTACACTAAAATAACAATTCTAAATAAGAATTGGGGATCTCATTATTTGCAAGCCAAGTTAACTAGTGCTGCTCTTGTAATTTCTTTATGAACACAACATATATTAACAATTGGTCTATGACTTTAAAATAGTAAAGTAAGTTTCCATTATGTTTTAACATATTATATTTTAAACTTTGAAAAGATTTATATGTTATCTCAAAGTTTAAAACCTTTCAAATGATAATTTAGTGCTTAATAATGTGTACTTATAGAATTAATATATGCACATATAGGATTCAGTTATGAGATCAATTTAAAATCCTTTGCTTAAATAAATGGGTTGATTTTAAAATTTCAGAAGCAATAATGAAGAATTTCTTTGGTAAAAAATAAAATGAAGCCCAATCTCAAGAAATACAACTGAATCGTAACATTTTTAAAGGCTGACATAACCTTACTAAAAAAAATTATGTACAAGATCATTAAAGACCAGAAAATGATGGTAAAGCAAGTCATCTTAATGTCTCACCATAAGAAAATAAATAAAAGCTTGATATCAAGCATTTTTTTTCTTGTGAAAGTTCATGATTTTAAAAAATTGCACATTATAATACACTCTTGTGTATCAACACACAGAAGACAGAATTGTTTCCTAGCTACTGGTATAATAGGGAATATACTGATTTTTAGTAATCTTGCCTATGAAACTGTGCATGCTTACTTTTTCATGGGAGTTTGTGCATTTGCTGTAAAAGGGGCAACGAATTCTTTCTTACTAGAAGTTAAATCTGAAATACATTTAAATCTGAATCCAGAATTCATACCGTAAAAGCCAAAAATCTAAATCCAAAATTCTAATGGGATTTCAATAAAGCTGAAGCAAAGGTATCTTAATGAGCACTGAGCCCAATTAAGAGTCTCTTAATACAACCACTATTCAGTAACTTTGCATAGCTTTAAAGAATAATTTCAAAGGAATCACACTGTAGAGTAGGTTCCATTTTTCATCAGATTATATAAAGTTGGCTATTCTACCTCATTGCTCTTGCTTTGTGAAAGAGCCAGGCTATCATTTGTCAGCTCCTCCTCATCAACACTATTTCTGCTAAGAGCTTTGTTTTTCTTCTTCTTGGAATCCCCATCACTAGCAGCACTGCTATCTTCATCATCATTGCCTTCCTCTTCATTGTCATCCTCGTCACTTCCACTCCCATCATCTTCATCATCCTCATTGTCACCATCACTTCCTTCTCTGCGTAATGTATTTTTCCCCTTCTTTTTCCCTGCAGTTGGGCGCCAATCATTGTCATCTTCACTGTCATAGTCATCTATATCATTTAGTTCTTCCATAGATACAAAATCTAAAAGAGGTCGATTTCTTCTCAGGTTCCACTTTTTTGGCTCATTTGTATGCTCATCAACACCAGCATCTCCTTCATTGGGCTTCTCTCCCTCTTTTTCTTTCTCCTTTTTCTTTTTTGCCTTTTCTTCTGCTTCTCTATCTTCCTCCTCCTCCTCCTCTTCTTCTTTTTTCTCAGTTTTAATAGTCCCTTTCACTGTTACTGGCAGTTCTTCTCCACCTGAATTTTTAGGTTTTTTCTCTGCTTTTTTCCCTTCTTCATCTTCTTCTGCCAGCTCTTCCTCCAATATGTTTTCTTCTGATTCACTACAGGAACCTTCTCCGCTATCCTTTGATCCATCTTCACTGCCATGTCCACTGCCTTCAGAATCTGTTGAGCATATGAGAATTTAAAAAAAGAATTCCAAAATAAAATGTACCAAAAAAGAAAAAGATTTTTTAAAAGAAAGATTGAGGCAATTTGCTTAGTCAAATTAAATATTATTTTCTTAGCAGGCAGCTATTTTTATCTTAGTAATCCCTCACCCCGCTCCCGAAATAGCATTTTTATAATACAAAACCTATGAAAATTGCTTTTTTTCTCGCTAGAATAGTAATAAGCTGTTTTTCTGTCTCATTTATGACATGAGCTGGAAACCAAAGTTTAGTTGTACAGCTCAGCACCCAACTTGTTTCATTTAATTCCAGTAGACTAACCGATTCCCTAAATAAGTGATTTAAACAGATTAATAAACCATTTCACACAATATTTTTTCTAAAACAATTACAATTCTTGAAATGATTAAAACAATCATTACAAACTTTTTGTACATTATCATTTTACTGAACAAACATTATAGTGTAACTGCATTTAATTGTAAAAGAAATCTAATTTATTCAACATATACATTGAATTTTATTTCCTATTTTCTGTAAAGGTGCCATACCATCAGAAAATATTTGGATGAAGGAAAAGAATAACATAGAAAGCAAAATATTAGGATTTATTTGGGTATATTTAAGCCTCTACTCTAGACTTTGAATCTTTAATTGGTTGTTTTAGAACAGGGGTGTCAAACTCAAGGCCCTGGGCCAGATTTGGCCCATGGAGTACTTAAATTTAGCCTGCAAGACCGACCTGGAAATAACAAAAGACTGGCCCACGGTGCCTCCTGCAACCCAAACAGGGTGCCTCATTTCAACACTTTGCCAGCCAAAATGCAGGGGGGGGGAGCATGGCTGTAATGGGCCCATTTTCAGCTTGGATCGCCTCCTGCAGCACTTCAGGGGAGGGGATTGTACGTCCACGCTGCACCCCGTTTTGGCAGGCAAAGTGCTTCCCCTGCCCCCCATAGCTGGCCTGTGTAGAACTACAATGCTGATCTGGCCCTTGAAGAAATTCAGTTTGACACCTCTGTTTTAGAAAAAACAGGACACAGCTGTGTTATCATACTATATCATTTATATAAAGAACATAACTCATGAACAGGTGTCTTAACTATGGCTACTTGTGGATATTTTTGTTGGAAAAAACAATAACACGTTATACTAATAAGACATACTGAGGTTATAAATGTAACTATAAATGTGTATCTTTTATGCAGATATATAGAATAAATAAAATTATAATGCTCTCAAAAAGCATACATGCAACATAAAAGCAACATAGAGTCTCATCTCAATGACTTCTTTTTTCTAAAGGCCAGAGATGACAGCACTGAAAGTTGAAACAGTTTCAGAAACAGTCACTTGAAAGACAGCATGGAAGGTGGTCCACATCTATGCTCCATCTGTTTTCTGAATAACTTCCTATATAGCTGATTTTTTTAAAAATCTTCTAGATTTTTTCATCATTCTAATATGCATATGCCATTATTCTTTGGAATAAAGCATTTTAGCTAATCAGTAAACAAAGCAGAACACAGTACGAACTCAATGAAATACTTTGATAATTACCAGTGTTACATATTTAATTGGGCTATTATATTAATATTATAATTAATATTATATGAAACCTCATATACTCAATTGTTGACACTCATAGCAAAGTCTAGCAATATCTGGGAGAAAAGTGAAGCTATGTGTCATTCTCAACCAAGAAACAGTAGCAAAGCTTCTATATGTTCCAAAAGTTCAAGGCAATATAGAGGATTCTTCTCCCTGGTTTTCTAGCATCAGAAGAAGGAACAGAAGCTGGGGAAAAGAAAGCCATCAGAAGCACCAATTAACCAAAAATGCAAATTGAAACAGGACAATTAGATAGGCAACTTGAATGCTACTAGAAATATTAAATGTCTTGTTTTAATCTAGTCTGAGTATAAACTGAGGAGCTAAAATGATAATGTTAAATAATAACTATAAATATATTTTCTAAGACAATATTCTTGTTAAAATATAGATAGAAAGTACACACACACACACACACACACACGGACGGGAGTATATATCTATATGCATGCTCACAGATGCTTGCATTGTATACTGACACTTTTTTATGTATCACAATAGTTGAAAAGTTTCAACAGGTAGCAGGTTAGTGTGGATGAGAATCCACTAGGAAAAATCAGGGCTGTATTCCAAACTCAACTTCTTTTTTAAAAAAACAATTATTGTAGAAATAGTGGAAAACCTCTTTCATACAATATTGCTGGCAACAAAGTAATTCAATATGTCGATAGAATTAGAGCAATGGAACTCAATTGAAAGGATATTTTATTATTGATAAAGTTGATTAAAAATCAACTTTTTTATAGTAAACTTTTTTTTTGCTAAAGTCAATCCCTATTACGCATTTTATAATTATCAAATGTTCTTGTCTTTGCAAATTTATAAAGTAATAATTTGGTATGCGAAGGAAACTTACAAACCTAAAGTCTGCATTATAACATATACAATGTTAGCATGCTAAATGAAAAATGCAGTACTATTATATATAAATTTGTATAAATTTAGATATTAGTTTTCAAAAGATTTCTGTAAAAAATGTAATTAAAATATGCAACTTTTTGGAGTTACCTGTATTAATATTGACTCAGTGATAAGTAATGTCTATAATATTCATATGTTCAGCAGTATAATTTAATTACCAATTATCATTAAAATATTTTTATTATTATTATTATTATTCGCATTTGTAACCCGCACCCATCTCACCACAAAGGGACTCGGGGCGGCAAACAGAGATTTAAAATAAATATACATAAATACAAAATATTTAACTGTATATATACAGATGTGCTATATATAGAATGGTACATGTTGTGCTTCTTGTCACCCATCTTCTCCTACCATATACCATTTTCTCTAGTGAGACAAAAAGTGAATTTGCAAGAGGTTCGCTCTGTTAATACACACAAAAAACTGAGTGGATTGCTCTTTCAGATCGCTGTAGCTGGAAAAAAGAAGGTTCAAAAAAATTTAAAAAAATTTTTCCCATTACTTTCAAAATGAAAATGCTAATAGTTTGTTCAACTCATTTTAAAAACTTTGCAAGGAATCTTTAACTCATTTAACTTCCAATTGGTTTATACAAATTTATTTTAGTATATTTGTTTTCTGTCTCAAAAATTATATTTCTCTAGAATTATCAAATAATAAATGCAATGGATTTATTGTTCTTTAGGCAAATTGGAATGTCGAAGTAAACCAGAAGATGGGTGAGAAAAAGCATGACAAAGTCCTGAACTTCTTGGTTGAAGATCTAGTTGGTTTCCCAAGTATGAGGATGAAGTAATTGTGGTACCTTCTTTATTTTGTGTTGTTTTATTTTGGTATTTTACTTTTCTGGTTAGTTGTATGTTGGCTTTTGGTTGTAATTGCCCGTAGATTTTTGGGACTTGGGCAGCTTATTAAATAAATAAACAGCACCAAAATTATACTTTTAATGTTAAAAAGGTAATAATGTGCAACATTTCCTATATAAAAATGATAACAATTTTCAATCAGGGCAAATCTCTAATTTAGATAAGCTAGGTCAGTCTAAAATTGCATAAATTAGTCTGAAATACTGATATTTATTGTACTTAGTCTCCTGTCAAGTCTCCAGTAAAATATAATTTAAGGCTTCACATCATGAACTGAAAACAAGTCTGTTGTAATATTATAAACTTCAGAATTTGGAGAACTGAAAATGATGAATGAGTTTTAACATACTTATGTATCAACAGTGACAATCTGCAATAACCATTATTTGTTCATATTAAAATGATAAGCCAAACTATCTTTGAGAAAAAAGAAATGCTGCATTTCAATCACTTTATTAAAAAAATGCAAAGGCATACTCAAATAACAGCATTTAATCAACCTAATGTAGGAGACTAGTCAATTAAAAAAAACACAAAGAGAAATGTAGGGGGTTTTTTATCCTCTTTTATCATGTTATCTCCATATATCTCTAACTACCATTCCTATAATTCCTATAATTCAAGACTATGAATTCTAGGAGTTGTGATCCAATGTATTTGGGGTTCATAAAGTTGGAAAACTCCTCATCACATTTCAAGAATTTACATTTAAATGTTCCATTATTTAGCAATTTATCTCAGAAAAATGTTACAAACTAAATTACCAAAGATTTTTACAAAGTCATGCAACAAGTTTGAAGATTAAGAATTTGAGACTTCATATATATCGACAGATATATAAAAATATAACTGCCAGCTCTACCTTTGTGACTTCCAGCTGAACCTTTTCACAGTAGCACAAACGTTTTGGCTTAAGAAAACATCTGACTAGGAAAGATGTCATATGATATTACTATAATATACCGTATTTTTCAGAGTATAAGATGCACCTAGATTTTGGGGAGAAAACAAGGGAAAAGTATCTGCCTCTGCTTCCCAGCAATTTGCCTCCTTGTAACAAACAGCACAGACAATATACACTGTTTGTACTGTTACATTTCAGACTATACTTGTACAGATGCTGTTAAAATTGATGTGCTTTTGGAAGTATAGTTATTCTCTGCTATTTAAAAGTACAGTATAGCACCTTTTAAAACAATAGCACTGAGCTTCTTCAGATCAAGCACTTATTTTAAAAAGCTTCTTCATTTTGTTGTCTAGAATAATAATAAAGCAGTCTTTAAAAAATAAGTCTAATAATTTGAACATTCTATAGGCATTTATAGTTGTTGACTTAAAAAATCTACCTCCCAACAATTTGCCACATGGATCAAACAGCAAGTTTCACTTTCATTTTCTCGTGATCATCAGCTGTTACAGGCTGCAGGGATTGCTGTAGCTCAGGGGTCTGCAATCTTAAACACTCAAAGAGCCACCTGGGCCCATTTCCCAGAGAAAACAAAACATTGGGAGCAACAAAACCTGAGTTGGCATGGCCAACTCAATGTTACTCACTCCCACCGAGTCACTTGACTCCGCCCTAGCCATGCCTTTCCAGGTTTTGTGGTTGTTTTCTTTTCTATGGGAAATACACACACACATAGACACATTTCTCCTTCTTCCATTCTTTCTCCCTCTCCTATCTCTTTCTCTCTCTCCCATCTCTTTCTCCCTCTCAGCTTTCTCTCTCCCTCCCTCCATTTCTTTTTCCCTATCTCCCTTCCTACCCCTCTCTCATTTCTCTCTCCCCCTCTCCCCATCTCTTTTTCCCTCTCTCCCTCCCTCCTATCTCTCCCTCCCTCTCCCCACCTCTCTTCCTCTCGCTCTCTCTCCCCTTCTCTCTCTCTCTCTCTGCTGAGGAACGATTGCCAGCCATGATGGAGGCCTCCCTTCAGGTGACCCTCCTCCCTGTCTCACGATCCCCTGGCCTTGCTGTATCATTTCTCGCCCTCACATGAGAGAAGGAGAGGGAGAAGGAGGGTCACCAGAGCCTTAGTGCAGGAGCAAAGTAGCCCTGTACTTTCCTTTGCTCCACATTCGCCTATTAGGCAGGCTTCACTTCCTGCCACTTCAGGCTTGAGCTTATGCCCTCTGCACTTGGCCAAAGACATGTTTCGTCTCCCCCCCCCCCCCGTGGACCTCCCGCAGCCCCTGGGAAGCGGGGGGGGGGGAGAGGGAACCATGTCTTTGGCCAAGTGCGGAGGGCATAAGCTCAAGCCTGAAGTGAAGCCTGCCTAATAGGCGAATGTGGTGCAAAGAAAAGTACAGGGTCACTTTGCTCCTGCACTAAGGCTCCCTGGAGCCCTTAGAGTCCTGCCAGCTCCCCACAGGACCACTGTGGGAGGGCAAGGGGCTTGTCCTCCCACAGTGGTCCTGTGGGGGGCTGGCAGCAGGACTGCTTCACACCAGAGGCCGCAGCCACCTTAAGTGCTGCCGAGGCCGTCCAGGGGCCGCACACCCCCGCCTCTCCCAGCCCCGTGTGGCAGGCAGTGGCCATCGGAGGGAGCCGGTGGAGATGCATCGGCCGTCCTGCCCGATGTCCCTGCCAGGTAACCTCGGGCAGGGGGAGCTGCGGGCTACAGCTGGTGCAGGGCTTTGGGGTAGCAGCAGCCTCGGACTCTGCCTGTGGCTGGGTAGGGGAGAGAGTGGGCACTTCAGGGACTGGAGACGGTTGGAGGGCCGCTGCTGCTGCGGTCTTTTCTTCCAGCTCTGGCTGAGAAGAGACACTTCTCCTAGGGCCTAGGAAGAGCCACACTCAAGGGGCCAAAGAGTCGCATGTGACTCGCGAGCCACGGTTTGCCAACCAATAAACTAACCACAATATAGCTTATTGAAGCCTCTGCAAGCCCATGTTTGCTGCAAATAGGTAAGTTGCTGGGAGGAAGAGGGCCAGTGGGAGGGTAGGTCTACATTCAGTGTATAAGACGTACCCAAATTTTCACCCTCTTTTGGGGGGGGGGGGAAGGTGTGTCTTATACTCCGAAAAATATGGTAGGTATTTTTTTGCTGTTTTTGCTATTTTTTTTTACTGAAAAAGTATATTCAAGTATATGTTAGAGTGCTACAGTGTTTATTGGTGAAGATATAAAGGATGATTATGTATATCTTGTATGAATTATGATATGATTACATAATAAATTTCAAATAGGCTTGCCTAAGTAAAAATATATATTCAGATGGGATAGATTTCTCCCAAGTCGTTTTCCTTAAAATCAATAGCTTATCATGTACAACTATCCAAATGTACAAATAGCTATTTAAGTAGTCGCTAACCCAGCTGCTTACCTAGCATGACTTTCATGAAATTAATAATGTAGTAAACAATCTGAATGTCTATACAGACAATATTCCAATTCTTCTGGTGTTTATTAAAATAATATTTATACTTTAGGCAATAAAATGCTTTGACCTTTGGGAGAGAGAATATCCCCACAATATTTGGGAGATTTGTTAGATAGTAACATTGAGTCATTATAACTCTCAGTCAGATTATATTCGACAGAGACTTCCTAAAGCAGTACCATGTTGCTAACACTTATCATAAATTCCGAGTCACAATCACAATACATACAAAGGATGTCAACTTGCAGAAATCTGATGTAAAGGATAACCAAGATTCCATAACCCAAACTTTATATAAGGTACACAGCCATTATTTAGATTTGTTATAAGCTAGATAAACTTTGATTCACCCCCAACAAAAAAATGAACTATCCAATTAATATTTTATAAATTATAATTTATAAATTTATAAATGAATAATTAATATACTAGAGGTAATTAATTTCAAATAATAATTTCAATATTAATTACTTGTGGTACTGATTTATCACTCTGAATGAATTCACCAAACTGTTTCAAATTGGAAAATTAGAAAATATTTCTTTATGCTAACGTGAAAAACAGTATTTACCAAGATACTGATTAGATTTAAATTAGCTTAATGTTATATACCTTGATAAATTTTAGTTATTGTTATGTTACATATCAGATGAAAAAACTTTACCCCTATAAATGCCAGAGAACTAGAATACCTAGCATCCAAACTAATGTGCTCAATAAATGGTATGCTGAAAATGTAATCCAACACTGCAACTCCCAATGTCTCTTTGATGCTACTTACCTTGGTTATAATCTAACAACTGTTCACTAATGATAATGACATGTAGCTTGCCATGTTAGCAGAATTAAAAATAGAATCTATTTCATGTGACATGATCACAGTGCCTTCTACTAATCTTACAAACCAAAAGCATGTAAGCTCATAACATCAAACGTATCTACTTTACATAGAACTAATCCAAATTTATATTCATTGATCAATAGACTATATTTTCTAAAGTTGCAGAGATTCTTAAACTACCTATATTAATCATACTACAATGATTTTGTAATTGCCCAATGATCAATAAAAAGCTTATTAGATTCAGCATTATTATTTCGAGCAATCTGTTGTTCCATTACCAGCCATAAAAATGGTTGGAAACATTTCCTTGTATACATTTATACATAAAATGCAGTGAATAATTCATAGTGTATATCCAATCTGTACTTACAAGATACATTAACCTGTACAAGGCAAAACAATTATTATCTGGGAGTCCAAATTTCATTTCTCATGCTTAATTCAAGTTCAACTTTGTGATTTTTCAGATGGAGGTCTATATATTCTATTTGCTTTGTATCACATTTTGAAATGCACAATATACAACTCTATCTGCCTTTACTTCAAGGTAGACCCATGTTCCATGCTTCATTTCTACATTCCCACCAGCAATGTTTTCTTGGATTCTTGCTTTTTTAAAAAGATTTAAACTAAAGATTTTTAAAATAAAAAGCTAGATGGTTAGAAGGTTTTGAAGTCTCGAGATAAAAATAGCCTAACATCAAATTATATAAATATTTTACTGGACTGCTAGAGACTAATAGAAACTGGTTAACATCAATTACTCAAGAAAGAAAATGGCTGAGAAAATAATGGTTATTCTCATTATGAAAATATTATTTAATAATTAATAATTATGAAAGTATTATGAAGTAAGGGCCACTCTGGATAACAGTTCCAGCTTTCTTCCTGCACTATACATGTAGTCCTTGACTTACAACACTTCATTTAGTGTGCAAAGTTACATCATTGAAAAAGTGACATGGCCATTTTTCATGGTTACAACCATTACAGCATCCCCATGGTGATGTGATAAAAATTCAGATGCTTGGTAACTGACTCATATTTATGACAGTTGGAGTGTCCCAGGGTCATGTGGTCATCTTTTGTAATCTTCTGACAAGAAAAGTCAATGGTGAAATCAGATTCACTTAATCACTGTATTAGTAACTTAACAACTCTAGCAAGAAAGGTCATAAAATGGAGCAAAATTCACTTAAATGTTTCATTTAGCAATACAAATGTTGGGCTCAACTGTGGTCGTTAAGTTGAGGATAACCTGTATACCAATTGAGGGAGGGAATCAGTATGATGAAAGATGCGTCACTGAGAGGAAAAAAAATACTCAAGACTGTTCATGCTTTGAACATATCAGGTATATTCCAACAGTGTGCGAGTAATGGAAACTGATTACTCCCAAATGCAGAAGAAACCAGAGATGCTAAAAAAAAAAGGGGGGGGGGCTAGAAAAGCACTGTAAAAAGACTGAGGGCAAGAAAAATAGAATTCCTACACTCATATTTTAATATAAGCAGACAGATAAAAGCATGATCCTTTCTATCTTCTATCTTATTCACTTGCCTCAATTCTCAAACTTTCATTATGTGTCAGAACACTGCCTTCCTATTTTAATGGTTATTCTCCTTGTACTCCTTGAAAGTTATTCTGTATTCATTCACTGTGGCCTATTTAGTTTGGTTCAATATATTGCATAAACCAAGTCACTTTGGCTTGTAAAATGTGCATATATAAGTCTATAATGCCATATTCAACAAACCATTATTGAATGTACTGACTCAGTGCAATGTGTAAATCTAGTCAGCAATCAGCTATGATTTACTGAATAAATTGTAATTGGGCTAAACTCAAACCAAACAACGCATGTTATATTTCAGTGCCATGTGTGAACCCATATTTCTAAAGATAGTACGTATTATCTAGATGCTATGATTCGCTCACCCACCCAGGCATAGTTAAGACACGTTTTTTAAAAAAGACATTTTATTTTAAAAAGGAAAGAAAAAAAGGAGGTAAACTGATGGGATGAGAATCAATTTAAAAGTTTTTTAAAACACGAAAAGGAGAAGCATTTATTTACCTGAAGCATCTCCAACCTTAAAGTCACTGTCATCTGAACTGTCATAATCTAAAGCTTCCAGCAGGGAAGCTGCCAAAGGCTTCACCTGCCGCCTCTTCGAGCTACGATCCACTGCAGAAAAAAAAAAGAGAGAGAGACGCACGTTTTGGGTTTTTTTCCGGGTTTTTTTGGGGGTGGGGGTTGTTTTGGTGATCATTGGTGGCTAATTTAAAAGAGAACAATCATCAAGAGGAAAAAAACCCACCAGACCCCTTAAAGCAATACAATTTATGGTCTACAATGTTCCTACTGAGTATTAGGAAAAAAGGCTGCGTCCTTTTGGGGAAAACGTGTCAGGGTGAGGGAAACCGCAATAAAAGTACCCCCATATAAAGGGCAGAAGGAGAAAAGATGCCCACAATCCACTCGCGGAGTTAATGCGGTAGAGGAGGAAGATACATCAACGGCCGGAGAAACGCTTTTGCTGCCGGTTATGGCAAGGATGCGCTACAAGAGCCCCGAAGGGACAGCAGCTCTTTCGGGCGAAGGGGAGCGAACAAGGAGGAGTCGCTGCAGGGATGCTGCTGGACTTACTCACTGAATCCGAGCAGCTGCTGCCGGGCATACAGAAAACCGCCTGTACCCGTCAGGGAGCTTCGCTCCCTTCAGACCGCAACCGCGCTAGGGCTGAATCGTAGGCTGAGCGATCTCCTAGGCCAATTCCGTAACCCAGACAATGGGCGAAATCGTGCCCCGGATACAGTTCACATCTCCCCAAACCCGCTCGGGCACCAGAGGCTCGCCGCTTCCGCTGGGTGATTTCGTTGCGCGCGTGTGCAGAAGCTGTGCGCAGGCGCTCTTGGCCAACGCGAAGTTTTGCCCGTCTTTGCCTCAGAGGAGCATGCGCTCTTTGAGTGGAAATGCGCTTTCCTATTCAGCACCCGCGGAAGCTGGAGAAGTCGCACGTGGGTGTGGCTACCTGTTTCAATCTCTCCCTTTCTTCGCGTGCGCAGTCCTGCTTCTGTATCAGCCTATTTGACAAGTGTTTCCAACCTTATATTCGAGGAAAGACGTGTAGTACAAGAACTCGTGATTTGAGAAGAGACGTTGGCAAGGAAAATATCTTGCCATGTTCCACTATGCGTATTGATTGCTCCAACCGTCCTTTTAGACTCAGTCTTGTTAAAGATCCTTTTTATATTTTTGCATTTATACTATTTAGCTTTTTAGATATAATTTTATTTTGTTGTATATGTTATGCTTTTTAATTTCTTGCATTCCATCCTTATGCTGGTCTTTGACCATAAAAATTATTCATTTGATTTGAATTTTTAAAAGCGTTTGTCTCCCTATAGTAGGACCTGCCATGATGCTTGATAAAAACAAGATCTTTTCAAATCTATCCATATAATCCCTGGTATCATAACAGATGGAACTGTCATAACATTGGTTCATATTAAGGAAAAGCTTGAAAGAATTAAAGCTAGTTAGTATTCAGCTGGTAACACATCCAAAAATCATAGCTGTAAACCAGTTTTGAATATTAAAAACAACAACCACCTGAAAGCAATGGAAAACCTTATAATCACCTGGAAAAAAGTTCATACCGAGGGGTATTTTATAGACTTCTTTTCTCCATTATGATTAGCAACTGAAAGCTTACAAACAAAATATAGGCATTATATTCTCCTATTAATTTTCCGATACTTTTGACCAGAAGTGGGTTTCAAATCCCAGGGCTACTGGTTTGCTCATGCTCACGTGCATGCTAGTGCTAGCATGTGACACTTTGGCACATGTGCAGAAGCTTCTGCACATGCGCAGAAGCATCCGGGTGGATAGGTGGAGCCTCCTGCTGCCACTACCGGTTCACCCGAGTTTTGAATAAGTTTTGAATATAATAAACCAGGCCAAACCGGGAGCAACCCACCTCTGCTTTTGATACTAGCCATTAGCTTACCTTATTGGTAACTTACCCATTTAATTTTTCAGCCATCCTTTTATTCAACACACATAGTGTGTCATTCTCTCCTTATTAAATTTTGTTTACGGTTTACGGTTTATTGGATTTATATACTGCTTCTGTCTCCAGGTGGACTCAGGGTGGTGCACAGGGAATTAAAATACCAAGCAACAATACATACAATACAATAGTAAAATTAATTAAATTAGAATCTCCTGTGCTAAAAATTAAGCTAAAAATATTAAAATCTCAACCAATCCCCTAAAATCCCGATGTTAAAATCTAGACTAAAATAGTCTAGATTTTTCTAAAATGTGTAAGTTTAAGGTTTCAAATGTATTATACACTCACAAAAAGACTGTTCCACCACCTTGATCGTTTTGATTTCACTTTTATAAAAATGTTCTACCATATTTTACAATTTTCCTTCTAAGGTGAAGTCCCAGAACTTAACATCACAACATGATCAGTTGATTACATCGGATTTGGTTTAAATAATTATATTTTTAAACATGAAGAATCCATGGAGTTTAATAGCTAATTACCATAATTCAAATAAAGAAAAAATGCAGTGTAGAGCATTATTTGGCTTTTTGTTTTAAAAATTAATTTTAAAAAATGCAAAAAAGCTCCAATTTAACTGAAGTCAGTATGATGATCACCTACTAAACAATGTCTTATTCATTATTTATGAAGCCTTAAGCTTCATGAAATTCAGCTTTCATAATCTGACCAAAATCAAAAATAATTATAATTCTTATACATAAATATGCTTATAATTAAATATTTTATCTCCTATGATCTTGAGAGATTCCAGAAAATATTCTTCTAGATGTGGGAATGGAATCTTCACAAACTCAAAATGTTTTGAAGTTATTGTCTTCTTAAAGGAAACGCATGTTGGCCTGGAAATGCTGGGAATTTCAGCATAAATAAATTTGGAAGTAGCAGTTTGGGATAGACTGGTAGGCATACTTTGAGTTAGATTTATTTTCTAATATTTGAATGTCTGCTTTGGCCCACTATAAAAAATATCAAGAATGGGATTCATTTGTCAAATGGGATTCATTTGTCAAACAGGCTAAATGGGATGTTTTTGGACATTAGTTATAGACTTCAATTGGAGTGATAGTTTAACATTTTGTAATAGACAGTTGTTTGAATCTTATAGCATCATGTCATCTCCCTGTTCCATCCCCCCCATGATACCATTCCATTTGGCTGATGCCACACTCTCCTCTACGTTATACTGCGACAGAACTTTACTCCCTTCGGGAACTCCCCCTTTCCTGGGCATGGCCTTCTTGCCTATCAAGACGCTTCCTTAATGACGGATCTTGGGATCCCAAGAGGTGGCATGCGAAGAAGAGACTTCTTAGGGGGTTTTAACTGGGTTTTTTAAATCAAATTTTAAGGGGTGGGCTCGGATGGGGGTTGATTCGGATGGCTTAGGCAGGCTTGTGGGGGGGAGTCTGCCAGGGCACAGGCCAGAGCTAACTAATGGGCACAGGTTGGGAGTGCTGGGAAGGGTTGGGATTCCGGGGGAGACATTAAGTCATTCCATTGGGGGGGGGTTACCATCTCTACTGTTTATGGGAGAGGCAGATATGGTGGGGGCTGAGGGCCAAATTATTTTCAGGGGATATGGGTTCGCTGTTTAAGAGCGATCGCGTGTTCTGACCCTCATTGCCCTCACACCCCTGGGTACTCGGGATTGCAAGACCCTGGTCTCCAGCTGGTATCGCCTAATGCCAGGTCCGTGGTACATAAGACTCCCCTCATTTACAACCTCATACAAGAGGGGAAAGTAGACCTGGTGTGCATTACAGAGACCTTGTTGGGCCATGAGGGGGTGTTCCCCTTAGTGAATTATGCCCACCAGGCTTCCATGCATTTCACCAGCTGAGAGCCCAGGGCAGGGGCAGGGTGGTGGTGGTGGTTATTAGGGAAAATCTCGGACCTCAGGAAGTCACTGTGCCTCAGATAGGCAGACCCTCCTTAAGAAGCCCTCTTTGGATCCAGCTCTATTAACCAACTATCGTCCAGTCTCCAACCTTCCCTTTCTGGTGAAGGTTGTTGAGAGTGTGGTGGCACAACAGTTTCCCCGTCACCTGGAGGAAGTTGATTATCTAGACCCGCGCCAGTCCGGCTTTCGGCCTGGGCATAGCACCGAGACGGCATTGGTCGCGTTGGTCGATGATCTCTGGAGGGCCAGAGATGGGGGTTGTTCCTCCATCCTGGTCGTATTAGACCTCTCGGTGGCTTTTGATACCATCGACCATGGTATCCTATTGCATCGGCTGGGGGGTTGGGGGTGGGAGGCAGCGTTTTACGGTGGTTCTCCTCCTACCTCTCTGGCCGATCGCAATTTGTGTTGACAGGAGAGCAGAGGTCGACCCCGAGACCCCTCACATGTGGGGTGCCTCAGGGGTCGGTCCTCTCGCCTCTCCTGTTTAACACATATATGAAGCCGCTGGGTGAGATCATCCGTGGCTTTGGGGTAGAGTACCATCTCTACGCTGATGATACTCAGCTGTATATATCTACCCCAAACCACCCCAACGATGCCGTAGCGGTGATGTGCCAGTGCCTGGAAGCCGTACGGATCTGGATGGGAAGAAACGGACTCAAGCTCAACCCGACCAAGACCGAGTGGCTGTGGTTTCTGGCTGCCCGATTCAACCAGCTGATTCCATCGCTGGCCATTGGGGGCGAACATCTTGCCCCAGTGGATGGGGCGCGCAACTTGGGTGTCCTCCTGGATGCCCGGCTGTCCATGGAAGACCAAGTGACAGCCGTGGCCAGGAGGGCGTTTTACCAGGTCCGCCTGGTTCGCCAGTTGCACCCCCTATTGGATCGGGACGCCCTTCGCACAGTCACTCATGCTCTCGTGACATCCCGACTGGACTATTGTAACTCTCTCTACATGGGGCTCCCCTTGAGGTGCACCCGAAGACTTCAGCTGGTCCAGAATGCAGCCGCGCGACCAATAATGGGTACCGCAAGGTATACCCATGTAACACCGCTCTTGCGCGAGCTGCACTGACTACCTGTCATCTTTCGGGTGCGCTTCAAGGTGCTAGTTCTCATCTTTAAAGCGCTCCATGGCTCGGGACCTAGCTATCTGCGGGATCGGATTCTGCCCCATACATCCTCCCGGCCGATTCGCTCCCACAGAGAGGGACTTCTCCGGGTGCCGTCCACTAGACTTTGTCAGCGGGCGACGCCCAGGGGAAGGGCCTTCTCTGTGGCGGGCCCAGCCCTCTGGAACGACCTTCCCCCCGACGTTAGAACAACTACGCACCTCCGCTCCTTCCGTCAGAAATTAAAAACTCACTTTTTCTGCTTGGCCGGCCTAGGTTAATCTCTACCTCAGGGGTTAGGAAATGTTAATTTTAAAATGGGAATTTTAGTGCAGGGATAGTTAGATTTAATTTGTTTTTATTGTATTTATGTATGTATATATTTTATGTTGTTTTAATTTCTCCCTGTGCACCGCTCCGAGTCCCCTCGGGGAGAGGACACGGTTATATAAATAAATATTCTATTCTATTCTATTCTATTCTAGATGTGAGTCCCTTTGTGTGAAGTGGGGTCTTGGAGTTCAGGTGGGTCTTTTTGTTACATACCTATCTCCCTGCTATGTTTCATCCCTGCTATGCCCTCCCTGCTATGCCCTGCCAGAGCTGCTAAATGTGTTAGCCAGATTGGAAGTTGATTTCCCCAGGCTTATGGTCCTGGGGGGATTTCAATCTACCTTCCATTGGCGAGATATCCGAGTCAGCTCGAGAGTTCATGGCTTCCAATTTTTAAATTTAAATTTTTATTATTTTAATTAGGGTTAGTTTGGGTTTTTTCCACGTTTCAGCCAATATTTTAATGATGTCTTTTAATTATGCCTTTTAAAAGCTTTTTAAAACTTTTATATATTTGTTTTTATTTTGGCTGTACACAGCCCTGAGTCCTTCGGGAGTAGGGCGGTATAAAAAACCAATAAACCTAAACCTAACCATGATGGCTATGGACCTAACTCAATTAATTCAAGACCCCACTCATAACAGGGGACACACGCTCAACCTGATTTTTGCCTCTGGAGAGTAGATGAATGATCTAGATTTAGGAGATATTTCTATCCAACCCTTGTCAAGGTCAGATCATTTTCTCATTAGCTCGACTTCCAGACTGCTATCCCACACCATAGGGAGGCAGAACCAACTAGATGGTTCTGCTCCAGGCACCTGGTGCACCCTGAAAGGATCCTGATGGAGCTTGGGACTTTTCCTGAATCCCTTGCTCACAGCTTGACCAAAGCCCTAGTGCAGGGGTCTGCAAAGTCGGCTCTTTTAAGACTGGTGGACTTCAACTCCCAGAATTCCCCAGCCAGCTATGCTGGCTGGGGAACTCTGGGAGTTGAAGTCCACCAGTCTTAAAAGAGCCGACTTTGCAGATCCCTGCCCTAGTGGAAGTCTGGGATAAGGCAGCCACTGGGGCCTTGGACTGTGTTGTGCCTTTGCGGCCTCTGACCTGATCCCGATCCCAGGTAGCTCCTTGGTTTACCGAGCAGCTCCGGGAGATGAAACACCAAAAAAGACATCTAGAGAGTGGTTGGAAAGCCAGCTGGTCCGAATCTGATCGAACACTAGTAAGAATTCATTTTAAATCCTACTTAGTGGCATTAAAAGCGGCAAAATGACAACATTTTTCTGCTATTATCGTGTCCACAGGTAACTGTCCAGCTGCCCTGTTTAGGGTGACCCGTTCCTTACTTAACTAAGGAACTGGAAAAGACCCCTTGCAGGGTTGGGCTGAAGAATTTGTTCAGTATCTGCAGGATAAAATTGCTCAGATTCGGACAGGCTTGGATTCTGAATGGGTAGATTCGGGCGAGTCGACAGGGATGAATCTTGTGGAGACTATCTGGGATGAGTTGGTCTGATTATTGTAGTATAAAGCTGCAAAACCTTTCTCTCAAAGGTGAAAGGTTCTTTCTCAAAGGTTCTTTCAAAAGCCCTTCCTCCAGTGCAAATGGGTTGCAATACCTGGTGGGTTTCTTGGAGGCCATTCGTCAAGACTGGTGAGAATTGATCTAGAAGTTGCTGTGCCTTGATTCTGGTCAGGGATGGGATTCAGCTGGTTTGAACTGGTTCAGGTGAAATGGTAGCTCAAACTATCAGCTGGGAGTGAACCGGTTTGCTCTGATGATCAGGTCAGCTCACCTACCTGACCCTGCACTTTACTTATCTGTATCCTCTCAGTTGATTCAGGTGGCAGAGCTGATTGCTGCACCTCAGCTGTGTTACTCTCCAGAAGTAACGTGGAAAATAGGTTTTGTTAAAACTGTGCACATGTGCAGCATGCATGTTAGGTATGTGCACATGCAGAACATGTGATAATTGAATCAGTTGTTAAACCAGCAGGATCCCACCACTGATTCTGGTGATTAAGTCCTAGTGTTGTGGTTGAGTTTCTCCTGATAGCCCAGATTTCCTTTGATTAGGTATTTGTTTGAAATAAGAATGTTGTAAAATGCTTGTCGTTATAGGTACATGGAGTATTTGAGAGAATTTGGTTCACAGGACAGCACGGCTGGCAGCAGGTTCTTTAAGCCACTGTATATATAAATCAAATTGGGGGGGAAATTGCTTCATCTCACTTGCCCGGGAGAGGGTGGCTTGGTTTGTTGGTGCAACATTTGTAGTTTTTTAATCTGAGTCATTCATCATTTCATCATTTATTCGACTTATTAACCGCCCCCTCTCCCCGAAGGGACTCGGGGCGGTGCACAGGAAATATAAAAACACAATATATCACAAAATAAATACATAAATATTTAAAACTATATTAAATTTACACCCTGTGCTAAAATCTACCCCATTAAAACAAATCCCTGAAGCCCAATGAAGAATTTATCTGCTAAAAAACTAGGCTAAGTACGGTAGGTTAGGCCAGGCCGGCCTGTTGGAAAACGTAGATTTTTAGTTGCTGGCGGAAGGAGCGGAGGTCCGGGATAGATCTAAGTTCGGGGGGAAGGTTGTTCCAGAGGGTCGGGCCCACCACAGAGAAGGCCCTTCCCCTGGGCGTCACCCGCTGGCATTGCCTAGTGGACGGCACCCGGAGAAGTCCCTCTCTGTGGGAGCGAATCGACCGAAGGGATGTGTGGGTTAGGATGCGATCCCGCAGGTAACTAGGTCCCATGCCATGGAGTGCTTTAAAGATGGTAACCAGCACCTTGAAGCGCACCCGAAAGACCACAGGCAGCCAGTGCAGCTCGTGCAGGAACACATAGGGGCTAGTGCAGCTCACGCAGTTACGTGGGAATACCTAGAGGTACCCAATATTGCTTGCGCGGCTGCATTCTGAACTAGCTGTAGTCTTCGGGTGCACCTCAAGGGGAGCCCCATGTGAGAGTGTTACAGTAGTCTAGACGGGATGTCATGAGCGCATGAGTGACTGTGCGAAGGGCGTCCCGGTCCAATAGGGGACGCAACTGGCGTACCAGGCAAACCTGGTAAAATGTCCCCGCTTTGGTCCATAGAGTCAATCTCTATGGACCAAAGCATGCCTTCTAGAAAATGTGAGTTTTAGAAATGTGAAAAATAATAAACAAACAAACACCAGTAATAGTTTTCCCCTGATTATTGAAGGAAATGTTGACATGAAGATATTTTACTCTTCATGTGCTGCTTGCTGTGTTTCTATCCAAACAAATTTGACTCCTTTCTTTAACAATTGTGTAAGGATTTAACTTTATGGATAGCACAAAGGATAAACCTTCTGTAAAAGTTTGCAAAGCCTAAGAAGCTTTGAACATCTTTAGTTGTTGTCGGGAATGTGCCACTCAAGCACCACTTGAATCTTCCTGGGAACCATTTGAACCACTTTTTGTGGAAAGGCACTAACCTAAGAAATCCAGCTGTTTCAAATCAAAAGCATATTTTTTTCTTTTGAAGAAAATTAATTTAGAAAAAATAGTGCCAAAATAATGTTCACATTTTGGTTTCAGAATCATCCTCATGGCACAGAACACGATCCAATGTGGCTTGGGTCAGCTGCTGCTCGAGGGTCAGATGCCATTCTCATATTTTAGAAGGTCAGATGCCATTCTCATATTTTAATTGCAGTCTGTTGAAAAGTTTTGAGAGATAAGTTGACTAGATTAATGCCAGGTGCAAAGATTAGGGCCATACAGTAAGTTGCAATTCAACTGATTTATTGTTGATACCTAGACACAAGAATCTAGTCAACTAGTATTTAACAATATTTTGGTGCTAGATAAGGGTTAACTAATTCTAGAGGGGATTAAACTTAGTCCACTTGTGGTATATTGATTCCTCGTTTGAGTCTGCTCTCTGGCTCTGCCAATCCTTCTCCTACACCAGTGGTAGTCAACCTGGTCCCTACCGCCCACTAGTGGGCGTTCCAGCTTTCATGGTGGGCAGTAGGGGTTTTCTCCAATACTGAAGCACTTTCCTTTTTAAAATGTAATTGACTTCCCCATTACTGTGGAACCGGTGGGCGGTTAGAAAATTTTACTACTAACAGAGATACAAAAGTGAGCGGTAGGTATAAAAAGGTTGACTACCCCTGTCCTACATTTACAAGAACTCTAATGCACTTTGTTTAAAAACATTTTTATGTGTTCACAGCCTTAACAAATTGCACTAGATACAAATCAGAATTCAGGTGTACCTACTGCAGAATACTGCTTTTTAAGTCATTCAGAATGTTTATTTGACCTGGAGAAATAATATTTTGCTGTGTAAGTCTTTTGAAATTTTCAGACAGATGTGTAAATCTATAATATGAAAAAAATATTGTGGCTAAACTGAGGAGAACTATCTTTGTTATTGTATTTTACTGCATTGCCTTGCATTATGTTGTATTTTTGTTATTTTTATATAGAACAACAACAACAAATAGAGTATGTGTCCTTCGTAAGTATTAATTTGAATGAGCAGATTTGGGAGTTACTCGTGGAATAAGATAATCTATAAAATATTAACTTTCAACAAATGCCAATGTTTATTGTAACTTTTCAATAAAAAAAACATTTAGAAATATAATTGATGTTTATTAAAGAAGATGTTCAGTGAGTGGAAAGGGGTCATTTTTAGCACATCTCAGTGAATAGAGACTGGCAGCCCCTAGGACATGTTTCTTAAGAGGCAAGTCCCAGAGAAGCAAAACAGATGGGAAAGACGGCTTCAATGGAGCATCATACAGAAAACTGAGTTGTTTAGACAAGTAAATTTTGTTAAAGATAGGAGTTCCCTCGCATCCACTTTTGTGTTGGAAAATAAACCCCTTTGAAACATGTAAACAACCTTTTTTCCCTTTTGATTCTTGCTTTGTTGTAAAACATAAACCTACTATTTCACACAATAACACTTAGGTCATTTATGAACCTTATTTTTCATTTTGTATGCTGGCATGTGATGATCCATGCTCAAAGGAAGTTTTTGATGTCTCTGCTTCCACATAGAAGGATGAAGAATCAAATTATGCTGTCTTTTCCTTATCACATAATTTACACCTTAATCTAAGCTCTTCTGATCAAATAGAGGATGATCAAAATTTCTATCTCTGAAGTCTTATCACAGCTATATATTACATGCAATCATACAATGTGATTCTTTCAGGCATATTCTATATATGCTTCAAAGAAGAAAGACAGGCCTCGGTGCTCACATCAAAACATCTCATTATCCACCCCTCAGAAATATTCTAATACATCCTTCCACACTGGAAATGACTCTAAGAACAACAATGTTTTGCTAACTAAAAGAAAATATTTTCCTATAGCAACTGGCAGAACACAGAGAATGGAGCATTCCTAAGGCTGCAATCCATCATGAAGGTTGAGACCCCAGTAATTCTTTTCAGGTTGTCCGACTTCCAGGCCTGCCATAAGTTCTTTATCAACTAAACCATAAAGGTATCAGATTATGCCAACCTGCCACCTGTTTTTAAAAACATTATTAAATAGAGCTGCCTTGATGGATGGATTTGGCATACCTATGAAAGATTTGAAAAGGTACTTCCATTCATATGTAAATTTCTTTAGTTGTACTAGAACTTTTATGTTAACTGCTCAGAGGCAGTTATTCATAAATGTCTGGAGCTGCAAGTATGTTGGAGATTATCTTGTGTTTAGTTTTAAATAAGCTCTTGTGACAGATGTTATTCATGACTTAAAGGATTGTGACAGATTTTATTCATAAATTAAAACACTACACAAAGGAGAATAAGGGGAAGTAATGGATCATTTGCCTTTATCACAGAGTTGCCTCTTTATTAATCTTAAAAATAACTTGGAGCATTATTAAGGCCATGTTAGCAAAGAGTATGACTCAATATTGTTCTTCCAACAAGAGCAATTTTCTTTGCAGTGACAACTTTTTTTTTAATGTGATACTTTCCCCTTCTTTGCTATGGAATGCAGGTTTTGGAAGCTTGAATGGAGCATCACCTCACTTTTTATCTGTTAAGTGACATTTTGAAAGTTTTTAAAAATAGTCAGCTTTTCCCTTTGGAAAAAAAATGGGGAATTATGGTTGTATAGCTCCGTTTTGCCCTATCTGTAATATTTTAGCATCCAGTAATGTATTCTGTCTCTCTGGATGAAAGAACAAAAAGTTTATCCTGACCATTAGAGATTATGCTCTGTTAGATGGTCTTCTCTGCCTATTTATTTTTTGTATTTCTGGATAATATTGAAAAAACAGGGGCAAATCACTGGCAGTTCCTGAACAAATGGCTACAATATCTTCTTGCCTGTTTGTTTTATTTCACTATGTAATATGAAGAAAAGTATCAACAGTCATATGAAACTACAAGAAAAGGGTATGAAACAGAAGTTATTATGAAGCCCTGATGGCACAGTGGTTAGAATGCAGAATTGCAGGCTAATTCTGCTCACTGTCAGGCGTTTGATCCTAACAGGCTCAAAGTTGAATCAGCCTTTAAAGGATGATAAAATGAGGACCCAGATTGTTGGAGGCAATATGCTGACTCTGTAAACTGTTTCAAAACGGCTGTAAAACATTATGAAGTTGTATATAAGTCTAAATGCTATTGCTATTAAAATGTATATGCATGTGCATGTGTGCCTTTCAAATATATTTATGTAAGAAATTTATTTTATTTCCTATAATTATTTCTCTTGTTTTAGTTTTTTTTTCCAGAAGTTGGAAACATTTGTTTAATTATGGTATTTTTTAAGCATATAAACATATGAGACAGCTTTTTTTCTCTATTGTTATTCCCTCTTGTTATATAGAGAGATATTAAAGCTATCAGCTTACTCCAGGGAGCAAATCATGTGCTGCATCATCTTGCCATCATTTTTTATAGTAATCCAACACGTTTCCTTGAAAGTGAGTCCCATTGTATTTGTTTCCAAATTACCATATATAAGCATAAAGAGAACTGCCCCCTTTACTACAATTAATTATCACATCACTAAAGCAATCATGTAAGAACTTTGGCAGTGTGTAAAAAGATTCTTGATGAGGAAATTACATGGTTTACATACAAACAAGAATTTTCTCTCTTTGTTTCCATAAGGTGGATGGAGGGTGTGGATGACCAGAGAATTAGGAGCAAACCACATTAGAGCTACTTGTAGTAGATGAACAAATCTTTTTAGGAAGGATGGAGACATGTCACATCTCTTTCTATATAAAACTTACTTTAGCCAATCATAGCACTTTCTAGTGTAACTGTTCAAATATATGCTTATTCCTTTAATATCTGGAAAGGAACCTGTTGGAAGAAATCTTCTTCTGGGTTCGGCTCCAAGTGGGGAAAAAGACACTGGAGACTTGGAGGCTGCTTAGAAAGATGGTTTAATGGTAGACAGGGGGAAAAGGAAATCACATGCTCCCAGGTGTTGGTTGAATAAGAAGGGGTCTAGGGAGGGACTTGCAGGGTCTTTTATAATCTGTTCAGCCTCCACCTATCTGTTTCCTGTTCCTGTGTAAGAAATGTATTCTTGATTGGTTGTCAGACTCACATGGGGCCATGCAGGGGCAACTCTCTAGGCTGAGTTCTCAGATGCCATGTGGTCAGTAAGGCTTATACTAGCATGCCTTGATTCCATCATCTTGAAGGGTCTTTGTTATGTGAATAGACTGGCTTGGCCTCTTAATGGCCCATTGACAAAAGGTGGGGTTGGCAGGAAGTTGCAGGAATTAAAACATGTTTCTCCCTTATTACATTCACAGAAGTATAATATTCTGCCTTTTCAATATTTCAATTTTTCTAGGACAGAGGTGGGTTTTAACTTCCTACAAACCTATGCATGAATCAGAGCTTTGTCAGGATTATCCTATTGAGTATTTTTTCCCTTTGAGGACATAGGTCAAGACAGGATGGCTTTTTAAATAGTATGATCAAAGGAGGCTATATTTCAGAAAATCAATTTTGCAAAGTGTCCCCCCCCTCCCAATTGGTGCAAAATAATTTGGTTGTAGGTATTTGGTTGGAAACCAAATACCTACAGCCAAATGATCTAATAAAGGATAAGGGGGACTCTCATTGTAAAAAAAAAGATTTTGTGGATCTAATTTGTTTATCTTGGTTTCAATTTTTTTTTACAATACTTGAATCATAAAAACTAATCGAACAGACCAGCTTCGCCATATTGTTCAAGTGCATATTATTTCTTTATCTGGTTAAATGTATTATGTGGAAACAGTCAGACTCTATTTTTCCTTCTCCTATTCAGCACAAATTCCATTTAAATGAACCCCAGCAGGCTTTGATTGAACATGTCTGTTGAAGGCAATGGGAACATGGAGGAATGTGATGCTGAGGCTGTATAACCCTAACCTGCCCCTGATTTTTTTTGTACTGCTTTTCGTTTCTTTTATAGGTATTGCAGAAGAGAAATTTGACTGAGCTTTTAGTCTAATTAGGGGATTATATTTGCACAAATCGCCAGGTTGGCAATTTATTGATAATGCTAATTTTTTAATGCTGTGTGTTAAAATTGTAGAATTGAGAATATCAGAGGAGAATACATTAGGCAACTTTATTCTGAAATATTTATACCTAGAGAACAGAAGCATCATTGCATTCTGCAGGATGCTGTTTCCATATTAATGTTCTATTTTATTTTTATTGCTCTTTCTGAAGGCATTTTTCTTATCATGAAGGAGCATCTTTCACCCACCTTGCATTGCTATTTGCACACCTAATTTTGGGGTCCTTTTTTCTTATACATCTGCAAACATAAAAAGAAATTGTGTGAATGATCCATTCCATTTTAAGAAAATATACTGTGTGTCTTTATTATCTTTGGTACAAGAATGCCATTATGGTTAGTAGTGTATTTTTAATGACAAATACTCTATTTCTCAGATCATATAACTGTTTTGTTACATTTTTCTGTGGAGCTGGAACAAATGAGCTGAAACTCACTGATACTTATACTTTGATGCTGGTTATCTTAGGGTCCCTTTTCATGTGCAGTCTGGAGTTTAAAACAAGAAAGTTTACAAAAGAAGCAGTAGTACTTTTTGACTTCTATAGCTCCAAATAGTTATCTCTTTAATTATCTACTATTAGATCTCTTTGCTAAGTAATACTGCAAGGATTGAGATTGTGGCTTCTGTACATATAACTCACTAGTAGAAATAGAAATGAAGGGAGCCAAATGGTTCACTGGATGCAGAATTGGATAAAACAGAGCTTCACAAAGAGCTGTCATAAACAGACCAGTCTGCAATCAGATATCTCTAGTCCTTTTGCACCAATTCTAGCAATCTTTGAATTAATATGATGTCCCTATATTGGTTCCTTATTAGAAGTAACTGACATTATTGTGAGTTTGTCTAAGGTATAACAGGTGTATAGACTAAAGAAGAATTTTGAAAGTAACAAAATGGCTTCTTTGATAATGCTAGACCCATTCAGCTAGTGAAGTTCAATGGTGAAAAATCAGGACAGATTAAAGAACTTCACAGAACATCATTTAATTTTGGTGGTTGTAACTTGCATTAATTATATTAATATTTTAATTTTATTAGGCTTAGGAGTATAAACAAACAACTACATATAGTATCATGACAGTAGTATGTCTTTCATTATGTGGGGAATAAAAGGAGCAGAGATGGGTTCCTACTGGTTCGGTCCAGTTCAGTCGAATAGAGAGTAGAAATTGGCCATACCTTTCTGAACCATTAACAATGGCAGCCTGGCCATGCCCCTGAACTGATTCTCTTTTATTATTATTTATTATTTTTGCCTTTTGTGCATGCTCAGAGCAATTGGCAGTAGTGGCAGCTGGAACCCACCCCTGGCTTGATCCCACTTAGGAGCCTCAGTTTACTCATGAGCACCATTGGCCCTTCTCCCTGCCTCTCCCAGCCAATGTTGTTCATGGGTAAAGTGCAGCTAGGATCTCCCATATGTTGCACGCCCAAAAACAATGCAGACGTGTGGGCAAAGGCTGAGTATGGGGTGCAACATGGAGGGACTCAGCCTGTGGCCCAGCTGAACATGCCAGCAGGAGTGGGGTACTGCAGCTGCAAGTACGGTCAGAGGTGAGAACGGGTGTTCCTCCTGCAGCTGTTGCAGCAGCCACCTGGGAAAACCACTCCCCACCTTCCCAGATCAGGCCAGCAGCTCACACCAGACTGAGGCTGCATCAGGTGCCCACTTCCTTTGCCCGCCCAGCCAGCAGGAGCGGGAACAGCACTGGTCATGGCTGAGAGTTTTCTTTGCCAGCCAACTGATGAAAAGTTCTCCCTTTTAAAAACCTCCAGTGATGGAGCATTAGGATCCAACCTGCACTTTAACCACCTAACCAACTGGGCCTTAGTTTGGAACCAAAAAAAGAAAGAACTGGTGAGTGGCTGCGCACAGGTGGGGGGATATTGGTGTGTGTGTGTGTGAGTGGGTGGGTAGGAGCTAGGAGGTCTCTAAGCAAATGCTGGGCAAATAGGAGGTGGACGACCTCCCTTTCCAGTCTCCGGCGAGTGGCTACATCCAGCTGGGGGATGGGAGGAGGTGGATGAGTGAGCGCTGGGCAAGCAGGCAGGAGGGCAATCTCAGAGGCTTGTTGTCACCCCAGTCGGCTCCACTTGTGCACCATTGGTTGACTTAATGGTCGGGTGTGTGGAGGGGGGCCGCTGCCAGGCAGGAGCAGTTTGTCTTAGTTGTTCCATGGTCAGCAAAGCAGACTGACTCCAGAAGGGGATCTTCGGTGGAGCTGGTTGAGGGAACAGTCTCTGGATTATTGATTCTAACTGTGGTTGATGGGCCTTGCCTTGAGGTGGGAGTGAGTCCAAATTGCACTCCACTGTGAGTGTCCCTCAGCCATTTTGTGCAGAGAAAATTTTTGCACAGTAAAGAAAACCTCATGACTTTGAGGCAATTAACAGCTTCTCGAACATGGGAAGTTTTTCTTTTCTGTGCAAAGTTTTCCCTGCACACAATGGATGACAGACACTCACAGTGGGCATGGCAGGTGGGGCAGGGAATGGGGCATGGTGGGCCATGAGGTATGCATCTTACCAGAGAGTGGCAGCTTCCGATCTTGTTGCTTTTTGGGGGGTTTCTTAAAAAATGCCTCTCCAGACAAGCTTGAAAACCTCCAATATTACTTTGGGAGGGGAAAGACGGGCAGCATTTCCCCCCCTCTCTGGACACCTGCAGCCTTGGAACAGCTCCAGGTGCTTGCACAGTAAAGAAAATCTCATGAGTTGTTAATTTACCTTCACTGTCCAAGGGCCGGGACTTGCTGCAGACTCTGAGGCTTCAGGCACCCGGGGAGGGGGAGAAATGCTGCCCATTGGCCTGCCCCCTCCAGGAGCAACTTCAAAAGTTTTTAAGCTCATCTGGAGAAGTGGTTTTTTTAAATAAAACCCTAAAAAAGTCGGAAGATCCAGAGCTGCCAGTGTCCGGTAAGATGTGCATCTCGTGGCCCATCAACCACAATTAGACTCTTTTGAGGAAAAAGCTGCTGAAAAGTTTTGCACCTCTGCAGCATCTGTAAGAAACTTCTTTTTGCACTGACAGAAGGATTGGCAACTCTAGGCAGATGAGCTTCTCCTGGGATCCCAGGCTAGGAAATCTCTTGTAGGGTGTAGCAACCGCTTAGGGTGGGGAGTGGGGAGAGGTGTCCTGCCAATCTTGGGAAAGGGGGCATATGATAACATGATACCCTGGTGACAGGGGCTGCTTTATTGCACGCCTCCCTCGCTCAGCTGCTATTGTCGAGATGCCACCAGGACAATCGAGGGGCCAGAGAATGAAAAGAGGCATGCGATAAAGCAGCCCCTGCAGCCAAGGTATCATGCTATTGTGTGCCTCCTTTCCCAAGATTGGCAGGATGCCTCTTACCATTCCCCACCCTATGGGGCTGCTACACACCACAAGATATTTCCTAGCCTGGGATACCAAGAAAAGCTCATCTGCCTAGAGTTGCCAATCCTTCTGCTGGCCCAAGAGGAAACTTCTGCTGCCACCTTTGTAGGCCAGGAGCATCTGAGAGGGAGACCTTGTTTTTTTGCAAGGTCACCAGAGAAGGAGAAAGCACTCTTAGCTGCGCGTGCCCTTACCTTATTCAGTCTGCTGCTTGGTTGGTTGCAGTGCTTTGCAGCTGAAGGTAGAATCCAGCCATGGCAGCATCCTAAGGGCTCATGATCAAGAGAAAAGCCAACTGAAAGTTGTGCACCTCTGCAGCACCTGTAATGCCAGCAGCAGGAACTTCCTCTTGGGCCGGCAGAAGAATTGGCAACTCTAGGCAGATGAGCTTCTCCCAGGATCCTAGACTAAGAAATCTCTTGTGGGGTGTAGCAGCCCTGTAGGTTGGGAGTGGGGAGAGCCAATCTTGGGAAAGGAGGCATGTGATAGCCAAAGGTGTGGCATTCCCCTTCATCCTTGGTGGTGGTGGCTGCTAAATCCCATGTCTCCTTCCTTTCTCCACCTGCCCCAATGAGCAAAGGAGGCACCGGCCACAAACCACCACACCCCTGTGTTCAAACCAGCTCTCCTCCTTTCTCTTCCCTCTGGAGGGGGAGGGAAGATTCCTCTCAAGACTGGCTTCTTTCCTTCCCTCCTGTGGTATCAATCCATAGTGGGAGGGCATAGACTGTTGGGCGGTGGCAGAGAAAGGGAGGCTTCTTTGCCAGCCTCTCAGCTGGCAAAACAGAATTTTTTGCCAATTCAGTGGACATGGCTAAGTGGAAGGGGCATGTAACTGAGTGGGCATGTATGTGAGTGATGTCAAGTTGACAACACCCACTCAGTCACATGCCCCCTAGCCACACCCACCAAACTGGCAGTAAAAAAAATTGAAACCCACCCCTGAAAACAGGTAATGTAATACTAGATAGAATAGAATAGAATTCTTTATTGGCTGAGTGTGATTTGACACACAAGGAATTTATCTTTGGTACATATGCTTTCTGTGTACATAAAAGGGGAAAAAAGAAAAAAATACATTCACCAAGAATCATAAGATACAACACAATGATAGTCATAGGTTACTAAATAAGCAATCAAATCATACTAGGAAACAAACAGAACAATATGAATAGTAAAAAATACAAGCAACATGGTTACAGTCATAAGTGAGAGAGGATAGGTAATAGGAAGGATGAGAAGGATAATAGTAATACAGTCTTAGTAAATAGTTTGACAGTGTTGTGAGAATTAGTTGTTTAGTAGAGTGATGGCATTCAGGAACAAAACTGTCTTTGTGTTGTTCTGGTGTGCAGTACCCTATAGCTTCATTTTGAGGACAGAAGTCGAAACAATTTATGTCCAGGATGTGAGGAGTGTGTACGTACTTTCTTAGCCCTCTTTTTGACTCATGAAGTAAACATGTAATGGAAGGCAGATTGATAGCAATTATTTTTTCTGCAGTTCTAATTATTTGTTGAAGTCTGTGTCTATCTTGTTTGGATGCAGAACCAAACCAGACGGTCATAGAGGTGCAATGACAGACTCAATAATTCATCTGTAGAACTGAATCAGCAATTCTTTGGGCAGTTTGAGCTTTCTGAGAACATTCTTTCTGTTCCAGCACAAAAATTCTGTCCTTTTTTAATGACGTTTTTGATGTTAGGTATCCATTTTAAGTCTTTAGATACAATAGAACCTAGAAACTTGAAGGTCTCTACTGTTGATACTGTATGGTATAGCATTGTAAGAGATGGTAGTATAGGAGGGTTTCTCCTAAAGTCTACTACCATTTCTACAGTTTGAGTGTGTTTAGTTCAATATTGTTCCAGTTGCACCACGACTAATTATTCAGCCTCCTGTCTGTATGCAGATTCGTCATCTTAAATAAGATCACAGATAATACAATCACTGTTGTATCATCTGTAAACTTCAGTACTTTAACAAAGGGATCTTTTGAGATTCAGTCATTGTTGTATAGAGACAAGTGGAGAGAGCACACAGCCTTGGAGGTCTCCTGTGCTAATTGTACATGTATCTGATGTGATTTTGCCTAGCTCCACCTGTTGCTTCCTGTCTGTTAGAGAGTTTATAATTCATTTACAAGGGTGATTAGTTTCAGCTAGCTGATTTAGTTTAATTAAAAGAATATCTGGAATGATAGTATTGAATGCTGAGCTGAAGTCTACAGAGAGGACCCTTGCATAGGTCTTTGGCGATTCAAGAGGTTGTAGGATGTAGTGCAGAGTCATATTAACAGCTTCATCTGTCAATCTATTTGCTGAATAGGTAAATTGCAGGGGGCCTAACAGTGGATGGCTTTCAGACGGGCCAGTCTTTCAAAGGTTTTCATAACTACAGATATTAGAGCAACTGGTCTGAAGTCGTTCAGTTCCTTGATGGAGATGCCGAAACAGGTAACCATTTACCGGTAATCAATTAGAAAGGATTATTCTACAATGTGTTTCCATTACCAGAAAGAGTTTCCTGGAAATGAAACAATTATCAAAATGCCATGATGTAATTTTTCATCACAAGCTATGTTCTTTTCTGTACCATTTCCAGTCCTTATTAATCCCTAGAACCTTATATTACCTTCACATGAAAGCACTGAAGTGCTGGCTACTAACCTTTTCATGAATTTATTAAATACAATTTTTTACTTTAAACATTGGAAGTAAACTTGTGAGCCTTTAAATGTTGCTTAATTCTTACCATTGGCCACTGCTAGCGATCCCAGGCAAGAAACATAATAAGATGAGTTGATTCTATTTTATTGTAAATACTAACATGATCTTGCACGTCTGAAGGGTACAAATTTCCTGCCACTACTTTTCAATGTCCTGATTAAATTAGGGAAGACCTTCCTAGTTTTCTTTCTCTAACTTTGCCATTAGTTCCCCAAGGCAATCTATACATTCCATGGCAGCCATGCTGGTAGATATGTTCCAATTCAGCAAATTCTGAAACTATGCATACTTTTTTTTTTTTTAAAAAGAACCTATTCCTCGAAGTCATTTTCAAGAACAGTAGTGTTGTGTTAGTATCTTTCCCCCACCCCTTGTATCCTGTGTGTACATCTGCAAATTATCTTAAAGGACATAACAAAATCATCCATATTTTTCTGAAGGTGAAATCAGAGTACGATTAATAATTGGTTCATTTTGTCAATTTAGCAATAAAATCATCTGAAAGATCTAAAGACAATCTCTCAAAATAAATTAAAATAGTATAATCATTGTCACAATGTTAATAGATTCTAATATGGTGATATTAGCATGCTTATTTTGTAAATCTAAAAGACTACTTTCAGATATGGAACCTAGGAAATATGCTTCTAACCTTTAAATTCATATCTGCTAGGCTATTGCTAACACAATAATAAAATATGTCTTTCTGTTGTAACAGAGAGCTTTATGTACTTTGTTCCATGATCCAGGAAATGTCACTGTAGTGATAGCAGAGAAGGACTTTCAGTCAGAAAGGACAAACTTGTCAGCATGCATGAAGGGCTACATTATAAATCAGAGACGTCTAGAATGATTCAAACATAAGCCATTTTTAGTGGTTTGTTCTTGAAACAAAACACCTGTGTACCTATAGCAGATTTTGAGAACAGAACAATACATAGTGTTTAGCTCTGAATTCAGACCAAAATGTGCCCATTTACAGGTGCCCTTTATTGATCCCTGGTGATTTGATTGTTATCTTATATCTTACCATTAGAACTATTGCTATTGACTGAAGGTAAGTGGGATGATTTGGTGTGGGCACGGAGCACTGGAAAGCAGGAAGAACAGTTGTATTCTTGATCTGATTCAACTATTGTGAAAGATTAAGATAGAATGAGGAATGAGACCACAGAAGGTAGATGGCTAACATTAAACAAACTAATAAATTGTAAGAGACTTATGATTGAACTATTATTGCAGCAACTCTTGAGTATAAACTGATCTGTATGTAAAGAAAATTTGATGTTTGTAAATTTTTTGGTGTGTATGCATTTATACAAGCTCTGGTGTCTTATTCATAATTTGCTCAGAATTGGATTGAAATTCTGAATTGGAAATATGTGTTATTTTGGTTGCTAGCAACATATAAGAGAGAGCATTGGTTAGGTTCTGCTGATACAAAATACTTGTATATAAATAGCAGAGTCTGATAAAATGGAAGAATTTGGGAGTGAGTGGCTTTTGTATTGTGGTAATATAATAAATTCCAGTTCTGCAGCTGAACAGAACCAGCTGGTTTGTTTGTTTGTTTGTTTGTAGGCAGACTAGCTATCCTAATAGATTTTGTTTTCTTGATCTTTTCCAACTGTATATGTAGTTTGACATCTGAACTAGTATAATGCTTCAAGTATAATCCCTGTGGAATATGGAGCACTCAAACTGTCCCAAGCTTTCTGGACAAAAT
The DNA here is from genome assembly GCA_039707465.1 of Rhabdophis nuchalis. NCBI lineage: Eukaryota > Metazoa > Chordata > Lepidosauria > Squamata > Natricidae > Rhabdophis > Rhabdophis nuchalis. The sequence goes on along the minus strand of CM077647.1, from coordinate 41,879,797 downwards.
GCCACCAGCTTTGAATATTGTGATAGAATGTTCTGAAGAGGTCATTTTGTTCTAAGTTCAAAACAATATCATTTTTATTTTGAGTACATCTGTAGTGATTAGTACTTTGGACAATGTAAGATATAAGATTAAATTGACTCATATTTTAAGAATGATTAATTGCAAAGTATTTTTAGGGTTTGCTGCAAGCTGCTGGACAATCTAGCTGCATTATGCTTAAAGCACAAAGCATCAGTAGGGAGTTAATTAAAGAGAAAACATTACCTGTCCTTACAGAGAGAAAAACCCTATACAGTCTTTTCCAAATGATCACATCTGAAACAATATCATAAATAACATGTTAATAATGGCCTCTGTATTTATAGAATAGTACAAAAGAGTGAGAAGGAAATATCATTAAGCATATCAAATGATAGAAAGTTAATACGAACCTGTGTTTGATACTGAAGAGAAATTATGTTAATTCTGTATTGATTCTTTTGTCAAATAAAATGTGGAAATATTTTAATATTTCATTATTAAGATGTAAGTTGGAAAATGGTAATATAGTAACCTACTAAACTACAGGTAGTGTTTGACATACAAGCAGTCATTTAGTGATTGTTCAAAGTTACAATGGCACTGAAAAAAAGTGACTTACAACTGTTCCTCATATATATGACCATCACAGCATCCCCATGATCATGTGATCAAAATTTCAGCTCTTGGTAAATGGCATGTATTTATGATGGTTGCAGTATCCTGGGGTCATCACATCAGCATTTGCAACTTTCCCAAGCATTTTCCAGCAAGCAAAGTTATTGGGGAAGCCAGATTTGTTTAATTCACTTAACAGCCATGACAAAAAGTCGTAAAATTTGGTGTGACTCACCAAATTTGTAAAATTTGGTGTGACCAACTATCCTTCTTATCAACTGAAATTTTTTATTTTATTTTATTAAATTTATACCCCGCCCTTCTCCTACAAAAGGACCCAGGGTGGCACACAGGAAAATTAAAAATCAATACATACATAAATACACCATTATTAAAACCTTATTAAACTTAAGTTACCCCATGCTAAAAACATTTTAAAATCCTCTAATTAAAATTTATAGCTAATAAAACGTCCATATTGGGTGGTTATGCTAGGCCAGCTTGTTGGAATAGATGTGTTTTAAGACGCCGGCGGAAAAGCAGAGGTCCATGGTAGTGCGGAGTTCAGGGGGCAGGTCGTTCCAGAGGGTTGGGCCCACCACAGAGAAGGCCCTTCCCCTGGGTGTCGCCAACCAGCATTGCCCGGCCAACGGCACCCAGAGAAGGCCCTCTCTATGGGAGCGGATCGGTCAGAGGGATGTATGGGGCAGGAGACGGTCTCGCATTTAGCTAGGCCCCGAGCCATGGAATGCTTTAAAGATGGTAGTTAACACCTTTAAGTGCACCCGAAAGGCCACAGGTAGCTAGTGCAGCTCGCGCAGGAGAGGTGTTATGTGGGACTGCCTTGCGGCTCCCATGACCACCCGCGCGGCTGCGTTCTGGACTAGCTGTAACCTTCGAGTGCACCTCAAGGGGAGCCCCATGTAGAGAGCGTTACAATAATCCAGCCTAGACGTCACGAGTGCTTGAGTGACTGTGCGAAGGGCGACCCGGTCCAGTAAGGGGCGCAATTGGCGTACCAAGCATATCTGGTAAAACGCCCCCCTGGCCACGGCTGTCACATGCTCCTCCATGGACAGCCGGTAATCCAGGAAGACACCCAAACTGTGCGCCCTCTCCACGGGGGCCAATATTTCACCCCCAATGGCCAGTGTTGGACTTAGCTGGCTAAACCGGGGCGCAGGAAACCACAGCCACTCGGTCTTGGACAGGTTGAGCTTGAGTTTGTTACTACCCATCCAGACCCGCACGGCCTCCAAGCACCGGGAAATTCTGGTCTCAGTAGCAATTGTGAGTCAAGGTATACCTGTAATTGTTCTTTTGAAACAGAAATGTATTTGTTCTATTTCTGAGAAGTCAAAGTTGATCATTTCTCAATATGACAGCTTAAAAACTAACAGAAAAGTGCATATGATGTTTTCTTTAATAGACAAACATGGCCATCCTATTGAACGTTGAACCTTAATTTTCCATGCCTTGATACGTATTATTTAATGCTTGTAAATTGAAATGACAGTATTATTAGTTTTCATTAATAAAATGTTCATTTAAAATTATTTTTATTACTAATCTTCATATTTGAAAAGTTTAATAAATTTGTGTCAAATATTAGCATCATTAAAAATCCTAAAAACTTTGCTTGTTCACTTTGTATTAGGAAGATTCATATACAACTGTTTGAATATAAGTATTCATGAACTTGGTTTCTGCTAAAGGTAAAGGTTTCCCCCGCACATATGTGCTAGTCGTTCCCGACTCTAGGGGGCAGTGCTCATCTCCATTTCAAAGCTGAAGAGCCAGTGCTGTCCGAAGACATCTCCATGATCATGTGGCCGGCATGACTAAACGCCAAAGGCACACACAATGCTGTTATCTTCCCACCAAAGGTGGTTTCTATTTTTCTATTTGCATTTTTACATGCTTTTGAACTGCTAGGTTGGCAGAAGTTGGGACAAGTAATGGGAGTTCACTCCATTATGCGGTACTAGGGATTCAAACCACTGAACTGCCAACCTTTCTGATCAACAAGATCAGCGTCTTAGCCATTGAGTCACTGCGTCCCCCTCAGTTTATGCTAGGGGTCTTTAAAGACAATGATCTAGTGCATGGGTGTCAAGCCCAATTGGATCACCTGACATTACGTAAAGTATCATGATGTTTTTTGCCTTTGCAGAACTGGGTGGATGTGGCCTCTGCATGATACGTCCAGTCCATAGGCTGCCAGTTTGGCACCCCTGATCTGGTAGTTTTCAGCCTGTTCAGCTGAATAGAGAGCTCATGAGATCTTGCAGCAATAAAATATATTGGACAGTCGATAAATCTTCTGTAGCACTTTAAAATGAAGCAGACACAGAAAAATGGAAGCCACCTCTACATGGAGGGAGAAAAATGGAAGATGGATCCTCTAGGGAAAATATTATCATACTCCTGGTTGAAATCCCCTAGTTTAGCACTGCAAGGATAGGACTAGAACCAAACCTCTACAGAATATCGGTAGACTGATGTTTAAGATCTAAAAGGACATGTATTGTTTATTAAGTAAGGTAAATATTCTAACAGGAGGTCTGAGCTTCTGAAGTTTTTATTTTCATAGTGGGCAAAAAGGAAAGAAGCTTGGGGCCACTCTCCTCATAGACGTCAAACTGAAGCAAAGAGCTTGAGAGTTTTCAATCTTTTTATTGTGAATGCAGGAAAAACAAAATAACAAGAAACAAATTTATTTAGTGTTCTTTTTCTATCTAACATTCTAATAAAAAGGTGCAAAGAATCAGTGTTATTTCATCTCTAAGGGATTCTGGATTCTGAATAATCTGTTCTGAAGGTAAATATAATGGGGCAATAACCCAATATATCTCATTCTAGATTTCAAAGAATAAAGAATACACTTATGATCTGCAGTCTTGACAGTTTAAAAAGTCTGTAGTTTGCAAATGGCTTCTCATGATTGTACAAAACCAACAGAAATATGGTTTGGGCTACATAAATAAATAAATCTTAGTAATTGAAATTATTTGTGGATATTGTGCCCAGTGTCATGGTTTTTTGATGTGACCGTATTTTGAATTTGTCCCAAAGAACAAATTAAGAGAATAGCAAATATGTAAATAAAATAAATTTCTTCCTGTTTGATTTTCTTTCATTTTCTATTTTGGGAAAAAGAGGAACATTTTCCCACATTGAGCAAAGAGATGAAGTGTTTTCTGAGGCATGTCTTTGTGCATTTTTAGACGGAAAATGCAAATGATGGCTCAGTGCACATAAAATAATTAGATAGAAATGTGATTCATTTATTTTTTGTACTATTAGAATGCAGTGTGAATTAGGTCACGAAGAAAGGAAGAATGAATCTGCCAACAGTTTTAAATTACTTTTTGGAACAAATGGTAAAATTGAGATGAAGTTTGCATAGTCTGAATGGACCAATTTAGGGCCAAGGTAAATGTTACAATAGCAGACTTAAAGTCAGGTTGTTACCAAATTCATGTGAAACTAGTGATAGACTGGAGGGTGGGGGAAGGGCAGGCACAATTTAAATAGGACAAAATTCTACACAAGCAGAATTTTAATATTTCCTGTCTATTTTTTGTACTATAATTTAAGATGAAAGTGAAATGGCTTCAACTCAGTTGTTTTTTCCCCCTGAGAAAATGGCCTTCTGGGCAATTGTGAATATGGTTCCTGATGAGGTAAAGCAGAATTGGGTGGCCTGTAAGTCCTCCAAATGGTGCTGCATCTCATCTTCCATCATCCTGCTTGCTATCGTCTGGAGCATATGAAAAATTGTAGATACACCCTTTGCCATTCTCAAAGTTAATGAGTAAATACAGAATTCAATAAAGAAGGTTGTTGACTTTTCATTCACATTTCTTCTCTAAGCTATATAGAGGCCTTGTAGTCTCTTTAGAATTCTGAGAACGTGTAGAAATTCTCAAAAATAAGTGTGGGGTTGAAAAGAATTTGCTTTTTATAAATCAGCTCCTATGCTGCAAAATATCCATTTCCTAATAGTTAAACTGGTGTTATCATTGCCACAGGTAAGAACAATTTGGTTTCTCTTCAAGGTCAAGACTCTCAAGAGATAGTGACATCCCATCCTATTTTGGGAAATTGTTTGAGGTAACCAGTTTTCCTAAAAGCATATTACTGTAGTTGATGAATTGCTGGAAACCGTGCCCTCTCCAATTTGAGATTCATGAGATTAGAGGCAAATCTGAAATTGCTGCAGTTAAGACAGAATGAGCACCTATCATTAAGAACTGGCAAGATTAAAACTTCTCATGCCTTAATGACATTTCTGTTATTCTGTTATAATGAGAGGAAGTCAACAGATAAAGAGACATTTATTCAGCAATGAATGGCATTGAGAGGATTGTATTATTTACAAACATATCTAGTACATTGTGTTCATTTGTGATCAGTTTTTATGTTTGCTGTTGTCTTATATGTTTTACATTTTCTGTACATTCAAAAGCACTTTGTTTTCAATACAGTTTGGGTTGTTTTTTTTTTAGAATGTGATCATTTTCCCATCCTGTACTATCATGACATAATTACCTTGGCTTCCCTGCATGTGACCTATCCATTTGGAGATAAGGCTTATTTAAATCTCTTCCTACATTAAGGAATACCTCGCAGAGATGTCCTGCTTTGCAGATTTATGTATGTCCTTCAACTTCCTTCAGCGTTTATCGAAACTAAAATAATCTCATGAATTTCTTTCATGTATATCCAACAGCATGGATCACCTCTTCTTGATTATTATTTGGACTAGACTGTTACCACAGTAGTCTGCAAACGAATCAGCTCTAAAATACAGACTAAACTGTCAGACAATGACTATTCATCTTGGACTTCTCTTGGCTTTATCTCAGCACTAGTCTTGCTATGCCAAACTATTAAAGTGAATCACAGTTGGAACAGTCAGAAAAGAAAAAGTATAAGTATTCTCTTCTACTCCCTCTAATCATTCAGAATGAATTTTGTATTTGTTTTTTCCCCCAGATAGTTTTGTTAGTTATTATCGATTTTCTACTAAGGCAGTATACTTCAGGCACTATTCTATTCCTCCTAGATTAGTGATGGGATACAACCGGTACATCCCAGGACAGGGGTACCAGTGCCTGCTGGAAGCACCAGGTACCAGCCCACTCACCCACCCATGCTCCTTACCTGTATTTGAGCTGATTGGGGCTTCCGCGCACACGCATGGAGCATACGGTGCCTGTGCAATACTCCGCCGAGCAGCTGGAGTATTTTTTCCAGACAGGAGACCACATTTTCAAACAAGCTGCTAAATTTATTATAAAAGAACAATTATGAAGTCTGTGTGAGGCACAGGGGCATTTTTGCAAAACAAGTGAACAAAGATACCAGAAACTGGTATGTTACTTTGCGGAATGCCAGCCTCACTACTCACTCAATAAAACATATAATCAATACAAAATATAATCAGTTTAGGCAGAAAGTTTATTAAAAACTAAATAATGAGTCAAGAAGCATCATCCATTGGAGAAAGGGGGGGGACGGACAATTGAGAAAAAAACATTTGAAGAAATAAACTACATGGAAAATTTTACATTAACATTTTCCTCCATTTTATTAATATTTGATACCTCACTTTTTATATTTATTAACATGTTTATAATTTATTTCTGTTTCCATTTTAGCACTGGATGCTTTAAGGCAATACCACCTTCACAGATACAAATTATTGTAAAATAGCTAAGAATAAAGTTAAAAAGACTTAAACTAATATCAAACCCAGATATCTGAAAAATGTAAGAAGCAAGTTTTCAGAAGGAGATATTTAATATTAGGGTTAAAACATAATCTTGAAAGTAGGTTCACAGGCAAATTACAGCAAGCCAACTAAGGTGGGGATGTTTCCTATCACATGCCCTTCTCAGAGTTTCATTGTCATTTTGCAGCCCCTACACTTGTTAACCGAAGAAGTGTGTGTGTGTATGCATAATAAGTATGTACAGTTAAATTATGTTTGTATATGAAAAAATAAAGCATGCAAACAAAAATATATGCAGGAACAACAACCATGTTCAAAACAATAATCCATTTCTTGCATTTTCAAAACAAGGTCCTTCTTTTCCTGTTACTTTCAATATTCACGCACTGAAATGACTGCAAAAACATTGAAAAAGTGCTTTTGAGATAACATTATAAAAAGCTAGCAAAATACCTCTTGAACGTACACTTTGATTTATTTATAATTTTGATTTCTATGAGTGCCTACTCAAAAACATCTTGGGAATGCTAACAAGGGTTAAAAATAACAAATATAAGCAATTCAGGGTAAGAATAGAAATAGTCCTTACCAAATGACTGGTAAGAGTCAGATCATCGAGGTATTCTTGAAAACAAGGAAGATTACAGCTGTGAAGATCATGGATAAAGAACACATATCTTTGGATTTCACAATATGACATTATTAAATAGATAAGACTTGTAGTTTATGAACCCTTTTGAATCTTACTGAATGGACAGAGACAGGAGGAAAAAGAAAAGTATGTAGACTTAATGCCACGTATGTCTTCATAAGTCACGATCATCAAATTATATATTATATCTACTGGTAACTAGTACAACTTGTTTAGGAGATCCTGTCTAAGACAATGAATTTCTTGAATAGACTGAGCTGAGAGATGCCCATGCTTTGGACAAATAGCTGGTGAACTGCTAGAATTAACCTGTAAGAAAACTTCAGGCAAAATAGACATTCTTCAGGTGATTTAAGAAAAAAACACATCAAGAAAACACACCTTTGGAATTTTAAAGTATTCTAATGTGATAGGAGAGATAAGTAAGCAAGTACAAATACAACATATTTTTTTCTGTTACTAATCATAATGAAAACATTTCCTCAAACAAGGTTGTTAACTTTTACTTTGAAGAATAAGTGAGAGGGCATTCCCCTCTCCTCTCCCAATTATTCTGTGTGGAGATGTGCATTGGATAACTGCCCCAAACTGTCTTATTTTGGGAAGAGTAGGCTATATTATTACCTTCACACTGTGAATTCTTTTATGGATCTTTGGCTGAACTGGTCTGTGTCTAAACTTTGTAGGAGTCCTAGAGTTTTATCTCAAACTGTTTTGTAATTTAATGGCAACTATGAACCCCCTATCTCTTTTTTTGTATAAATAAAGTATTACCATTATTATTTTTGTTAGTTATTATTGATTTTCTACTAAGGCAGTATACTTCAGGCACTATTATATTCCTCCTAGATTAGTGATGGGATACAACCAGTACATCCCAGTATGGGGATACCAGTGCCTGCTGGAAGCACCAGGTACCAGCCCACTCACCCACCCATGCTCCTTACCTGTATTTGAGCTGATTGGGGCTTCCGCGCACATGCATGGAGCATATGGTGCCTGTGCAACACTCCGCCAAGCAGCTGGAGTATTGCGGGTGGTAAGTAAGCATGCGCACACTGCACACAGACCATACACATGCATGTGGTGGACACCCGGCCCTGTTACACTGAACTGGTTGCAACGGGATCCGGAACCCACTCCTGTCTTAGGTTGGTTTGCTTCAAGTAAAGGCTTAGGCAAATATGAAATAGTGATAGTGTATTTTTCTAACAGTGTATTATAATGAGACTTGTTTCTAAATGTATTATAACCAGACAAAATGTTCATATTAGATTTTTAGATGATGTTTTTGATGTTATGATCAAAGTAAAAACCATATTTTTGTACAAACTATCATTTTTGTGATTTTATATATATGTGAACCATAATTGCGTGTATTGATAGTTGCAATTTTCTATCTTCTTGATTTATTCATCCTTGTAGTCTTAGAAACTTCAATGTTATTATTAAAAATAGTATTGTTGGGATTACAATATTATAATCACAGTATTGGGATGTTAATTCCATATCATTCCAGTTCCTTTTAAATATTCCAGTAAGACATAATGTGATTATTATATGACTTATGGAACATTATATCATATTACATGTTACATAATTTATTTTATCATATAATTTACAAATGTGTACTTATTTTAATACAAACTCACAACATGTATCTGTAATTCATATTGGAAATCCAGTACCTTCAACAATTATTTTTTATCATTTAAACATGTTTCCCTATTTTAAATCTTGCATCAGTAACATAAGTATCTCTTACATTTATAATGTTGAGAATATGAATATCATATTTCCACATTATCTTTAAGATAATGTTATGATAGCTTTGATACCATTTTAATGTACATATTCCAATAATTCTGGAAACTTCTGAATGGCCAGGCAAAAGATGCTATTTAACAACTTGGACATAAAGTTAAATTGGGTAGATATATATCCTGTTTTCCCCAAAATAAGACCTCCCCAGGTAATAAGCCCAATTGGGCTTTCAAGTTCATGCACTAAAATAAGCCCTCCTCACAAAATAAGTTCACGCGAAAATATTGCAGCATAGTAACAGCCACGAGGTGACCATGCTCACCACCTCCTGTACCTCAAAAATAATAAGACCTCTCCCAAAATAAAGTGAAGTGCTTATTGGGGGTAGGTGTGTCAAAAGAAAATAAGACCCTGTCTTATTTGCTTTTATGCTATGAAATACAGTTAGCTCTCAATTTACTACCATTTGTTTAACAAACATTCAAAGTTACAATGGCATTGAAGAGTGATGTATGTTTGTTCCTTTGTATGTTTGTTACAGTATTCTCATAGTCATATGATCAAAATTCAAGAGCTTGACAATGTGTAATTGTAGCATCCAGAGGACACATGATTGCCACTTACAACCTTCTGACAAGCAAAGTCAATGAGGAAAACCAGATTTGCTTAACAATTGTGTGATTCATTTAATAACTGCAGCAAAAAGGGTTTTAAAATCATACATCTATGGAGATTCTCAATCATCCAAGTAACAGTTTTACTGGTAGTAGAAAACAGGTAGTTTTCTTTGTTTTTTGTTGAAGATATTTTGTTTCTCATCCAAGGAGCTTCTTCAGATAGAATTGAATGGTGGAGAATGGAAGAATTTATATTTCTTGCAGCCATCTGGTGATTAGCAGTCTCTCTGAATATTGTTCAGGCCACATGGAGGTTTATCTGTGCTCTCAGAATCACCTGAACAGTACAAATGGGTGTGGAATTTTTAAGATCATACATGATTTACTTAACAAATATATTGCTTAGTGTCAGAAGTTCAGGCCCATTTGTGGTCATAAATTAAGGAGCATGTGTAAGTGGCATTTCCATCTAATGCATTTCTGGATTTTCTGGAATGTATGGATGCCTTCTTACTAATTATTGGATATCTGCTCAAGCTATACAAGATATATATAAAACTTTAGAATCAAAAAATACTTTTTGTCTTTGAATTTTAATCCTCCTTGAATGTCATAATTCTTATTTTTTCCAAGATATTTTTTCCTTCAACATCCTTACAATTCCTTCAGTTCCCCCCCCCCCAACTTCTGCATTAGAATAATAAAAGAGTTATGGGATTCATTTTAATACTAATAGTTGAAAACAACTTGTATATACCTGATTGATATAATAAAGGCATTAAGAATCAGTCTAAGTTGATCTGTAAAGAAGCTGAAGAGCTTGACCAGTTTCAGCCTCAGCCATAAGTAAATAGCTGAGGACAATGTACTTGCGAGATACAGGCCTAGCTGATCCAAAACCTAAGCTAGGTAAGATGTTGAGCCCAGAAACCTGTGGCAAATTAGAAAGAGAAGAGCAAAGGAAGTCAAGACATAACTTGAGAATAAGAAACATGATTCTGTTAATTAGTCAAGCTAATGAAATGAAAATGGCTTAGAGCAGGGATTTCAAACTCATGGCCCATGAGGCAGATGTTTCATGTGCTGGCCACCCCCACACCCAGTTTAGTGAAGGGGAAAAGTCCTGATATATTACATGACAATGATGTGCTGATGTGAATTTGACACCCCTGGCTCTTTGGGGCAAATCAATTTTATTTTATTTTATCTGTGACTGCATGTTTTATTTTATCTGTGACTGCATGTTTTTTATATGTTTTATATGTGTTTTAACATCCCTGTGCGCCGCCCTGGGTCCGTTTGGAAGGGCGGGGTATAAATTTAATAAAATAAATAAATAAATAAATGTTGTTGTTGAATTATATTTAATATCAGATTGGAAATAGATCACTCTTACTGAATTTGAGATTTTTCTCTCCAGATCATTTTGCTAAAGTAAGCTTTATGAATGTTTTCCACATATAAAGCTTTGACCTTGGTGGAAGATTTAAAACTTGTATAAATATGTTGAACTGGTTATCAGGAACTACCTGTGTGAAATTTGCAACACATAATCCCAAGAGATGGGAATTTTGTTGTTATGGTTGCTGAGAACTTTATTTCTTCAGTGGCTTTCTTTCTTTCTTTCTTTCTTTCTTTCTTTCTTTCTTTCTTTCTTTCATTCATTCATTATCTGCTGATGGGATAAGGCAAAAAAAAAAAAGCAGGAAATGACTTCTGACTTCTCCTTTTTTCTTTCTTTCTTAGTTTCTCCCTGTTTACCTGATCAAAACTGAAACAGATTGCTCTTGGTAGGGCTGTGAACTGACCAGTTGTAGAAAAGAAAAACATTTCTCTTGTATTATTGCTATTTTCATATTTTAGACTACCCAACTATAAGTTTACTACTGTCACACACAAATTTAGTCTTTCTGTTGCACAACTGACTCTAATAATTGACTCTTATATTCCTGCTAACATATACATTATACTTATGCGGACAAAGATATGAATAAAGTTTATGTGTTAGATTTGATAATGACCAGAAGAAAAGTAATAAAGAAGATGAACTCTGGTTCTCAGAAGCCTATGAAGCATTGCAAATGATAAAGAATGTTAGGAGTAATAATCTAAAAATGTACAACATTTGGACCAAACAGGGATAGGGATTCCTTAGCCTTGTTTTAGAGTGCACTTGTTTTACAGTGTACTGAAATCTTCCGATCACCTTTTGTGATCTTCTAACAAGCTAAGTCAATGGGGAAGCCAAATTCATTTAACAACCATGTAATAACAGTCATTCATTTAACAACTGTGGCAAGAAATATGGTAGATTGGGGCAAAATTTTCTTAACTATCTTGCCTAGCAACAGAAATTGTAGTTGTAAATTGAAGTCTACTTATAACTGTGTAAAAAGTAATTGTGTAAAAAAGAAGCTGATATAAAAAAACCACTTTTTTCTGGAGAGTTGTAAAGAGTCTCATGATAAAACTAGGACACTTTTGGATAGTTTCCAAAGCTTACTTAAAAAGAAAGGAGATGGCATCTTTATCAAGAAAAATTATGTGCTACTGCATTCCCTTCCTTTAGAACAACTTCTGAATGAGAAGGCAAATATTCCAGTAGTCTACTCCCATTTTACCGTACAGGGGGTTAACCACTGAGATGAGAAACTGTAAATCTGATAAAAATATACAACTTTTGTTTTAGACATAGCTGCAGTTCTTCAAAGCAAGGGACAGGTTTGTGCATATTTTAGAAATATATTAGAAGTTAGGAATTTGCTCATAAATGACAGTTTGTAATAGAGTTTTAGCATAAGGCTAAAACAAAGACATCATCCCACCTTGGTTTTATAATGACACTGAAAAAGGTGTCTTATGACCATTTCTCATACAACTTTTGCAGCATCCTCATGGTTAACTGGCAAGTATTTATCACGGTTGCAGTATCCTGGAGTCATGTGGTTACTTTTTGTGACCTTCTGATAAGCAGAGTCAATGAAGAAGCCAGATTAGTTTAGCAACCATATTACTAATTTGACAATTGCAGTGATTCACTTAACAACTGTGCAAGAAAGATTGTAAAATGGGGCAAAATGCATTAATAACTTTCTTGCTTAGCAACAGAAATATTGGCTCAAATGTGGTCATAAATGAGGACTAATGTATTGACTAGGTGACTCTTTGGAATAGTTTAAATGAAAACACAGAATGAATGTCATCCCTGTGAAATAACTCCAGTCTGCTGCTAAGATACTGAGTTAGTTGATGCAGAGCCCTCCCCCCCCCCCCTTAAATGAGCTGCAGTGGAAGAGTTAACAATGCCCATTTGAATAATTTCCTGAAGATTTATACAGGTTTTCAAACTCTCTTCCTATTAGAGCAAACAAAAGTCCATCTGACATCATAAAGCATTCCTGAAGTTCTTCATATTTTGAAGGACAATCCATTGTATTAATGTGTGATGCAGTATAATTCATCATTCTGGAGAAACAATAGTAATCATCGCTCTTGCTTGCAAAAGCCATTGTTCTTCAACTCTTAATGTATCAGAATCAATCTAAGCTCATTTATATTAATTGTGACTTGTTTGTATAGCAAACTGACAACCAAGAATAATATGCATAGATGCCATGCTACAATGCAGTGCTTTGTAAGCAGAGAGCTAGCTATTGTATTCTGAACTTTAGTAGTAGGAGATTTTTATTTTAAAAATAGATAGATAGCCACATCCAAAAGATACACATAGTAAGCAATAACTTGCACTACCATTTCATTAGTAGTAATATGTAGCATCCTATATGAACTAAGCAGATGACTTTAGTGCATGCTATGAGAAGTTATCTACATATGTTTCCTAACTGTTAAAATACTCTCTGCACCAAGAAGAAATTTTACTTAGTAGAGTTTAAGTACCCAAATGCATTTTATTTTAATATCAAAAATAAATACTCGTGGATGACTGAAATACAATTGAATGGATATATATTGCATGCTAAGCTGAAGCCAAATAAATTATATGATAGCTTGATGTGATATATGCACCTAATTTAATTCTCCCTAGCTTTAACTTTCTAACATTAAAAATGTTGGCACTTTCTCAGTTGTTGAACTACTGTATATTATTTCTTCTCCATCCCCAATGTAATAGGAATACTTCCAGATGTTGCACAGCTGTTTCCTACAGAACTATGCTACTAATAGCATAGCAATTGCCTATATATCTCATTTAAAGGCTTGCAGTGTTTCATGCTTCCTTCAATTTCACTTTCTCACTTGATTGTATATGCAGGCGAGCTCATGTATACATTCACAGTACACATAAGGTCACATAATATATGGCTATAATTTTGGGATTTCATAATTAAAAAATTATTTACTTAACATGACAAGAATTCTATTTGTCAAAGCCATATTTCAACAAGAAGAAATGAAAAGGAATTTACTTACTGTGTTGTATTAATTCAGTCTTTCTAGCTTGTAAGTAATAATTTAGGAATTAATATATTTGTAACGCACAATTACTTATAGCTTAATCAGTAAACTATGTTTAACCAAACTAGCTATGGTGAAACACAATCAGAGATTTCAATCCTCACACAGGCTTTCTTCTAACTTTCATAAATCCATATATAATAGACAAAGTGCTGTAATGCCTCGTTATAAGCATTTTTTTTCTTCTGTTCAATCATATTCTGTGTTTGGAAATTGCCTGTATAAGTCCCTGCAGTTTTCCTGGCAAGGTTTTTCAGAAGTGATTTGCCATTGTCTCCTCCTTAGAGATGACGGAAAGTGATTAATCACAGTCATCATTCATGCTCAAGACAGGACTAGAATTCACAGTCTCTTGGTTTCTAGTCTGATGCCTTAACTACTACATCAAACTAGCTTTCCGATATGAGTTTAATCATCTATTCATCATGCTCCATTCATAAGAAATATTATGAGAAAGTACAATTCTTTAATAATATTTAAAAAGAGTAGATTTTACTCATTTGTAAAATTTGTGTTTAAACTGTTTTGTAAAATTGGACAATACTTATTAGATTTTATATGGCAATGAACACTTTTCAATTCCAAAGAGCTTATAGAATCATAGGAATAGAAGGGACCTTGGAGGTCTTCTAGCCCAAATCCCTTACCTATGTCAAGAGACCTTATATCATCCTGGACAAATTATTGTCCAATCTTATCTTGCAAACCTCTAGTGACGGTACACACACAACTCCAACTTAATTTGTTTAATTACAACCGTACTTGTGTCAGGTATTAGAATAGGATACTTTTCAATCACTGTCCTCTTATTTTGTTGTTCATAAGTTTAACATTTTAAAATCTTTGTCCTATGTCATTGGGTGCTTCATTTTGTCTCCCTATTCCTTTTCATGAAAAACTGCCCAAAGAGCTTGACAATAAAGTTATTTAAGAATAAAATGATCTCCAATTTGTTTGTTTTTTAAAAATTAAAATCAACTACAAATCAATTCAAATGGTAAAACTGAGGTAGTTAAATAGGCAGAGAAATGATTTCGTGTTGCACAACAGATGAGTGAATGTTCTTTGCTTATTGCTCATGTCTGAAAGACCACATATCTGAAATATCACATGGTTGTTTTAGCTCAGAAATTGGAATACAGAAGGAATGTTGGTGTTCTGGGAAGGAGGGAGAGTAAGGATTAAAACAGTTGCAGAGGCGGAAGCCTTTCTTAAAAAACATTCCTCAATCCTGGAGGACGAAAATGGAGGAGCAGAGGAGGCCGCGGCCCCGCCCACTGGGGGCCAGGGAGGAGAAGAAGATACAATTGCCAAGAGACTTAGATCTCAAAAATGACTTTATTCAGTATAGTATAACTTTTGTTTGGTTGTTTACACATGATTGCTAGCACAGATTTTACAATGATATGTATGCATTTCTTTCCACTTTGTAGTACAATTGAAAATTATGTATTATCTATGTTTTGTTATGAAGCCTCGGAAGGGGTCAACGACGTCGATGTGAAAGTTCTCAAAATATCTTTTTTACACCTTACCTTTACCCCATTTGTTAAAAATTTTAAAACTCAATAAAACTTTTTCAATATAAAAAAAAAGAAATTGGAATACATTTTTTTTAAATTTCCTGTGCGCCGCCCTGGGTCCTCTGCGGAGAAGGGCGGGATATAAATGTAAATAAAATAAAAAAATAAATTTGTACAATGGAAATTAATTCATGTACAATTCAATATAACAAGAAAAGAATATGCAAAACATCTTGAGCCAATGTTATTAAAAGCCATGAAGTAAACAATTAATTTTCTCTGGCTTTCCAACAATTTTATGAAAACAGAATTTCTGGTTCTATAACAATTTACAGAAGTGGCAATTGTAGTTACATTGCAGATTGGACAAGCTGCATATTGAATTCAACACTTTTTCCTATTCCATTTCAGGATTATGAAAATGGACAGGAATTATTATTCTGGACATCATTCTCACCGTTATTGCTGAATTCTAGCAATATCTGAAGAGCCTGCTCAGTACTTTTGTTTAGTGATATATTCCATAATAAAAGCTCAAAGAATGTAACTAATGTAAAGTTGAGCAATTACTGAAAATTATTATTATGAATTAAATGGAAGCAACAGTACCCAATGTTGAAATTTATAAGAGGAACAAGAAATAAAACATATTTTTCGTTGGGTGGCAATGTTAACATGTCTAAATATTGTACACATAGTTAAACTGGGATAAGTGTGATAGAGACTTCAGTCAGTTATGAAAATAATCTGCTTAGAAAAATGCATTGAAGCTTTACAATTGAAATAATTTCTCTGTAGATAAATGTGGCTTGTCCACTGTAAAATTGCCCATGGTAACCCAAATCAGAAACAATCAGATATTAGTTTTTTAAAAAACTAGCAAACTTGATAATAAGACACACATTTTTATGAGCTCTGGCTCACTTCAACCCCCATGAAAGTCTATCTATGTGATTACTGAGAGTAACATTGACTTGATGGCATATAATAAATTAAGCTCATAAGGAGTTAAATACTTTGGGATTAAGTGGGAAAAAGGAAGATCTGGTGGTTACCCAGATGTTTCTAGTATAGACATATTAGACATACCTTATCAATTAATAATTGCAATAATTGCTTTAAACAATTGTTTCTCCTGAATTCTTTATAATGTTGGAGTTATGAAAAATAATTCATGGACATAAATTTGGCTTTAGGATAGAACAAACAAAATGGTAAAGCAGAGCATTTTAATCCCCTCACACACACACACACACACACACACACACACACACAGGACATCCCATTACTGAATAGTTTTGAAGCAAAGGAATCGGACCAGCACAACTGATCATGAGTACATCAACAGATTTCAAGCTATGTCAGATGATCTGAAGAAATTCAATGGGTTTTTAACAGATTATATTTATTAATGGTTTGATATCTATAATCTGCCCCAATGATACTTTCATCTGACAATTCTCTCTCCTTCCCACATTTCCATCCTGTTTATTGAAATGCACTTCAGTGCTCTATCCATTAAGCTAGTTTATGAATCTTATGCAATAAGATGTAGCTTGCCACAGTTTATGCCCTGGTCTTATAAAATGCTACCAGCTTCCTTCTGATTTGCCACTATAAAGTGCAATTATTCTAGGTATATATTGTGGTCCAATGAATTTTTTAAATAAATAAATGCAGCCTAAATTATAGAAATGTGAATTAGTTCAAAGAAAGTTATGACTGGCTTGAGGAAGTCAGATATCTAAGGCTTCAGCAGGGTAGAAAATCCCTAATTTGGAGTCTCAAAATACAAACATGTGTTGGGCCAGTGGTGGGATTCAATTTTTTTTTTTACTACTGGTTCTGTGGGCATGGTTTGATGGGTGAAGTATGGCTTGGTGGGCATGGCTTGGTGGATGTAAAATCTCAATTCCCTCCTGATCAGCTGGGACTTGGGGGTGGAGCCAGTCAGAGGTGATATTTAGTGGTTCTCCGAACTACTCAAAATTTCTACTACTGGTTCTCCAAAACTGGTCAGAACCTGATGAATACCATCTGTGTGATGGGCTACTAGTAATGCACTATATGTGAAACTAGATTTGGGACAACTGAGAAAATGCAGCTGCTGTGGAATAAGCTGGAGAATCCTAGCCAAATCAACACCAGCTCTGAAGTAACTGCACTGGCTACCAGAAGACTTCCAGACCCAAATCAAAGTTGTGATTGTTACCTTTAGAATAGGGTTTTGGTTTTTTCTAAACCTTTTCCTTCTTTCATTTTCTTACCCTTATTTATTGAATGATTGATTTCTGCAGTTGATATGCCACTCAATTTCAAAAAGGCTCTGAGCAGAAAATATATAGAACAGAAACAGTAATAACTGTTTGGCCTCTGGGCTCTGCAACATTTAGTTTTCAAGTATTTGTTAGGAAATGATTTTTGTGCTTGTGGCAAAAAGGTATGTTGTCTATACAGAACAGCATTTTTGAAGGCCTGATTTTTTGTCTATTAATAATATCACTTTAAGAAATAAACATTTTTCCACTACTCTGTAGGTAAAATGAGAGATTATTCGTTTAGTAAAACTTATATTAATAGAAACATAAAAGCCATGCTTGATCAAGTAAAGTACATGTATTGTCAAATATTTTGTTTTTCTTATGGCCAACTAGAATGTTATGTAAAAAAACAAAAAGTGGAATATAAGCTCAATGACACAATGGCACAATTAATAGTGGAATATTTAATCATCATGATACGCAGTCACTAATACCTTTCCTGAATTTGTTTCATTTTCTTTTTCTGATCTATCAGATTGGTTGTCATAAGAGATTCTGTATCATTAAAAAAACCCACTGAAAATAAGACTTTCCTTTTATTTCGATAAAAGGAAAGTCTTGTAGTCAACTCTACCAGATAAACCTGTATTCTCTCACTGTAGCATTCCTTTATCCATTGTATATAACATCACTTTCAAAATCATAATTTTAAAAAATATGATTTTGTTGCTTAATTTGTTATAGAGAGTATGTATGTATGTGATTTTGCTAAAATGGATTATAGTGCGTTCTTTTTGTTCACTGTCATAATTTAAACAGGACCTGTTTCCAAGTCACGAAGGAGACAGATCTTACATGCAACATGGGCTCCAAGCTACATATCCTATTCTATGCTATGTTTGGGGTATATATTGGCTAGGTCATAGCTGACAGCAGTGACCTACTGTTGTCAGAAGGAAAAGATAAGTCTTTTTCCTTTTTCTCCTGTGTGCCTACTGCATTACAGTCACAGACTTATAAGCTTGAACTCTAAATAAACCAAAGCTGAATATTTCTTTAAGTCCTCTCTGTAATATTGTGTAATTACTGCATGATTAAATAATTTGGGAAAGCATGGATTTATGAACAAAAAAAAGTAGCCTTTTATTTTTTTATTTTTTTAAATTTATACCCCGCCCTTCTCCTTGTTAGGACCCAGGGCGGCGCACAGGCATTATTTAAAACCACAAAATACGATAAATATCAATTAAAATATATTAAATTAATTTAAACCCGTGCTAAAACCCATGTTAAAAACGTTACCAAATTATAATTTATTTTTAAAAAGTCAGAAACGGGGGCTATCCTAGGCTGGCTTGTTGAAATAAATACGTCTTAAGACGTTGGCGGAAGAGGTGGAAGTCCAAGATAGTGCGAAGGTCGGGGGGTAGGTCGTTCCAGAGGGCCGGGCCCGCCACAGAGAAGGCCCTTCCCCTGGGTGTCGCCAACCGGCATTGCCCCGCCGACGGCACCCGGAGAAGGCCCTCTCTGTGGGAGCGGATCGGACGAAGGGATGTATGGGGCAGGAGGCGGTCTCGTATATAGCCAGGCCCCGAGCCATGGAGCGATTTAAAGATGGTCGTCAACACCTTGAAGTGCACTCGAAAGGCCACAGGCAGCCAGTGCAGCTCGCGCAGGAGAAGTGTTACGTGGGTTTGCCTTGAGGCACCCATAATCACCTGCGCGGCCGCATTCTGTACTAACTGTAGCCTTCGAGTGCACCTCAAGGGGAGCCCCATGTAGAGAGCGTTACAGTAATCCAGCCGGGATGTCACAAGCGCTTGAGTGACTGTGCGAAGGGCTCCCCGGTCCAGTAAGGGGCGCAACTGGCGTATCAGGCATACCTGATAGAACGCCCTCCTGGCCACGGCCGCCACATGGTCCTCCATGGACAGCCGCGAATCCAGGAGGACGCCCAAGTTGCGCGCCCTCTCCACGGGGGCCAGTTGTTCGCCCCCAATGGCCAGTGTTGGACTTAACTGGCTGAACCGGGGTGCCGGAAACCACAGCCACTCGGTCTTGGACGGGTTGAGTTTGAGTTTGTTACTACCCATCCAGATCCGTACGGCCTCCAGACACCAGGACAGCACCTCGACGGCATCGTTGGGGTGGTTTGAGGTGCATATGTACAACTGAGTGTCATCAGCGTACAGATGGTATTCCACCCCAAAACCACGGATGATCTCACCCAGCGGCTTCATGTAGGTGTTAAACAGGAGTGGCGAGAGGACCAACCCCTGAGGGACCCCACATGTGAGGGGCCTCGGGGACGACCTCTGCCCTCCTGCCAACACCCATTGTGACCGACCAGAGAGGTAGGACGAGAACTACCGTAGAATGGTGCCTCTCAGCCCCAACCCCCCCAATCGGTGCAATAAGATACCATGGTCGATGGTATCAAAAGCCGCTGAGAGGTCTAATAGGACAAGGATAGAGGAGCAACCTCTATCCCGTGCCCTCCAGAGATCATCAACCAACGCGACCAATGCCGTCTCGGTGCTGTGACCGGGCCGGAAGCCGGACTGGCGTGGGTCTAGATAATCAACTTCCTCCAGATGTCGGGAAACTGTTGAGCCACCACACTCTCAACAACCTTCACTAAAAAGAGAAGGTTGGAGACGGGACGATAGTTCTCTAATAAAGCTGGGTCCAGGGATGGCTTCTTGAGGAGGGGCCTCACCACCGCCTCTTTCAAAACAGTGGGCAAGTACCCCTCACTCAGAGATGAATTCACAATGCCCTGGAGCCAGCCTCGTGTCACCTCCCAGGATGCCAGTACAAGCCAGGAGGGACACGGGTCCAATAAACATGTGGTGGCTCTAAGGTTCCTCCGCAACCTGTCCATATCCTCGGTAGTAACAAAGTCGAACTCCTCCCAAGGTGTTATCTCAAGACCAGCACCGGACGCCCCGACTGGGCCACTTTTATAGCTTGCCTTCCTATCAGAGGCAAAATTAATTTTGTTAGTATTGTTCCTTAAGTTATTTTCAGAATGGGTAGGTAGGTTGAGGTAGGTTAGATTGGGAAATAATGTCTGGGTCAAAGTTAACCATTGAGCTTCATAACTGAACAGGGATTTGAACCTAAGGCTCCCCATTTCTAATTCAATATACCAATCCATAACATATTTATCATGCACACTAAATATATTTAATTATTTGAATGCCTTGGAATTATTTTTAAAACACTTAGCTTAGAAATGTATTGTCTACTTTTAAAATGTCTTTAAGAAGTGTTGGGTTCAGGAGACAATGCATACTGAGGACAAAGCATACTGGGATACCACAGTCCACAATGACCATTCATTCTTTATTGTAAAGGGCAATGCTTTATTCAGAAAACTGTCTCATAAATGTATTTATTTTTCAAGAACTCATTTTTGTTCTTTCTATTGCTCATTTAATTTTCATTATATAAATGATACTACTTAATGCAGTCTTTCAAATTTATATGAAAACTATCTGAATTGTCTTTATAAATAATATATACATACACACATGTAAGTATATGTGTGTATATAAATAAGTATATGCTTGTGTCATAACAGCCTGATAAGCCCCAATTAAGGGAGGAAGCATACTGCTCTCCTTTGCTGCCTTTCGGCTCATCACCAGAGACCATCTAGACAGAAAGCTATTAGTTTTGTTGTGTCTTTTTTTACATGTGTGTTAGGTTTTGAGCTGATCAATACCAGGGTGTTGTGACACAAGCATATACTTATTTCCCCTGTCTCAGCTGATCAGGAGGAGAACCTGGTGGCTTAGTGGCTAAAACATCTGCCTAACATGTAATACAGCCCCGGTTCAAATCTCAGTAAGGGTATGGCTAGCTGATGAGAGCTAAATAGCTCGAAATAGATCTATCCTAGTCTCCCTTATTTATTTATTTATCAGCTCAAAACCTAACACACATGTAAAAAAAAAAAGACACAACAAAACTAATAGCTTTCTGTCTAGATGTTCTCTGGTGATGAGATATATATATATATATAACGAATTGTCCTAAAAATGTGAGTTCCAGGTGTAGTTATAAAAGAAACCAACATAATGATCTCTGGAACTTTAAAATATATTTAAAATATATTGCTCACTGAGCTTTCGTTAGCAACTGCTAACATCATCAGAGTGTAAAAGCCATAAAAGGATACTTGCTTTATACAATGTTAATCAATTGCGTGCATGATAGGTCCATCCACCTGCCTCCCACCTGTGAATAGCCCTGTTGTTTTTCTTGCATCAGGTATGTTAATCGATGTTTGTATTCCTTTCTCCCTTATCAAACTTAGCTTGGGCTGTTCTTCCCCAGAAAATAACACTAACACTCAGCTATCCGCAGGGCCAGCCAGGAGTGGCATTTGGGGATTCTCTGAATTGCACCGAATCTTAGCTAGAGGTTCTCTTGAACCCCTGCAAACCCCAGTAGCCCACCCCGGCACATATTACATTTTTTTAAAATACGGGCACTTAATTTACTACTCTTTGGCTTGCTTGTTTTAATGTGTCTCATTTCACTCTCTGATAATTTGACCTTTTATTTAACCCTGTTATGTAAGAAATTAAACTAGTACTTCGGAATCTAGGCACTGTGAATGATTTCACTTGTGCTAAACCATAACTGAGAATTATGTGAAGCAAACCATTGAATTTGTAACCTCTGAAGTGCTTTTTGAAAAAATGTATAGAAAATGTTTTGTTTGTTTGCTTGTAACATTTTGTGATATTTTGCAATGCAACCTTGTGTCCCCCCCCCCTTGTTATGAATGAGCTTATTTGATTCATGAAAGGTGCTTAAAAATTATCATTGTTTGAAGTGAGGTTCTTAAACAGAATATGTTTATACAGTTTCATATATAAAGAGAAACATTCTTTCACAAAGTGCACAGAAGTGCTTACAGTAAAACTGACAGCAGATGCAAGAGTGATCTTCTGATCTGGACACACCTTTTGTTAACATTCCGTCATATAAGACTGAATTTACCCTCTTTCTAAAGGGGATGTTTTAGTTCAAACCCTGACTGGTGACTTAGAGTTCCTTCTGTTCAAAGGCATTTGCTCTTTATCTTTGTTGCCTGTGACAGCTGTTTCATTTTACTGATAGATGTAATGTCATCTTGCTGCTATCTAGCACTTTTCCCCCCCATTTTATGAGTGTTTTCTTTTGCAACTTTCCATTTCACCTCTTGTCTTTTTATATAAATGATGGACTACTTAAAAATCTAGTATACTTATCTATGAGCACAGATTGAGGGTTTCCTCCCCTCCCTCATATTGCTAGTGATATGGCAGATGGTAGTAAAAGAGGGATGAAAACCTCAAAAGGAGTTGAATGGGTCTGGTTTTTACAAAGCATGAACCTGCAGAACAAGTGACTGTAGGGCATGTCATTGCTATGCTATTTTAAAAACAAAACACCCTGGGGCTTTAATTAAGATATATTTAGATCTCCTTTAAATATAAAAATAATAATATAAACACAAGTCACCAATTAAAATGTAACAAAAAATGCAGTAATATTTGTCCTTACTCTGTTGATGGTAGCATATAACTATGTACTTTTTAAAAAATGTGCATGATTACTGAATATTAAGATGAAATTTTCTAAGAAATCAGACATTTTTCAATTTGGTAGGTTAAATCCTGCAGGCGAAGTGTGATTTATTAGCATGGCACAAAATATCTAAATATCTTCCAAACAGTAGCAGCAAATTTCAGCAAAACCAGACCTATTAAGAGTAAAGCTGAGGGTCCATCTCTTCCAGAAACTTGAATGAAAAACATAGCTTGAGAAATTATGGACAAATTTTGTGCAAATATGCTAATGTTGTACACAGGAGATGTGTTTCCAAATTACCATAGGACACGTATATACCTTGTATTCCTAATATTTTCTAAACTAACTTGTTTTTGACATATAAATCCTAGATTATATTGAGACATTAACATTTCAATGTCTAATATGAATAAAAATGTTTCTGAGTGCATTTCATGTTTTAAAAAATATACAAATCTAGATAAAGCCTAGAAAAAGGAAACCATATTAAACTGCACAACTGAAGCTTTATTATAATGCTTTCACATTAATATAATTTAAAGCTAGGTGTAAGCAATTCTATTAAAAACAAATTACTTTCCACTAGTGGTATTCAATAATCAAGATATTTTCTCAACTTGTCTTTTTCTTTTTTTCTTTCCTTCTTTTTCCTTCTTTCTTTACTTGCTGATCACAACATTTGATGCAACTTCTAAAGGATAAGATATAAAGCAGATGGAATTTGATGATAACCATTGTTTGCTTTGTGCAACCTTGTTACCTAGTGAAAGAAATAAGGGTGAATTTTCACAGCAAAATGTGCCAAAAGCAGTTTTATGAAATTAGTTTGTTTTGTTCACTCCTTCACTTTCTTTCCTTTTCCTATGAAACCACATTGTAGAGAAGATGCAAAAGACAAATCACATATTTTAAATACTTCCATATATTAATGTTGCTATAGTCAGCTTAATGGTGGCTATTAAAATGTAATCTTCGTATTTATGGTACAGAGTATCCTAAATATTTTGGCAGAATATTTAACATTAAAGAAACTTGCATTCCATGAAGCCTCCTGTATATCAGGACACCAGATGTCTATCAGCAATATGGTCCAATAAGAATGCAACACACCCTTTCTGAAATTGGTATCTTGCAAATGTTTTTGAGAGCAGTATTGCAGATAATATATAATTATCTTTTAATAGCCCTTAATCTTTTAATTTTTATTATCTGTTCTGTCTATCATCTCTAGCTTTTATTATTTTTATAATACAAAGAGATGAACATATTTAGCATCCTTCCTCCTATTTTCTCCACAACAACAACCCTGTGAGGTAGGTTGGGCTGAGAGATAGTGACTGGTCCAAAGTCATCAAGTTGACTTTCATGCCTAAGGCATGTCTAAAACTCACAGTCTCCTAATGTTTAGCTTGATGACTTGACCAGTAGCAATATCAATAGCACTTAGACTTACTGGTATATACCATTTCACTGTGCTTTACAGCCCTCTCTGAGGGGTTTACAGAGTCAGCATATTGCCCCCAACCATCTAGGTCCCCTTTTTACCGACCTTGGAAGGATGGCAGGCTGAGTTAACCTTGAGCTGGTGAGATGCGAACTGCCAAACTGAAAGGAGCCAGCAGTCAACAGAAGTAGCCTGTAGTACTGCATTCTAATCACTGCACCACCACTACTCTTAGACCAGACTTATCTCCATGCAGTGAGATAAGTCTTATGTCCATGCAACAAATCTGACACAGATGTAATGAAGACACACTGAGCATGTATCTTTTCTGTCCCACATTCTATGGCCTCATTCAGGCAGACAGATTTCTTTTTTACTGTTAAATGCTGCAACTGAAACTGGGATTTGGCTTGATGGATTGAAGAATCAAACCTGTTAAGAGATGACATATTTGTTATATATCAAGACTTCTTTCTTCATCACAGACCATATAACTGATAGCTGCAATACAGTGGTTGAACTCTGTTTTGTCTTCATATCTCCTCCTTTTTAAGAAACTGCCAATAACTTTGCTGTTTGGTTGATTGCTTGAAACAGAATAACTCTCTTCAGCTTTGATTTCTCAACTGTTCTGCATATAACAATGGTCTAGTATTTGCTTAAGTGAGGAGATGGAATTATACATTTTTAACTGTTGTACAAAAATGAAAATGAGATGACACTCATTATGATATTCAAAAGTACTTAATTGTAGTAGTGATGCAAATGATTGGAAAGACTATGCTTTCATAAATAAAACTAGCTTTTTATTATAGAGAGTTTGTGATAACAGGAATGTAAAGAAACCTCTGAGTAAAAATTAGCAGAAATGAGTCGGATGACTAATATATATTACCCAATACTTGGTATTTGAAAAGTCACTAATTTTACATGGCAGATACTGTAACATCTATGTGTTGTATGTATCTATGTATAGTATGTATATGCACACATACACATACACACACATATGTGTGTGTGTGTGTATGTGTGTGTGTTACGTTTTTGAGCTGATCAATAAATAAGTCAGGGAGACAAATATATATATATATTTGTGTCACAACACCCTGTTAAGTCCCAATTAAGGGAGGAAGCATACTGCTCTCCTTTTCTGCCTTTCGGCTCATCACCAGAGACCATCTAGACAGAAAGCTATGAGTTCCGTTGTGTACTTTTTTATATGTGTGTTAGGTTTTTGAGCTGATCAATAAATATCAGTCTCCCTGATTTATTTATTGATCAGCTCAAAAACCTAACACACACACGTACGTACGTAAGTACGTATGTTAGGATTTTGAGCTGACTGGGATTTGAACCATGGGTGTATTACATGTTAGGCAGATATTTTAGCCACTAAGCCACCAGATTCTCCTCCTGATCAGCTGTAATACAGCCCCGGTTCAAATCCCAGTAAGGGTATAGCTAGCTGATGAGAGCTAAAAAGCTCGAAATAGATCTATCCTAGTCTCCCTTATTTATTTATTTATTTATCAGCTCAAAAACCTAACACACACACACAGACATATATATGTTGCATTTTTGAGCTGATCAATAAATAAGTCAGGGAGACTAGTATAGATACGTAACACACATATAAAAAAAATTACACAACAGAACTCATAGTTTTCTGTCTAGATGGTCTCACCAACCGCTACCTAAATGTACAGTCCCATCACCACCTTGCACAGATAAACTCTGTAGCCAAAACCCTCATATACAGAACCAAATGCCTAGCTGACAAAGACCACCTGAAAACTGAATTACACTTTCTCAAAAACGCATTAATATCTAACGGATTCCGAAGAAAAACAATTAAACCTAATCCAAAAAAAGACACCCCCCAAGGGCCAAGACAGAGAACAGGAAAATGGCATTGCCCTCCTCCCTTACATCAAAGGCACCACAGACAAAATCAGCAAAATTCTCCACAAGCACAATATCAAGAAAGCCTTCAACACTGACCAAAAAATAACCAACATCCTAAGAAATCCCAAAGACAAGATGCAGCTAGAAAACCAAGGAGTCTACAGAATTCCATGTAAAATCTGCCCTGCAACTTACATAGGACAAACTAATAGAAGAATAAATGCACACATCCAGTGATCTACTCGTGAGTTTTGATGTCATATCCCTCTTCACCCAAGTGTCTATAAAAGAAGCCTTGACAGCTATCCAGAACAAATACAACCCACCCAAACACATCCTAGATCTGACCAACCACTGTCTAACCAACACATACTTCATTCGTAATGGACAAAGGTACAAACAGATAGAAGGAGCACCCATGGGATCACCCCTCTCACCTGTCATCGCAAACTTATACATGGAACATTTTGAAACCAACGCCTTAGACAAATCTGAACACAAACATAAACTCTGGCTCAGATACATAGATGACACTTTTGTAATTTGACCACATGGGAAAGAAAAACTGGACAACTTTCTCACACACCTCAACAACCTACACCCCAAAATACAATTCACCATGGAAATAGAAGCTAATAACCAACTTCCCTTTCTAGACGTCCTAATCTACAAAAAACCCAATGGCTCCCTGGGACACACCATCTACCGGAAAAACACACACACCAACCACTACCTAAATGCACAATCCCATCACCACCCTGCACAGATAAACTCTGTAGCCAAAACCCTCATATACAGGACCAAACACCTAGCTACAGGACATGATATTGACTTTGAAGGAACTAAATTGATCTCCAAGGCTGAACAGCTCAACAGGAGAATAATCAGAGAAGCCATCAAAATAGAGAAACAACTTAACAATATGAACAAATGTGATGACACCTCCCACCTACCAGATATCTGGCCAACAGACAAGCCCCGCCCACCACCCAAGTCATTGAAATACAAAATAAGGAGAAACATACAAATAGGACCAATCAGCATCAATCTACCAATCATCATACAGCTGCAAAGCCAATCAACCCACTCACAACAACAGAGTCAGCACTCCACCCCACCCCCCACACACCAAGATTTAAGGAAGGGCGGCATCTACGCAGCCACAGACTGAAGCCTGAAGATGGCAAGTGAGCTCTTGCCAAAATGTTGCAAAGACAATCTCATTCTTACATGGGAAAACACCCAAATACAACAAGACCAGCATACCTACACCCGTGAAAATCTACAAAAACACACACACACACACACACACACACACACACAATGTTACATTTGTGCTGATAAATAAATAAATAAAGGGAGACTAGTATAGATCTATTTCAAGTTATTTAGCTCTCATCAGGTAGCCATACCCTTACTGGGATTTGAACCTAGGTCGTTTTACATGTAAGGCAGTTGTAATTGCCACTAGGCCAGAGGCTCTCATCCTGATCAGCTAACACAGCACACACACACACACAAACACACACACACACACACACGTCAGTGGTGAAATTCACATTTTTTAAACTACTGGTTCTGTGGCCGTGGCAGCTTGGCTTGGTGGGGGTGGCAGGGGAAAATCTGCATTCTCACCCCACTCCAGGGGAAGGATATTGCAAAATCTCTATTCCCACCCCACTCTGGGGCTAGTCAGAGGTGGCATTTGCCAGTTTTCCAAACTATTCAAAATGTCCACTACAGGTTCTCCTAACTACTCAAAATTTCTGTTACCGGTTCTCTAGAACAGGGGTCCCCAACCTTTGCAACTTTAAGTCTGAAGGACTTCAGCTCCCAGAATTCTCCAGCCAGCTTTGCTATGTGGGTATATACATAATAAGCTTTGCTGGCTGGAGAATTCTGGGAGCTGAAGTCCTTCAGACTTAAAGTTGCAAAGGTTGGGGACCCCTGCCCTAGAACCTGTCAGAACCTGTTGGATTTCACCCCTGATATATGTGTATGTGTGTTTTGGATGTTTGTATGTTTCTGTGTTGATGTGATATTTTTATATTATTACTACAGAATAGTAGATACATTTATGATGTTAGTGATTAAGCTGCTTGATATTCCAAATCCTGAACAATCAAAAATGTATTGTGATACAAAACTTATTTTGCACCTTGAAGATAAAAATTTGGAAAGTTTTTTTCCCTTATTTTACATAGTGTTTTCAAATGCATTATGCAGGTTGAAATTTAGAATGTGTTTGAATTTTCATGGGGAAAACAACACAACGGGCCCATTTCAAATTTACACTTTCTATTTGCGGGTAGAAACATTAGTGATCATATTGAGGAAATAATAATTTTCTCATCACTCAGAAAGCATGTTCTAATATGTGCTAGATTTCTTTTACCCATTTTTGTGTTTATTATTTACTTTGATTATACTTCTCCATTGCACAAATATCTTGCTGATGGATTCATCATAATGGTAAATATGTATATCTATATAAAATTGCATTCTGATAGATTCTTGGATATGACAAGAATTCATGACTGGGCACTAATAGGAAGCCAAGAAATTCATTCATATCCATCCTAATACCTATATAAAATTTATTCGGTTGTTCAGAAAACTCATCATTGAACTAAAATAGAAATATGGTTAAAGTTCTTTAAAGTATCATTTGCCTGTTAAGCATCAATCTATCTCTTAATCATTACTATGCACATAGTAATGCTATCATTATTGTGCCCATACTAATCTCTTGGCAACTTTCAGTCATACTCATGTTATTCATATGTAGCCATTTTTCTGTTTGAGCCAATAATGGAAGACAAGTAAAAGGAGCAAAAATGTGAATGGTGTGTTTTATTATTGTTTCTTACTTATTTTTATTGTCTATAAACAATATAAAGTGTTATATAAACATATACCCATTTTTCTTTTTCTTTTGGATCAAGGAATATATATATTTGAGAATAATAAATTGCTGTCCCTATATTAGCCAAAAGCAAGTTGAAATCCAATTTTACCTCCTTTTCCCTTTTATCTATATTCTCCTTTTCACCCCCTTCCATTTGTCAGGTGTAAGAAATCAGGCAGTTCAAATGAACACATGTTTATTGCATGCTACAATAATCTGAACTATTAATAGTCAAATCAGATTGATGATAGATAAGAGTCAAGGAAATTCAAGATGGATTTCTTGTGGGCATGAAGGGACTCGAGACTCTTGGAAGAAATGTCCATCTGTGTTAAGTTCCAAGTAGGGAGAAAGACACTGGAAACATGGAGACTGCTTTGAAATGTGGTTTTTTAATGGTGGACAGGACCACATGGTTTGAGGAAAAAAGGGAAGAGATGCTGAGAGTGCCCTTGTTTTATGACCTCTCTGGGCTTTTGAATTTGAGCTTGTATTCCGATTGGTTGTCAGACTCCCATGGGGCCATGCAGGGGTAATTCTGTAGGGTGTCCTGAGTCCCAAGCTTGGTTGAGCTTTGCTGGATGATGTAATCATTTCAGGTGCCATGTAGTGAGATAGGTAGAGGGCTTTGGGCTCTGCCTGAAGAAGGTATATCTTTGTTATGTAGAATAGACTGACTCAGGCCTTAATGGCCCATTGGCGAAGGTGGAGGGGGGGCTGAGTTTCTGTCTCCCTTTTAGGAGAAATATTCTGCCTTTTTAATATTTGCAAAATATCTCATTTTTCTAGGCGAGGGGTGGGTGCTGACTTCCTACACTACACCTTCATTTTGTTCCAAAATAAAGACCTCATTGGAATACTGTTGTTCATTTAAATAGTAAAACTTCCAATACATTTTCATTCACTGGGCTTATTTAAGAGCTCAATGTAGACTTATTTAAGAACCCAATACCGCCCAATTTAGGCTTCAACATACACTAGTTGAAGAGTGTAATTTTCTCACATCAGGATCTCCAAGAATATCTCTATTCTCCAGATCAGCTCCATAACTATTTTGTAGCAATGGAAAGGATAGGTGTGAGCAGGCCCTCTGCTTCCTGTTGAATGGAAACACTTCAGGCAGAGAGAAATCACAGGCAGGCTCAACTTGTTTAAAAAAGTAAAGAATAGCAGGAAATGACTTCATCGGTCTTTTGGTAACTGTGTGTTTTGACTTCTCCCTATATTACAGTCATTGTAGATTAAACAGTATTGGGAGTAATTTGGTGCCCACTCAAGACATGAGTGTGAGATGATTCAAATCCCGGCAATTTCATATCTTGTTTTAAATTAAAGCAATAGCTGAAGAAAGCTTAGCTTGAAGCAAGAATAGAAATCAATGTACATTGATTGCATTCTGTCCTGGGGCCTTGTGTTGCTTAAAGTAGAGAAGTTGCCTGTGGGTGACGAATAGGCAACTTCAGCAAAGTAATAGTGGCAGAGAGAGAAAGGAGAAAGAGCATGTCCCAAGAGTTCTTTTGATAGAACACCAAAGGTTGCTTGGTTAGGCAAAGGAGTAGGATACAGGTAGCCCTCACCTTCAACAGTTCCTTTAGTGACCGCACTAAAAAAAAGCAACATGGCCATTTTTCACACTTACAACCATTGCAGTGTCCTCATGGTCATGTGATCAAAATTCAGATACTTGGCAACTGATTCATATTTATGACCATTGCAGTGTTTTGGGTCATGTGATTCCCTTTTGTGACCTTCTGACAAGCGAAGGCAATGAAGAAGCCAGATTCACTTAACAATCATGTTACTTGTTTAACATATATGGAGATTCGCTTAACAACTGTGATAAGAAAGATCATAAAATGGGTCAAATTTCACAAATATTTCAGTTAGTAACAGAAATATTGGGCTCAATTTTGGTTGTAAGTTGAGGAGTAATTACTAATTTTTGGTAACTTGAATGATAACATCCATCTATCTGCCTAACCTGTTAATGTTTCTTAACCTTTTTTGTTCTAGGAAACTCATTTCAAATCCCATCAATTCCTTTGAAAATGCTAGCATGGAGTCATTTGTCAGACTTCGGTATTGGGCTGGGCTTGATTTATCTGCATTTCACAAAACAAAACAAAAAATTACAAATTCATAGCTATTGTAACAATTGCCCAAATACCAGGAGGGGCTCATTAAATAAACTGATTAATCAATAAAAATATTTTGCATTTGCAAATGATTAAGTTTGAGCAAAAAATACTACAACTCTCAAACCAATTATTTCAGCCTACTCTTCAAGGGCAGCCCTTTTAGATGAAGCAGCAGCAGACACTGGAAAAGATTCTGTTCTGATTCCGAAAATCAACGTTTAATGAATTCCTTTGGTCATGACTTCGACAAACGTTTATAATCCTTTCCTTGGCTATTATTATAATGAATTTTCTGAGTCTTTATATTTATGAGAGCAAATTGTTAATTATTTGAGGCATTGCTATTTTATGAATTTTTTTGATTCTATAGTTGGGACATGTAACTGTAATAGCAAGAGTAAATAAATATTTAAATCTTTTTTTCTTTTTTGGATCTTCAGGGCTGCCACAGGGAGCCCTGGGAAACAGGGAGGGGAGGGTTGCATGGAGTTGCAGGGATATCTAGGCATAATTACATTCCTTTCTCTGAGAGCCAAGGACATTTGGCCTGCACCTGGAGTGGTGTGACTGGGAGGCATCTCCAGTTAGGATGGTCATTGATTGGACCATGTGATGGACATGTGGGTGCAGGAGAAGGGACTTGGGCTTTCTTTTGGTTGGGGAAAACCTGGAAGCTTTCAGATTCAGGTTTTCCCAGATGTGCTAATATGACATCTTTAATAAAATAGAGAAGCTTTGGAGTTTTCTTGTGTTGAGGGTGTTACTTGGAACCCTGACAAAATGCTTGTAAAATATATGACATAGGAATAAACTATAGCTTAGGTTTCATGTCGTTCAGTTGCTGGTATGGATATTGGTTTGACAGACTCACTTAGGGTGTTGAGAAAAAGTTTCTTTGGAATGTAAAAGAGCAAGAGAATATGATCTGAATCAGAAGTGGTATTCAGCAGGTTCTGACCAGTTCTGAAGAACCAGTAGTGGAAATTTTGAGTATTTCAGAGAACCAGTAAATACCTGGCCATGCCCCCATCTATTCTCTGCTCCTCAGTCCCAGCTGATTGGAAGGGAATGGGGATTTTGCAGTAATCTTTACCTGGAGTGGGGAGCAAAAGGAGATTTTACAGTATCCTTCCCCTGGCACGCCCACTAAGCCATGTCACACCCACCAAGCCATGCCCACCTAACAGGTAGTAATTCTTTTTTAAAATCCCACCACTGATGTGAATCGTATTTAGGTGCCTTAGGTGATAAGGTCTCTATAGAGTCTTTTCGATATACTATATCAAGAAAAGTAGCAAAACAAAAAGCAGTCTCTATCATTATCATAGTTGGCTGCCATAAGCAACTATTATGAAAATAGTGGGCCATTGTTTGTTAAAGCATGTACAGAAACAATAAAAAGTGTTTGGAAACTAAAGGATCATTGTGCTTTTGAGGACAGCTCAAGTTCAGTGATGGACATATCCAGGAAGATTTTATAAAGGATCTCTGGGATAAGATCAGTGTGTATTAACAGTTTTTCTAAATGGATTATCAATCTAGTCAGTATTTTGCTCTTTTTGTGTACTTTTTGTGTTAAAACATTGTGTGTTTTTTAAATCCTTTTTATTGCTTGCATCAGATAAAGTGCCCCCTCCCCACTAATTGGAAAGCTCCAATCCTTATTACTGGAATTTTTAATCATGATAAATAATGGTATTTAGGTCTTATTTGGCTTAGTGGATATATGGCCAACTCAGAAATAAATCCATTCCTTGGGTTTTTTGTTTTTGTTTTTTTTAAAGGTTACTTTTATATGAAAATGTTCTATGCATTGTCCTATTTTCTTTGGTATACTTCATGTAGCATTAAAAGATTAAGTATCATTGTTTCCCATTTGTTTGTAAAGAATGAGACTGGCAGTATTCAACCATGCTGTTAGTTCTTTTGCAAGGAAACACACATTCACCAAAGAGCTGTAATAGTAATAGCATTTTGGCAAAAGCTATAAAACAAGTCCCAAGTCCCAAGTCCCACTTTCCCATCATAATGCAACGGGAAACTTTCAGGGATTCTTCTTGTCTAAAATATTCATAGACAGCAAAATGTCCTGAATGCCCTACAGAATTTATGTAGAGCTAGGTGGGTGATTGATATGGAGGTTCTGTTCTGAGTCACTCACAGTAGGCAAGTCTATTTGTCTTGACAAACACCAGAGAGCAAGCAATGCATAAAACGTAAAGGTAATAGGCCTCTTATTTTCTAACATCCTTAAAAAATTGTCTAGTACTTCCATTGCCTTGAAAAATAACAAATATATTAAATGAATAAGAAGGAGGTATCATATTACTGGTGTGCATAGCTGTAGACCAGTGATTGTGTAGCTAAAATAGCTGACAGATTACTTCTTGAGATGGACTTGGATACACTTTTTTCCTCTCAATTTGTCTCCAGTGAGGAGGATATTTCTAAATTCTTTCCATTTATACCTCAGACAAAATTCCTTTGGTGAGAAATAGAGCTTGAAACATCATTTCTGTACTTGAGTTAATTAATCAGGCCAAGAAAACAACAGGGACAGGAAAGCAACACACATTCCAGTAATAGGCATTTTCAAGGTAGATAAACACTTTCCATCGGCTAGGATACCTATATACCAGTGCACATACACAGCATGATCAGAAGAGACATATCGGTGCTATCATGTGGAAGCATACTCTCGAAAGACCCATAAGCTCCTTCACTTGTGATAAATATTGTTGGAAGTAATATCCAGGTCCAGGTCCAAGCCAGGAGAAAGGCATGGAAATAAAATGGAGGCTGGAGGCTGATTGGAAATAAATGTTCCCTTTATTGATGAAGCAGAACCACCCATCACATGTGACAAAATGGAGTTTAGAGTGGGTGGGTTTTTATAACTTCTGGAATCATATGGGGATGAATTTAGAGGTTATGTAGAGGTCAGAGCTGGCTCTATAGGCAAAAGAGGAAATGCATATCCTAGGTTTTTGTCTGAGCTAATTTTGTCAACTTTTGCTTATCTGAATTTCTGTCTTGACTCAGTCTTTCTGAATGGATTACCAAATCTGCATTTCTAAATTGTAGCCTCCTTAGTTTTAGTTTTTTTCATTTCTCCTTTAGGGGAAATATTTTATCTTGCCTTTTTTAACATTTCCCAAAACGTTTCATTCTTCTGGGAGGGAGGGGGGTGGGCTTCTGCAATATAATGAAATGTACAAATGGAATCAAGGATAGTTTACTCATTTTTTAAATAATATTATTTTGCCCAACCTATTAGAATATAAAATGAAAATGAAAATAGTGGAAAAATGGGAAAACAGAGAAGTGAAAAAAAGCTCTTTTCATTACAATGGAATGAAAATAATATTATTACAGCCTCAATTTTTTACTTTATATACAAAGTATATACTAATCAGGGACTCGTTGGCTCAGTGGCTAAGATGCTGAGCTTGTCGATCAGAAAAGTTAGCAGTTCAGTGGTTTGAATCCTTAGCATTGCATAATGAAGTGAGTTCTGGTTACTTGTCCCAGCTCCTGCCAACCTAGCGGTTTGAAAGCACGTAAAAATGCAAGTAGAAAATAGGGACCACCTTTGGTGGGAAGGTAATAGCGTTCTACTGCAGTTTTGGCATTTAGTCATGCCAGTCACATGACCATGGAGATGTCTTCAGACAGCACTGGCTCTTCAGCTTTGACAAGGAGATGAGCACCTCCCCCTAGAGTTGGTAATGACTAGAGCAAAAGTGTGAGGGGAACCTTTACCATTACTTTTACCTTATATATTAATTTCTATAATAACAACAGCAAACATTGTTGAACCAGTAAATCCCAAAGTTTGGCCTTTTCCACTTATTCAGCCAGCTTCTCCAACCATTCTTCCAGTGTGGGAATTAACATATCCTTCCATTTCTGTGCATAAAGCATTTTCATTGATGTAAATAGGTATTGCAATTTTTTTCTCAAGTCCTTTGTCCATTAAACCTAGAAAAAAAGTATCTGCTTTAATTTTATATTTGTTTTAAGAATCTTCTCTATTAAAATATGCAACTTGCCCTAATATTTCTTTGCTTTGGCACATATCCAGTAAAGATGTTAAAAAGTTCCTTCTTTTACATTTCCAACATACATTTGCAGTACTTTTATACATCTTCCACAATTTATCAAATGTTAAATATTAATGTTACATCATTTTATAAAAAACATTTTGAGTTATAGTTCAATGTAATTTTTAAAACTTCATGAGTCCTCATTGTTCAAGCATTATATTATACCAAAAGTATCTTGCCTATTGAATCATACTTTGCTTCAATTATTTGTTCTCAAAATTCAATTTTAATAATAGTTTATAACCTTGGAAATAACTTATTCATCATTACCACACAATACAATTTCAAATTCATTTTTGCAAAGTCAACCCTGTTTTATCTATTTTAAAACTTTTCCCCCCAATTGTTCATATGTAAACTAATGACAGAATCACCCTTCCAATTCTTTTTCAGATTTAAAAGATAATAACCTTGAATGAAAGCTATTATTTGACCATAAGTCCACCAGTCTGGGCTCACCATCATTCCCTTTCTGAAAAAAGCTTCTTGTGCTGATAGAGGTACCTTCATAGAGAATCTTATTTTATATTTATTCCAAATTTTTAGGATGAGAAATCTAACAAAATGATTCTTAAAGTCAACGTTCATCTTAACCTTGTCACACCATAAGCAGCTATATCAGTGATTGTGAACCTTTTCAGCACTGAGTGCCCAAACTGGAACACATGGTTCCGCCCCAGGCTCCTGATGGACCCGGTAAGGTTCCAGAGGGAGCTTGGGCCAATGCCTGTGGACTTGCCCCGTGACTCGACTGAGGACCTGGTGGCCGCATGGTTAAGTGCGGCCACGGGGGCCTTGGACCGAGTCGCGCCCTTGCGGCCTCTCTTGCGGCGACGAGTCACCCTGGCTCCTTGGTTTACTGAGGAGCTGAGGGAGATGAAACGCCACAAGAGACGCCTAGAGAGCAGATGGAGATCCTCTCGCTCCGAAGCCGACTGAACACTAGTGAGAATCCATATTAGGACTTACTTAGTGGCGATAAGAGTGGCCAAACGTGAGTATTGTGCCACCCTTATTGCATCCGCAGATAACTGCCCTGCCGCCCTATTTGGGGTGACCTGCTCCCTCCTTCATCAGAGGCCGCGGGAAGCCCCTCTACAAGGACGAGCAGAGGAATTTGGGATTTATCTGCAGGACAAAATCACTCGGATTCGGAATGAGTTACCCTCCATCGAGAGTGGTCCAGCAAGATTGTCTGAGGTTGGTCTTGAGGTTCCATTCTGGGAGGAGTTTGATTTTGTTACTACCGAGGATATGGACAAGTTGTCAAAGAGACTTAGGGCCACCACATATTTAATGGATCCGTGTCCCTCCTGGCTTGTACTGGCATCCTGGGAGACGACACGAGGCTGGCTCCAGGGCATTGTCAACGCATCTCTGAAGTGAGGGGTCCCTGCCTGCCGTCTTGAAAGAGGTGGTGGTAAGGCCCCTCCTCAAGAAGCCGTCCCTGGACCCAGCATTATTAGAGAACAATCGTCCCGTATCCAACCTTCACTTCTTAGTGAAGGTTGTTAAGAGTGTGGTGGCATAACAG
Organism: Rhabdophis nuchalis; assembly: GCA_039707465.1. NCBI lineage: Eukaryota > Metazoa > Chordata > Lepidosauria > Squamata > Natricidae > Rhabdophis > Rhabdophis nuchalis. The sequence continues at coordinate 41,842,504 of CM077647.1, read as the reverse complement.
TTTCCTCGACACTTGGAGGAAGTTGATTATCTAGACCTGCGCCAGTCCGGCTTCCGACCCGGTCACATCACTGAGACGGCATTGGTCGCGTTGGTTGATGATCTCTGGAGGGCGCGGGATAGAGGATTTTCCTCTATCCTAGTACTATTAGACCTCTTAGCGGCTTTTGATACCATCGACCATGGTATCCTATTGCACCGACTGGGGGGGTTGGGGCTGGGAGGCACCGTTTTACGGTGGTTCTCATCCTACCTCTCTGGTCGGTCGCAATGTGTGTTGGCAGGGGGGCAGAGGTCGACTTCGAGGCCCCTCATATGTGGGGTACCTCAGGGGTCGGTCCTCTCGCCCCTACTGTTCAACACATATATGAAGCCGCTGGGTGAGATCATCCGTGGTTTTGGGGTGGGATATCATCTGTACGCTGATGATACTCAGTTGTACATATCCATCCCAGACCACCCCAACAATGCCGTCGAGGTTATGTCCCGGTGCTTGGAGGCCGTACAGATCTGGATGGGTAGTAACAAACTCAAGCTCAACCCGTCCAAGACTGAGTGGCTGTGATTTCCGGCACCCCAGTTCAGCCAGATTACTCCAACTCTGGCCATTGGGGGCGAAACAACGGCCCCCGTGGAGAGGGCGCGCAATTTGGGTGTCCTCCTGGATTCCCGGCTGTCCATGGAGGACCATGTGGTGGCCGTGACCAGGGGGGCGTTTCATCAGGTACGTCTGATGCGCCAATTGCGCCCCTTACTGGACCGGGCTGCCCTTCGCACAGTCACTCAGGCCCTCGTGACATCCCGACTGGACTACTGCAATGCTCTCTACATGGGGCTTCCCTTGAGGTGCACTCGAAAGCTACAGCTAGTCCAGAATGCAGCCGCACAGGTGATTACGGGAGTCCCCAGATGCTCCCACATAACACCGATCCTGCGCGAGCTGCACTGGCTTCCTGTGGTCTTTCGGGTGCGCTTCAAGGTCTTGACGACCATCTTCAAAGCGCTCCATGGCTCGGGGCCTAGTTATATGCGAGACCGTCTCCTGCCCCATACATCCCTTAGACCGATACGCTCCCACAGAGAGGGCCTTCTCAGGGTGCCGTCGGCTGGACAATGCCGGCTGGCGACACCCAGGGGAAGGGCCTTCTCTGTGGCGGGCCCTGCCCTTTGGAACGACCTACCCCCTGAACTCTGCACTATCACCGACCTCCGCCTCTTCCGCCGGTGTTTAAAAACACACTTATTTCATCAAGCCGGCCTAACATAGCCTCCGCTGGTACAAATATTAGACAGTTTTAAATGGGGGATTTTAATCTGGTTTTAGTGCAGGTTTCTGTCATTTAATAGGTTTTTTAAATTATATTTGGTACTATTTTGTATATTGTTTTAAATTCCTGTGCGCCGCCCTGGGTCCTCTCGGAGAAGGGCGGGATATAAATTGAATAAAATAAAATAAAATAATGTGCCGGTGCCCTGAAAACATATGTGTATGCTGGCCACCTTCTCTTCTGGTTTCTGATGTGCATGTATAGTTCATCTTCACATGTGCTGGAGCACTGGAAACCCAAAGACTAGGTGGCTGGTATGCACACGTGCACCAGCCAGCTGGTCTTTGGGTTTCTAGGGCTCCGGCACATGCGAATATTACCTGGCCAGGGTGCATGCATGTGTACGTGTGCCAGAAACAAGAAGAGCAAATGGCCATGGTATGCGTACCCACAGAGAGGGCTCTAAATGCCACCTCTGGCAGGTGTGGCATAGGTTTGCTATCACGGAGCTATACCATGATACTTAATTCATGGCCATCTAATTCAAGTAATCTCTTGATTTGGAGAGTCCCCCACTGTTTAATTCAGATCAAGAAGCATCAAAGTCCGGCTTCCGGTTCCGGCTCCGGCGGCGACGGGCGAACTTAGGGTTCGCTCGCCGCTTTGATCCTTTTCCTGCCCCCCCCACGGGGGCGAGAAGCCCCTTGTTTGGGGCTTCTCCCGTAAAGCCGGCTCGACAGGGAAGCCCCCCCCGCGGCAGCGGGGAGAGCGACCCTGCTCCTCAGCTTAGGTGGAAGAGGACATGCTGCGGGGGGTCTTCCCTTCGCCAAAGGTTGGCGGCACCATTTAATTCTATGAAGAGAGAAGATCGGAAGAGTCGGGAGGCTTTTCGGGACCTCAGCTGCGAGCGGAGAGTGAGCGTTTAAAACTTTTCTTTTTGTGTACTGTCAGCCGGGCTGAAAGGGACTGGAGGGGGGTGTTTGTTTCCAAAAAAACCCCCTTGGACTAAAAGCGGCACTCGGAAATGCCTCGTTGCGAGGAATCGGAAACTTTAAATCTGGATGGTCTCTAACAAGGGAAAGTACTTTGCGGCTTGTTTGCAATTATGTCTCGAGGTCTGGCTGAAACAGTTTCTTTTTTGCTTTTTAACCGCTTTCCCCCTCGGGCTCTGAGTTTGGGCGGAAAATGGCTTCTCTTTGTCCCCGACTGACTATGACCTATGGAAAATTACCAGTGTCTCTTTGCGATTTGGACTTCCTCTAATTATTGATGAAGAATTTTCTTTTTTTGGATTTGTGTTTTCCTTTCTGGATTGCCTTCGTTATTATACCTATGGAGTTGGAAAAGTGTTTCTCTGTTGGCTTCTGAATTTTGCAGCTGTACAACTTTGAGGACTTTGGACTCCTGATCTGCCTTACCAGCCCCACCCTAAAAACGCCATTTTACTGGCACGGATATTAACAGCTAAACATGGCACAAGAAGCAACGCTCGCAAGCCTTGAACAAAGAATGACTGCCCTTGAAACTGTTATACAAAATTTGGTATCAGAAATTAAGGCTCAGAGGGCAGAAAATGTCAACTTTAAAAAGGAACTATTGGACACTCGAAAACAAGTGCTTGAGAGTACACAGAAGAATGAAGAATTGAAAGGGGGGCTGGAGGGGGCTAAGGGAGAGATTTAAAATGTTTCTAATGAGGTTGTGGAAATAAATGCGCATGTGACTAGGATTGATTTGGAAAGGATGACATATTTTTTGAGATTCCAGAATGTTTCTGAGATGGATGGTGAATGTCTCCCTGATCTTATGAGTACAATTATTGCAGACTATTTACATAAACCCAAAGTTGAGATCAGAGGGGACATTGACCTAGTCTACAGAATAAATTCTGCATATGCTAGGATGAATGAAGTACCCAGAGAGATACATGTAAAATTTGTTAGAAGGTCAACCAGAGAGGAAATCTTGAAGGTGCAAAGAGGGAGTCCTATGATTTACCAACAAAAGGAGATTACCATCTTGAAGCAGATTCCAAGAAAAATTAGAGAAGCCAGAAGGAAATTTTCCTTCTTGTCTAAAACATTGTTTGATCATGGGATCTGGTTCAAGTGGGTGATACCCGAAGGGATGCTGGTGTTCTGGGAAGGAGGTAGAGTAAAGATTAAAACAGTTGCTGAGGCGGAAGCCTTTCTTAAAAAACATTCCTCTGTCCTGGGAGAAGATCCAGGGGGGGCAGGGGGAGCCATGGCCCCGCCCGCTGGGGGCCCGGGGGAGAAGGGGGAAGATACAATTGCCAAGAGACTTAGATCTAAAAAATAACTTTGCCCTGGTTTTTCTTTTGAGTAATATTGTATGATATTTGTAATCTGGATTTTTGCAATTGACTGACAGTATATAACTGAAAAATTTAGGAATATGTACTTGCTCCCAGCTTGTAGTGTTATGTGAAATGTTTCTTTTTTTTCTTTTTAATAATGTAATTTGAGGTTCCGGAGGAGGCGACGACTTTGACGTGACCACTCTCAAAATTTCTATGTAACCCTTACCCTACCCCACAAAAAATGTAAACTCAATAAAACTTTTTCAATATAAAAAAAGAAGAAGCATCAAAGTCCAAGTTAAATCTGGAAAACCTACACTTTCTATTTCTTTGGCATCTAGAAGTAATTTGTACCTAACTCTTGGTTTCTTCTTTTCCATATGAATTTAGAAATATCATTTTGCCATTGTTTAAACAGTGTCAATTATCAATACTCTCTGAAATAAAAATCATCTTTGGTAGAGTTACCAAGGAGCTTACCCACTCTTATATTTATATGTATGTATATCCTAAATTTGTTCCCAACTCCTAATGACTCTGGGTGGTTTTTATTTTGAAGAAGTAAAAATACATTTTTCAAATAAACTGAACAAAAATAAAGAGTAAAAGATAAAAAAATGTATGAGAAACAAAAGTTTCTCTAGTCCCTTTTCACAACATTCTGGTGTAAAAGAGCTCTTATCCTCCCTCTCTCATCCGCTCTCTTTCCAGTTCTTTCACACTGTCTCTTTCTAAAGCAATGTGGAGCATATAACCAAAGCCCAGAAAATTATACCTTATCTTTTCATAGTTTTATTAAATTTTCTGAACATTTTTCTGCTAATGCTAAGAATAAGTCAAGAGTCAGAAGTATAAAATGTTGGACTACCTTCCAGAACAGTATCAGTAGTTTTCTGTTTTCACTGTCAGTATTTCAGAGGTCAGAAACTTGGTATGATTTAATGTTTTTCATCTCATCCAAAAGAAGAAACAATACTATAAAGAAAAAGACAGAGACTTAAAAGCTAAGAATAGAAAGGGTTCCTGGAATCTATGACCATTCCAGCAGACATTGCTACTTCTTTTTACAAAAGAATTGTAACTTCTGCTCCATATCCACTGAAAGAAGATAAATGAGAACCAAAAAACGAAGAAGGAAACAATTACTCAGAAGAATGGAACTTTTCAGAATGTCAAGAAGGCAATCCACATAAGCGCTCTATTTCTAGTTTGTAATTCTATCTTTTAAATATAATAGCAGTTATTTGGTTTTGAATATGTGTTATTGAAGATGATTTATGCACAAGTTGGTTAATCTGAATGAGCATGGGGAAAGGGCTCATATAGATCTTTCAACCAAAAAAAAGTTCATATTCATTTAATAATGTTGATGTCATATCTAAATCATGACACATAATCCTTGTTGCTTTGAAAACACTCAAGAAATAGGTTGAAGAGATACTCCCTTTCTCTATTTCCAGACCCCCAAAGCAGTTTAAAATAGGACTGAATAACTTTGTTCAGATGTTCTGGCAATACAATGAAATCAAATTAGGAAACTGACTTGAATACAGTTCTGTCATAACATTCACTGATGGCTGCGTAGACCAGGAGGCACAATTTCTATTGTAAAGTGCCTCTCACATGTGGTTGTCTGTGCTTAGCAGCTCACAGATGATAGGAATGAGGGAACACAATATGAAAATTTGTGCCAATATAGATTTCTTTTCAAGGATGTGTAGATAGCATTTTAAGATGTGAAGAAGACATCTCAGTTGGCCAGAATTCAAGAAGCATAAACATAACATTTTGAAAGCTGCAGTTAGATAATTTGTTTTGAGAAAAACCTTATAATTATGCAAGGTATTCAGAGGGTATGGTAAAAAAAATCAAGATGGTGACTGTGCAATCAAAGCACAAGTGATGCTCATAAAAAACAGGTGGTGTTTTCATCACACTGTTGTGGCCACCATTTTGATTTCTTTGACCATAACGTGCAGATATACTTGTATATGTATAGAGAGAACATATTTGTGGAAAGATCATACTTGTTAATCTTCGCTGTGTGGTTGAGTCATTCAGCCTCTATGCTCCAAGGGTTGAAATTTGTGTTTTCTCTATAAACAATTTTATTTAGAATATTGCAGAAATAACATTTAATATACGACACTTTTTGTCAAAAGGTCTATAAAAGACTGAGTCCATTGTCCCAAATGTTTAAGATGATTTAATTGTATTCAGTGATGCTTTTATGCAAGGAAAAGAAGGAGAAATCTTTTTTGCATAAAAAGTCATTCTGTACCTTTTGTATAATGGTTAAGATGGTACACAGCAAAATGTGAGCCTGAGATTTCCAGACATCAAAGCAAGCTGAATGACTTTGGAGCAGTCACTCTCTCACAGTCCAGCCCACTTCACAGACTTGTAAGGGAAAAAAGTCAGATAAGATTATTATGTGTGCAGTGGTGAAGTTCAATTTTTTTTACTACCAGTTACTACTACCAGTTCTGTGGGCGTGGCTTTGTGGGCAGGGGAAGGCTACTGCAAAATCCCCATTCCTTCCCCACCCCACTAACCTGCTTTCCAGCTCTATTTTCCTATTGAGGGCAACAAAAGATCATCATCTAGAAGGCTGGGAGGAAGTGGGGGCATGGCCAGCCTATTTGCCAGTTTTCCGAACTACTCAAAATTTCCGCTACTAGTTCTCCAGAATCTGTCAGAACTGGCTGAATACCACCTGTGTGTGTGTATTGCCTAAAGTTGTAAAAATTAAAGATGGGATAGACACTAAATGCACAAACATGTAATCCAGTATATGTGATTGATAGGATGGCTCAGATTTCTGTTTTGTTCAAATTAAACTATTTTCTGCCATCATTAATAGATTCAGTTTCCTCCCCTCCCGTCCCCAGAAATAATTATTCTGATTCACACATGAGAAGAGACTTCCATACTTTGAGTACAGTACATAGGAAAATTTACCTGAATAATTTATTTTATCAGTTCTTTTGACCTGTTCAAGCTGATCTAGCAAGATGGGCATGCTCCTTAGAGCCTTTCCTGTCATAGCATCTATTCTATAAACTATTCTCTATCCAGAGACCAAATTCTTCCTATCACTGCTGATCTTCTGTAAGGTTAAAGACCTGTCTGGGCCTGGGGCTCTGAGTGTGTGAAGGGTCTGCCTCCTGGTTGTGCTAACAACCATTAATTATGACATCATCATCAGTTGTATATTTTAATTTTTGATAGAAATTTGTTTCATTTACTTTTAAGAGCTGCTTGTTGAGATGGGTAGCCATACATATTGATTGATTGAGTGATTGAATCTGTATCCAATAAAACAGAAGCAAGAATCACTACAAGATTGGTATACCATGATAGGGACAGGTAGCAGACCTATGTTACTAGCAAGAATCTAATTCTTATCTGTACACATATGCATAGATACTCAGTAAATTGATGTATTAATTTTACAGACATCCATATTATTTTCAGAAACAGATTTTTTTCAATTCAGAAACACCTGTTTCAATTCATTTTACAAACCAAGGGACAGCTCACATGGTGGTAATATCTCTGTATCTTACATGAAGCAAGACTTTCAAAAACAGGGAGAAAAAATTGATTCCCATTTTCTAATGCAATTTTGCTGTAATAATCTTCAGTTTTATTATGATAATTTTGGTAATAAAGAACCCAGTTTGGGAACAATCCTGTAAAGTCATCTGCTTTAGATTTTTCAGATAAATTGTGCACGATAATTTAGATAATTTTATATTTAGGCAAGAAAAGCCAAATTCACAGGTTTAGAATAGTAGTACCTGGCTCAAAGTAGTAAATGCTTGAGGGATCTTGAAATCCTAGTGGCCAGTTCTTAAATATGAGCCAGCAATATGCAGCAGCTACCAAAAAAGCCATTAACAGAAGGATAGATTCAACATCACATAAAGTGTTATCATGTTATAATGCCTTGGTAAGACCACACTTGGAATATTGAATCCAGTTTTGGTTGCTACAATATAAAAATATGTTGAGACTTTAGAAGGAGTGTAGAGAAGACAACAAAGGTGACTATTGTACTGGATGCTAGAACATATGAAGACCAATTGCAGGAATTGGGTATGTATACTGATCATTTAATTTTAAAAAGCACCAAGGGGTGATATGGCAGCAGTGTTTCAATATTTAAGGGATGCCACAAAAAGCAAGAGTCAACATATTCTCCAAAGTACTTGAAGGCAGGGTAAGAAGCAATAAATGAAAACTAATCAACAAGAGAACCAACCTAGAACTAAGAAGAAATTTCCTGACAATTAGAACAATTAATCAATGGAACAGCTTACTTTCAGGAGCTGTGGGTACCCCAATGCTGGAGGTTTTAAAGAAGAGATTGGATTACATTTATCTGAAATGGTATAAGGTTTCCTGCTTGAGCAGGGGGCTGGTCTAGAAGACCTCCAAGATCCCCTCCAACTACTATTCTGTTAGATATAGTATACTTTCAGCTACTGTAATTATCTTAACATCATAGACAAATAAAGCTAAACAAAATGGAATCAGTAACAAAACAGTGGATAAAAAAACATTTCTAACCCTACTGAGGTTGCTGAAAAATGTTTTCAGCCATTGTTTTGCAGATATTGTGCTGATAGCTTTGATCTATTGCATGCCATATTGGAGCCAATCAAACAGTGTCTCCTTTAACAAACCTGACTGGCTAGCAATATTGCTTCTAGAGGATGGCTTATCAGCTTCAGCCAGAACCTCCCATACTTGGATTTGCCTTCATAGCCTGAGAGGAAAATAAATTGTACCCAAGCAGTTAATAAGAAAGAATTATTGTGAGTGAGATGCATGACATTATGAGAGAGCATGGAGATTTTACTGACTAAATATTGCTCTCTTTAAAAATATACACACATATCAGCTTTGGTAGAAATTGAACCTTGGGACCCCTACAGCAAGTTGCTGTTCATCTGTTTTGGGAAAGAGAGCTATGTTTTCTCCTCAGATGTGAAGGCAGCATTAATTGTCATTTAAAATGTTTTTATGCCTCCCCAGTCTCACATCATGATTCAGACCGCATAGGTCATCAAACAAACTTATAAGCATGAAAATGGCAGGTAATTGGTTATTCTTAAAGGTGAAAAGTTGCATTTACTAAAAGCTGTTGAAATGCTTGGGCAAATAACTGTTATTTTTAGCAGCTCTTCAATTCTACTTCCAACAATTTGAAAAGAAACCATCCACATGCAACCTAAATTTAATTGCATATAATACTAACAGAACTCTGAATCAATAGGTTAAAATGTGGAGCTTGAGGGTTTAAGAGACAAATTAAAATGAATTGAGACTTCACACGTCCTTTTGCACAATCAATGCACAGTCAATTGTTCCGATCTGGATTTTGCATAACTGTGAAAGGAAAGGAATCAGTTTCCTAGGTTGGCATTTTCTAGACAAAATTTTATTGACATTTCTATATGTCAGTTTAAATGTACATTTATTTAATTATGCTTGCATGCATATACTTACTATCCAGAGCTTCTTGTGGCAGATTACATTAAAAAATCCTCAGGATAAAACAAAGAAGCAAAATAAAATAAATATACATTCCTCTAATTTAAAACACAGAGGGACCTGGCGGCTCAGTGGGCTTGTCGATCAGAAAGGTTCAGATCTCTAGCACCGCATAACAGAGTGAGCTCACATTACTTGTCCCAGCTTCTGCCAACCTAGCAGTTTGAAAGCATGTAAAAATGCAAGTAGGAAAACAGGGATCACCTTTGGTGGGAAGATAACAGTGTGCCATGCACCTTTGGCATTTAGTAATGCCAGCCATATGACTACAGAGTCATCTTTGAACAGCATTGGCTCTTCAGTTTTTTTTTTTATATTGAAAAAGTTTTATTGGTTTTACAGTTTTTCAATAGGGTGGGGTAAGGGATACAAAGAAATTTTGAGAGCATTCACGTCAAAGTTGTCGGCCCTTCCGGAACATCAAAATAGATCATTAACAAAAAACATTTTTCATGCACTACAAAGTGAAAGCAAGTACATATTTCTAAGTTCTCAGTTCTATGCTGTCAGTCATTTACAAAAATCCAGATACACATATTATACAATATTACTCAAAAAATCAAGGCAAAGTTATTTTTTAGATCTAAGTCTCTTGGCAATTGTATCTTCTATCTCTCCTTCCAGGCCCCCAGCGGGCGGGGCCGTGGCCCCCCCTGCTCCCCCTGGATCTTCCCCAAGGACAGAGGAATGTTTTTTAAGAAAGGCTTCCGCCTCAGCAACTGTTTTAATCCTCACTCTTCCTCCTTCCCAGAACACCAGCATCCCTTCGGGCGTCACCCACCTGAACCAGATCCCGTGATCAAACAATTTTTTGGACAAGAAGGAAAATTTCCTTCTCACTTCTCTAATCTTTCTTGGGATCTGCTTCAGGATGGCAACCTCCTTTTGTTGGTAAATTAACGGACCTCCTCTTTGCACTTTCAAGATTTCCTCTCTGGTTGACCTTCTAACAAATTTAACATGTATCTCTCTGGGTACTTCATTTATCCTGGCATATGCAGAGTTTATTCTGTAGGCTAGGTCAATGTCCCCCCTGATCTCATCCTTAGGTTTATGTAAATAGTCTGCTATAATTGTGCTCATGAGTTCAGGGAGACATTCACCAGGTTCCTCAGAAACATTCTGAAATCTCAAAAAATATGTCATCCTTTCCATATCAATCCTAGACACATGCCCATTTATTTCCACAACCTCATTAGTAACATTTTTAATCTCTCCCTTAGCCCCCACCAGCCCCCATTCCAACTCTTCATTCTTCTGTGTGTTCTCCAGCACTTGTTTCCGTGTGTCCAATAGCTCCTTTTTAAAGTTGATATTTTCTTCTCTCTGGGCCTTGATTTCTTGTACCAAAGTTTGTATAACAGATTCAAGAGAAGCCATCCTTAATTCTAAGCTTGCCAGTGCTGATTCTTGTGCCATGATTAGCTGTTAAAGTCAATGCCACTAAAATGGCATTTTTTGGGTGGGGCTGTTGAGGCAAATCAAGAGCCAAAAGTTCAAATCAGGATTGTAAAGTTCAGAAACCAAGAGAGAAACAGTTTTCCAGATCAATAGTTATAATAACGAAGGCACTCCAGAAAAGAGATCACAAATCCAAAAAAAAAAATTCTTCTTTAGTAACAAGAGGAAGTCCAAATCACAAAGAGATGCTGGGAATTTTCCATAAGTAAAATAGTCATTCAGGGACAAAGAGAAGCCATCTTCCACCGCCCAAGCTCAAAGCCAGAAGGAGAGAGTGGTAAAAAAAATTGTTTCAAGTCAGCCAGACCTAGAAACTTTGTTTCAAAGACAAACCGCAGATCACTTTCCCTTGTTGCAAACAATCCGAATTGAAGATATCCGCTTCCTCGCAGCGAGGAGCCATTTTCAAGTGCCGCTTTAAATCCGAGGGGGTTTTTAACAAGCAAGCACCCCCCTCCAAGTTCTTTCAGCCAGGCTGACAGCAAAGAAAAAAAAGGTTTTAAATCACTCACTCTCCCCCTCACAGCCGAAGCCCCGGGAAGCCTTCCGACTCAGCCGATCAGCTCTCTCCATGTTAGTGAATGATGCCGTCTTCCTTTGGCGAAGGGAAAACCCCCCGCAGCATGTCCTCCTCCACCTGAGCCGAAGACAAGGGTCGCTTCCCCACTGCTGTGGGGGGGAGCAACCCAGGCAAGCCGGCCCTACGGGAGACCCCCAAAAACGGGGCGTCTCGCCCCCGTGGGGGGGTAGGAAAAGAAACAAAGCGGCGGACGAACCCTAGGCTCGCCCGTCGCCGCTGGAGCCGGAACCGGAAGGCTCTTCAGCTTTGAAACAGAGATGAGCACCACCGTCTAGAGTCGGGAACAACTAGCACATATGTGCCAGGTGAAACTTTACCTTTAATTTAAAACACTACAGTGTATTTATTATGACCTTTGAGCAGAAGATAAAAATAATCACTCTTACACTCTGTTTGTAATTGTTGGTTCAATTTCAATTCAATTCAATTTATTGAATTTCTAAACCGCCCCCTCTCCCCGAAGGGACTCGAGGAGGTGTACAGGAAATTAAGAACATCTAAAAACATAACAACACATAAATATTTAAAACCAAATTAAATAGTTAACCCTGTACTAAAATTTTGTAAAAAACGTTTAAAACTGTTCCCATTAAAACCTGATTAAAACAATTTGAACTTCAGACTGGGGCAAGAAGCATGAATTAGGCCAGGCCGGCCTGATAGAAAAAGTGGGTCTTTAATTTTTGGCGGAAGGAGCGGAGGTCCGTGGTAGTTCTAATTGAAACATCTGTAAAATCTTATAACAAAAATAAACAACTCTATGAATTCTATTGTAAAATAGATAAAATTTCCAGATTTCAACATTTGTTTTCTTAATATAAAATATAGAAGCCATAAACATAATTAAACTTGGAGTATTATAAAGGCAACCTCTCTGCAGAGAGAATATCACAGTATTTTCATTAATGTTGAAGGCTGAATATTCAAAGACGCTAAAGTGAATACTCTACAGATTATGCAGTATTGACGTTATGTAGGTATTTAGCCAAGACAAATATCAGTTTAAGCATTAAGTCATCTTATTTATTCAGACTTGAATTTCTGCTGAAATATATCTTGCTTCCAAATAGAGGCCAATGTTGGGAACCCATGATATCCAAAGCATGGATTAAATTGTCTCCAGGAGAGAAAAGTTCCTGTGTTCACCATTATAGCAACTACAGAGAAAATAATTGCAACATTCAAATTTATAACATAAAAACAAAAATCTATAAGTATCACAGTTGCATGCTTCTGGGCGTATTCCAGAGTATAAGCTATCTGAGACTTCCAGAAATCCATGGCCTGTAAATAAATACCAATATATCTGTGGAGTTTAAACTGTTCTATCTTACAATCATTAATCTGCGAGCTATACTTCATTAAACAATTAGAGAAGATCATGACTTTGGTCTTAAGAGTAATTAATGGCAAGTCTATCTTCTGAACAGCAAGAGCCAGAAGCCTGAAGTGCTCTTCTCACTGCTGTAGCTGTAAATGAAAAGAATGGCCACATCATCAATTTATAACAAAGTAAGAACATTTCTGTTAGCCACTGTTGTAAAATGAAAGCTGGATTCAGAGACTACTTGAATCAATGAATTAATATTAAAAGTTAAAGCAGGAAGGGGATTAAAACACTATCTAGTTTTAACACATACTAATAAACCAACTAATGATTATTATTTTTTTGGGAATACAGGTAAGTCAGGTTTGTTGAATATTAGATAACTTTGTGACCCATTGGGTCATCCTCTCAGAGAAAGGTAATGCAGTTTGACAGAACCAAAATTAAGATTAAACTTTAAATGGTAAAGGTTCCCCTCGCACGTATGTGCTAGTTGTTCCTGACTCTAGGGGGGAGTGCTTATCTCTGTTTCAAAGCCGAAGAGCCAGTGCTGTCCGAAAACTATTTCTGTGGTCATGTGGCTGGCATGACTAAATGCAGAAGGTGCATGGAATGCTGTTACCAAAGGTGATTCCTATTTTTCTACTTGCATTTTTACATGATTTCAAACTGTGAAGTTAGCAGAAGCTGGGACAAGTAACAGAAGCTAACTCTGTTACACGGCGTTAGGGATTCGAACTGCTGAACCACCAACCCTTCTGATCGACAAGCTCAGCATCTTAGCCACTGAACCACTGCGTCCCTAAGATTAAACTTTAGGCTGACCATTTTTTTTTTTTAACCTCAGTGCTGGATGATCCCAAGATCATTTAAAAATAATATATATCATAAATAGAAACATAATTGCAGTGGCAAATGAACTTCCATAATGAATCAATATTTACTTACCTACACAGATAAGCAGAATGACCATGGGCAGGCAAAAAAGCAGTGGGGAACGGGAGCAATTTCTTATTTCCTGCTGGTTTCCATTGACTTTGCTGGTGGGGAGAGTCAGAAATCACAATCATGTAACTGTTGAGATGCTGTGGCAGCTGCAACTTTGCAAATAGAATTGACCTTAACATTCAGAAAATTTCTATTCTACAGGAGTAATGGGTCCTGGTTTTTTAATGTTAGTGGATTTAATTAAAAATTTGTTACAACATAATGAACAAACAAACACAATGAGTACCGTGTCAGTAGTAGTTAGTAGTATATAGAAACCTTGTGATCAGATGCTCTGCATTTTCACAGATTAATATCAAAGTACTTGGCAGATTTATGCAAATGTTTCAACCCATGCGTCTCTGGTACTCCCTTAGTGCAATTACCCTTTTCTATACCACTGTACTGAGAAAGTTTCTCAGAGACATGGAGTGAAATTTCTGAAGAAAATCTGATTTATATCTCAATATTAATTTTTTGTAAAATATGACCACAAGATACATAAATTTGGCTGTGTTAAGTTATCAGCATTAAGTCACAAATGCAGAAAAGTGCCAGGACTTCACCTAGTACTGAAAGGACTAACTTCCATGGGAAGAATTCCACCTCCAGAGAACAGAAGATGCCAGGGAAGCCTCCTTAGAAAGTTGATATTTGAATAGGGAGAGATGTTCTCTTAAATATTAGAGTACTAAGTCATTTAATAACTCAAATATAATCATTTAAATATTTAAACTGGATTAATATTTCCTAGGCAGCCAATACAATTGTCATAACGGTTTTTCAGATAATAGTCTTCTACACTTCACAACTTTTGGGTCATTTTCAAGAACAGATTTATGTAGGATGCTTGGTAGTAATCCAAATGGGAAATTACCAGAACATGGATTATTACTACCAGGCTATTTTGGTTCCAAAAGAATCATTGTTACCAGACCTTATTGATCATTATTCAGTTTATTATTTCATTATAATATCAGTCCAATGCTTGCAACATGACTGTGATGGGGAAGATGTGATAAAATCTGGTGCTGAGTTGCAGGTTGGAGAAGTGAACAGACAAATCAGCACTGAATCTTCAGTATGCAGAAGAGAACTAGAAGGATCCTCCCTAAATCCTCATAGTATTTATCTGATTATTTTGCAGAATGTGCTTTGTTCTAGAAAGATTTCTGTCTATAGGCAAACATCAATAAATAAACTATGCTGAGCAATTCATCACATCATTCTTGGTTCCCAAGCCTGACATATATAGATCCAATTATTGTTGTTTAACAGTAATGGACATTTTGGGACTCTATAGTGTAGCAATCAGTGTAGCAGAAAGAGAACCACAATGGTTTCAAATAATCAACTAAGCAATATATCACGGTAGTAATATTACTGGAGATTTTCATTAAGATCAGCAGAGTTGGATTTTCTTATTTTTCTCCCAAAGTAGAGCAGCTGTTAGAGCAACCGAGTGCTAAATCCAGGTTTGGAATCTGGCTCGAATGATTCTAGATACAATACAATACAATAGCAGAGTTGGAAGGGACCTTGGAGGTCTTCTAGTCCAACCCCTGCCTAGGCAGGAAGCCCTATACCATTTCAGACAAATGGCTATCCAACATCTTCTTAAAGACTTGCAGTGTTGGGGCATTCACAACTTCTGGAGGCAAGCTGTTCCACTGACTAATTGTTCTAACTGTCAGGAAATTTCTCCTCAGTTCTAAGTTGCTTCTCTCCTTGATTAGTTTCCACCCATTGCTTCACATCAAGGGCAACATTAGGGTGGTCTGGGGATGAAACCTACAGCTGCATATCATCAGCATACTGATGGAACTTTACCCCAAAGCCCCAGATGATATTGCCCAGCAGCTTCACATAGATGTTGAACAGAAGGGGCGAGAGGACCAACACCTGGGGTACTCCACAAGTGAGGCATCTTGAGGACGACCTTTGCCCCCCGCCAACACAAACTGCAAACAGTCAGAGAGGAAGGAGAAGAACCACTGAAGTACATTGCCCCCCACGCATAATCCCTCCAACCGCCGCAACATGATACCATGGTCGATGGTATCAAAAGCCGCTGAGAGGTGTAATAGGACCAGGACAGAGGAACAACCCCTGTCCCAAGCCCTCCAGAGATCATTAACCAATGCGACCAATGCCATTTCCATGCTGTACCCAGGCCTGAAACCCGACTGGTAGGGATCAAGATAGACAGCTTCATCCAGGTACTTGGGAAGCTATCACACCACCACACTCTCAACAACCTTCGATATTTAAATGGTTGTCCACTAGGACTCCAATATCCCTTTCACAGTTACTACTATTGAGCAAGGTACCACCTATACTGTATCTGTGCATTTCGTTTTTGTTGCCTAAATGTAGAACCTTATTCTTTTCACCATTGAATTTTATTTTATTAAATATTAGATAGTGCCCAATGTTCAAGTTTGTCAAGATCCTTCTGTATCTTAAGTCTATCTTCTGGAGTGTTGGCTATTCCTGTCAGCTTGGTATCATCTGCAAATTTGATGAGTTCCCCATTTATCCCCTTCATCATTGATGTTGAAGAGTATTGGGCCTAAAACAGAGCCTTGGGATACTCCACTTCATACTTCCCTCCATGTAGATGCAGTTCCATTGAGGACTACACATTCAATGTAGCCAGTTGGTCAGCCAGTTACGAATCCATCTGGTGGTGATGCTGTCTAACCCACATTCTTCTACTTTATGTAGTAGGTTATGGTCTACCTTGTCAAATGCCTTACTGAAGTCCAAGGAAACTATATTGACGGCATTCTTCACTAATTTTGTCACATTATCAAAGAATGCAATAAAATTAATCTGGCATGATCTGTTTTTGACAAACCTATGTTGGCTTTTGGCTATTATTTTGTTTGCTTCTAGGTGTTCGCTAATTCGTTACTTGATTATCTTTTCCAGAATCTTTCCTGATATTGAGGTCAGGCTGATGGGTCTGTAGTTTCCTGGATCTATCTTTTTTCCTTTTTTTGAAGATGGGATCCACATCAGCTCTTTTCCAGTCCTTTGACAGTTCCCCGGTGTTCCAGGATCTCTGAAAGATATACTTCAGTGGTTCTGAGATCTTGTCTGCCAGTTCCTTCAGAACCCTGGGGTGTAATCTATCTGGTCCCGGTGATTTGAACTCATCTAGGATAGACAGGTGCTCACTTACTATTTTCTTCCCTATTTCCACTTGTGTTCCTAATCTGATTTTTATGGTGCTGTTTTTGATAGATTGGACTGTTTTATCCCGTTGTGTAAAAACAGATGCAAAAAAAAAAAAAGAGTTAAATAGTTCTGCTTTCTCCCTGTTGTTTGTCACCTTCTTGCCACTTTCTCAAAGATAATCCACGTCCTTGGAGAATGCATGGTTAATTGGTCACCATCCTTTCAAATATCTTATTCCTGAGATATTTATGACAAGTATATTGTTCTTAAGAATTTCAAGGTTGAAAGGTTGCACTATCACTTTGGCCTGTTCAATCTTGATTATACAAAGCAAATCTATATAAATAAAAATGTAAAATATTTTGTGCAAAGCCACTAATCTCAGAAAGTAGTGCACCGATCAGCACCAAATTTTCACACAATGTTTCCAAGAACTTCCGAAGCAATCATACGTACAAATTTTTGTGGCTGGCACACCTGTACTATGTGCAAGCAGCACAAATGTAAAAGGTATGCACTTCTAAGATTTTCACCTCCCTTAAGCTCCTCCCACCCGGCTGCTTCTGATGATGTGTCACACACACGTCCCTCACATTTCCAACGGTCGTTTCCTCAGCAACCGAATAAGTCTCCAATGTTCCCTCACACATGGCACACTCCAGTGTGGTCCATTTTTGGTCCCAGGAGGCTGCATGGTAGGTAGGTAGGTAGAGGGATAGAGAGAGGGGGGAAATACAGTAGGCAGGTAGGTAGGTAGGTAGATAGGCAGGTAGGTAGAGAGAGAGAGAGAAAGAAATACAGTAAGTAGGTAGGTTGGGGGTTATACGGTGGTTATGTGTATGTGTTTGGGTGTGCAGATGTAGATCTACACACAGATTGGTTGGCCATATAACCAGACTGGGCCACAGTAACGGGTGGCTGGGTACAGCTAGAACAAAATAGATCTATTCTAAGACCCCACCTGTTTTAGGTTAATAATGATGGAAAGAAACCACAATTGTGATGCTGAACATGAAATCCTGAGTTGGCACTATCAGGATGGTATTAATGCAGTGTGGAAATTTCCCATAGGTAACTTAGGAACTTAAACTGACTTATGTGGCAAATCAGCTACCCCTGCTAGAGAATTTGTTAGGGATCTTGTGAATAATTCATAATCTGAATTTCTGACTTCATATTTTCTCTCAAACACACTTAAAGACAGAATATGAGGACAACTCAATCTCATAGGATAGAAACCTCTATTTGGCATCCAGTTAGGTTAGTCTAAGATCAGGTATACGAATAGGCAAAATCAATTTAACCAATTCTTGGTATTATATCAGGTGGGGCTCTCTTCTGCATATCTGATCTTTCATTTAAAAGTAGCACCAGTGGTGAGAAAGTGAATGGCCTGATAATTTCAATCTGAAGATAAAGAAAAATGACCCAATTCCAGGATACCTTTCAAATATCCAAACTGAAATTTCCTTATTGCACTCTAATGATTTCTGTGCTTTCTCTTGTCTTCTCTTGTTCTTCTAGGAAAAACTTGGACAATGCCTATGTGGCATATGACACTTTCAATAATAAGAAACAAGAAGCACAAAATCAAAACAAACCTTTGGCCTCCCAGTCTCCTTAAGAAATGAAAGAAAATGTTTAATGTCACTCCTTCAAAGGAAATTTCACTTACAGCATCCTCATCACTTCAGGACAATGAATTTTCCATAACTTTGCTCCTATTTAGGATCTGATAGAAGAAATGAAAATGTAGAAACATGATCTTCAAACCTTTTTAGAAGCATCTGCTAAGTTTTTATAGTGCAACTATCTTCCCAGTACTATTCTTTAACAACTTTAAAAGCAATTTAACTGGGCAGGTATTCGTATTCTTCTTTACAAAGGTATTGTTCTGTATTATGAAAGCAAAAAGTTTCTGCATGTAGATTTAACTATTACAATATGATTAAATATGAAATATATTCATAGACTGCATCTTTGGAATAAAATTTTTATCTACAGACTCAACCTGTAAAGATCAAGGGCAATGCAAGCATACAGGAACCCAAGGTAAGCCTCTATGAAATTGTGTGTCTTGTATGTAGGAAAACTCTATTTCCAGTAGGGGGAGGTAAACAATTGTTAATATTTTTTTTTGTAGTCTTCTGTATTCCATGATGATTTATTCCTGAAAGTTGAGGACCCTTGAACATTAATGGTAGCTGTGACTATTCCAGTAATAAAGGGAATATTTAAAAAACCTGTTTCCTTTCAACAAAAGCAAATTCTCTATTAATGATCCTTCTATACTCAGTTCATATTGCTTTCCCCACTTAATTTAATTTATAAAATGTATATGCCACTTGACTCTGGGTGATTTGCACATTATCAAAACTTTTAAAAACAAGTAATGTTACAAAAAACCCAGAAGACACAAAACAAACAAGCAGAAGTGGCAGAGAAAACACTTGAATGGAACAAGCAAAAGGAATAAAGGAAACCCCAATCATTCTAACCAAAGCCCTAGGTAAAGAGCCATGTTTTTAGGTTTCTCTGAATCACAACAGGCTGTATTGTCTATAGATTGCATAGAATCACAATAGACTGTATTGTCTAACCACAATAGGGGACCTTTCAGATCACAGGGAAATCTTCATTCCAAGGGGAACTCCTGCTAGAGAGAAGGCAAACATCTCTGAAAGATGACATTAATTGAAGGAACTCAGAGCATACTAACCTTGCCAGATGAGATTAGTCGGGCGTATATTATGTGAGACAGACAGTCCCTCAAATAACCATATCATGTACCGTATTTTTCGGAGTATAAGATGCACCTTTTTCCCTTTAAAAAGAGACTGAAAATCTGGGTGCGTCTTATACATCGAATACAGCATTTTTTGCCTCCTGGAACCCCGCCCCCTTCACCAAACTGGCTTTGCCTAGTCTTATGGAGGCCTCCAGAGAGCTCCTGGGGGCTGGGGAGGGCAGAAATTAGCCTCAAACAGGCCGTTTCCCCCTCCCCCAGCACCCAGCAGCACTCTCTAAGCCTCCATAGGGCTATGCATGCAATTTATTTGACACAAAAATAGCCCATTTTTGCGATAAATGGGGCGGGTTTTTTGCTCATTTTTTACCCACCCCCCTCCCCCCAGGAGCACTCTGCAAGCCCTCCCCCAAGGCTAGTTATACTTTTTATTTGGAAAAAAACGGCCCCATTTTCACGAAGAAATGGGCTGTTTTGGAGAGGTTTGAGTGTAAAGGCTCCCCCCCCACCTTTCGAAAGGCTCTTTAACTGTTTCTGCGCCAGCAGAAACAAAGTCTTAAGGTTTGTCAGCAATTTCCTTCTCCAGGACATGGATAAATACACCTGGAAACATCAACCTACCTACCTAATCTCCCTCCCTCTCTCTCTACCTATCTACTGTATTTCTCTCTCTGTATTTCTCTCTATCCTTCTACCTACCTAACTACACACACACACACACACACACTCTCCCTACCTACTGTATTTCTCTCTCTCTACTTCTCTCTCTCTATCCTTCTACTTACCTACACACACACTCTCTCTCCCCCTACCTACCTACTGTATTTCTCTCTCTCTCTCTTTCTCTTTCTCTATCCTTCTACCTACATACCTACCTACCTACCTACCTACCTACCTACCTACCTACCTACCTACCTACACAGACACTCTCTCTCCCTACCTACCTACTGTATTTCTCTCTATTTCTCTCTCTCTCTCTATCCCTTTATCTACCTACCTACCTACTTTTTTTGTAATTTGCCTCTTCAAAACCTTGGTGCATCTTATACTCCGGTGAGTCTTATACTCTGAAAAATACGGTAGGTCTTCATAATTAATAACCAGCAGCTTAAATCAGACTGAGAATCAACCTGATAACCAGTGCCCATTACTGCCCATTGCATTCTGGACCAACAGAAATTACTAGACATTCTTTAAGGGCAACAACAACGGAGCATTGCAGATGCTAAACTGTGAAATGCCAAGAACAGGTGATGTCTGAATTCCCCACTCCCAATTTAGAAAAGGGTGCAATTGGCATACCAGTTTAAAGTTTGCAAAACCTACCTGGCCACACTGCCACCTGCTCATGGAGTAAGAACTCTGAGTCCAGAAATACTCCCCAAATTTAATTAAAATCATTTTAAAGAAAGCCTTACCACAAAACTAATACGCACTGGCCACATTTCTATTCTGCCATGTCCCCACTATGCATCCTTCATCTCATCCCTTTTTGATGTGTAAGGCAGATTTAAGTTGTCCCCAGTTATATCAGGGTTAATTTTCCTGGTTCCCACTTACTTCAATACTATGCAATGCAACCTCAAAGTGTGTAAGATTTTGTTAGTCTTTGACACCCATCTTCTTGGAAGGAAATCACTTAGCTGCAGTGACTTGAAACAGAGGCAATAGAGGCAAGATAGGAATTGGCAATGGGAAAAACAAATTTCATGCTGCTATAGTTTTCTGCCAATTCAGCAATGGTCGGATAGCACTCAACTCAGCAGTGGGAAAAGGTCCACAGTACAGCAGCTGGACCCAAGCATTGTGTGTTATATTGGCTTACTGTAGAGTATAACAAAAAGTTAATGTGGGTCTAACACTTCAAGAAAGGAACCAAAGTAACGAGTAATTTAAAACAAAATTAAAGCACACACACACACACACACACACACACACACAGGAACATAAGGTGAACACAAAATAAAAATGGCAAATACAGAATGGAAAAACAAAAGTAATGTTCCTTGCTGGACTTTCTGCAAGAAACAAGAACAGTTAAAGGCAATAAAGATTTTATTGGTTAAGAGAAATATATTTAGTGCATTCTTCTAGGATCCTAGGAATGTAATTTGATTATCTGACAGGCTTATAATTTTGTTAAGTGATCCCCCCCACTTTATTTTGTTCTTATTATTACTCTCTTTCATTGCCTGATCTCATTTCTTTGCATAATTTATATTTCATTGAGCCAAGTGCCTCCATTTTGAAGAGGCCATATGGAGAATTCCATGAGTATCCTGGGAGCCAGAAATATGCAGTGATTAACTGCAGTTTCAGTTATTTGTTGCAAAAATGAAAGGAACAATGAAATAAAAAGCTTCATAAGGCAATTTCTGTGTCCTTGTGGCTGTCCTTTAGTGATGCTATGAAAAGGATGGCTTTTGAATTGGTAAAGGAAATCAAAGAGTCAGCCATTACATAAAAAGCAGAAACAAAGGGAAAATGGAATAGCTCAACGCAACCAGAAAGGGAGGATATTAAAAAGAAAAGTCTGTTAAGAGATTATATGAAAACAACTTTCAAGATACTCAACTCATCTATAATTGAGTTAATGGACACATTTACTGTTCTCTATTTTTATAAAGTCTGATTATTAAAAGTAGGCTTGTGGGGGTGGCAGGAAAGAGGAGAGAAAGCTTTGTAATGTTTCACTGACTAACAAAATTATGTCCTCCAAACTTGACAAAAGCTACCATTCCAAAACACAATTGCCAAGGATCTTTATTTCTAGTAATTATGTTTACCATTTCCATTAGCCTCTTTGGAAGAAGTAGACATTCACACGATTATATTTATTGTGATGTTCAATTGCAAGGATGGTGTAAAGTAATCTCTTTTAGTTTTTTGAAAAGTTTTCCAGTGATAATTTCTTCTTCTTATGTTGCATGCTACTCTGAGATCTCTCTGCTAAGTCCTCGACTTGCGACCAGTCCCAAAGTCCTCAACTTATGACCAGCCGCAAGTCCTCGACTTACAATTGACAGCTGGCAACAGCTCAGCCACGCCTGATTGGCTGAGATGCGGTTGGCTAAGCGCGGGCTGTCTGCAGCAATCCTATTGGCCCCCTGCTTGACAGCTCTAGAATAAATAGCTGTCAAGCAGGGCGAGGTGCTGAATTCTGTATATAGTTGCTGTTTGATAGTTCTGTTTAATAAATAGCTGTTCTACTTACCTCATGTCTCTTCAATCAGCTCAGAATCCAACACTCTCAAAACAAAAATTGTTTACAATCATAATTATCATTCTTACATCTCTATTTCTTTCTGTCTACTGCCAATAAAAAAAACTTAACAGACTTTAGAGCAGTAGAAGACAAGTCATATTTATATATATTCTCAGGATGGATTCTTTCTTTCAAATTTTATTATATACTGGAATATTTGTATAATAAATTAAATTAAATTCAATTCATTATATAGGTAGTCCTTGACTTACAGCAGTTTGTTTAGTGACCTTTCAAAGTTACAATGGCACTGAAAACTGTGACTTACGACCATTTTTCACAGTTACGACCTTTGCAGCGTCCTTATGATCCTGTGATCAAAATTCAGATATTTAGCAACTGGTTCATATTTATAACAGTTGTCCCAGGGTCACGTGATCACTTTTTGCAACCTTCTTACAAGCAATGGGGAAGGCAGATTCACTTAATAACCATATTACTAATTTAACAATTACAGTGATTCATTTAACAACTGTGACAAGAAAGATTGTAAAATGGGAATAAGCTCACTTTCGAATTGGCTCGCTTAGCAACAGAAATTTTTGGCTCAATTGTGATCATAAATTGAGGACTACCTGTATTTTTCAATGGAAGTTGTGTCCTTTACTCAGGTATCTAAAAATCTCTCTTCAACATTATATTATTCAAAATTTTCTATATTATGGTTTGTGACAATCCAGCCTGAATCTTGTCATGATGATGCTGAGAAAAGATATCTAATGGTGATCAGGATAACTATATTACATAAACTGGTAGTCTCTTTTAACTAGGTCATTTAGGAGAGTGAGTGATATCCTTACTGCTTATACCGGGAATACAACTTTTCAACATAAATGTTGTGCACGATACTTAGAAAGCATGCTGGCAGTGTAAATATGCCATGTGCACATATATCTCTTTGCTTTACTGCTGAACCTATAGGTTGAGTTGTGCATCAAGGAACATATCTTCTGGTGTATCAAGACACATTGCTGTTCATGTGACTTTTTATAGCATCTGTGTACATATCTGTAACTGAAAAAAGAGGTTGGCAAAACAAGGTTACTGTTCTTTTCTGTTGGCTTCTAAACACCATTCTACCTAGTAACAGTTGCTAGGAAAAATAAAATTTCTACAAACTAAAGATCAGCAGATGTTCAACTAGATGTGTAGCTTATGCATTGGATGAACAAATCAGGCTGATTCCCAGGCACTCAGGAATGATTTACTTTAAAATGTAGATTAAAGATGATCATGTAAGCCATGTAGTCAATACCTTATGTATTTGTCTTCTTGCATCTGGGAAACCTTATTCTTGTGAATTTCAAGGAAATTATTGTTTCTGTCAAGCAGGACAATGTGTCACAAAACCACCACTGACTGAAGACATATAACTACATCATCAGAACCATAATGTGAAAAAAACCAACTGTGGAGCTAAACTTATTTAACAACATGCAGAGGCAGTAATAAACTTCATAAAAGAAATAAATCCTGATCTATTAGGAATTTGAAAGGCTCCTGAAGAAATGAGAAAGCCTCCAAGAAATGAGAAAATTAATAAAGGAAACAAAACAACATGCATTTGGTTTTACTCTAACAAGGCTATAATAATGGGAGGATAGAATCAGCAAGAATGATTTGGATTTATTTTATAAAAGGAAATGTGGGCACCAGAAACAAACACTCAGGCATGGGAGATGGAATAGCAGTTTTGAAAATAGTATAGAGTAAATGTGGCACCAATAATAATAAAAAATAAGCTTGAAGATGCTCAACATACTTATTCTAAGAATTATGATAAATTTGCTTTAAAATGCTTCAAAATGGATTTTAAATTTGAATGAAGCAGTAAAGAAGGCCCGCCCAGGGGAAGGGCCTTCTCTGTGATGGGCCCGACCCTTTGAAATGACCTTCCCCCTGACATTAGAACAACCACGGACCTTCGCTCCTTCCACCAGAAACTCAAAACCCACCTGTTTCATCTAGCCGGCCTGGCCTAATTCCATGCTTCCCACCTCAGTTTGTAATTTTAAATTATTTTATTTGGTTTTAAGGTTAAGTTTTTAATTTTTATAAATTTGTACAGAGGGTTATTTAATTTGGTTTTAGTTTATATGTACTGTTGATTGTGATAATTTTTAATTTTACCTGTACACCGCCCCGAGTTCCTTCGGGGAGAGGGGACGGTCTAGAAATCCAATAAATAAATAAAATAAATAAATAAATATATGTTAAATTTTCATGATAATGTTGACTATAAAAAGTTACTCAAGATCACAAGCAATCTCTTAAAGAACACAAGAATACTTGATTCATTTTCTTTAAAAAAAACATAGATGTAACAGAGACATTTGCATGAGAGCTTGATAGAAGTTTTGAGATCAGAAGATTATAGAAAAGCTAGGTTAAGCTGTGTTTTAAGTTTTTGAATTGTGCCATGTCAGTATAAGTATTTTGTTGGAGTGTGCCATAAATCTACCAAATTTCTTCAAGCAGTTATCCTACCAACCATATAAAGACTTTTCATCTTTCTACTCTCAGTGCTAAAGGCTAAGACACATATTTTATCTCTTTCCATGGTCTATCTTCTTTTTAGACTTGGGCTTTGTGGAAAAATAATTAGGCTACTTGGTCAATTAGATTACAAAGAAAGTAGAAAGAGATAGGACAGTTATGTTTTCCCATTTTTTCACAATAGCTATTATTTCCAAGAACCTTTGTAAACAACTGCTCAATGGATCAAAGGAATGAATAGTGCTATGACTAGCTTAAAACAAAAAACATAACATTAGTAATACTATATTTTATTTTGTAAAATGCAAGTGTGATAGCTTATAGTTGTCAAGTTAATAATAGGCTGGCTTAAAATGATTCCTTTGTTTTGTCAGATTTTTATCAGTATATTTTTAGCTTGATGAAAACTGCTTTGTTTTGTTGTATGGTTTTTCTTGTTAATCCTGAGAGCCTGGAAGGATTTAATATTCAAAATTGTAATATAAACATAAGGAAGGATTTTTCTAATATATTCAAGAAAATGTATACTTGCATTTTCCTTTCCAAGTCTAACTTTTGAAATCATGGACTGGAAATCAAGTCAGAAATTGGTCTACGTTATCACTAAAATGTCACATGGTGAGATTGTAGCCTCTTAAATAGAAAAGAGCATGTTTCAATTTTATAATGGCAAAATAAAATACATGACCTGTGGACATTTGAAAAAATGATTTGCCAGTGCAGTCTCTACCAGGGGTGGGTCCCAGCAGTCACTACTGCTGGTTCACTCTTCGCTGCTCCACACATGCTTTGTGCACTTGCGCAGTGCAATAAAAATTGTTCTGCATGTGTACAGAAGCCAAAAACAAGATGTTGGCGCCTATAGCGTCACCGGGAGAACCAATTCAGGGGTATGGCATGCCGGCCTGGGTTGTTGCCGATTCCATGTATGTTATTTTAGGACATGGGATTTTAGCACAGGAAGGAACTAATTTAATCTGTTTTAATTTTGCTATGTATGTTGTATATTTATTGTTTTTATTTCCCCTGTGCACCGCCCCGAGTCCCTGTGGGGAGAGGGAGCGGTCAATAAATTTGGCTATTATTATTATTATTATTTATTATTTTCCGCTTTTAACATCAACACTTTTTAATTATATCTTAATGTCAGTACTTTTTAACATATTATAACAAGTAATGTGTATTGCTTGTCTTTGACCATAATAAAGATTTATACTATACATACTAGCGACCCAGGCTGCAA
Source organism: Rhabdophis nuchalis (assembly GCA_039707465.1). Lineage (NCBI taxonomy): Eukaryota > Metazoa > Chordata > Lepidosauria > Squamata > Natricidae > Rhabdophis > Rhabdophis nuchalis. The sequence continues at coordinate 41,816,067 of CM077647.1, read as the reverse complement.
AACCACTACTGATTCGACTGAACCGATCCAAACTGATAGGAACCATTGGTCTCTACACTGAACACTCCTGTGAATTGAAATTGCTTTTCAAATATTGAAACCAACAGATTAGCTGTAGAAGCAATAGAACGATAGAAACAAATTTCTAACAATGCAGCAAATTATTGGCCATTGCAGTAAACATTACTAAAAGAAGATAGTTCCCTAAAAGTATGTAACAGCCATTTGATATCAGCTCTCATATGAACATAATGTTCTAGCTGTATACTAATACTAAATAAGAATTTTCAATATTTTGAATATTATTTGAAAAATAGATTATTATTATTATGGTTGGTTGCATAATCAGCCAGGGGTTTAGACTGGATTGGGCATTTTTAACATTGAGCTCTGCCTAAGGACCTGGGATAGACAAATATTGATATCTGATGGCTTTAAATATACTGTTGAAAGCTCTAAATAAAGCTGCTTTTGCAATTGACTGATGATTTTATCAATGCTGATGATGTTCAAGTGATGCTCCAGTTGTTTTGGGATTGCATCCAAGGTAATTACTATTGATACAATCTTTGATTTATTTTGCCATAAAAGTTGGTCAACTGTTATTTGTAGGTCCTTGTATTTTTTATTTTATTTTGTCCAATTCTTTCTTTTATATTCTGCTGGCTTCATCCAGCATGCCACATCCACCGCCTTTCTTATCAAAATGGTTAAGTCAGGGATATTATGTGGTAAGGGTTTGTAGTTATCACTCTAAAATCACAAAGCAGTATCTTCTATATCAGTGGTAGTCAACCTGGTTCCTACTGCCCACTAATGGGGGTTCCAGCTTTCATGGTGTGTGGTAGGGGTTTTGTCCGATACTGAAGCACTTTCCTTTTTTAAATTTAATTGACTTCCCTACTTTATAAATCACCATTACTGTGGAATCAGTGAGCGGTTAGAAAATTTTATTACTAACAGAGATACAAAAGTAGGCAGTAGGTATAAAAAGGTTTACTACCCCTGTTCTATATTATCTATTACTTTATCCATTTTGTGGTTCCACCAGTTCTTGTTTGCTGGCAAGTGGTATTTCTTTCAGAAAATTCAATGCACTTTGTTGCTACTTTGCTAGGTTGTTGTTTGTAGTCAGTTTGGGAGATCATCTTGCTGACTAAGTGGTCTGCTTTTCTTTAATTTTTTTGTAAAGACTATTGCTGTCTGTTGTTATCTTCTGAATTCTGGATTTGTATGCATTTCTTCTTAAGGTTTGGTCTTATGCAGTATGAATTAGTCCCTCTGCCTCTTTCTAAAACTTTATTGTACTTAGCAATTATCAGATTTTGTTATTAACTAGTTAGCCTTTTTAAATACACTGATTATGTAATAGATTTCTTTGCCATGTCTCTTTTGTATCCTTCATTACAGTGGTGGGTTTCAATTTATTTTACTACAATTCACTTGTGTGTGCTTGTACACAGAAGCTACCAGGCAGGTAGATGGAGCCTCCTGCTGCCACCACTACCAGTTCACCCAGTTTGGGGGAAACCAACAGAAACCCACCTCTGTTTCATGGGTCTTTTTTTGTAGCTCAGTTTAGTCTCTTAAGTATTAAGTAAGTACTCATGATATACTAGCTTCTGTGCACCATCTTAACTGTTTTTCAGATATTCATTCAATGCCTTTTTTTTCTTCAATTGTCTTTCAAGCTCACTTATTTTTCTCGTTATATAGTGTCTAGTAACATCATTGCATGGATGGGCATGATTATTTGCCTTTATTTTTTTGGTCTTTCTATCCAGGGTTTTCAGTTCTGCTTGAATTCAGTCCACTATTCAATCCATGTTTTAATTATTCAGATAGCCCAGGTATTCATTGTTTTGATAGTATTCCCTCCACTGGAGTTTAATATCTTATTCTCTCTCATGTTGTATTCACTTTTAACCTTCTTCATGACCTTCTTCAGTATGCATGTTATTGCCATCTTGAAAGATGCCCATGTATTTGTAGTGATCTTCATCTAGATTATTGATATTTCCAGAAGACATCTTGATTCTTTCAGTTTTCACTATTTTGCCTCTATTGATGGTAAGAGTGGCACATCTGTCCAGTCCAAATTCCATTTTCTTGGCTGTATGTATGGATTGTTGAGCAGCAGCTCTATTTCAGATGATATATTTTCATATAGATCGTTGATGGAGGTGGGATAGGATTTGCAGAAGATTTTTATGTTTGATAGACATGAACTGGGTTATTCAGTATGGTTGATAGATGAATCAATGCACTGACAAAGAGTACTGGTGAAAGTGAGTCTCCTTGAAAGATATCTATCTTGATATTAACCATACCCTATCTATCAACACTGACCAGTGACTATGTCTTCTATTTTTTCATTGATATTTCCATAAGATTCCGATATTTCTACTGATTCTTGTTGTTGTTGTTGTCCAGGTACTTAAGTTTCCTAGGAATATTGCTTTCATATTAGATATACCCTTGCCATTTCCTGTGCATCTGTTGCCAATTATTCTTAGTCATAAATATTCTGTTTCGTTTCTGATAGCATTACATAACATTCAAAGTGACCTAAGTAAATATTGCATTTTGCATGCAAACTTCATGTAGATTACATCATTGTGATTCAAATGCATGGCTATAAATTGTAACAGCATTATTTCTGAGCATTTCATTCTGTTTTCAAATATGTTATCATGACTGGCTCCTGCTTTGCAACAGTAAATTGTTTGACCAAAAGATGGCAGCACTCCATGCTATTTTGGCTTTTCATTGTCCTGTCAATCTATAATTTTATGGCTTTTAGAGTCTGTATCTATATATCCATTTTAATGGTCTCTTTCAATGTTCCTCCTGAATAGAGAGTTACTAATATCAAACAGTAGAAAGCCATGCTACAATATTTTCAGTCTGAAAACTCAGTTTGCAAAAGAATTAGCACCCAAGACAGAATCAGTACTTGCAGAGGGAAAAGAAACCCACGTTTTTTTCCTCTGCAGAAAAGTTAGGTAGGTGACAATCCTGTTTTGAATTCTGTCCCATACTTATAGAATTATTGCGTTTTATAGGATCACTTGTTTTTTTTTTAAAGAGTTATGTTCACAGGACTTATTTTTCAGATGATTCTTATTCTTCAATTACAAAGATCAATTCAAATTTCATATCATCTGATTTGCCATCTATACAATATTTATGTTCTGAAAATGTGTAGTAATAATGCTTACATGTGTAAACCTGAAATGGATGTGTGCCAGAGAATTGTAAGAGAATTCTCCTTTTCTTGGATTGGCGATGATTGGCTGAATGACTGACTTACATGTTTGCTGTATTTATTTATTGAGTTTACATGCTACCAAATCAACCAGATTTATTGTGGCTTAGAAAAATAAAACAATTACATTGAATATATCATAACAGAATGATATATTCCAGTTTACTAATAGCTCCTTTAATCAAATCTAGAAAAGGTGCCATGTATAGTAGTATAGTACAACCCAAAGTATCCAAGAAAGAAATTGAAAAATCAAAATAGTGTCCATTACTGCATGATTGAGTCTTGCTTCTTCTTTTTTTTACAGGCATTACACATAACACATATAAAAAAAGAATTAATGTTCTATTGTTATCTGCTTGAAACCATCACTGTCCTGTTCATCATGGGCATATTCCCAATGTAATACATTATTGAGGAATTATTGTGGATTTAAATAGAATTCTATATCAATAGTAAAATATATACTGGATCAAACCAACGAGGAAAATGAAACATGAAATATACATTCCAAAATATAATAATATAAAAACACATTTGTTAGGTTTTAGATGCCACAAGGCTGTTTATTATATGGTAAATCACTGTGGATTTAGGAAAGATTATTTTTTCACGTGGTGGAAAACGTGATGACTCAGTGGCTTAGAAGCTGAGCTTATTGACCAGAAAAGTCAGCAGTTCAGCAGTTTGAATCCCTAGCATCGCATAGCAGAGTGAGTTCCTGTTACTTGCCCCAGCTTCTGCCAACCTAGCAATTCGAAAGCATGTAAAAATGCACCTAGAAAACTACCTTTGGTGGGAAGGTAACAGCGTTCTGTGCACCTTCGGCATTTAGTCATGCTGGCCACATGACTATGGAAAAGTCTTTGGACAGTGCTGGCTCTTAGGCTTTGAAACAAAGATGAGCAATGTCCCTAGAGTCGGAAACAACTAGCACATATGTGCAAGGGGAACCTTTATCTTTATTTTTTCATATTCTATCTCCAGATTGTCTTTAACAATGTCACATGTTTTCCAAATATACCCCAAAATTATTGAAATTGGTCAGGTTTACTAAAAGGTAGGGTTCCCTGATAGGCAAATTGGAAACTTAGGCAAAGATATTAATGTTCCTCTGATAGTAAAAAATGTGAAAATTTCCATCTGAAATTATGAGCATCAAGATCATCCAAGAAATGTATGCAATCAATTATCTGTTTTCAGTTTTATTTTAGTAATAATAATAATAATTAATAATAATTAAATAAATTTCTAAACCGCCCCCTCTCCCCGAAGGGACTCGGGGCAGTGTACAGGGAAATTAAAAACATCTAAAACCATAACAATACATACATAATTAAAACCGAATTAAATAATAACCCTGTACTAAAATTTATAAAAACATTAAAAACTATATCCCATTAAAACCAAATTAAATAATTTAAACTACAGACTGGGGCGAGGAGCATAAATTAGGCCAAGCCGGCCTGATGGAACAGATAGGTCTTAACTTTTTGGCGGAAGGAGCAGAGGTCCGTAGTAGTTCTAATATCGGGGGGTAGGTCATTCCAAAGGGTCGGGCCCATCACAGAGAAGGCCCTTCCCCTGGGCGTCGACCGCTGGCATTGCCTAGCGGACGGCACTCGGAGAAGTCCCTCTCTGTGGGAGCAATGTCAGCAATACAAAGTTATGCAATAAGAATACACTTTGCTTGCCAAGCGAGTCCATCTGATTTCACAATTATAACTTTAGAATCACAATATGGAGGTTGTTGTTGATCAATATCAAAGGAAGTAGGTTAAAGTTCCATTATTAGGATGCATCATTACATTTTAAACATTTATTTGAATTGTCTTTGTATAAATTATATGGTTTTGATTACATTTCTTTTGTGCACTCAAATATTTCACTGCATGGAAAATATTGCATATCATTTAAGTGTGTGCATGAGAATCTCAAAAAAATTTCCACTAAATGCAATGAAAAGTGGGCAATTGATAATCTTATTAAATTTTGCCAGAACAGGGATGATATCTGAGTAGCAATTAATGGAAGTTCATTTTAATTCATTATTAACAGCCACCTGCCCATGCCAGCAAATAATCCAGCTTCTTAAATGACATTCCTGTGAAATCTCATCTCATTTTTCATGATTGTCCCCAAAATGTCACTCTGAGCAATTATTAATATGTAGGGCATCAGGCAGTTTAATCCCCAATTGAACTCAAAACTAGATAGAACAGAAGGGTAATAAAGGACATTATGTGTTATCTAATCAATTGTTAGTTATCCATTTTACTAAATAGGGTATAACTTAGGGAACTAAGAAGTTTAGTAGATTCATAATTAATATATAGGAATAAACCATTTTTCCTGAGGTAAAATAACATTAAAAAGTAGAAACTTTTACAGAATCTATCTTTTTATAAAAAGAAATTCCTTATAGGGAAACTGTCTAGGTGTTATGGAAGACCAGGATGCTTCAATAGCGGCCTTCAGTTCTTCGGCATTGTTTGGTCTCATGCCTCTCATCTTTCTCTTGGCAATGCCCCATAGATTCTCTATGGGGCTCAGGTCAGGCAAGTTTGCTGGCCAATCAAGCACAGTAATCCCAGGTTTTGATGTTTTTGGCAGTGTGGGCAGGTGCCAAGTCCTGCTGGAAGATGAAGTCAGTATCCCCATAAAGCTCGTCTGCGGAAGGAAGCATGAAGTGCTCCAAAATCTCGTGGTAGACAGCTGCATTGATCCTGGTCTTAATGAAGCACAGTGGTCTAAAGTTCTGTTGCTCAGTGGTCCAAAGTCCTCTTTTCTGATGAGACCAACTTTTGCATCTCATTTGAAAACCAAGGACCCAGAGTATGGAGGAAGAATGGAGAGGCACACACTGCAAGATGCTTGAAGTCTAGTGTGAAGTTTCCATAGTCTGTGTTGATTTGAGGAGCCATGTCATCTGCTGGTGTTGGTCCACTGTGCTTCATTAAGTCCAGGGTCAATGCAACTGTCTACTAGGAGATTTTGAAGCACTTCATACTTCCTTCCGCAGATTAGCTTTATGGGATGCTAAAAGTGTTTAAAAGTGTTTAAAAGTGACTAATGACAGATATTGGTAATGGTCATTTATTGGGAAACCCTTGGATCAAAATGTTTGCTAGGCAGGTTTTATATTACACTTCCTCATTTAGCAACCACAATTTACTCCTTAAATTAGAAATGAAATGGTCGATAAGCAAGCATGTGACTAAGGGAAAATGTGACTAACAGTGGGAGTTTTTAAGAAGAGATTGGATAACCATTTGTCTGAAGTGGTGTAGGGTTTCCTGCCTAAGCAGGGGGTTAGGCTAGAAGACCTCCAAGGTCCCTTCCAACTATTCTATTCTATTCTATCCTATCCTGAATTATCACCACAAATGATTGGACAAATATAGGTTAACAACATTTTTTACTACAGCTATCATTATTTTTATTAATTCTTCTGCCATGTTATTTTAGCCAAATTATTTCAGTGATTCTCCTAATTTTTTTTCTCTGCAGTAACTGGGCACAATATTTTGCCAGTTGTTTTAATGGACTAGTTTTGAAGCTGAATCTTAATATTTCATTCTAGTTCAAATATAAATATTTCCATGCAATAGAATTATAGGTAGGTCTATTTTATGTATAAAATCAAAGCCCTGTTATATTAAGGCGTGGCTGTACAAAAGGGGACTTAACAGCAAATGGTGCCATGAAATCACCATGAAGAGAAGACTTTGGAAAAGGCTGCACAAGGCTCATAAACCACAGGTTGTCTTCTCCTTGACTTACAGCTCATGTGGGTCTCTTGAGAATGAAATATTATTGGAATATTTTCAGATAATGTATCACAATGTATTCCAAATAACAAAAAAAATCAAATTAATTCCTATGGTAGTTTAAACTCTTGTGCAAATTATCTTTAAAACATTACACTTTTCTGGATTTAGGTACATATGCAATTTTGAAATTTAAGGCTCATTGTTCCTACTCCAATCTATTGTTACAGCTACAGTATGTAAATATTAGCCCAATTAGGTGCCATGTAGTGTACTTATTAGCAGCTTGATGGAGGCTAAACTTATTGTTGTGATGGGTTTATTATTTTTTAATATTTTCTTGGTGAAAAAAGGAGAAGGCACAGGAAGACTCCTTGAGCCATCACTGAGTCTGTCATATCATTTTTCTGTTCTGTTTTTCACAGTGAGATTAAAAGAACTCTCTCTCACACAGGAAATACTAAAAATGTTTGATGAAAAAATGTAATTGTAGCTGGGGAGAAGGGTCAGAACTATCACCAGTGAGTGTGGCTACTGTTTGCCATCATTAGAAGAGAAGGACATCTCTAGTTCTCAGGAATGTAGAAAACATTGAGAGCACTGCTTGGTCTTTGAGGTGAAGCACAAGAGTTGCTAGGCACAACAATACCCACAATGGCTGTCCCAGTGGATCCATTCCTTTGCACTGCCAGAGAATGATAGCTTCCCCACAAGCATATTGCCAGAAACTAGCCATTGTGAAATAGAGAGATAAGAGAAAGGCTAAGGCCCATAAGCTGGGGTAAAAAATAAATGATGAGTACAGGGAAGGAGTAACCATTGGGAGAATTATACATCGCGTTGTCCTCAGCCAACTCTAGAAGTCATTATAATTATATCTCTAAATGCATATCACTGGAGGTGTTGCCCAATATCCATATTTGCATCCTTTGGAGCAATAAAATATTTAGCTAAACACTACTAACCTTTCACTGCAAGAAAAAAATATGAGTTATAATGAATATGCATATTGCTAGTTTCATATTGCTTCTTTCATGAATCAAAAATAGGAGCATAATTATTTCAATATAGTTTGTACAGCAGAACACACAATAGGCATATAATCTGTCATGCCTTAAAGGCATAAGCAAACAAAATCTTCTGATCATGATTTATTTATGTTTGCTTCACTATAGTCATACCAGGTTTTGTCAAGTTGTGCATGACAGGCAAACAGGAAACACGAGCTACTTGGATTTTTGGAAAGATCTTTATTGTTAGTAGAGTAATGTAACAGATCCTTGCTAATACCTGCTAAAGTAGTTCTCCAGAGCAATTTGTATTCAATGGCAAGAAATTCAATGGTGAGAAATTCAATGATGGAAAAAAATAAATTTCTACATTTAGACAAGAAAAACCAATTGCACAGGTATAGAATGGTACCTGGCTCAACAGCAGTAGCTGTGAGAGGGATCTTAGAGTGCTAATTGACAGTCAATTAAATAGGAGCCATCAATACAGCCTAGGATAGCCAATGCAGTCCCAGGCTGTATTAACAGAGGCATAGAATCAAGATCTACAGGTTCAGTGGCTAAGACACTGAGCTTGTTAATCAGAAAGGTCAGCAGTTCAGTGGTTCAAATCCCTAGTGCCATGTAATGGAGTGAGCTCCTGTTACTTGTCCCAGCTTCTGACAATGTAGCAGTTTGAAAGCATGTAAAAATGCAAGCAGAAAAATAGGGACCACTTTGGTGGGACGGTAATAGCATTCCGTGTGCCTTTGTTGTTTAGTCATACTAGCCACATGACCATGGAGACATCTTCGGACAGCGCTGGCTCTTCAGCTTTGAAACAGAGAGGAGCACTGCCCACTAGAGTCAGGAACGGCTAAAGGAGAACCTTTACTTTTACTTAGAATCAAGATTATGTGAAGTTTTAGTACTGCTTTATAATGCCTTTGTAAGATCATCCTTGGAATACTGCATCTAGTTTTGTTTGCCATGATATAAAAAAGATGTTGGGATCTAGAAAAATATATAAAGAAGAGTTCATTAAGACTGATGACCAGATGGTTATTGCCACCTTCTTAACCAGAATAGTGCAAGCAGAAATAGAGAGCTGTAACAGGAGCTTTTTTGGGGGGCTGGGGGGGTGCACGACACAAAAATTCTTTTATTTCTATTTCCTGCCTTAGTCATAATTTACTTACAATCCAGAAACCATATATTATCGGGAATTACCAGGAATTTTGCCATGTTGGTATCAAAACTTTATAGTTAAATCTATTCAGAAATTTCTATGCTCTGCTTCTAGCCATTAATCTTAAATTTATTAATTAATCATTAATTTTAAATATTAAATAAAGCCATTATTTAAGTAAATAAGCTCCTACGGTCCAGGATACTAAGATGCCACTAAGATACTAAGATGGAAGGCAGTCGGCAAGGTTGAAATTTAACCTAGTCCTTTCCCTTAATTGGCTGCAAAAAGGGCCATGTTTCCTATAAGAGGAAAAAGAAAAATTTCTCCAGTAAAATGGGCCTCCAATGAACATTCCAAGGGAAGGAAGCATCATCATTATGGGAGTAGGGGTAAGGATTAGTAAAGCTGCTCAAAGTTACTTTAATGAATTTAGCTCTTGGGAATCACAGCTTTTTTGGCATTTGGCTTTGGTGCAGGACTGCATTTTGTGGAAATTTGCAGCAATTGATAAATTCTGGTCTTTGGTTCTCTAGAACAGTGTTTCTTAAAGTGGCCTGAAGACTTCTGAGTCTCCAAAGACCTTTTCAGGGTCCATCAAATCAAACTTGTTTGCCAGCATACATTGTACAGGAATGCAACATTAAAATTCCATCAAACAGTTGTGAGAAGTGATAGTGACAGCAAATGCACCAATATTAACTTTTAATACTATAATTATTAATAAATGAAATCCAAAGCTCTTTTAGGATCTTCCATGAATTTTAAAAGTGATACTAAGGAATACTAATAAAAAAAATGTTTAAGAAACATTCTGGCAGATATTGCAGTTTTAGTGATGATAAAAATCAGGAGTGGGCCAAACCAAAAGGTCAATAAACATCTTGTTCCATTTTCTTTTTGATTTAAGTTTTTAAAAACTTTTTTTATTTTGTGAAAGCTAACATGTTTCAAAGCATGTTTCACACCTCTACCATAAAATTTTGTTTCAGTTGGTTTGTTGTAAATTCAGGGTCCTAAAACATTCACAAGGTATGAAGGGTATTTATGGTTGAGTGAACATCCCTTCTTTCCTTTTTATGAATCCCTATCCTGAGTCCCTATCCCACGGTTTATACTTGTTTTAACTTTTTTTTTAATGAAGAATATGCTCTAGTAGCCAAAGGGCAGAATGAAAGGGAGTTGCTATGGTAACTAGAGGCCTGTAATCTACCCCAGTGGTTCAACGCAAACTGGTAAATGTTTCTCAGTTATCCATTCTGGCAGTACAAGAGAAAGCCTGCCCCAAAGCCACCCAGAAAAGCTTCTATGCCTAAGGAAGACTAGCATTTGGATCTCTCCTCTACTAATCTTGAACTTTGATCACTACACTATCCTGAGTTTCAAAGCACGCACAAACAACATACAATACACAAACAATTCATTCTAAAATTCCTTCTCATCTCCAGTCTTTTCTCCTCTCCATGAAACTAAATGCAAACTTTGGGGTTGTATGTGCCCTGAAGTCAATTTTATTTCTTGGTGCCCAAGCAGTTTTCTTTGGAAATGGTTTGCCACTGCCTTTTTTCTAGCACTGAAAGAGGATCACCAACCCACTAAAAGTTGCCAGCCTTGTTTTATGCTAAAATGTGAGTGGGAACTTATAGTCTGTTGCTTTCTATCCCAATGCCCTCAACAATTCTATCAAATAAACTCTCAAATATACTAATACTGATATACTACTTCTGAAATTTTTCCATATTGGGAGAGTGGAAGACACACAACATTCCATAATGAATGGATTGTAGACTTTATGCATCTCGCTCTCCCTCCCCCAGTTTCCTCCTTCCTTTCATCTAGAACTATAAATTGTTGCTCTTTGCATTTTTTCTTGTGGAATTCTTCACCAATCAGAATTCAGCAAAATAGTCAGATGGAGAAATAATGCACTATGATTATTATAGAATAGTCTAGTTAACATCCACATAAAAGCACATAAGCATGTTAAACAACACATTCTTTATTGGAGTATGTTGTTAATAGATTGCATTGCTTATGAAGACTGATCACATGTATTTAGATTATCAACTGAAAAGTGTTTACAAGTGGATCTGTTATAATCCTTGAAAAATACAATCTAGAACTTTTATTTTTTCAAGGTAAAACTGGGTTTCCAATCTACTTCCATTAATGTCTTTCAGAATAAAGCAGAATATAAGGAAATGTGCCAAACATTTTTAGCTGTATTGTAAAATGTCTTCAATTTAATTCCATTTCGCATTATTTGCAATAACACAACTTTCATTTGTCCATAAATCCTTACCTGGTACATTCATTTCCTAAATTGCTTTATTAATCCTTGGGTATTATTAATTGGAAATGGAACATCCTGCACAATCAGTTTCTTAATTCTGGCTGACAGACTGACTTAATAGATTACAAAGCATAAGGCTTGTTAGTGGACTACAAAGCATGAGGCTTGTTAGTGGAATTTATTTTCTTCTTATATTAACTATGTTGTGTGATGCTGTCAGCAGCCACGAAAAAGGAGAAAATATTTTCATGTGCCATTTTTAACTGTAGAAACCATACTTTACTGTAACTCTAATGAATTAAGACCTATAGCTGATGCTTAAATAACAGTCAGTCAAAACATCATTGTCTAAGCAATTACTCAAGTTTTCCTCTCCACACTGTGCTTTATAGCTATTACTTTGCTCCTCTTCTACAGGCCAAATTGGGACCTATCCTCTGATCTGTGTTTTGGCATCTACTGTCTAGGTCAGCTGTGATAAATCAACCATTTTTCTGTGGTAGATATTGATTGGGCAATGTATTAGCACTTAACACTGCACAATCTTGGGTAATTGTTTAGTTCAGGAAGAACCCTGTCTTTCTCAGGATTGGTGCAATATATGTGGTGAAGTTAATAAAAAAGTTCTATTGACTCATTGTATTTGCTAACCTGCAGAACTTGATTAACTGTTATACTAAGTATGTTACAAGACAATGGTAGACAATTGCCAAATTGTCTTCTTCCTCTGGGCTAGTTTAATATTTCCTGAAATTCTACACTACTTGTGTAGTTTGCCTTATGATAACAGTGGCCAAATTTGCAAATAAAAAAAAATTAAAATGGCTGTAATGTGTTCATTAAAAATGTATTACTATGCTCTTATACTGATAAAAGTACTATAATTAGTCAGTGTAGTTCAATATAAAACACTCTTTTGAAGATTAAAATAAAGACCCTTTTATTATTATATTTCAACTGCACTTCAATGTGCATGGGAATAAAATAAGGGAAGCCACATTGGTAGAACTTCTGCTTCTTTCTACATGCACTAATTCAGCACCAAACCTGCCTTGATAGCTACCCAGACTTTCTGCTCATCTGACATAAAGATAACCAGCTCATTTGGAGAAAAACATTATCTTGTGCTATAAGCAAATTCTCAGTATATATTTCAGTTCCCAAACAAGTCAAGGTTTTGCCACTGATTAGGATTATTGTGATTATCATGTGATGATGACGACGACGATGATGATCAGGTAAAATAGCCAAGTTCCATAAATTAACTAGGAAATTTGTTGCTTACAATGTAGACTAAGTTCTGCGTGTTGATATGGATGTCTGAAAATGCAGGTATTCTTTTGTGATTCTGTATGTACACATTTTCTGCACTAAGGAAACTCTTTTTTTGCATCTCTAGTAAGATTGATGGTAGTTTCAAAGGGATCAGAGGTTAAAGATGAGGATAGTCTGCATGATTCAGCTTCTCATTTTTATATGCAATAACTGTATAAGCTTTAATTCTGAAACTAACATTTACATTATAATTGATTTAAAACTGATAATTTGTAATCTGATCAGGCTGATTTGTGCCTGTCTGTGGCAGGTCCTAAACTGTTAATAAATCCTACATCTCTTTCACTGAAATTAGTTAAAATGATGTTCTAATAGGGATTACTAAAGGCAGAAACACCTGAACTGCCATCCCTAACTATTCCTCTTGATGCACTTTATTCCATCTATTTGATGCACTTTATGCACTTTATTCCATCTATTTACCATCTACTCATGAATTTTATCATCTACTCATGAAATTGTGTGTTTTAAATTAAGGCCATTGATACTTTCTTACAATCTTACCCATGACCCTCTTATGAAATTTATTCTTACATTGTATATATATTTATAATTATTTTAACTATTTAATTATTTATTATATCGCAATGTACTCCAGGACTGATTTACTGCTGCTGCAAGAGTCCCCGCTCTCACAGGTCTGGCCCTCCATTTTAACGAGGGCCCGCCTTGATGAGGGATTTATAAATCCGGAGAGGTGGGCGAAGCACGGTCTTCGGGGTTTTTTAATTAACAAATTAGCGACTATTTTAGGGGGTACCAGGAAGGGGGGGGTTTAGGCAGGTAGAGACGGAGGGGGAAAGAGAGAGCCAGGCCAGCAGACGACGGAGGGGAGCGGAAGGATCCTTCAAGGGGGGGGAGATATGTGTCGTGTCGGCAGAGGGCAATTCCATTCAGAGGGTCGTGGGGAGAGGCAGGTCCGAGGGGAGACAAGTTCGATCCTCCCGGTTGGGGGCACAGAACCGTTGGTTGCAAACGGTGAAGTGCCACAACCCCCGCAGGCTAGGTGGTCTGGGAGTACAGAGCCAGGGCCTGCGGCTGATGTTTTGTAATGCCAGGTCCGTGGTCAACAAGGCCCCCCTCATCCAAGATCTCGTGCTGGAGGGGGAGCCGGACCTGGCGGGAATCGCGGAGACCTGGTTGGGCCACGAGGGTGGACTTCCCCTCGTTGAAATGTGCCCACCAGGCTACCGCGCCTTCCATCAGCCCCGGGCCCTAGGTAGGGGTGGTGGGGTAGCGGTCATTGTCAAGGAAAGTCTTGAGCCGAGAGAGACCAATGTGCCACAGACCACCAGCTGTGAGTCCCTCTGCGTGAAGTGGGGCCTAGGGAGGCAGTTGGGCTTGCTGGTTGTATACCTGGCTCCCCGCTATGTAGCAGCAGCCCTGCCTGAGCTCCTAGAGGTGATCGCTACGGTGGCAGTGGAGACCCCCAGACTTTTAGTCATGGGGGACTTTAATCTGCCATCGTTGGGCGAATCATCCGAGGTAGCTCGGGAGTTCATGGCTTCCATGACGGCCATGGACCTGACCCAACTAATTCAAGGCCCCACTCACGAGGGTGGACATACGCCGGATCTCATCTTTGTCTCTGGCCAATGGAAGAGTGATCTGGGTTTAGGGGATATAGTCATCACGCCCTTGTCATGGTCAGACCACTCACTTCTCCGGCTCGACTTTCCGACCGCTGCTCCCCTCCGCGGGGAGGCGGAACCAGAGTCTCCAATCTGGTACCGCCCCAGGCGCCTGATGGACCCGGATGGGTTCCAGACGGCGCTTGGGCCATTTCCTGTACCCCTGACCCGTGCCCCGATAGAGGACCTCACGGCCGCATGGAATAGTGCGGCCGTGGGAGCCTTGGATCGGCTCGCGCCCTTGCGGCCTCTCTTGCGGCGCCGAACCACCCTGGCTCCTTGGTTTACCGAGGAGCTGCGGGTGATGAAACGCCGCAAGAGATACCTAGAGAGAAGATGGAGGTCTACCCGATCTGAATCTGACCGGACACAGGTAAGAGCCCATTTACGGACTTACATTGTGGCGCTGAGAGTGGCCAAACGCCATCATTGTGCTACTCCCATAGCATCTGCAGAAAACCGCCCTGCCGCCCTGTTTAGGGTGACCCGCTCCCTACTTCAACAAAGGGTGCGGGAAGCCCCGTTACAGGGTAGAGCAGAGGAATTTGTGACTTTTCTGCAGGAGAAAACCGCTCAGATACAGAACGGTTTACCCTCCATTGATGGCCCAGCGAGATGCCACGAGACAGATCTTGTTTGGGAGGAGTTTGACTCCGTTACTTCCGATGATATGGACAGGTTACGTGGGCGACTGCGAGCCACCACATGTTTATTGGACCCGTGCCCCTTCTGGCTTGTACTGGCATCCTGGGAGGTGACACGAGGCTGGCTCCAAGAGGTTGTCAATGCATCCTTAAGTGAGGGTTCCTTGCCTGCTTCCCTAAAAGAAGCGATGGTGAGGCCCCTCCTTATAAAGCCCTCTTTGGATCCAGCTCTTTTAAACAACTACCGTCCAGTCTCCAACCTTCCCTTTGTGGCGAAGGTTGTTGAGAGTGTGGTGGCACAACAGTTTCCCCGTCACCTGGAGGAAGTTGACTATCTAGATCCGCGCCAGTCCGGCTTTCGGCCCGGGCATAGCACCGAGACGGCATTGGTCGCGTTGGTTGATGATCTCTGGAGGGCCAGAGATGGGGGTTGTTCCTCCATCCTGGTCCTATTAGACCTCTCGGCGGCTTTCGATACCATCGACCATGGTATCCTATTGCATTGGCTGGGGGGGTTGGGAGTGGGAGGCACCGTCTTACGGTGGTTCTCCTCCTACCTCTCTGGCCGATCGCAATTTGTGTTGGCAGGGGGGCAGAGGTCGACCTCGAGACCACTCACTTGTGGGGTGCCTCAGTGGTCGGTCTTCTCGCCTCTCCTGTTTAACACATACATGAAGCCGCTGGGTGAGATCATCCGTGGTTTTGGGGTAGAATACCATCTATACGCTGATGATACTCAGTTGTATATATCTACCCCAAACCACCCCAACGATGCCGTAGCGGTGATGTGCCAGTGCCTGGAAGCCGTGCGGATCTGGATGGGAAGTAACGGACTTAGGCTCAACCCGACCAAGACCGAGTGGCTGTGGTTTCCGGCTGCCCGATTCAACCAGCTCACTCCATCGCTGGCCATAGGGGGCGAACATCTTGCCCCTGTGGATGGGGCGCGCAATTTTAATTTAATTTTTAATTTTAATTAATTTTAATTTAATTTTAATACTTATAAACCGCTCCCTCTCCCCATGGGGACTCGGGGCGGTGCACAGGTAGAATAAAACAATAAAAAATATACAAACAGTTCTAAAACCAAATTAAACTTAACCTGTGCTAAAATTCCCATAAAACTAACTATACTAAAAGCTACCCAATAAAAACCCCAAGACAGGGAGACTATCCCAGGCCGGCCAGACAGAAAAAGTGAGTTTTTAATTTAAGACGGAAGGAGCGGAGGTCCGTGGTCGTTCTAATATCGGGTGGAAGGTCGTTCCAGAGGGCCGGGCCCGCCACAGAGAGAGCCCTCCCCCTGGGCGTCGCCCGCTGACAAAGTCTAGTGGACGGCACCCGGAGAAGTCCCTCTCTGTGGGAGCGAATCGGCCGTGAGGATGTATGAGGCAGGATCCGATCCTGCAGATAGCTAGGTCCCGAGCCATGGAGCGCTTTAAAGATGATAATTAACACCTTGAAGCGCACCCGGAAGACGACAGGTAGCCAGTGCAGCTCGGGCAAGAGCGGTGTTACGTGGGTAGACCTTGCGGTCCCCATAATTGCTCGCGCGGCTGCATTCTGGACTAGCTGAAGTCTCCGGGTGCACCTCAAGGGAAGCCCCATGTAGAGGGAGTTACAATAGTCCCTCTATTTGGGTGTCCTCCTGGATTCCCGGCTGTCCATGGAAGATCAAGTGACAGCCGTGGCCAGGAGGGCGTTTTACCAGGTTCGCCTGGTTCGCCAATTGCGCCCCCTATTGGATCGGGACGCCCTGCGCACAGTCACTCATGCGCTCATGACATCCCGACTGGACTATTGTAACTCTCTCTACATGGGGCTCCCCTTGAGGTGCACCCGGAGACTTCAGCTAGTTCAGAATGCAGCCGCGCGAGCAATTATGGGAACCGCTAGGTTTACCCATGTAACACCGCTCTTGCGCGAGCTGCACTGGCTACCTGTCGTCTTCCGGGTGCACTTCAAGGTGTTAATTATCATCTTTAAAGCGCTCCATGGCTCGGGACCTAGCTATCTGCGGGATCGGATCCTGCCTCATACATCCTCGCGGCCGATTCGCTCTCACAGAGAGGGACTTCTCCGGGTGCCATCCACTAGACACTGTCAGCGGGCGACACCCAGGGGAAGGGCTATCTCTGTGGCGGGCCCGGCCCTCTGGAACGACCTCCCCCCCGATATCAGGACGACCACGGACCTCCGCTACTTCCGTCTTAAATTAAAGACTCACTTTTTCTGTCTGGCCGGCCTAGGATGAGTCTCTCTGCCTCTGGGGTTTTATGGGGAATTAGTATTATTTAGTTGTAATGGGAATTTTAGCGCAGGTTATATTTAATTTGTTTTTAGAATTGTTGTATGTATTTGGTTTTTATTCTACCTGTGCACCGCCCCGAGTCCCTGTGGGGAGAGGGTGCGGTTTTACAAATTAAATTATTATTATTATTATTATTATTATTATTATTATTATTATTATTATTATTATTATTATTATTATCATTATCATTATCATTATCATTATCATTATTATAAACATGACTTAAAAATATAATGTGTTTGTTTTATAAAACAATAATAAAAAGATGGTGAAAATGGTTCATATAAGACTTCTTTTTAAGAACTCAAACAGATGATTGTCCTATCTGGAACTGACTAGAATATTTACCAAGCTACTACAGAAACAGAATGAGGACCAAAATAAGGTCTTTTATGTATTATTACATTATGCTCCCATGTTCTTTTCCTGCATCAGTAGTATACTGTCTATTGTAAATGACATAGGCACTTAAAGTCACCTCTTCCAAATATAAAATACCTGAAATGTATTGTTGTTAAAAGAAAAGCCAAAGTAAAAAAAGGAACATCTTGGGCTATCAAAATAAAAGGGGATGGACCTCTTAGTTATAAGTGGGGGGTTCTATGAAATACCTGAACACTTTTCTGAATTCTTTGTTTTTACCTTTTTTTTACATGCCTCCGGCAACCAAAAGGATTAATTCTGGGTAGTTATTTAAATAGAGTTACTTGCTAAGAATTCTCTGCCAAGATCAGAGAAAAGGGATTAAGATTTAGCTACTGTAATCAGAATTTCTCCCTTCCTCCTGCACTGACTTTTTCACTTCAAGGGAATAACTCTGTAGGATCTTTTGAAATGTTTTATTTCAGTAGCTTATTCATGAAAAGAAAGCCTGGTTCATAGTATTAATAACATCAGATGTAGTTTATATTGAAAATCTCTCTGCTTGGAAGAACTCACCAGGTGGCTTTAGGTAAACTAAAATATAATGTGATTTGTTTTGTTTTGGCTTATGATAGAGTCTAAACATATGTTGTTTTAAATCATGGCATATTGCTTTCTGCAACTTTCCCACGGCAACTGCTAAACAACATCCTTAAGAAATGGACAGATTTATCAGTAATAGTCATGTTGGCTGGGGAGGGTGGGGGATGGGAGGCCAATAGCTGAGGTCAATAACTCTCTAAGATGCCTGGGTTGGCAAATGTGCCTAAATATGAAAGGTAAATTCAGTTTCTAATTTTCTCAAAAAGCAATAATTAAAATGTCATGTAAAAGGAATTTAGCCTAATTCCCCTTCTTAACTCTGACATGACATATTAATTGCCAGAAAAAATAATTTGTATGAAGCAGATTAAGACCTTCATGCAATAGCCTTTAAAATTCACGAATATAATTAATTCACAATAGTATTGCTATTGTTTTAAATAAATTATTGTAATCTTTGGTGCAAATTATAAGATTGTTACATTGTTTTAATAGCAAATTATAAAATATTAGTCACCATGCACTTCATATTTACTTACAAGTACAATTACATTCAGGACTTATTCTCCATTAAATACAGATAGTCCTCGATTTACAACAGTTTGCTTAGTGACCATTCAAAGTTACAATAGCACTGAAAAAAGTGACTTATGACCATTTTTCATACTTATGACCATTGCAGCATCATCATGGTCACGTTATCACATTCAGATGCTTTACAAACTGGCTTACATTTATGTTGCAGTGTTCCAGAGTCATATGATCCCCTTTTGCAACCTTCTGACAAGCAAAGTCAATGGAAAAAAAAAAGATTCACTTAACCACCATGTTACTAATTTAACAACTGCAATGAATCACTTAAACAAATGTGGTGTGAAAAATCTTAAAATGGGGAAAAGCTCAGTTAACAAATTTCACGCTTAGCAATAAAAATATTGGGCTCAATTTTGGTTGTACGTTGATGATTGCCTATATAGTGAAATGTGGTGCCTAGAGTTGTAGTTTTAAAACAATACAGAAGGTAATACCTATCAATTTTAGTTTGTTTAGTTCAACTTTACAGACAGAATAAAAAGGAAACCTTGACCAAGTCTATGAAGTTTCAGGGTGTAGTTTTTAAGAGCTGTGATCAATACTCTGCCCATTGGGCTAGTGTTAAATACTGTTCATTCCAAGATTAACTTTAGCTTAAGCTAAAAATTAAAATACTGTAGTAAAAAGTTCATCCTAATCAATGCTGAACAAATATACACATAGTTTTTTTGATGCTGAATCAAATAAACCAAGTAGAACAGTACTCAGTAGATGAACCAGTACTGAGAACCTGAGTTCATCAGGTTCATCATATAATGCCATTTTTCAGATGAGAAAATATTTCAATCAATCAGAATAGAGCTGCAAGGGATCTTGGAGGTCTTCTAGTCCAACCCCCTGCTCAAGCAGGAGGTCCTATACCATTTCAGATACCGTATTGTTCAGAGTATAAGGCACACATTTTTTCCTCTAAAAAGAGGCTTAAAATCTGGGTGCATCTTTTACACCGAATACAGCATTTTTTGCCTCCTGAAGCCCTGCCTCCTGAAGCCCCACCTCCTGAAGCTCTGCCCCCTTCACCAAAATGGTCATGCATAGCCTTATAGAGGCTTTCAGAGAGCTCCTGGGAGCTGTGCAGGAGAGAAATGAGCAAAAAAAATAAATAAAAATGCCCCCCTGCCCCCAGCAGCACTTTTTTGACAAAAAAACGGCCCTTTTGGGTTGTTATCAACAATTTCCTTCTCCAGCACATGGATAAATACACCTGAAAACATCTACCTACCTACCCCCTCTCTCTCCCTCCCTACCTACTGTATTTCTCTCTTTCCCCCCTCTATCTACCTATATATCTACCCAACTACTCTGTCTCTCTCCCTCCCTACCTATCTACTGTATATCTCTCTCTTTTTTCCTCTCTCTATTCCTCTACCTACCAACCTATCTACACTTTCTCCCTCCCTCCCACCCTACTGTATCTATCTATCTATCTATCTATCTATCTATCTATCTATCTATCTATCTATCTATCTATCTATCTATCTATCTATCTATCTATCTATCTATCATCTATCTATCTATCTGCTTGTGTCACAACACCCTGTTAAGCCCCAATTAAGGGAGGAGGCTTTCCTTTTCTGCCTTTCGGATGATCACTAGAGACCATATAGACAGAAAGCTATTAGTTCCCTTGTGTACTTTTTTTATATGTGTGTTAAGTTTTTGAGCTGACCAATAAATAAATCAGGGAGTTCCCTGATTTATTTATTGATCAGCTGAAAAACCCAACACACGCACACATTACGTTTTTGAGCTGATCAATAAATAAGTCAGGGACATTGATCAGCTCAAAAACCTAACACACATATAAAAAAAAATTCTGTCTAGATGGTCTCTGGTGATAATAATAATAATAATAATAATAATAATAATAATAATAATAATAATAATAATAATAATAATAATAATAATAATCTTTATTGTCATTGTAAAAATTACAATGAAATTGATGAGCCGAAAGGCAGAAAAGGAGAGCAGTATGCTTTCTTCCTTAATTGGGGCTTAACAGGGTGTTGTGACACAAATATATATATCTCATGGGAGAGCCTGGCTGGCTGAATGGCTAAAGGCTCTTGCCTGATATGCAATACAGCCCCGGTTCGAATCCCAGTAAAGGGTATGGCTAGCTGATGAGAGCTAAAAAGCTCGAAATAGATCTATACTAGTCTCTCTGATTTATTTATTGATCAGCTCATAAAACTAACACACATATTAAAAAATTCACACAACAGAACTCATGGCTTTCGGTCTAGATAGTCTCTGGTGATGAGCCGAAAGGCAGAAAAGGAAACAGTATGTCTCCTCCCTTAATTGGGGCCCTAACAGGGTGTTGGAGAACAATTATAGATACTAATCCTCCTGTCTCAGCTGATGCAATTGGGAAAGCCTGGCTGGCTGAATGGTTAAAGGCTCTTGCCTGATATGCAATACAGCCCCGGTTCGAATCCCAGTAAGGATATGGCTAACTGATGATAGCTAAAAAGCTCGAAATAGATCTATACTAGTTTCTCTGATTTATTTATTGATCAGCTCACACATACACACACACACACACACACATATATGTAGTTTTTCACGGGTGTAGGTATGCTGGTATTGTTGTATTCGGGTGTTTTCCCATGTAAGCATGAAATTGTTTTTGCAACATTTCGGCAAGATCTCACTTGCCAACTTCAGGCCGGTCAGACCAAAGCCTGAAGATGGCAAGTGAGATCTTGCCGAAACATTGCAAAAACAATTTCATGCTTACACGGGAAAACACCCGAATACAACAATACCAGCGCATATATATATATATATGTAATTGTTTCTCAACAACCTGTTATTAGGCCCCAATTAAGGGAGGAGACATACTGTTTGATCAGCTCATAAAAACTAACGTATGTATGTATGTATGTATGTATGTATGTATGTATGTAATTTTTTTTCACAACATCCTGTTAAGGGCCCCATTAAGAGAGGAGACATACTGTCTTTCGGCTCATCACCAGAGACTATCTAGACAGAAAGCCAAGAGTTCCGTTATGTAAATTTTTTAGATATGTGTGTTAGTTTTATGAGCTGATCAATAAATAAATCAGAGAGACAGCTCATAAAACTAAGATATACATACATACATACATACATACATACATACATACATACATACATATGTTTTCGTAGATTTTCATGGGTGTAGGTATGCTGGTATTGCCATCTTCGGGTGTTTTCCCATGTATATAGCATGGAATTTAATACAATACAATACAATAGCAGAGTTGGAAGGGACCTTGTAGGTCTTCTAGTCCAACCCCCTGCATGGGCAGGAACCTTATACCATTTCAGACAAATGGCTGTCTAACATCTTTTTAAAGACTTCCAGGGTTGGGGCATTCACAACTGCTGGAGGCAAGCTGTTCCAGAGGTTAATTGTTCTTACTGTTAGGAAATTTCTCCTTAGTTCTAAGTTGCTTCTCTCCTTGGTTAGTTTCCACCCATTGCTCCTTGTCCTGCCCCCAGGTGCCTTGGAGAAAAGTTTGACTCCCTCTTCTTTGTGGCACCCTCTGAGATATCGGAACACTGCTATCATGTCTCCCCTGGTCCTTCTCTTCATCAAACTAGACATACCCAGCTCCTGCAGCCGTTCTTCATATGTCTTAGTCTCCAGTCCTCTAATCATCTTGGTTGCTCTTCTCTGCACTCTTTCCAGAGTCTCCACGTCTTTTCTACATCGTGGCGACCAAAACTGTATGCAGTATTCCAAGTGTAGCCTTACCAAGGCACTATACAGTGGCATTAACACTTCACGCGATCTAGATTCTATCCCTCTGTTGATGCAGCCTAGAACTGTGTTGGCTTTTTTGGCAGCTGCTGCACACTGCTGGCTCATATTTAGATGGTTGTCCACTAGGATTCCGAGATCCCTCTCACAGTTGCTACTATCGAGCAAGGTACCACCTATACTGTACTTGTGCATTTGGTTTTTCTTGCCTATATGTAGGACCTTACTTTTTTCACAATTGAATTTCATTTTATTAGACAGTGCCCAATGTTCAAGTTTGTCTAGATCCTTCTGTATCTTAAGCCTATCTTCTGGAGTGTTGGCTATTCCTGCCAGCTTGGTGTCGTCTGCGAATTTGATGAGTTCCCCATTTATCCCCTCATCCAAATCGTTGATGAAGATGTTAAAGAGTACTGGGCCTAAAACAGAGCCTTGGGGGACTCCACTGCATACTTCCTTCCATGTAGATGCAGTTCCATTGAGGACTACACGTTGGGTGCGGTTGGTCAGCCAGTTGCGAATCCATTTGGTGGTGCTGCTGTCTAACCCACAATTTTCTACTTTATCTAATAGTAGGTTATGGTCTACTTTATCAAATGCCTTACTGAAGTCCAGGTAAATTATATCAACAGCGTTCCTCTGGTCCACTGATTTTGTTACTTTGTCAAAGAATGCAATTAGATTCGTCTGGCATGATCTATTCGTCTGGCACGATAATTTTTATTGCAACGTTTCGGCAAGATCTCACTTGGGATCACCTCTCTCACCGGTCATCGCAAACTTATACATGGAACATTTTGAAACCAACGCCCTAGACAAATCTGAACACAAACCCAAACTCTGGCTCAGATATGTAGATGACACTTTCGTAATTTGGACACATGGGAAAGAAAAACTGGACAACTTCCTCACACACCTCAACTCCCTACACCCCAAAATACAATTCACCATGGAAATAGAAGCTAACAACCAACTTCCTTTTCTAGATGTCCTAATCTACAAAAAACCTAATGGCTCCCTGGGACACACCATCTACCGGGAAAAAAAACACACCAACCGCTACCTAAATGCACAATCCCATCACCACCTTGCACAGATAAACTCTGTAGCCAAAACCCTCATACACAGAACCAAACGCCTAGCTGACAAAGACCACCTGAAAACCGAATTACACTTCCTCACAAATACATTAATATCCAACGGATTCCGAAGAAAAACAATCACCAAGCTAATCCAAAAAGAGACACCCCCCAAGAACCAAGACAAAGAACAGGAAAATGGCATTGCCCTCATCCCATACATTAAAGGTACCACAGACAAAATCAGCAAAATTCTCCACAAGCACAACATAAAGACAGCCTTCAACACCGACCAAAAAATAACCAATATCCTAAGGAATCCCAAAGACAAGATCCAACTAGAAAGCCAAGGGGTCTACAAAATTCCATGTAAAATCTTCCCTGCCACTTACATAGGACAAACCAACAGAAGGATAAGTGCACGTATCGCAGAACATAAAAATGCATTAAAAATCACCTTAATACCTCAACTCTTTATCAACATTTCAAAACTACAGGACATGACATTGACTTTCAAGGAACTAATATGATCTCTAAGGCTGAACAGCTGAACAGGGGAATAATCAGAGAAGCCATCGAAATAGAAAAGCAACCTAACAATATGAACAAATGTGATGACACCTCCCGCCTACCAGGCATCTGGAAACCAGCACTGACCAACAGACGAGCCCCACCCTCCACCCAAGCCGTTGAAATTCAAAATAAGGAGAAACATACAAATAAGACCAATCAGCATCAATCTACCAATCATGATACAGCTGCACAACCAATCAACCCACTCACAACAATAGTCAGCACTCCACCCCACCACTAAGATTTAAAGAAGGGCGACGCCTTCGCAGTCACAGTCACAGACCGAAGCCTGAGGATGGCAAGTGAGATCTTGCCGAAACCTTGCAATAAAAATTCCATGCTATATACATGGGAAAACACCCGAGGATGGCAATACCAGCATACATATATATATATATATATATATATATATATATATATATATATATATATATATATATATATATATATATATATATATATATATATATATATATGTATGTGTGTGTGTGTTATTTTTATGAGCTGATCAATAACTAACACACCTATTTTTTAAAAATCACACAATGGAACTCATGGCTTTCTGTCTAGATGGTGTCTGGTGATGAGCTGAAAGGCAGAAGAGGAAAGCAGTATGCTTCCTCCCTTAATTGTGGCCCTAACAGAGTGTTGTGGAACAATTATATCTATCTATCTATCTATCTATCTATCTATCTATCTATCTATCTATCTATCTATCTATCTATCTATCTATCTATCTATCTATCTATCATCTATCTACCTACCTACCTATCTATCTGTCTGTTACGTTTTTGAGCTGATCAATAAATAAGTCTGCCGAATCTCTCTCTCTCTCTCTCTCTCTCTCTCTCCCCCTCCCTCCCTCCCTCCCTCCCTCCCTACCTGTCTGTCTGTCTGTCTGTTACGTTTTTGAGCTGATCAATAAATAAGTCTGCCGAATCTCTCTCTCTCTCTCTCTCTCTCTCTCTCTCTCTCTCTCTCCCTCCCTCCCTCCCTCCCTCCCTGCCTGCCTGCCTGCCTGTCTGTTACGTTTTTGAGCTGATCAATAAATAAGTCTGCCGAATATATCTATATCTATATCTATATCTATATCTATATCTATATCTATATCTATATCTATATCTATATCTATATCTATATCTATCTATCTATCTATCTATCTATCTATCTATCTATCTATCTATCTATCTATCTATCTATCTATCCCTTTATCTACCTACCTACCTAACTACTCTCTTCCTAGTACCTACTGTATGTCTCTCTCTTTCTCTCCCTCTCTATCCCTCTATCTACCTACCTACTTTTTTTAAAATTGCCTCTTCAAAACCTGGGTGCGTCTTATACTCCGAAAAATGCAGTAGGTGGTTGTCCAATCTTTTCTTAAAAACCAATGATATTCTGAAGGCAAGCTATTCCACTGGTTATTTGTGCTCACTGTCAAGAAGTTTCTCCTTAATTCCAAGTTGTTTCTCTCCTTGGTTAGTTTCCATCCATTGTTTCTTGTTTTGCCTTCTGGTGCTTTGGAAAATAAGTTCTTTTGTGGCAAACAAATACAGCTATTATGTCACCCCTAGTCCTTCTTTTCTCTAGACTGGCCTTACACAATTATTGCAATTGTTCTTCATAAGTTTTTGTCTCCAGGCCCTTAATCATTTTAGTTGCTATTCTTTGTACCTTTTTCCAAAGTCTTAAAATCTTTTTTGTAATGTGGTAACCAAACTGGATGCAGTATTCCAAGTGTGGTTTTACTAAGGATTTATAAAGAGGTACTAAAAATTAGAATAGAAATATGAATATGAATAGGAATGAATAGAATAGACTAGAATAGTTGGAAGGGATCTTGGAGGTCTTCTAGTCTAACAGTCTACTTAGGCTATACCATTTCAGACAAATCTTTGTCCAATCTCTTCTTAAAAACTTCCAGTGTTGGAGTAGTCACAACTTCTGGAGGTAAATTGTTCCTCTGACTAATTGTTTTGTCAGGAAATTTCTGCTTAGTTCTAGGTTGCTTCTCTCCTTGATTAGTTTCCATCCATTGCTTCTCAGGTGCTTTGGAGAATAGCTTGACTCTCTTTTTTGTGGCAAACCCAGATATATTGGAACATTACTATCATGTCACTCCTAGTACTTTTCACTAAATGAGAAATACCAATTCTAGTAACCATTCTTTATATGTTTTAGCTTCCAGTCCCAAAACAATCTTTGTTGTTCTTCTCTGAACTCTTCTAGCATCTCAACATTTTTTTTTACATCATGGTGACCAAAACTGTATCCAAGTGTGGTCTGATGAAGGTATTGGTAATGGGAATAACCATCACTCATAATGGTAAAGTGGTAACAAGGTACTGGTATTGGTAATAAAGTGGTATTAATACTTTACATGATCTTGAGTCTATCCTTCTGTTAATGCAGCCTACAACTGTGATGGCTTTTTTGGCAGCTGTAGCACACTGCTGGCTCATATTTAAGTGATTGCCCACTAAGACACCAAGATCCCTACCACAGTTACTACTATTGAGCAGCTTGGTGTCATCTACAAATCTGATGAGTTCCCCATCTATCCCCTCATCCAATTCATTGATGAAGATATTGAAGAGTACTGTGCCTAATACAGAGCCCGGGGGTACTCCACTGCAGAGCTCCCTCCATATAGATGCAGCTCCATTGAGTGAATGTGGTTGGTCAGCCAGTTGCGAATCAAATAATTCACATGATTTTGATTTTATGCCTCTGTTTATACAATCAAGGATCATATTAGCTTTTTTTTTTTTTTGGCTACTGTCACACAATGTTGGGTCATATTTAATTGGTTGTCCACTAGGACTTCCAGTGGGTTTTTTTTTCTTTTTTCTCTCAGATGCTGAGAAATCATAATAGAAAGAGCAGGTGATAGTGTTTTAGCGGCAAAATAAAGTATGCTGAAAGCGCAATTGCCCTCAATGTAGCTGAATTGAAATATTTTTCTTGTAAAACTTTAGTTTTACTTTACTTTTCTTAGTATTTTGAGGAGCTAATATTGAAGAAGATGCAGCAACTGAAAGTATTGTTATCCTATTGATTACTAGCACACTAACAATAAAGATTTCTCTTGATTGGACAACTGCATCCTTAAGCTTTGCCTTTGAGCCTACTTCCTAAAGTACAATAGGAATAAAGATATTCCTCTTCATCACTCTGAGGACAGAAAACTCAGAGATGCAGTCTTTGTGTCTCACAAAGTTTACTTGCCTTTTTGGCTCGTTGGATCTTAAACATTTGTTCCTACATTTTTTTTTTTTGGTATATAAGTATTACATTTCCTGCTGTGATTTGGGCTGCATACATTAAAAAAATCCAATACAAAAAAGCCATTTTAAACAAAAAATTACATTTAAATGGTAAAAAAAACCAATGGTAATTCTTGATTTGCAGCCATTCATTCAGTCACCATTCAAAGCACTGAAAAAAGTGATACATAACTGTTTTTCACACTTACAATCATTGCAGCATCCCCATGGTCACATC
This sequence comes from Rhabdophis nuchalis, assembly GCA_039707465.1. Taxonomy (NCBI): domain Eukaryota; kingdom Metazoa; phylum Chordata; class Lepidosauria; order Squamata; family Natricidae; genus Rhabdophis; species Rhabdophis nuchalis. Next base: position 41,788,164 of record CM077647.1, on the reverse strand, counting down.
ATCAAAATGTGGTTATTTGTAACTGGTTCATATTTATGATGGCTGCAGTGTCCAGGGGTCATATGATCACCTTTTGTGACCTCTGACAAGCAAAGTGAATTCATTTAACAGCCATGTGATTCACAGACTTAACAACTGCAGTGATTCACTTAACAATTGTGCAAAGAAGGTAGTAAAATGTAGCTCTTAACAACTGTCTCTCTTAGAAATTTTGAGCTCAATTGTTTTTGTAAGTTGAAATCTACCTGTAAACATAATGCAATTGTTCTTTTTTTGCAATATTTATTGCTTTTCCTCCTCCTTGCTCAGGGATTTCTTCAGGCTACATTCCAAGAGATATGACTGCTGAGATCATCTCTGAAACCATGACTATTGGTGATCTCTGTTATAACTATTACAAAAACTGTATGTAAAAAAGAAAAGAAAAGAAGGAAGGAAGGAAGGCTTGCTGATCTTGATCCTAGTTTGCTAGATAGCAGAAACCTCGGCTTCCCAAAGCTTGCTTGTTTTTAGAGTAGAAATTGTTATGTCTTTAAGCACCAAAAGTTAGAGACAAATGGAGTTCTTCATCTTATCTATCTATTAAACAAGATTGTGAGTTAAAATGGATATTTTAACAGATGCTTAGGGTTCTTTAACTTATAGGCTAAAGGGTTCTAAAATAAGCTTAGATTTTCTTTCTCTATCCCCCTCTCCCTCCCTCCTTCCCTCTCCCCCCTCTGTGTGTGTGTGTATGTAAATGTGTGTGTGTATGTTGTAAGTATCACAGAATCACCAAGTTGGAAATGACTTAGCAATCATCTAATCCAACTCAATGCAGGATTCTTGAACAAATTATCCCCAGCCTTTGCTGCATTAAGTTATCGCTTTTATTAGTGCAAACCTAATTAGCAATTGTTAAACCTATAATTAGGATGCATATGTTTATATGGTTCAGTAATTGTTGCCAGCCTCACCCCTAGTGTCCTCCAGATATGCTAACCTTCAACTACCATAATTACCAATCAGCACGTAATAATATCTTGCACGTAGCTTCACTGGAGAAGTTTTTGGTTGAAGGCTACATCCCCCCCCCCCCCCCCCCAAGAGCTTGAAATATGTCATGGAATCTACTCAAGGGTTCCTTCAGGTCTTGTCAATAATAATGTGTCTCAATGCCTTACCAAAATCTGATCTAGCAGTGTTCACTTGTGTCTGGGTCTAAGATGGCAACATGCAATTACAGCATTGTGATATAAGGTCAACCTCTGTCAATGTTGCCCAATGTACAAGATGAGGCTTGTTTTGTGATGGTGTGCTCATTCTTTTGCAGATTTTGATCATTCCATGCAAAATCTCCTAATACCCTTTTATTTGTCTTCTCCTCAAGTTGTTGTCTTAATAATTATTAATTATTAATTTAATAATAATTAAGTATTAATTTTATATGCTACCCTACTCCCAAATATTTTCCAAGATCGATTTTTTCAGAGTCCTTGAGAATGACTTTCATTTTTTTTCTTGATGGTGTTTTTGAACTTAACTTTATTTTTTGATGCCATAAAGAGAACCACAGCTGGCTTTGTTGATTTTGAGGGGAATATTGTTTATTTTATTTTATCTCCTCTTTCTCTGAATCCTGTCTGACCTTAAGATTCTTGCATCACTAGCTCTGGGAACCCTGAAACATATCAGTGAGTGCCTTGAAGATAGAGCTGATATTTTGAAGGACATAGAAAGTTTGTCTAGATATATGTAGTTTGCTTTTCCCCCTATATAGGGATCTTTTGTTCCATTTTTTATTTTTATTTATTTATTATTATTTTGTTTTCCATTTAGAATATTAGTTTTATAGTAGTATTAAATCCTATATGAAACTTGATTTTAATTTGTGTTTTATGTTTGAATTATATGGAAAACAAGCTTTGTACTAAATAATGTGAAATAACTGAATTGACTCAGAAACACACACATGGTAAAACTATTCCTTTTGGAATAAGCTATGTTATATGCCAAGTGCAAAAAAGGGATAAAAAAATAGCAGAGCAAATAAATTGCATAACATAAGAATGGAAATATAGGCAAACCTAGTTTCCAAAATACTCATACTTTTCAATACCTTTGTGTTACAAATGACTCTTCTATCACATCCAGTGATGGGATTCAGCCAGTTCACACCATTTTGGGAGAACCAGTTGTTAAGTTACTGAGCAGTTTGTTGAACTGGTTGTTGGAAGAAATCATTAGGGCAGAGAAAAGGTTGTTAAATTATTTGAATCCCACCACTGACCACATCCATATGCCAATATATTGCTTTTTATTCTTTACACTTCCTGCCTCTTTATGTCCTGAGGATCTCATTAACCCTATTCAAACTCAACTTTCCTAGTTGTCCCCTTCATCTCAATTCATTTATTTTTTATATATATATTTTGCATATTATTAAAAAAACAAGAGGAGAAATATCAAGGCAGAAGCAATCATATTACACCTTTAATGACCCGTATTGGTCTCTTCTAATATGCAGATTTGGTTTTTTTAATGTATACTTATTATTATTTCCCTCTCTTATGGAAAACAACAGGAACCTTAGTTTTGACACAATGACAGAAAAGGGGGATTTTTATTTGTTGTTTGGTGTGAATTGGTGCAGGCATTATGATGAAGTTAAAACACAGAGGTTAATTGAAAAATGAGATAAACAAAGCCCTTGAAGGCCTCTGAATAATTCTTACTGGCAGCCCTGACAGTGTACTACCAGCAGGCACTAAAACCAAACTGCTATAGATTACAAAGGAAAAAAGAAAATGGGGGGAAACCCTAAAGTTAATTGTCTTTCTGTTCCTTCCACCTCATTTCAGCCCAATTATATCTGGAAAAGTCATTCTGTCTAATTTGCATTAGTGCACCTCCATGGAAAAATAGCTTAGACAGTGAATTTGGTCTTCTCAATAAGGGTGGAGATAGCATCCATGTATGGGTTAAACCTATCCACACTCTGATTGGACTGAGTCATAATATTAAATAATTAATTAATTAGGCATGGTATATAACCCCCTACGGAGTAGCCACACCCAGTTTCCGACTCAGTCCAGCTCTGGGACTGTTCGGTGTTCCAACTGTTGGTGTTCGGCCTTCTGTGCTTATTTCTGTCAGGATTGGTGGCATTGTGAGTAGACAGGGCCCCCCACACCTCAGCAGCAGCCAGGACTCAGCTTTGCCTGTCATTGGCAGCCACGGGCCCAGGCCTTCGGTTGTCAGCCACCCCTCTAGCCACCTGCCTGAGTCCTTCTATTGCCTGCGCCACGTCTTCTGTCTTCCAAAGCTGCTGCTGTCAAGCCAGGTGTGTGTGGGGGGGGAAGATTTCTGGCGCTCAGGAGGCGGGCTGCTCCCACAGCCCAGGCTGTTAGGCCTTGTTCGGGCGAAGAATATTAATTGATTCTGCTCTACTTACCCCTCAGGGGTGGCGTACAGGCTTTCCTACAACTGACAGGCCTCTGTCAACTGTGAGGGCTGTTCCACTGGGCCTAAATAAATTGTGCCTCTTTATTACCCCTTTTGGAAAAGAACAGAGTCAAGTCAGCTTCTAAAGGCTGTTTTGGAGAAGGGGACAGGCGTGCGGCAGCTCTTTGCAGCAAAGCCGCTCTTTCACTTTATATTCAAGCCTCTGTCAGGGGCCTTTGGCATGAATAGCCATTTTGAAGCCTGCCTGAATCAAGAACCAAAATGGCTGCCGCCTCAGCTTCAGAGGACAATGATTGGAGTCAGGTCCTTGCGACTACGACCAGCAGCCCCACGGAAGGAATAGAGGCTCCTGCAGTGGTAATTGCCCCCATGGCCACAAGGCAAAGGGGAAGAAAGAGCATGTGGAACCACAAGCCTCAAAAGGGGCCAAATTGGGGTTCAAAATCCCCTAAGCCTGCCTTTAAGTATGAGAAGCAGAGGCATGAGGCACTAGAAAGCATTTATAAAAGTACCAGCAGCCAGAAGTCTTCTCTTGTCCTGAGCACTAAGGTGAGGCAGTCTGCACTCTCTTCGCCTGGGAGAGCTGCAGAGGAGGATCCCTCCCTCCATGTGAGGATCCCCATTGACTCCTCAGGCCTCTGGGTTGGCAGTCACCCCCACGCACTGCCCCATGGGGGCTTCACCTCATCCTCTTCCCTCTACATCTGCAGGGGTTGGTGCTGCTCAATTACCCCACCGGGGGGGGGGGGGCAATTTCAGGACCTAATGTTTAGGGCTTTCCAGCAGTGCAGCGTTGCTGCTTTCCAACAGCCTCAGATTCAGCCACAGGTTGCTCCTCCATCTGCAGCTCCTGTGGGGATAGATGGTCAGGAGTCTCCCCTGTTTCTTCCCATGACAATAGTGAGTCTGAATCTGAAGAGGGCGAAATCAGAGAGGAGAAGCTTTCAGGGGATGAGGGCATACGCCCTTCTAAGCCTTCCTTCTCAGTTTGTTTCAGCCTCATTGTTTAAGTGTCTGCTCTTTAAAGCTAAGGCATCGGTTAAATTTGGCAAAAAGCCATCGGAACCCCTGGTGCAACCGCAGGGCTTTTTTGCCGAGACTATATTTGAGGCTGACACGTTCCCACCCCCAAGTCCTTTCTTGACCTGGTCAAGCGCCAGTGGGCATCTTCAGCATCTGGCTCTATGCCCACTTCCACTGGCAAAACGTTCATTAATGTGGACAAGGACACGGTTCAGGTGCTGTTGCAACCCACTATTGATGCACCTGTCACGGCCCTGCATCTGCAAACATGCCCAGAGAACCAGAGAACCCTCTGAAGCCAGAGGATGATGATAATAATAATAATAGTAATAATCTTTATTGTCTTTTTACTAAAATTACAATGAAATTGACAAAAAGGGCTGACCTCACCTTACAAAGGGGTCATCAGGCTGCTGCATGGGCAGTGAGAGCAGCTACCACTGCCTCCTTCTTTGCTTTGATTGCAGGATCTTCAGCAGCAAACGCCAATAGCAGATTTCAGGTCACATCAGGACATCAACAAACTGGTGGCAGCCATCCAATTTTCTTCGGGCATCACTTTAGCCGCAGCCAGGTTTGCCTTCAGGGCAATTGCTTCATCCATAGCATCTCGCAGGTTGCTTTAGCTGTGGCTGTGGAAAGCTGATGCGCACCACATATGACACCTGGCGTCAGCCCCCTTTGCTGGAGGGTCCTTCTTTGGTGCGTCTATTGACCTTTTCTTAATTGAGAATCAGGACAAATGGAAGGTGCTTCTCACAGCTCCTAGGAAGGGCAATTTCTGGGCGGTGCCCTACCCCCGTTGCTCCGATTTCTGTGGTCAGGACTACGGTTCTTCATTCTGAGGGCTGGACTACAGATCTTCTTTTAAGGGGTCTGATTTCAGTCAGTCAGGTTTCAGGCTGTACCAGGGAGGCTATGCCCCCAGCCAGAGATATCAACTGGATAGGCAGCAAAGGGGTAGACAGTAGAAACAGCCCTTTCACGGGGGCGAAGGACGCGGCACTCTTCTTCCACAAGAATTAATTCTGGGCCCAGCTCTTCCCTCATCGGGGGATGCTTGGCATATTTCGCAGATTGTTGGGACTCCTCTACCTCCGATGCATGGGTACAATCAACCATCAGGTCTCAAATAACCCAACTCGGAGGCGACTTATGCAGGAAGCCATTCAACACCTATTGGACATTAGGGCTATCCAACTGGTGCCTCCAGTTTAACAGGATCAGGGTTATTATTCCATTCTCTCTGGGATCCCAAAGGCTTGGGGCGGCTGGAGAACTATTTTTGATTTTAAATAGTTTGACCGCTATGTGCGTTATCGCAGGTTTAAGATGCGTTCACTGCACTCAATATTAGAAGGTATTAGGCAGGGAGATGTCCTCACATCCATCAACTTTACTGAGGCCTACCTGCACATACCTATAGCCCCTGAATACTGACAGTTTCTCAGGTTTTGTTACCTTGGGCACCACTTCCAGTACCGAGCCTTACCCATCGGGTTGTCATCTGCGCCTCAAGTCTTCAGGTAGGTGATGGTGGCATTGGCAGCGTTCCTGAGACAGGTACATGTGCAAATCCAATGCTGCCTAGACGACCTGTTGCTACAGTCCTCTTCTGTAAGTGATGCCCCAAGGGACTTAGACATTACCATGTTGACCCTGCGAGGCCAGGTGGTTTCGATCAATCTGGCCAAAAGCTATCTATGGCCTACCACTAGGCTGATTCAAACTAGTTTGAGAGAGTTGGTTTTCCAGGTTCTCAAGGAACGTAGTGTATCCTTAGCTACTTTGTCCAAATTGTTATGCACTATGGTGTCTGCCATTGGCATTGTTCTCTGGGCGCGCCTTAACAATTGAGACCTTCAATGGTTTCTTTTGCCATTTCAGCAAAGGCTCATGAGCTGCTCCCAGATCCAGGTTCTTCTGCCAGCGGAAGTCTCCTGCTCTTTGATTGGTGGACATCATCTACCATACCCAAGGGGGAATTCTTCAGGATCCCAGACCGAGTCACAGTCACTTCGGACACCAACCTACTCGGAGGGGGGGGGGTCCAACTTCAGAGGAGAACCTGGTGGCTTAGTGGCTAAAACATCTGCCTAACATGTAATACAGCCCTGGTTAAAATCCCAGTAGGGGTATGGCTAGCTGATGAGAGCTAAATAGCTTGAAATAGATCTATACTAGTCTCCCTTATATGCAGATGGCACAGGGACAATGGAGCCAAGCGGAACTAGCTCACAACATAAACTGGTTGGAACTCAGGGCGGTCCACCTGGCTCTCAAACCATTTCGTTTTTCGGTCAAGGGCAGACATATTCTGGTCCTCACAGACAACATGGCCACCAAGGCTCATATTACAGGCAGGGGGGACCAGGTCAAAGTCCTTCATGCTGGGGGCCAGGAGCTTGGGTCTTTGGGCCGAGAGGAATTTGCTCTCAATAACCACAGAACATATAGCGGGGGTGGACAATGTCAGGGCTGACCAGCTCAGTCAGATTGAGGTGGACAATTCAGGATTGCAGCTGCAGCTGGCTATCTTCCAGGCAATTGTGGACCTTTTTGGCTGCCCAGAGGTCGACCTGTTTGCAACTTCCCTCAATACTCAGCTCCCGAGATTTTATTCCCAGTTTCCTTCGCAGAATGCAGAGGGGGTGGACGCTGTCCACTGCCAATGGCCTCTGGGGCTCCTTTATGCCTTCCCACCTTTGCCCCTGATTCCCAGAGTCATTCAAAAGATCTTGCGGGAGGTGGTGGAGGTGGTGATGATCGCCCCACATTGGCCACAGCAGCCCTGGTTTGCCGACTTTTGATCTCTATCAGTGGACAGGCTCTGGAGGATTCCCCAAGAGATTATTTCCTTCAGCCAGGGGTCGCTGGAGCATCTGGAGCCTCAATGGCTCTAGTTGACGCCTAGTGCTTGAGTGGAGCGTCCTGAGACGAGACAACTTTTCCTCCAGGGTCATTCAGATTATTCAGGCTTCCAGTCCACCTTCCATGCTGCTCATATACAGTGCGACCTGGTGCGCTTGTTGTAAGTGGTGTTTGACAAACCACTTTGACCCAGTACAAGCCACTATCCCACAGGTCCCGGATTTTCTTCAAGTGGGCCTGGGTAAAGGGTTGACTCCTAATACCATTGAGAGACAGGTATCAGTAGTTTCTTCTGTACTTTTGTGCGGTAGGTCACAAACTTTGACTCAACGTCAAGAGATTTGTCAAGGGTGCTTTGGTACTCCTTTACATAAGGTATTGGATGCTTTGACAAGTGCCCTCTCTCGACACTGTGGAATGAGATTTTTCGGATTTGTGCAAGTTTTATGCGGACAGGGTTGCCCTACGTCTGGATCCCTCCTTTGTCCCGAAGATGGGGTCTTGGTACCATTGGGCTCAGGAGGTGGTCCTCCCCAGCTTTCCTGCAGAGTCTGCGCAGACCTTGGAGGACTGGTGGCACTTGCTGGATGTCAGGCATGCCTTGCATGTGTACATTGATTGTACTGCTGTTATTTGCAGGTCGGAGTCTCTTTTTGTCTCCTTTCTGCCAGGTTCCCTGGGTAAGAAGGTGTCTGTCTCCTGTGTGGGACGATGGGTTCGTCAATGCATTGAGAAGGTCTATGCGGCTTGTGACGAGGCAGTTCCTTGAGGAGTCAGCACATACTGCACGCAGTGCAACGAAGACTTCAGCCTGGGCGACGCAAGTTTCTCTGGGAAAAATTTGCAGGGCTGCAGCATGGTCTTCTCCATCCCCTTTCGTGCGGCATTATAAATGGGACACGTTTGTCTCGGCTGAGGCCGACTTTGGCCACTGGGTTCTGCAGTCTGTCCGTCCTCGTTCATTGGGACAGGTCTGATCTCAACCCTCCCGTGGGTCCTTTTCAGGGCTTTGGTATGTCCCATACATGGATGCTATCTCCACCCTTATTGAGAAAGAGCGTTGGTACTTACCTGATACGCCTCTTCTAATAAGGGGGGAGATAGCATCCGGCCCATCCTTTTCTCGTTCAGTCCTGCCTGTGTTTGGTGTCTGGCTCTTGTTGTTCTTGGCAGTGTTACTGTTGGATTTTTCTTGCTAAAAGAGTTGGTTTGTACCGGTGAGTCTGTATTCTTTTCTTCGTCGAAAACTGAGTGTGGCTACTCCGTAGGGGGTTGTATACCATGCCTAATTAATTAATTATTTAATATTATGACTCAGTCCAATCAGAGTGTGGATAGGTTTAACCCATACATGGATGCTATCTCCCCCCTTATTAGAAGAGGCGTATCAGGTAAATACCAACGCTCTTTTTCAACAATGTATTATGGACATATTTAAAATAAAGATAAATCCCAGCATTCCTTAGAAAAAGTTGTAGATACAAATGATTTGTTCTTTCTGTTGCTGAATGTCATAAACTTTTAATGTGAGACAAAATCATTTTGTTAGGCTGGTAAAGGATAAAAATGGCCTAAATTGGTCCTGAAGACATTGCATCAGCAATCCTTATTAGTAATTTTTGTGGGACAGTAAAAAATATCTCCAGTATGCTAAGGCAACTGTAATGTATTTTTCACACGTATTATACTCCTCCCAAATAATATTAAGACTTAATTAATCTTTCTGTTACTTTAATAAAAATAAATTAAAGATACTTATATGTTTAGTTGCATAAAACATATTCAGGTTCTATAACATGATTTAAAAAGAGATATTGGAAAAAACAGTAAAGTCTTTTTTTATATATAAATTGCTCTAAATTTACTGACCAGAATATGTATTCATTAATGGCAAAAACATCTAAATTTTGGGTTGAAATTTTTAAATAAAAACCTCTTGGGCATATATTCTGATCCTGGCAACCTTTTTGGGAGGGGTGGGGTTCTAGTTATAAAGTAGCCAACATTTTCAATTACAAAACATTCATTCCATAAAATACAAACTAGAAATGCTATTACTATAACACCTCTCCACCCAGATATTCTCCATAATTTGTATCTTCCTTTTCCAACACAATTCAGTAAACCTCATATTTATTTTGTAAGAATATCTATTTTAAAACATCCACAAAACAAAGTCATCTTGGGCCTCATAGACATTCATGTAAATCAAGATAATGCTATATAGGTTTATAGCATGCAGTTTCTCCGTGCCTTTTCTTTTTAAATTAGAAAAATCCTCTTTTTATTTTAAAGTGAGGTGAAGCAGAGAGCCTAGCTGTCATGGGAAGTCCCTTTGGCTTGATGGAAATTAATCTGGGAAGAGGGATAAGGGAATATTTAAACACCCTGGGTGTTCAAATGGAAAGCACAGTGCTATTCATATCATGATCTTTGATTTTGGGCTTGGAAAATGAGGATGGTGAGGATGAAAGATTCAGGACTGATCAAGAATAGTTTTCGCATGCAAGGGTACCATTATGACACATATTTCTATAGCAGAAGTGGTAGTCAGCAGATTCTGACTAGTTCTGGAAAACCGGTAGGGGAAATTTTGAGTAGTTTGGAGAACCGGTAAATACTACTGCTAATTGGCCCTGCCCCATCTATTCGCTACTGCCCAAGTCCCAGCTGATGGGGAGGAAATGGGGATTTTGCAGTAACCTTCCCCTTGAGTGAGGAGGGAATGGAGATTTTACAGAATCTTTCTCCTGAGTGGGTAGGGAATAGAGATTTTACAGTATCCTTCCCCTGGAGTGGGGAAGGAATGGAGATTTTACAGTATCCTTACCCTGCCATGCCCATCAAGCCATGCCATGTCCACCAAGCCACACCCACAAAACTGGTAGTAATTTTTTAAAAATCCCACCACTGTTCTATAGAATGTAGAACAGTGACAGCCTTAAACACCAGCATCCTTAAAAGAGAATTAGGTACATTCATGGAAGAAGTGGATTTCAATAACTATTAATTGTGGAATCATAATTACACCTGGAATCAAATTACAGTGTAGTGGCAAATTGAAACTATTTGTCTTTGTTGACAACTGTAAGAAAAGAAAATGCGGGAGGACTGTAGCTGTGTTTTGGCCCAATCCTTCTCTTCTCGACCTCATGTTTTGTCTGTCTGTCCATCTACGTGACTCTGGGCAGTTTACAATAAAAATCTATAGTATTATAAAAAGCATGGTTTAAAAAACAGAGATAAAAATAGAATTAAAAACAAGATTAAAATAAAAAAGTTAAAAGAAATAGGGGAAGCATCCTCAAGCCACCATCCATGCCCAGGATTGCTTATCACTCAATGGACCCCATGTCAGTTTGCAAAACAAGGTTTTGATGCTCTTTCAGAAGGCCAGAAGATTGTGGTCCTCTTCACCACTGGAGGTACATTGTTCCAAAGGGCAAGGACAGCAGCCAAATAGGGTCTCTTGCTGATGCCCCCAATCAAAATTATTTAACCAAGAGGATCTACAAAATACTTTCCTTGCCTGACCAGGTAGGATGGGGCAATATGATTGGGATGAAACATTTTCTAAAGTAACCTTATCCCATGAAGAGCTTTAAAGGTAGTAACCTTGAATTGCACCTGAAAGCAAACTGTCACCTAATGCATCTTGTAGAATATAGGAATTACATGCCCAACCTTTGGTTATTTGCAACACTGCATTCTGCACCAGTTATAGCTTCTGGGCACTCTTGAAGGGTAATCCACAGTGCATTGCAGTGAGCTACAGAGGAGAGATGACTAGAGCATGACTAAAAGAAAGGGTTTCTTGATTCATGAAAGGGTATAAGTGGCACACAACCTAAAGATGAGCAAAGGCCCTCCTAGCCATGATTTCCGCTAAATCTGGCTGTGTGAAAAAAAAAACTTTTTCTCTAAATTGCTTAACAAAAACCAAAACAAAACAACAAAGCAGCTTCTATCTTCACCTGACTTTATGAACCCTTTGTTTTAAGTGCCAAAAAGTTTGAGCTTTCCCTTGAGAAACTATAGATAAGAACTTGATAGTTGGTACAGACTCTGGAATGTAATTGGCATTAGGTGGGAGGTAGCAGCTACCCTGAAAAATATTCTTTTTATTTAAGAAGCAACTCTTTTTGTACTGGACATATTGAAAATTCAGATGAATACTCATTATACAGTATGGAAATGCAGCACACAATAATAAATAAATATATTGTGACATTCACAGATAATCTTCTCTTGGATTTTTAAGAACCAAAAGAAAAAGATGCACCTCCCCCCACCCCAGGCCTTTTAAATCAATAGTTGTAAAGCAACAGAACACATCCTTAAAAACTTAATTATTGCTGTGAAGGTTGATTTCATTATTCATTGCAGAGTAAATGGAACTGCATTTTTGGTGAACCAAGTTAAAAGCACATGCTCTTTGAGCAGGAGTCCAGGTCCCTCTGAGGGAGTGCCACCTCATCCACGAATAAAGCCTCCTCCTCCTCTTCTTCCTGCATTCAACAAATCAGGACGCTTGCTCTCCATCAATGCTGTTTGGGCTGGATCCCCAAATCCTTATAATTTTATTAGGAACTTAATGCAGCTAACTGCTCTAACCCACAATCACTTCATCTGGTTCAGTTGAGGCCTGTTATTCCCCATCTAGACACCCACCATCTCCAAACACAATTAAACATTATCCACAGCATCAGTTGCTTTGCCTGGGATAGAAATGTACACCTGGGTACCGGTGATACATCATCCCATGGTGACAAATGATCTCAACCAGTGGCTTCACATTGATGTTAAAAAGGAGCAGAGAAAGCACTGAATCTTGTGACACCCGACAAAGCAGGGGCTCTTGCTTTCTATCAACGTCAATGGGGATTGCTACCCCCCCCATCCTTATAATTTTAAAAGAATGAATAGATTAACAGAATTGGAAGGAACCTTGTAGGTCATCTAGTCCAACCCCCACCCAAGCAGGAGATCCTATACCATTTCTGACAGATGGCAGTCCAGTAACTTCTTGAAAGCCTTCAGTGATGAAGCTCCCACAACTTCTGAAGGCAAGCTGTTCCATTGTTTGATTGCTCTCACTGTCAGAAAATTTCTCCTTATTTCCAGGTTTAACCCAGTGGTGGGATTCAAATTGTTTAAGAACTGGTCCTCTGCCCTAATGATTTCTTCCAAAACCAGTTCACCAAACTGCTCAGAAAGTTAGCAACTAGTTATCTCAAAGTGGTGCCAATTGGCTTAATCCCACCATTGGTTGAACCTATCCTTGTTCAGTTTCTATTCATTCCTTGTCTGGCCTTCAGGCCTTCATTTTATTAGGAACTTAATGCAACTAACTGTGCTTTAACTGTTGGTAGTGTTAAATTTCCACGGGTATAGACAGATTTTGGGGTCAGCAAAAGGATCTGGATGCATTAACTGGAATGTGACTATCTGTAGGGCAGTTGGCCTTCTAGCTGGGACATCACCTAATACAAAATAATCATTCACTCTTTGCTAAAATATTTATTAAGTTCTTAATTAAAACATTGTGAGCATTCAGGTTGTCACTGAAACATTATGGCCCCCTTTGCTGAGAGAAGTATTGCTAGCAAGATCAGAAGTACAAGATTGAGACTAATCCAGGACACAAACCAGTATCAACTACTTCTCACTCTGAGAAAAGAGCAGAGTTATAATATACAAGGGAATGAAAGAGATGTAAGTGAAGGGTTAGGGTCCTTGAGTTGCAATAGCTGATTCTTTCAATGTTATGTTTTTTCTTTTCTGTGTCTGCTTCTCAAGTATCTTAGGAGAGTGATATCCTTGAAACTCTGTATGCGAGCCTTCTAGTCTGAACTTTGGACTAGCTGAAGCTTGACAATTTCCTAGTAAAGTATCAGAGAAGATATCATAATATCTCCTAAATGTCAAGATGTACCTCAGTTTGACATCCAATGTAATTTACAATTGTGATGATTCATTCTGGCTTTTTATATTTTTTGATGTATTTGCGGCAATAGCAATAGCACTAGAACTTAGACTTATATACCGCTTCATAGTGCTTTTACGGCCCTCTCTAAGTGGTTTACAGAGTCAGCATAATGCCTCCAACAATCTGGGTCCTCATTTTATCCACTTCAAAAGGATAGAAGGCTGAGACAACCTTGAGCCGGTGAGATTTGAACTGCTGAACTGCAGCTAGAAGTCAGCTGAAGTAGTCTGCAGTACTGCACTCTAACCTCAGCTACATCTGATCTTCATTATTTTTTAAAATGACTGCAAGAGGCTAACATGTCTAATACACCTTCCTCTTCCTATTTTCTCTACAACATCCCTGTGTGGAGATTTGGGATGAAAGAGAGTGACTAGCCCAAAGTCACCTAGCTGGTTCTCATGGCTTAGGCAGGATTTGAGCTCTAGCCTGGTGCCTTAACCAGACTTGAGGCTCACAACTTCAGAATTTTTAATGCACTTCCTATTGTATTGAATTTGACTTTACAAGGCAAAGCTAGAACAAGGCCCATTTGAAAAAACAAAAACAAAACAGATCAGGATAATTTCCCGCCTTTTTCATAGTTGGGAAAATCATAATAAAGGTAAAAATAACGATTTCTCTCCCACATATGTGCTAGTCGTTCCTGACTCTAGGGGGCAGTGCTCATCTCCGTTTCAAAGATGAAGAGTCAGCGCTGTCCGAAGACATATCCATGGTCATGTGGCCGGCATGACTAAATACTGAAGGCGCACGGAACATTGTTACCTTCCCATCAAAGGTAGCCCCTATTTTTCTAATTGCATTTTTACATGCTTTCAAATTGCTAGGTTGGCAAAAGCTGGAACAAGTAACAGGAATTCACTCCGTTACATGGCACTAGGGACTCAAACCGCTGAACTGCCAACTTTTCTGATCGACAAGCTCAGCATCTTAGCCACTGAGCCACCGTGTCCCTATAAAATCATAATAAACATACATAAAAAAGAACATAACAGCTTTCAATGCATTCTTCAGTAGGGTGAATAAAATACTACCTTCCCTCAACCTGATTACTTTCTCTCTAGAGACTAGTTGCTGAAACAAAATTGCTGAAATTTGCACCTTGATATAATGTATGAAAAATATACATTATGACACATTTTCCTAACTGCTTGGTGACAATATCCTAAATCAGCATAACATTAACAGTCTAAAATTTGCTGTCTCCGTTACTGATATTGCTTTGACTTCCTTGAATTTCCTGTGAGGTGAAAGTGATAAGGCCAAAAAGATTTTATTAGTTTTGAATTTACCTTTGCAGAATGTCAGAATAAATGAAGCATTGCTCTAACCATTGGCACAACTACAGACAATGTAAATTATAACCCTATATACAGTATGGTCAGTTATGTCTCTTTATGCAGTAAATATTTTCAAGGAGATGTCTTGCTTGCATGGGATAAACTTCAGTAGAACTGACTTTGGTCCAAGCATCATGGTGAGTGAAAAGCCATGGTACTGACTGAAGAATGCATGGCTTATTGTAGTGAGTGGATCAACAACTGTAAGGAACATGAACCTGCGGATGATCTTGTTCTTTGCCTGCTTATAGCTTTCTCAGAATACTTGGTTGACCAGTAATGCTGGACTGGTGTGGAATCAAATACAGGCCTCAAAAACCAGTTAATCAAGGCTCACTGCAGTCATGATTTATTCAGTGCACACTGGAGAAATTCATTCCAGAAAAGTAATGGCGAGACTCTTGCTAAAGCAAACCCTCCCGTTACATTTCAGTAAAATGATAATGAAAAAAAAATAAAAGTCATACATATGCATAGACCAGGGGTGTCCAAACTTGGGAACTTGAAGACTTGTGGACTTCAACTCCCAGAATTCCCCAGCCAGCCATGCTGGCTGGGGAATTCTGGGAGTTGAAGTTCACAAGTCTTCAAGTTCCCAAGTTTGGACACCCCTGGCATAGGCAATAGATGAAGTAAGTATAAACATTCATAATGAGCAAATCTTACATTACTTTCCCATCCTTTTACAGTTCTCAAGAAAGAGTCTTAATTAATTTAAAAAAAACTCCATTATCAGTTATACTGCCATAACAATTTTGATAAAATGTACTGAGAATTCAAAACATACTGTAGGTTGGGGACTTCAAGGTTTTCTCAATTAGCCTACACGCTCCTCCTCCAAAGCTTATTTTTTTCATAGTTCGCTTCTGCCCACCTCTTGACCTCTAGAAGGGGGAGTTATGTGTGTGTAACAACAGGATCTAGCCTCATTCTCTTCTGGAAGCAACTCCTGACAAGATCTCCACCAGCCAGGGGACAATCCAGAACCATATTTTGCAGCCAGCCAGCCAGCTACGAGGTAAGCCAGTTCCACAGAACACTACCAGACCTCTTGCATCTTACGTAGTGTCTTTTACTTGGGAATAATTTTTTATTTGGAAAGTCTTAACAGGCACGGGGCATTTGAAATATCACAAAGTCAATGACCAGTTTATTTGCAAGACTGCTGTTTTTAGCTATTCCTACTTCTCATTCATGGTATTTAAAGTTTTATTTATCTAACTTGTAATTATTAAAAGGTTTTTTTTTTAAATATATCAAGATTGGCATGTGCTACGAAGTCCGGGGTGCCAATTATGGGGATAATGAGTGCGTAGCTGTCAATAAGGTACCAGCTTCTGTGCACTCCCTTTGACTTGTGATATATGTAATTTTGGGCAGCTGATACTGCATGAAATGAGGTTAAATGCCCAAATGCTCAATTTCCACACCAAAATACTATTCCTTTACAGGTGAATTTGTACATAGCTAGATTCTATTATTGTGGGTCATTTTCAATTATAGGTCAAAAAGGCATATCTTTTTGACATAACAAATAAACACTTGCACAAAGTTGGCAAAATTGTCTTTGTTTTCACCCTAAATAAAACTTGGTGGATGTAAGGAAGTATTAATGATTGGGGCTGAATCGGGGTAATTTACGCAGTAGTTTTTGAACACAAATCCCCAATTTGTTCTCCTGGTTATACAGAAAGATGTTGGGGACATAATGAATTAGGAACAGAGTAACGTTAAATAAAAGTTATTGGTAGGCAGCCAGCTCAGGGATGGTTGCATCATACTCCCCGGCAATTATAAATAGACTACATTTATTAACGGAGTCATAATTTTTAGCCAAGCCCTTGCTCAGAAAAAAAAAAGAATAGCTGTACAATAAAACAATAATAGCATAATAAAACAAGCTAAATAATAATAATAATAATAATTGCAGGAGCCTAAATATCAAAGTTAAACTGCTGTGAGGACTAATGCCTCAAAGTTCATTAAAACTTATCTTTGGAGTTTTTCAGGATTTTGTACTCAGAATTTCACCTTTTTTCTTCTGCTTGTTTCCTGGGAACCTAGAACAATGTCTTTAATAGGACTTGCTTCTGGGATTTCCAGAGCTGGAGTACACCTGAGATAAGTTAGATGAACCCACCCAATCTCCTGCTTGCAACTCATTAAATGATATAGTCCGATGTAGCCCATTCTGGTTAAACTATAGCAGACTACTAACCCTTGGGTTTTTGGCAGGGGTCCTGTTGAAAAGAATGGATAATGCATAGTATGTAAATAATTTTACCATGAGTCAGGTTGAAAACCTTCTGGGAGAGAAATTAATTCAAAGCCTAAAGCACTGGTTTCCCCCTATACAATTTCATAGAGAGACAACATTTCATCTCATTTAAAGGTGAGCTTTTGATAGCCAGAAATGCCATGGGAAGTATGAGGGCATGTCAGCAAAATCAATTTGTATCATCTGCAAAGGGTACCATACACTAAACAATCAGGAGGCACGTGGTCTCAGTCCACCCCCCCCCCGCCTTTAAATGGGCTAAACAAATCGTAAAACTGCCAGCTATTGCTTGGGTCTCTGTATGATTTTTTTTTCCTTGCCCAAATTTGCTTAAATTTGCTTCTGGGATAATGTATCTGTTTCTATATGACCTTCATCATAAAGGTCTGCTATGCGGCATGGGTTCTATTCGGGGGGTGGGGGGGGAGAGAAACAACAAATCCTACCTTCTGCCTTACGCTCCCCCCCCCCCACTATGATAAAACTAGTATCATCAGAGTAAAATTAAAAAGCCCCTTTAAAACTAGGTATGTTTTTTGAAATCCTCTTATTAGCTTTTTTCTCCTGTTATTATTAAAAAAAGGCCAAAGATAGCAGACATTTTTTAAGAGTCATTGAAAATGAGATTGGGCTTAAAACCAATCCTTGTGAGCATGCAAGTACAAGCCCCCACCTCACCCCACCTCCCAATTTTTTTAAAAAAAACTAGTAAATTGTAATATTTTTCCAAAGTCGGAGAAAGAAAACAGCATTTGCCAAGTCTGTGAAAAATGTTGCTCTCTCCCAAAAACAAAACAAAACAGACCCCCCCCCCCACCAAAACCACACACACACACCAAAGCAGCTTCTAACTTTACCTCCCTTTATGAGATTTTGTTTTAATTGCCAAAAAAGTTCTTCCTTGGGTAGCTTTAGATAAGGACTTGACAACCGGTCCAAACCCTGCAACTGGGATTTAGGTGGGAGGTAGCGGCTACCCTGCAAAATAGTCTTTTTATTCATGTAGCAACTCTTTGTGCTGGGGGAAAAATTGAAAACATGTAAATAATATCTTGGTTAATCTGAGGTTTTCCATAATACTCAGTAAGCAAATTGTCCCAACGAGGAAATTTAGCATAGCCTATACTTTGTACATGCTTAGGAGCTATGAGCACACAAGGAAACAAAATACTGAGTCACCATTTACAGTCAGTCTTCTTTTGGGTTTTAGGAACAACAACCACAACAAAAAAAGATTAAACCCACACATTCAACAAACTTTTAAGCCAAGAGTTGTAAAACTATAGGAGCTAACAGTCCTTTTTCTTAGAAACTAATAATGGCTGCAAGGGTTCATTTTTGGTGTGTCATGTTAAAAGTGCATGCTTTGCATTCTCATTTACACAGAAACCCCCCCCCCCCAAATATAACTTCCTGCCACAAATAATCAAAGTTATTTTCTCCCACTCCCATCACAACTCGGGCTTAGAAGGGAAAAACATAAAAATAGTTCTATATCGTTCTATATCATATCTTCCATCCATTGCAAGCAATAGGAAGTTTTCCTTTAAAATGCTTTGAACTTTTTCTCTCTGACCTTTTTTGTTCGAGCAGCACTTTCATGGATCTCTCCTATTGACGTCACAAGCAGAGACACCTATAACACGTGGACTTGCCCCGCGACTCGACTGAGGACCTAGTGACCGCATGGTTAAGTGCGGCCACGGGGGCCTTGGACCGAGTCGCGCCCTTGCGGCCTCTCTTGCGGCGTCGAACCACCTGGGCTCCTTGGTTTACCGAGGGGCTCAGGGAGATGAAGCGCCACAAGAGACGCCTAGAGAGCAGATGGAGATCATCTCACTCCGAAGCCGACCGAACACTAGTGAGAGACCATATTAGGACTTACTTAGTGGCGATAAGAGTGGCCAAACGTGAGTATTGTGCCACCCTTGTTGCATCCGCTGATAACCGCCCTGCCGCCCTGTTTGGGGTGACCCGCTCCCTCCTTCAACAGAGGCCACGGGAAGCCCCTTTACAGGGTCGAGCAGAGGAATTTGGGATTTATCTGCAGGAGAAAATCACTCGGATTCGGAGCAAGTTACCTTCCATTGACAGTGGTCCAGTCGAGCGTACCGAGGCTGTTCTTGTGACACCATCATGGGAGGAGTTTGATTTTGTTACTACTGAGAATATGGACAAGTTGTCAAAGAGACTTAGGGCCACCACATGTTTATTGGACCCGTGTCCCTCCTGGCTTGTACTGGCATCCTGGGAGACGACACGAGGCTGGCTCCAGGGCATTGTCAACGCATCTTTGAGTGAGGGGTCCTTGCCTGCCGTCTTGAAAGAGGCGGTAGTAAGGCCCCTCCTCAAGAAGCCGTCCCTGGATCCAGCATTATTAGAGAACTATCGTCCCGTCTCCAACCTTCACTTCTTAGTGAAGGTTGTTGAGAGTGTGATGGCACAACAGTTTCCGCGACACTTGGAGGAAGTTGATTATCTAGACCCGCGCCAGTCCGGCTTCCGACCCGGGCATAGCACCGAGACGGCATTGGTCGCGTTGGTTGATGATCTCTGGAGGGCGCGGGATAGAGGATTTTCCTCTATCCTAGTCCTATTAGACCTCTCAGCGGCTTTTGATACCATCGACCATGGTATCCTATTGCACCGACTGGGGGGGTTGGGGTTGGGAGGCACCGTTTTGCGGTGGTTCTTGTCCTACCTCTCTGGTCGGTCGCAATGTGTGTTGGCAGGGGGGCAGAGGTCGATTTCGAGGCCCCTCATATGTGGGGTACCTCAGGGGTCGGTCCTCTCGCCCCTACTGCTCAACACATATATGAAGCCGCTGGGTGAGATCATCCGTGGTTTTGGGGTGGGATATCATCTGTACGCTGATGATACTCAGTTGTACATATCCACCCCAGACCACCCCAACGATGCCGTCGAGGTTATGTCCCGGTGCTTGGAGGCTGTACGGATCTGGATGGGTAGTAACAAACTCAAGCTCAATCCGTCCAAGAGTGAGTGGCTGTGGCTTCCGGCACCCCGATTCAGCCAGATTATTCCAACTCTGGCCATTGGGGGCGAAACACCTGCCCCCGTGGAGAGGGCGCGCAATTTGGGTGTCGTCCTGGATTCCCGGCTGTCTATGGAGGACCATGTGGCAGCCGTGGCCAGGGGGGCGTTCCATCAGGTACGCCTGATGCGCCAATTGCGCCCCTTACTGGACCGGGGTGCCTTACGCACAGTCACTCAAGCACTCGTCACGTCTCGACTCGACTACTGTAATGCTCTCTACATGGGGCTTTCCTTGAGGTGCACCCGAAAGCTACAGCTAGTCCAGAACACAGCCGCGCGGGTGATTACGGGAGCGCTTAGACACTCCCATATAACACCAATCCTGCGCGAGCTGCACTGGCTTCCTGTGGTCTTTCGCGTGCGCTTCAAGGTTCTAACGACCATCTTTAAAGCGCTCCATGGCTCGGGGCCTAGTTATATGCGAAACCGCCTCCTGCCCCATACATCCCTTAGACCGATATGCTCCCACAGAGAGGGCCTCCTCAGGGTGCCGTCGGCCGGACAATGCCGACTGGCGACACCCAGGGGGAGAGCCTTCTCTGTGGCGGGACCAGCCCTTTGGAACGACTTGCCCCCTGAACTCCGTACCATTTCTGACCTCCGCCTCTTCCGCAAGTGTCTGAAGACACACCTATTCCAACTAGCAGGCCTTGCGTAGCCTCCAATACTGACTCGTAGATAGTTTTAAAATGGGGATTTTAATTCAGTTTTAGCACAGGCCTTTAGTTGAATAAGTTTTTTAAAAAGAAAAAGTTTTTTATATGTTTGTATGTTTTTAATGTTCCTGTCCGCCGCCCTGGGTCCGTTTGGAGAAGGGCGGGGTATAAATTCAATAAATAAATACATCCCTTCGTCCGGTCCGCTCCCACAGAGCGGGCCTACTCCGGGTGCCGTCGGCCGGGCAATGCCGGCTGGTGACACCCAGGGGAAGAGCCTTCTCTGTGGCGGGCCCAGCCCTCTGGAACGACCTACCCCCCGACCTTCGCACTACCTCGGACCTCCGCCTCTTCCGCCAACGTCTTAAGACGTACTTATTCCAACAAGCCGGCCTAGGATATCCCCCCCGCGTCTGACTTTTAAATATAAATTATAATTTGGTTACGGTTTTAATAACGGGTTTTAGCACGGGTGAATTAATTTAATATATTTTTAATTGATGTATATTGTATTTATGGTTTTATATAATGCCTGTGCGCCGCCCTGGGTCCTAACAAGGAGAAGGGCGGGGTATAAATTTAATAAAATAAAATAAATAAATAAATAAATAATAAAATAAACACAATGTTTTCTCTTCTAGATATATGCTGTTGCTATTGAGCACTCAGTCCCATATGCTGTTTTTCTTTTAATGTAGTCTAAAAGAATATATGCCTGGACTCCAATTTTGCATGGTTTGCACTCTGCACATGTAAAGATACTCCCTGAAATTTTAGTACAAATGGAAATGTTGAATTTGATGCGTGCGTGCGAATAGGGGTTAAAAGAAAAACCCTGAAACAGGAGGTGGGAGGATCAGCTCCCAGTGGTTTTTCTATGGGGGCTTTGTATTGTTTCCCTACACCCCCCCCCCTTCTTGTGACCTTCAATTAATTTATCCAACAAACAAGTGTCAGATGTGGTAATAACAAATCTTTAAAAATCTAAAGGAGGACTTTAAAACCTGGGAAAGGCTACAGTAAATAAAAAGAAAATAGACCTCAAACAATAAATAATAGAAAAATAGTAAAAACCTCTCAACTTTGTTAAATTCTCATAAGATTCACACAAAAACACACACCAGACTAAATGGTGGATGAGAGGTGTGGTCAGCACCCACATTCACTTCCCCACACACCAACTTTTTAAGGGGATGAACATAATTTTCATCCTTATTCTGTATAACTCAACAGGTTTTCACCCTGCCATTTTGTTTTATGCACATTTATATAAATACAAATGTATATAAACAAACAAAACTCACCAATGCCATAGTATCGACAATATAACTGAAGTAGCTCCCTCCTTCTTTTTTGCATGGAATCTATCACAGCCTTGAACAGACACAAATTCATCCTCCCTATTCCTCAGTTGGGGCAAGAAAAAAGGGTTTATACGAAATTCAATCAACATGGAGACAGTTAAACAAAACAATGATGTTCTATTACTTACATATGTGATTGCAAGAAAATTTCATTTTCAGTTTTCTTTTAGCACAGAGCTGCACATGCTTCAAAGTTTTTTCAATATGTGGTGTAGAATGCATCATGAGTTTCCTCAGAGCTCTGAACAATTGTGTTTCTTTGAGTACTCGTAATAAGGTTAATTTTGCTCCTTGGCCAAACTGTCTTGAGATAATATTACAATTAGTTGCTGAATTGCTGGTAGAAATTTCATCTGAAAATTGTGCCTCACAATGCAGTAGCCCAGTTTTTTGCTATTTTTTTTCACACACAATTTTTAAAAAAAAAAAATTCAGTTAAAATCTCTGCCAATTTATTTATACAAAAATAACTTGTTTCTTACTCATTCCAAGTTGAATTAAGATGTTTTAGGAACCTGGAAGAATTTTTCTGTAATATGTAAGCAAGCAAGCAAGCATTGTATAAATAAGATTATAATACAATTTTGAAAGGGAACAGTTCAGCTGCTTCTGTGGTGCTGTCTACTACGTTTAACATTTCATGATAGGTTTTTTTGGGGGGGTGGGCAGGTCATTATCTGCTATCTAACTGATTTTCTTACAGAATGGAAACTTCTGAGGCTATCACCCTCCATGATCATACACTCCCTCTCATATACCTGATCTGTTGTATTAGAGCTGAATAAATAATAATAATAATAATAATAATAATAATAATAATAATAATAATAATAATAATAATAATTTTAATTTATAAACCGCTCTCTCTCCCTGAAGGGATTCGAGGCGGTGCACAGGGAATTAAAAAATACATATATAGATAGATAGATTTTATTTTTCTATACCGCGTCCTCTCCCCAGGGGGACTCGGAGCGGTGCACAGGGAAAATTAAAACAACATAAAATATATACATAAATAAATACAATAAAAACAAATTAAATCAACTGTCCCTGCACTAAAATCCCCATTTTAAAATTAACATTCCCTAACCCCTGAGGTAGAGACTAACCTAGGCCGGCCAAGCAGAAAAAGTGAGTTTTTAATTTCTGACGGAAGGAGCGGAGGTCCGTAGTTGTTCTAATGTCGGGGGGAAGGTCGTTCCAGAGGGCTGGGCCCGCCACAGAGAAGGCCCTTCCCCTGGGCGTCGCCCGCTGACAAAGTCTAGTGGACGGCACCCGGAGAAGTCCCTCTCTGTGGGAGCGAATCGGCCGGGAAGATGTATGGGGCAGAATCCGATCCCGCAGATAGCTAGGTCCCGAGCCATGGAGCGCTTTAAAGATGAGAACTAACACCTTGAAGAGCACCCGAAAGACGACAGGTAGCCAGTGCAGCTCACGCAAGAGCGGTGTTACATGGGTATACCTTGCGGTACCCATTATTGCTCGCGCGGCTGCATTCTGGATCAGCTGAAGTCTTCGGGTGCACCTCAAGGGGAGCCCCATGTAGAGAGAGTTACAATAGTCCAGTCGGGATGTCACGAGAGCATGAGTGACTGTGCGAAGGGCGTCCCGATCCAATAGGGGGCGCAACTGGCGAATCAGGCGAACCTGGTAAAACGCCCTCCTGGCCACGGCTGTCACTTGATCTTCCATGGACAGCCGGGCATCCAGGAGGACACCCAAGTTGCGCACCCCATCCACAGGGGCAAGATGTTCGCCCCCTATGGCCAGCGATGGAATCAGCTGGTTGAATCGAGCAGCCAGAAACCACAGCCACTCGGTCTTGGTCGGGTTGAGTCTGAGTCCGTTACTTCCCATCCAGATCCGTACGGCTTCCAGGCACTGGCACATCACCGCTACGGCATCGTTGGGGTGGTTTGGGGTAGATATATACAGCTGAGTATCATCAGCGTAGAGATGGTACTCTACCCCAAAGCCACGGATGATCTCACCCAGCGGCTTCATATATGTGTTGAACAGGAGAGGCGAGAGGACCGACCCCTGAGGAGCCCCACATGTGAGGGGTCTCGAGGTCGACCTCTGCTCTCCTGCCAACACAAATTGCGATCGGCCAGAGAGGTAGGAGGAGAACCACCGTAAAACGGTGCCTCCCACCCCCAACCCCTCCAGCCGATGCAATAGGATACCATGGTCGATGGTATCGAAAGCCGCCGAGAGATCTAATAGGACCAGGATGGAGGAGCAACCCCCATCTCTGGCCCTCCAGAGATCATCGACCAACGCGACCAATGCCGTCTTGGTGCTATGCCCGGGCCGAAAGCCGGACTGGCGCGGGTCTAGATAATCAACTTCCTCTAGGTGACGGGAAAACTGTTGTGCCACCACACTCTCAACAACCTTCGCCAAGAAGGGAAGATTGGAGACTGGACGATAGTTGGTTAATAAAGCTGGATCCAAAGAGGGCTTCTTAAGGAGGGGCCTCACCATAGCCTCTTTTAGGGAAGCAGGTAAGGCACCCTCACTTAAGGATGCGTTGTAAGCTCCTTTTACAATTAACGAAGTTTATACAGGGGGAAGTGCTTGCATAATTGTAGGTTTCACACTTCCACTCTACCTCAGACTTCACCCTGCAGAACAGAAGATTGGAATCATGTCATCCTGAAGCCTTCAGAAAAAGGAGACAGGGTCAGTAGCAGAAGGAAAGGAGTAATGGGTCTATACACATTATTTTATTTTATTTTATTAAATTTATACCCCGCCCTTCTCCTTGTTAGGACCCAGGGCGGCGCACAGGCATTATTAAAAACCCCAAAATACAATAAATATCAGTTAAAATGAATTAAATTAATTGACCCGTGCTAAAACCCATGTTAAAACCATTAGCAAATTATAATTTGTTTTGTTTTTTTTAAAAAGTCAGAAACGGGGGCTATCCTAGCCCCCGTTATACCTTTCCTTGTTCTGCTCACCCTATCTCCTATTTTTTTTAACCCTCCCAATTTGTACTCAGACTATGCTCAGACTCCCCTACTGTGACCAGCTTTTTCCTCATGAAAATTGTCCAGTATATTTGTCCCCTTCTCTGGGCATAGTATGCCCACTGAGTTTTACTGTTTCCATTGTTGCATTTATTAAACCAATCAGACTTTCATAAACAGAACAGAATCCCCCTGTGGAATTTCTGAAAGGCCCTTTTAGTCTACAAATTACCCTTCCTCCCAGAAATGCTTACATTTTCCTTCCAGATTATTTATATGCATGCTCTCTGTCCATGTCTGGGAGTGGAGGGTACTCCTGGCCAGTCTTTCCTCTTCCCCTTTCTGCACTAATTATGGGGGTCCTTGGATTCACATATCAGGCTGTTTCCTTTCTGATCAGAAGCTCCCACTCCTCTAAACTCTTGTCTTTATCACACTGGCTACCAAGCAGTTATGACTATATTGTTACTAGTGTGACATTTGTTCAATGGCACTGGATGAGGGCACACAACTAGATGCAACACAAAGGCACAAAGGGCTGCAGGCTGCAGCAACGTATTGGCTTATTCTGCCTAATGAGGCTCTCCAAAAGCTGATTCATCTTCATAAGCAGCCTCATTAAACAACACATGACTGGCAGCTGTTGATATCCTCAGAAAGCTGCCAGACTCATGTTGCCTAATGGGGCTGCACACAGGGATGGATGCAAATTAGGCGTTGGGTTTGTAAGTGTTTAGGACCAAGCAAAGGGGATAGTGAAACCCTTGGTTCTTGTCCTTCACCCATGTGTTATAGTGGACTGAGGAAAGAGGAAAGACACCTAACCTATATTACAAAAGTTATATTGGTTGCTGTTTCATATTACTGATATTTTATGGCACATATACATAGAATACATATCATATATAGTAAAATGTTGACTGTTTTTTTAATTACAGGTGTGGCCCTGAATAGGGAAGGTTAAAGAATCCTTTGTGTAAGGATAGATTTGACATCTTCTTACCATGGCCTCTCAGGTAGGTACAATAAATCCAGAACAATTGGCAGAACCTGACTGTGAGTCTAAGATATAAAAATAAGCAACACTTCCATGTAAACAATAAAAACATTGAAACTGCATACACTTCACAAACAAACTGCAGTAATATGCATTCAGTGGAGAGAGGACTAATTTAAGGTAACATTATAAAAGGGCATGCAAGGGTAAACAAGAAAAATGTTAGTAAAATTAATATAGAAGAAGAGGAATTCATATTGGAAATTTAGAATGTCTACTTCAAATAACATCAACTCCTCACCTTCCTTATTTTTCACCCTGGTTTTATTTAAAACAACAATGTGGCCTTTAAAAAAATAATCATTACAATCAGTGGTGCAATTCAGATGGTTCTATCCAGTTTGGGCGTATCGGTAGTGGTGGCAGCGGGAGCTTCCACTCACCCACCCGGATGCTATCATATCCTGTTTTTGATGCTCTGCGCATCCACGGAAGGGCCTGTGCATGTGCAGAGGTGGCACGTGTGCTCACATTTGCGAACCAGTAGCAAAGGTAAGTTGATTTCATCTGATTACAATCTCTATTGGTCTTGGAAGGTAGGTATTTGGGGAAGATTACTCAGTCCTATGACTCTTTTTTCAAAAGATACAGGTAAGATAGAGGAAGAAGATGATTGAAGCCACATCTACATCAAAATATATTGATCTTGCACCTTCAAGATATAGTAGACTACAATTTATAATATTTAATCTGCAAGCTGACTGCCATAGACAAGTTGACAATGCAACTTGCTTTTAGAGTGCAGTGAAGATGCAACCTAAACATACAACCACAAGCCCAAGGGAATCAAAAAAGTCAAGGTATTAGCTACAGTTGTGAGATTGAAGATTACATTCATTGATACATGTAAAAAGAGGTCTTGAATTATTTTGTTTTTACTCTTCCTGGGGAATGTGCCTAGCCTTATAGTCTATCAGATCTCTGATGTTTGTTTCTGAATCTCCTGGAAATAACTAGTGTGGTTCTCCATAAAAATATAAAAAAAGCCTCCAAAACCTGCAACAGATCCCTAAAGAGTTTAAATAGGAAAAATAAGAAATTAGTGTTAGTTTTTATCTTGTATTTGTATTAGTTATTTTATTTGTGTTTATCATGCCTTTATTATTTTTACAAATAACTTAAGGAGGCAAATATACCTAATACTCCTCCCTCCACCTTTTCCCATCCACAACTCTGTGAGGTAGATTGGAATGTAAGTGGCCCAAGGTCACCTAACTAGCTTTCATGGCTAAAGCTGGAGTTCAACTCATTGTCTCCTGCTTTTCACCTTAGCGCAGGGGTCCCCAACCTTTGCAACTTTAAGTCTGAAGGACTTCAGCTCCCAGACTTCTCCAGCCAGCTTCACTGGCTGGAGAAGTCTGGGAGTTGAAGTCCTTCAGACTTAAAGTTGCAAAGGTTGGAGATCCCTGCCTTAGCGCCTTCACTACTACACCAAACTGTCTCTCTGTACCAAACTTTACTAACACTTATTGCAAAAAAATAACAAAATATAATGAAATTAGAGCTGCTCCCACTGTTGTTTCTTCATTGAAATGATTTGCTCTTTTTTATATAGTTTTGGCCATTAAAGTAAATATGCAGTCCTGGCCACAAAATGACTACCACTAGCAGCCTATGCTATGTTAATGTATACTCTAGATAGTCCTCAACTTATAGACACAACTGAGCCTGGAATGTCTGTTGCTAAGCAAGACTGTTGTTAAGTGAAATTTGCCCCAATTTACAACTACTTTGTCAGAGTTGTTAAGCGTGGTTATTTATTAAATGAAACTGGCTTCCCATTAACTTTGTTCATCAGAAGGTCAACAAAGGTAATCACATGACAATTGTCATAAATGCATGTCAGTTGTCAAGGGTCCGAATTTTGATCACGTGACCATGCTACAATGTGAAAATGACTGTGAAAAGCAGTCAATGCCGGCTGTCGGTGTCCAGGGGTAGGGCCTTCTCTGTGGCAGGGCCCACCATCTGGAATGACCTGCCCCTCGACCTTCGCACTATCACGGACCTTCCCCTCTTTCGCCGCTCACTCAAGACTCATTTCTTCCAGCAAGCTGGACTAGCCTAGAATTTTAGACCTCATATAGGCCAAAACTCCAACCAAACTAGTAAATGGTTAATAGGTTAATGGGAATTTTAGTACAAGTTAATTTAATTAATTTTAATTCTTTTATTGCATATGTTATTATTTATTATGGTAGATATATCTGTAAACCGCCCTGAGTCCATTTCGATGGAGATAGGCGCAATTTACAAATTGAAATAAATAAATAAAAATTTTCCAATGTCATCATAATTTTGAATGGTCACTAAGCAAACAGTTGTAAGTTGAGGTCTATGTATTTTTTTAAAAAAATCATGGATCTCTTGGTCCTCTGTTCTGAAAATTGAAGATTCACCCAAGAAGTAAAAAATTACTGTATTTTTTGGAGTGTAAGATGCACTTTTTTCTCCCCTAAGAGAGGATGAAAATTTGGGTGTGTCTTATACACAAAACGTAGTCCCACCCACCTGCTGGCCCCCACTCTTTGGCCTCTGCCTCCCAGCAATTTGTCTCTTTGCAACAAACAGCAAACAGCCTGTTTCAGTTACAACTTCAGCACAGCTTGATTAGCATAAGCAGCTTGTTGTCGGTTGGTTCAGCCTCCCGACCATCAGCTGTTTCAGGCTGCAGGGATTGCCATTGCCTATTGCCACCTCTGTGTGCTCCATTTTTGGCTTGTGCATGCCCCATTTCCATTCTGCTGCCCAGAATGGACAGAAAATCCCTTTAGGGAGATAGGGCGGTATACAAATGCAAAACAAATAAATAAAATGGGGTGCGCAAAGGTGAAAAATGGGACATGCAGAGGCTGAAAACGGGGCATATGGAAGTGGCAATAGGCTATGGCAGCAATGGCAAACCTTTTTTGGCTCGTGTGCTATAAGTGGGGGGAGCGCAGGGGCTTGTGTGCGGGCCTGCTGCACCCATAATGCAATGCACAGGCCCCCCCAGTGCACATGCGCACATTACAGACGCAACCTCCCATTTTTTGTAAGCTCTTTTTGCTCTTTCCAGGCTCCAGAGGCTTTATAGGCAGCCTCTCCTGCTGCCCCCGGAGGCCCTCTGGAGGCTGCAACAACCTTCAGGAGTCTTCCCTGAAGCCTCCGGAGCACTCAAAAAGATGCTCCAAGCAAATAGGACATCACTTCCGGTTTTGGCAGTGCGTCATTTTTGAGTGCTCTGGAGGCTTCCCTGAAGGTCGCTGAAGCTTCCGGAGGGCCTCCAGAGGGCCTGGGAAGCCTCTGGAGCACTCAAAGTAACGTTCCGACGAAACCAGAAGTGACATCCAATTTGTTTGGAGCATCATTTTGAGCGGTCCGGAGGCTTCAGAGAAGCCCCCTGAAGGTCACTGAAGCCTCCAGAGGGCCTCCAGAGGGCCTGGAAAGCCTCCAAAGCACTCAAAATGATGCACCGCTGAAACTGGAAGTGACGTCCGATTTGCTTGGAGCGTCATTTTGAGTGGTCCGGAGGCTTAAGGGAAGCCTCCTGAAGGTCGCTGAAGCCTCTGGACCACTCAAAATGATGCTCCAAGCAAATTGGACATCACTTCTGGTTTCGGCAGTGTGTCATTTTGAGTGCTCCGGAGGCTTCAGGGAAGTTCATGAAGCCTCCGGAGGGCCTCTGGGGGGAGGCTCCTGTAAAGCCTTTGGAGCCTTGGGAGAGTGAAAAAAGCATGCAAAAAGGGCGAATTCAGCTGGCCAGCACGCACATGCTCTGACAAATGGCTCCGCGTGCCGCCTGTCATAGGTTCACCATCACTGGGCTATGGCAATCCCTGTAGCCTGAAACAGCTGATCATTGGGAGGCTGATCCAACCAATCAGCTGCTTGATTTTTTTCCCTTGTGCTAATCAGGCTAAACTGAAACAGGCTGTTTGCTGCAAGCAAGTTGCTAGGAGGCAGAGAGAAAGGTAGCTTTTTTTCTTGTTTTCCTCCCCAAAAGCTAGATGCATTTTATACTTTGGAGAGTCTTATACTATGGAAAATACAGTATGCTGAATTTTGATTTTGCTTGCCACCTCAGAAATACAGTCCCCAAGATTCCTTCTTGCAAAAGAAATGACTACTAAATAGGTAACATTGCCCTGAGAAAGACAGAGAATTAGAAACAGGGTTGATGAAGATTAAACTGGGTTCTCCAGATGGGCCTGATAAAGGTTAAATGTTACTGATCTTATCTATTTCACCTCTAGGTCACTAGACAGATGATTAAATAGATCAGGAAGATTTAGAGTGCAAATCAAATACACTCTCTTGGTAGGAAGACATTTCTGTAATAGCCAACACTGATCTTAACTGCTTTACTAGATAGGCAAAGCATGAGAAGGGCCCTTGGGCTATTACAATTATTTTGTGTTAAATTCAGAACCTCTGCAACATCAGATTGCAGGCAGAACCATATTGTAAAAGTAAGCAGCTAAGTTGATTGAATAACAAATATTGTAGAGAAATGAACAATAACCAGCAGACCATATAAATCCTGGGAAGCGGGCTGCAAAGCAGATGTTTTATGAAACATTTGGCAGAATAAAATGTCAAAAAGGTGACTGTCAGTATCCTAAGCTTTTTTGGGGAGTTTTACATGAGTATTGTGTGCAGTAGGTTTTGTTCTACTCCATTTCTCCAGCATGCTATCCTGCAAAACAAACATGATCATGGGTGTTTGATTAGCAAAAGCAACAGTTTGAAATAGTCCTTTTACAACAGCAACAACAACAATAACAACACTACTTATATGTTTTATTAAAATCTTCCTTCTTCAGTGGAAAATTTTTCTTCATTCCTAGGACTGCTTTGGCAATGTCACTTTTATAGGACACAAGCTTCACATTTAATAAATGTAGGTTCACAAAACAACAGAAAGGACAAGTGGAAAATTCTGATGCTTTGGTTGTGCATAGTTTTCCACATTTCTCTCTTTGTGCAGCTGATCTGTTGACCCACTAAATCAGAGGTTCCCAAACTTGGCAACTTTAAGACTTGTGGACTTCAACTGCCAGAATTCTCCAGCCAGCAGAGCTGGCTGGAGAATTCTGGGAGTTGAAGTCCACAAGTCTTAAAGTTGCCAAGTTTGGGAACCTCTGCACTAAATAATCAAGCAGGCAACCTGAAGGTGCAGAATTATCTTTGTTGGTGTCTAATAGTCAAAAGTTCAAAGGTCTGCAACTACTATCCTATCCTTGGCTTAAAGCACCTATGGGTAGTCATTGACTTACAACCATTCTGTTAGTAATCATTCAAAGTTGCAACAGTACTGAAAAAAGTAACTTATGATCATTTTTCACACTTACAACCACTGCAGCATCCCCATGGTCCAGTAATCAAAATGTAGACATTTGACAACTGGCTCATATTTATGACAGTTGCAGTGTCCGCGGTCATGTGATCTCTTTTTCTGACCTTCGAACAAGCAAAGTCAACTAGAAAACCAGATTCACTTAACAACCATGTTACTAATTTAACAACTAAAGTCATTCACTTAACGACTCTGGCAAGAAAGGTTGTAATATGGGCAAAACTCACCGAACAGCAACAGAAATGCTAGGCTCAGTTGTACTTTTAAGTCTAGAACTCCTTGTAATTTAAAGTGCCAATTGCTCTCTTTTATATCTGTAAACTTTGAGATAGGATATTCTCTTTTTCAGTAGCAACTTCTGCCAAGGAAAACCTGAGTCTTTTAAAAAAAAAAATATTTCCTCATCTTATGTTGTTCAGGAAATTTGCAGCTTCCACTCTAATCCTTACAGTAAGACTCCCTTTTAAAAACATTTCTTCAACCATTTCCCAGTGGTTGCAAATGTTGGCTACATACATATGGATGATCACTAGAGGGCAGCCAAGACATGTCAAACTTTGCAACCCATTATTGCCAGTAAGATCTCTTAACTAAATAGTATTTGCAGTGACACCTACCAGAGTCAATAGTAACTTGGATGGTGTCCATACTAGCTTTAGAGAAAAGAGTTGGAGTTCATTGAGTAACAATAGAGTAAAAGTATGCCACTGAGAAATGGCAGTGAAGAGGGAACTAGAAACCACTGAGGAAATAACATTTAACATTTAAGCTATTATAGAAATTTTAAAAAATGAACAGTTAACAGGAAGTTAAAGATGGTACTGCATGCACAATGAAGTTTTAGGGATGACTGAAATTCCAGATATGCTCCATTCATACATTTTTGTTACCTTAACAAAATAATTTTGCCTAAATATGATGCAGTGGCACATGCACAAATTCTTGAAGTCAATTCAGCAGGAAAAGGATGGAAAACAAAAATGGTAAGGCTGAGAAACCTACCTATAATAGGTAAATGGGGTGGAATAAGATGGTTTCAGGAAGAGAAAAAGCAAAGATGAGAAATGAGAAAGTAGCTTAGAAGCCATCAGCATGTAAAGACCTATAATAAATGACTGGAGAAAGGAAAGAAAGGCAACGGATGTAGCCTTCCATCATATGGTCCTGGCTCTTGAGGACTGGTTGCTCAAAATAAAGTCCTCTTTGGTTGAGTAATGGATTGGGGGATCATTATGAATTGTTAAGTGTTAATCCCAATAAAGTCTCCAAAGAAAGGAAACTGTTCCTCTAAAATTTAAGATGGTAAAAAAACTACCCACTGGCCCTGAAAAATCAGGGATACCAGCAAAAGCCAGAGTGGCAGTACAAAGGAGTAGAGGTTCTGGCCAGAATAAAATAAAATAAAATAAAAACCAAGGTGGATAGGGTATGTGTTAAAACATTTTGCCCAATTGGGTGGAGGAAGTCCATTAGCTAAGTGACAATTAGTTTAACATTTCCACAATGATTGGCTTATCTATCCATCGGAGGATGGAAGAAGGGTGTCATATGAAGGGAGTCTAGATTGTTATAAATGTTAGTGTTGTTTTGTAGAAAACCTGAGAAATGGGAGGAACATATGTAGGCAGATGAGAATGAGTGCAAGAGTGAATATGGAAAAATGAAAGTAATTCCAGAAATAGAGAGGAGATTGCACCACCTTTGCATGTAGACCTTATACATCCCTCTCTTCCAACAGCTCATCCACATGACACTAGTCAAGAAAGGCATCATTTGGCAGGGCTCCCATCCACACACATTGAGGAGGAAAAGGTTTGCCCCAAAATATAGCGCCTCATCACCATAATTTGAGAAACTAGTCAGAAACTCCTAGCATTTCGCTTTTTTCCTTGGAACAGAATCCCCTCCCTTCCAAGCCTAAGTGCAGAAGACATAAGGAGAAATGAGGGAACCTTGGTGCTTAGTTATTTTCTTGCAGACGTCTCATTACCCAAACTAGATAACATCATCAAGCACTGATGATGTTAACTAATTTGGGTAATGAAACTTCTATAAGTAAACAAACAAAAAAAAAAAAAACCTCAGAAAGTACCAAGGACATTTCATTTCAGGCCTGAGCTGCAAAAATTGTCCTTTATTGGTATATAGAAGAAAGTTACAAAAAATAGAAGGAATAGGAGGAAAACCAATCTAAGAATTGGTAAATATATTTTACCAAATGCATATGAACAGAGATAAAATTTAAGAAAGGATGAAATGGAGGGAAAAGAGACAGCTATATTCATTGCTCAAATCTTGTGACAAAATAGAGAACACTGTAAGAAATGGTGCGAGGAAGCTTTAAAGAGGATTTTAAGGGGCAATTAAGAGGAACTGTAGGTCAAAAGAGGCAATTAAGAGGAAATTAGAGGCTAGGACTACATCAGAATCAATGTGTCTATTGCAAGAGGTTTGGTCATTGGAAGAAAGAGCTTTTCTTTAACAAAATTATGAGACAAACTTTAAATCTGAGAAAAGAAGATGTAGGTCAAAAAGAGCTAACAGTCCTTTGGTCCCTGGAGATCCTGGGAGATAAGAGATTTAAAAAACCGTTTCTGGTAAATATTGGGACATCACATTCAATTGTTAAAAGGAAAATAATGCCCCAGCTGCTGAGACAGAATCAGTAACCTAAACCTTTGGAGGAAAAACAAGTCCTCTTTTTGGGCTCTATATAGTAGAATGCAAAATAGGCAAGAAAAATTTATCAATAATTTTTTCTATTTGTCAATTTCCTAGTTCTTTTATTTGGTAGGAATTTATTTAATAAATTGCAGGCAATCATTGATTTTAACTTAGGGATCAAAACCGTGAAAATTCCTAAACATGAGAGATGGAGAACGATTATTCCTTTTTTCTTTTTTTACTAATTTATTAAATTTTTATGACACTCATCTCCACTATAGGATGAATAGGTAATTTTAATACCAAGTATGTATTAAAACTATTCAGATTAAAATACAACTTGGAAGAAATAATAATAAGGGAAATTGGAGATGTAATAATATCCTTGGTATGGGCTAGCAGATAACTTGATAGTACAAAATTTGTTGAGCCAATAGTAGTCCACTAAAAAATGATATCTCAATTCATTGTCTCAATATCTCACTAAAATAGAAGCAAGAAAAGGCATTGAACCAATAGCTGATAACTCTCAGAGGTATAGGCTTATTAAAGTAGGTCAGTCACCTTTTAACACACCAATTTTTTATCAATAGAGAAACCTGACCAAGCTATATTCTACATATCCTTCCCAATCTTAATAGAGAATTAAATGGACTAATGGTCTCTTGGAAAGAAACCTGGTTAAAGTAAGGAAGCCCAACTGTCTTGGCTGCAGGGTCTCCCCATTTCCTTAATAAGACATCACCATATTCAAAAATAGAGATTGGGAATAAGTCCCTTAAAAATTCTCTATAGTAGGTCATCCCCAAGAATTTTGGCTTCTTGTAGCCTGAATGCTCAACAAGCTTGAGAAGCTTAAAATCTATTTACTACTACTGTCTGCTATTTTATCTTGCCTTTCTATTTACCTACAGATCAATCCAAAAGAAACTGAGATTGATTTCCCACTGCATCCATACAAGATTGGAGATTTGGTTTCTATAAAATGGTGGTCGGATGATTCCTCTCAGCACAGATGGAATGGTCCTTTCAAAGTGACCGCAATCACCTTTGCATCCCTGAAGGTGGATGGAATGAAGAAGTGGATCCACCACACCAAAGTGAGGAGATATATTCCACCACCTGAGGAAGAGGAAAAAAGGGAGTCAGAGTGGTCAGTACAACTGGTTGACCCTGTTAAATTAAAATTGTTGTTTAAAAGGATAAAATAACAACTGTTGGAGTGGTATTAACTGAAAGCCATGGTGAAACTACAGCTTTCTAGCATGTGTTTCATGGGAATCTAATCATTTTTATCTATTCATGATAAACTCTAGATATATTTGTACTTTAAGAAATGTGCACAAAAGAATGAAGAATTAAATCGTATCGGTTTTTCTCTTTCTTCTCTTTCTTCTTTTTCAGACCACGTGTCACACTTATATACCAAAATGATCAATCGTTTTCCTTCTTTCTTTGAATAATATATAAAAGGCTAACGTGAAAAGCAATTAGCATGCTCCCAAATATACATACTTCTTTGTTGCCGTAATAATAAACAAATGGATTGGCTTTATCTTGTCTTGTGTGTTATTTGGGGACCCTCATGCAAGATCTCCATACCTACTTTATGCCATGTTTGTTCGCAATTAGTTCTTCAAAAGGATATCTACTCATTCTTCTCTTTCTTTTATCCAGCATAGGCATTAAACCCGAGCAAAAGAACTTATTTACAAATCAGGATTTGAGGCAAGAACAAAGGAAAAAGAAGTCATCAGAAGTATTGTCCCATAATAACTATTTCCTCTTAGAGTAGTTGCACATTATGAAAACAATGCCACTTATATAAGCCTAAAATGGCATGGTATTAGAGATAAAAGTCTCTCAGGACAAGCTGAAAGAGAGAGGGGTCTGAGTGTTTATTTATACTCCTATTTTGATTAAAGATTCCATAGATGTTATCAGCATCACTGTCTTTTCTTGCAGATAATTTACAACAAGAATTGGTTATGCCCTCAGGTTGAGGTTGTTTTAATGTATAAAAAGAGTATTTCAAAGATGGCAGACTTTCCCATTACAAAGCTTTGGTACCTTGAAACAAGGTGAAAATGCAAATAGTCTGAAAATTGAATGTCCTATATTTACCTCAGGTTTAAGGAGGGAAGCACTGCTTATAATAAATTATTTTGCTTTTACTTTTTAAAACTAAAATACAACATTCATCTTTTTATTCTCTTCATAATATGAATGTTTGACCTAAACCATTAAGATCTCAAGGACATCATTTCAAATAGATTTGATTGATCTGTCTAAAACAAACACATTTTTCTGACAAAAGTGTTAATAAACCTTGTCTGGCAGTTACTGAGTATTCCTTTCAAGATTTTACCATTCATGTTTAAAGTGATGAATTTTTTGGAAAACTGTCATGATATTCTAATTGAATTTCACAGAAATGGTTTGGTTTTGACCCAAGAATGGTGGTGAGTGGAAGAGGGAATAGAAAATCCTCAAAGCCATTTTCTATGGAATAAGTGATTAAAAGTGCTAAATGAAGAAAAGTAGGTGGTGTTATAAATAATCAGCAGTCCCGGTTAATGAAGACTTTTGAACTGCTATACATTAATTCTGATAACATCCAAAAATAAAGAGATTTTTGATTCTTGGAAGAGAAAAAAATGTATTTATTAAAACAACTGTCTTTTCAGCAAACCATGGGAAACAACAAAAGCCTACTTTAAACAATTCCATTAAAATAAATAATTGAAGTAAAAGATAAATTTACCACCTGCATTTTGAATCATTTTTTTCTTATAATGGTAGAGGTTGAATGCATATAAGCCCATTTATGTGTAAGGCCAGCACAAAATGCTGTAATATGAAAATGGGCAAGCTGGCATGATTTCAATGTTTTTTCATGTAATGGCATCTTTGTTTAGTCCCAGAAACTCCTGCCTTTTTTTATTATAAACTTCTCAGAAATAAAGAAAATAAATAAGCAATTATACAGTCTCTCAACATAAGAACCAATCCAGTAACCTAGGACCCTCTAAGGCTCTGATCCAGACTTACTATTACAAAGCTAGTTTTCTTCATTGTCTTGTATTTCCTTTAACTTCTGGGAATCTGTCAACGGGACATTGATGCTAACATGAAAATCATATTATGCCCAGTGGTGGATTCCTAGTGGTTCAAACCAGTTTGACCAAAACAGTAATGGGTTGGTGGCCTGGGTCGCTGAAACTGATAACGAGTCACGCCTGTCATGCTCCTGAACCAGTTCTCACAGCAGCGCCATCTTGTTTTTGGCTTCTGCACGTGCACAGAAGCATTTTATAGTATTGCACATGCGCACCCAGCATGCATCAAGCACGCATGTGCACATTATGTCACCACGAGTGAATTGGCAGTAGCGACTTCTGGAACTCCTGATTATGCCATATCTACTAGCAATGTTCCTCTGGATTCTGCAGTATGTAAGACATATGGGGCAAAGCACAAGAGGTATTCAGCTAGTTCTGATATATTCTGGAGAACCGGCAGCAGAAATATTGAATAGTTCGGAGAACTGGCAAACAGCTGCCTCCCAGCCGATTTTCTTTTGCTCTGAACAAGAAAACAGAAGTGGAAACAGGTGGGGAGGGAATGGGGATTTTGCAGTATCCTTCCCCTGCCAAACCCATCAAGCCCTGCCCACAGAATTGGTAGTAAAAAACATTTGAATCTCACCACTGGGCAAAGGAATTAGTAGATATCATTAAAACACTTTGGGATTCAAAACAAGGACAATGTAATATAAGGGCATTTCAATCTTAGCACATTTTATTGCAAATCTCAAAGTGACCATTTTGAAATAATGAGATTTTTACAACACCATAAAGCAAGAAATCAAACAACTCACATACATCAAAAAATTTCAGACTATGTCTCAAAAGTTGCCAACCAACATATACATTGATTAGGGATAAAGCGCTTATAATTCTTTTCACATCTAATCTACATTTCCCCCCTCTTTCCCCTTCATGCTAACTCAAATCCTACCTGAGTAAATCAATGATGATAAATCTATGACATGGTGAAATGTTTTGGGTGACATGTCAGCACTCACCAAAACCCAGAAGCAGCTAGTTTTGGAAGTATATTATGGTCTTGAATGAGTTTTGGATGCTGCAAAGGATGTGTGAAAATAAGGTGTACTTTTTTAAGGCTTTCAGAGTCTCTGGAAAATTATTTAAGAATGAGGCCTGCAGCAGAGCATTTTCCAAAGCCACTTCAAGAATGAAGGGCTTGTACAACCCTTGCATAGGCTGCAGTCAACAGAAAGAGAATGCTGTCTGGAGGTAAGTGATATATGACAAATCCTGGGGATCACACAACTGCATTTAAAAAATAATAATAATGAATATATAAATAATTGGGTGGGGTTTTTTGTTCAGGTGTGTCTATGTATACTAAATAGCAGCAGAGTCAAGTAAGTCATTTTTGACAATATACAATAGCAGAGTTGAAAGGGACTTTGGAGGTCTTCTACTCCAACCCCCCACCTAGGCAGGAACCTTATACCGTTTCAGACAAATGGCTATCCAACATCTTCTTAAAGACTTCCAGTGTTTGGGCATTCACAATTTCTGGAGACAAGCTGATCCACTGACTAATTGTTCTACCGTATTTGCCGGCATATAAGACGACTGGGCGTATAAGACGACCCCCCATCATTTCCACTCAAAATATAGAGTTTGTTATATACTCGCTGTATAAGACTACCCCCTCTTCCGCACACCTTCCACACAGGGGGGAAGAGGAAACCATCGCGCGCGCGAGAGACTTGCATGGAGGGGAAAGAGGAAACCATCGCGCGCGCGAGAGAGACTTGCATGGAGGGGAAAGAGACAGGGGGAAAGAGGAAACCATCGCGCGCGCGATAGACTTGCATAGCGGGGAAAGAGGAAACCATCGCACGCGAGAGAGACTTGCATGGAGGGGAAAGAGACAGGGGGAAAGAGGAAACCATCGCGCGCGCGATAGACTTGCATAGCGGGGAAAGAGGAAACCATCGCGCGAGAGAGAGACTTGCATGGAGGGGAAAGAGACAGGGGGAAAGAGGAAACCATCGCGCGCGCGATAGACTTGCATAGCGGGGAAAGAGGAAACCATCGCACGCGAGAGAGACTTGCATGGAGGGGAAAGAGACAGGGGGAAAGAGGAAACCATCGCGCGCGCGATAGACTTGCATAGCGGGGAAAGAGGAAACCATTGCACGCGAGAGAGACTTGCATGGAGGGGAAAGAGACAGGGGAGAAAGAGGAAACCATCGCGCGTAGACTTGCAAGAAGGGGACCTCACGGATGACCCGGCGTATAAGACGACCCCCCCACTTGGAGGCATGTTTTTCAGGGCAAAAAAGTCATCTTATACGCTGGCAGATACGGTAACTGTCAGGAAATTTCTCCTAAGTTTTAAGTTGCTTCTCTCCTTGATTAGTTTCCACCCATTGCTTCTTATTCTACCCTCAGGTACCTTGGTGAATAGCTTGAATTTCTCTTCTTTGTGGCAACCCCTGAGATATTGGAACACTGCTATCATGTCTCCCCTAGTCCTTCTTTTCATTAAACTAGACATACCCAGTTCCTGCAACTGTTCTTCATATATTTTAGTCTTCAGTTCCCTAATCATCTTTGTTGCTCTTCTCTTACCACCACACTCTCAACAACCTTCGATATTTAAATGGTCGTCCACTAGGACTCCAATATTCCTTTCATAGTTACTACTATTGAGCAAGGTACCACCTATACTGTACCTGTGCATTTCATTTTTCTTGCCTAAATGTAGAACCGTACTCTTTTCACCATTGAATTTCATTTTGTTAGATAGTGCCCAATGTTCAAGTTTGTCAAGATCCTTCTGTATCTTAAGTCTATCTTCTGGAGTGTTGGCTATTCCTGCCAGCTTGGTGTCATCTGCAAATTTGATGAGTTCCCCATTTATCCCCTTCATCATTGATGAAGATGTTGAAAAGTACTGGACCTAAAACAGAGCCTTGGGGTACTCCACTTCATACTTCCCTCCATGTAGATGCAGTTCTATTGAGGACTACATGTTGAGTGTGGTTGGTCAGCCAGTTACGAATCCATCTGGTGGTTATGCTGTCTAACCTACATTCTTCTACTTTATCTAGTAGTAGGTTATGGTCTACCTTTCCAAATGCCTTACTGAAATCCAAGTAAACTATATCGATGGCATTCCTCTGGTCCACTAATTTTGTCACTTTGTCAAAGAATGCAATGAGATTAGTCTGGCCTGATCTGTTTTTGACAAATCCATGTTGGCTTTTGGCTATTACTTTGTTTGCTTCTAGGGGTTCGCTAATTCATTTCTTGATTATCTTTTCCAGAATCTTTCCTGGGATTGAGGTCAGGCTGATGGGTCTGTAGTTTCCTGGATCTGTCTTTTTCCCTTTTTTTGAAGATGGGAACCACATCAGCTCTTTTCCAGTTCTCTGGCAGTTCCCCAGTGCTCCCGCATCTCTGAAAGATATAGTTCAGTGGTTCTGAGATCTCATCTGCCAGTTCCTTTAGAACTCTGGGGTGTAATCTATCTGGTCCTGGTGATTTGAACTCGTCTACGGTAGACAGGTGCTCACTTACCATTTTCTTCCCAATTTCAACTTGTGTTCCTAATCTGATTTTTGTGGTGCTGTTTTTAATAGATTGGACTGTTTTATGCCTTTGTGTAAAGATAGATGCACATTGAGTCCAAAAGGTTAGTCCACTAGTCCTCCTAATAGTTGGCTATTTGTTTGTTCGTTTGTTTTTATGCTGTTCTTCTTCTCTATAAAGTGACTCTAGGTGTTGTTTCTACATATTAACCAGAGGTGGGCTTCACATAATTTTACCACCAGTTCACTGCACACCGAAACTCTGAGCATGCATGCCTTCCATGCATGTGTGTCGCCTTCCGCACATGTGTTTTGCTCAGGTGCATGACTTGGCTTAGAAAATGTAGATAAATAGGACAACATAGATCCGGGGCAGGTGGATGGATCCACCTGCAGGTTGCCACTACCAGTTCGGCCGAAGCGATCCAACCTGGCTGAATACCACACAGATCTCTTCTTACCATCTTCACACACACACACACACACACACACACACACACACACACACACACTATTTCACATATCAATCCCAATCAAGAAAACTATAAGTTAACATATAGAAAAAAATGTAGGTTTGAACTGTTGGAAGATTAACAGATTAACACAGTTGGAAGGGACCTTGAAGGTCATCTAGTCCAACCCCCTGCCCAAGCAGGAGACCCTACATCTGCCTTTATCTAGGATCAAACCCACAACCTCCTGCTTGTGAGGCAACAGTTATTATGTTTAGATAAAATTTAAGTTAAATTCTACACATTTTAATTTGCTATTACCATATATTTTTCTCTTGGAGAAGGAAACTTTTTTTTAAGGCTTTCCCTGGATCCTCTACTGCTATGTTAGAAAGAAATCTTCCTGGGATCGTTTTATGCCAGGAATAAAGTACACAGAGAATTGCTTGTCCCAGTTGTGAGATTTATTTCAAAAAATGCACTGTACAAAATCAGGTTTTGGAGGCAATTGTACCTATTCCTCCCTCAAAGCCCTTTATATACAAAATAATAATAATATTTGCAGTCAGGTATCCTCCTGTGTTATGGTTTCCACATTCCAATAAGCAATGTTTATTGAAATGACAATCTCTTGAAGGAAATAATCCGTAATTTAGTCAAGGAGACCTTCCGTAATTTAGTCAAGGAGACCTCCAGCTAAGCTCAGGCTGGAATCAATGTTCACCTGATTAGGAATTGGCATTTTCCACTGTATTTTAATCTTCATGTTGAGCCCATTGTAATTTTTACCATTTACCCTGGCAAGAAGACTGTATGGCAGAAGGACTTAATTTCCTTCTCACAAGTGCTAGCATTTTCCTCCCTGGTTTTCTTTTCTGGCCTTTCCAAACAAGAAAGGGTAGGTATTGGAAAATATCTAGGAAAGTTGAGAGTCATCTCAATGTTCCACAATAAAGGCTTTAAATAATTTCTACAGAGCAGGCTCAGAAAACAGTGTTTTCAGTCTTAACCATGGCAACTAAATTAGACCGTGGTCTTGATTTGTGCCAGTTAACCTTTCATGGTTGATCATTTCCTTTCTCCTTATAATCTGATACTTTGATAAACAGTATGAATATTGGTTGTGAGAGAAAAAAGCTTGGAGTAGGCATAACCCATCCTGTGGGAGACAATCACCAGTGTATTATAAGTGCCTATGAAATTTTGAATATAATTGTTCTGAGTATTTTCGTTTTCAACAATTAAAAACTAGGCAGTTGATATTCCAAGTTCACCATTCTGAAATATGCTGTCACAATTAGTATTGAGTTGAATGAAAAAAATGTGTATTTTTTATGTTTCAGTGAGTTCCTAAGTAATTGGCATTACCTTTGCATGGTGCAAAATTAAATACATAATTCTGAAAATTTGACTTCCTACTTAATATCCACGTGCAGTCCTTTACATATATTGAATAAGAAAATATCAGAAACAAAAATCTGGTTACCCTTTCATTTGGCACAAATAACAGTATTCAAATGTATGCTGTCAGCAGATAATATACGGTTGTTGTTTAAAAAAAATCTTGCT
Source organism: Rhabdophis nuchalis (assembly GCA_039707465.1). Lineage (NCBI taxonomy): Eukaryota > Metazoa > Chordata > Lepidosauria > Squamata > Natricidae > Rhabdophis > Rhabdophis nuchalis. The sequence goes on along the minus strand of CM077647.1, from coordinate 41,745,447 downwards.
TTTAGATTTTTGTTGTTGTTGTTCAGAACTTTCCTGGTCTAACACTTCATAAGTTTCATTGCATGCATTCACTGAAACCTCACACTGTTTTTCAGAACTATTCAAATCTGAAGACTGTGAATATCATTTTAAAACATTCTTCATGGTTTGGATTTTTTTGCTGAAATGTCTTACTTCTTTACACCTCTGGTTTCTTCAGCAGTTGTTGATATTTAATTAAATCCATTCTTCCTTCTACATGTACAATATTTCACATGTCATTTCTGTCTCACAATCTCAAAGCATGATGGAGCCATAGTTGGCAAGATATTCCTCAGGTCAAATGCTTTTTTCTTCCAAATTTATATTTCGTGATGACAACCAAACAGCTCAATTTTTGTTATATGTGTTCCAAAGAGACTCAGGCTTATCATGCTGCCCCCCCTTCCCTCCCCCCTCTCCTTGCAGAATCAATTACTTTTTTGGGATGTCCTGAGAGAAATGTATTACTCATGATGACTTCCATATACATTATTTATTTATTTATTATTAAAATTATTTTCTATGGATCTCATTTTGAAGCAACTATCATTATAAAAGATGTACTATCTAAGAAAAGCTATTGTAACTTTTTAGCAGGTCATATGTGAGTTCTGTTTTTCAGATTTGAGCAGTTAAGGCAAAACATCATTTTTTTTTTAGCCTGTCAAGCTAATGTAGAGTCTTATTGCTTAACCTTTATCTAATCAGCATTGTCCTTCATGCTAACAACCTTACCTGTGTAGTTGGCATATGACTGTGTTCAACAAGTTTATTGGCTTGGCCTAGCTTAATAAATGTATTTTCTGTACTGATATTTAAGTGGGGCCTGTATAACTTGAAAAAAGAAACATTACTTCCTGCACAGTATGGGCCATTCCTCCAGTCAAGAATTTAACGTAATCTAGCAATCTACATAAGCAGTACTGCTTTGTTGCTGGAGTGAACTAATTTGTATCTATTCAGTAATGGCAGGTGAGATATTCAAGAGTGAGGGGCCTTTGGTGCTCTCTGTGCTTGGTTGGTTTCTTACAGATGTTTCATTACCCAAACTAGGTAACATCATCAATGCTAGATCCCTCATTTCAACTCTGAGTTACAAAATTCTGCTTTACTGACATTCAAAAGTGGAGCAGAAGAATATGGAAATAAAGGTAGAGATAAGTAATGTCTTGGACAGCCATCTACAAGCACATTGCATGCATGCAAGTATCTTACATTAATATGAGGTCATGTGTGCATGGTGTCAATAGTTTCTCTATTGACACCATGCACACATGGCCTCATATTAATGTAAGATACTTCAATAGAGAATAGAGAATGTCAATAGAGAAACTTCTTTTTATTTATTTAATTCAATCATAATATAACTTGTAACTGTGCTATAGTGGCAAATATCTGTAGCTCTGGTGTAGGATGAGGGTAAAGGTTGAGTTTGTGGGCTGGTTTCTGAATGTTTCGTTGCCAGGCTAGATAACTTCAGCAGAGCTTAGGGGATGTCAGTGTTCTGTTTATAAGGGTTTAGGTGTGTGTGTGTGTGTCAAGTGAGGATCTTGTGACAGTTAGCTCTGTGTTGAGTCAGCTCTGAGTCTTGTGATGGGTCATGTGATAAGGGAATTACCTCAAATTAGGGTCATTTGGAGGTGTACTTCTGATGTTTGTGTGTGTGTTTGGGAATTGCATGAGTTGGTTGAAGGTTGGTGCTCTCTCTGGGTGGCTGGGTGGTTGATCTGGATTCTGAGGGGTTCATAGGCTGGTTGTAGGTCAATGTATCTATTGATCGAATTGCACAGATGATTCACAGCTAATTCATCACAAGATCTGTCACAAGACTCTCACTTAACACATCCACACCTAAGCCTTTATAAACAGGACACTGACATTCTCTAAACTCCCCTGAAGATGTTACCTACCTTGGTAACGAAACATTCAGAAACCAAGCCACAAGCTTGGAGAATGAACTTTTACCATCAACTATCTCACAGTGATGTCTGCCAAGCAATTGTCTTTCCAGTTACTGAAAACTAAAGAAGGAAAGGAAGTAAAATGGTTTTGCTTTTAAAGTCAAATGACACTGCAAACTTGAACATAGGATAATTTAAAATGTCCTTGGTGAGTCCCTTCTTCCAAAAGTTTCCGCTAAAAAATAACTGTCACTACCCCCAAGCCTACTGATTTCTTCCAAGGTCTCCAGCTCAGGGTTCTCAACCATTCCACCCAAAACATCTCCCTTCATTCTGGAACTAGGAAAATAAGAATGTAAGATGGGGAGGGGGGGAAGTAAGAATTAAAACAATTGAAGAGTCGGAAGCCTTTCTTAAAAAACACTCCTCAATCCTGGAGGATGAAAATGGGGGAATGGGAGGGGCCATGGCTCTGCCCACTGGCAGGAAGGAAGAAGAAGATACAATAGCCAAAAGACTCAGATCACAAAAATGATTTTTCTTTTATTTTTATATACTGTAATTCCCAAATGGATGCTAACAGAAACAAATGATTGAATGCATGAAACTTATGATATGATATGCATGTACCTCTTTCCACCTTATATTTAATTTTTTTTTCTTTATGTAACCTCGGAGGCGACCACCACCTCCGACCTGGAAGCCCTAAAATATTTCTTTTATATCCTACATACCCTTTTCCTATTGAAAAAATTTGTAAAACCCAATAACATTGTTGTTTAAAAAAAAAAAGAATGTAAGATGCTATGGACTTTTGCATCTAAGTCAGAATGTAAATCTTAATAATACTGATAGTTGTTCAAGTTTTAAAATATAGGAAGTAGATATGTGACTTTGTAATCTTGCACATGAAGAAGGTTGTGATAATAAATTACTTAAAGCTAGTCGTATATACAAAATTACAAAATTGTGTACCATAGATGAACTAGTCATTTATCTGAATAAATTCATGTTTATTCAGCATATATCCATGTAATGAAGATGGTTGGAGAAAGATGACCTGGACTATCCAACTGGAGTTTGTAGGTTGCTTCTTCTCTTTTTCTTAAGCAATTTATTTTACTCTTCAGTTGTATAAAATTTGGGGAATAAGTGAATTGTGGAAATTTATTGTGATTCACTTACCAAGAACAATGCTCTGATATCCTGGGTTTGGCCATAAAACAATAAATCATCTAGAGGGTAAACCCATTTTAATGACTCTTAGTGGAATAATAAAGGTGCAGTCTGTTTTTCATTAATTCTGTCTTTGTTATATCTGAAAATACATTATACAGAGAGCTCTTTTAGGAAACAAAAGCTGAATTTCATCTATTCAGGCCTTCTGGCACAGGGTCAATTTATCAAATGTTTAGGGGCATTAAATTTTCACAGATGGTAAATAAAAATGGGTTAGTTTGGCCAACTTGAGATAAATTCAGCTCAAAAGAAGTGAAAGTGAGAAAGTAACTCCTCTGCCTCCATTGTATTATTCCCAGATCTCCAGGCCAGTTAAGTAATTGAGTAATAGGAATGATTTAATACTAGAAAAACCCAAACCCTTGATTGGAAGCAAATATTATTTATTATAGCATTATTTTAAAAAATAATTTGGAGACGAGGACTAAGATAAAGTGGTTTGAAGTTTCTCATTTTTGAGGATGGTAAATGCCACAAAGTAGAGGAAACTATATCACAAGTGCAGGTATGGCTCATGCTTGTGGAAAACATGGCAGTTTTATTTGGTTTTTTTAAAGCTATGACCTCTGTTTCCCACCTCAAAAAGGAAATAAGCTGTCTTGTCTATTTTCAGCACGTATGATTATAGATTCCAAGTTTTGCAAGACAAAAAAGAAAAGAAAAGAAAGAACTTGGGACCATGTGTCCTGCATAACATAGATCATATTCATTGGGTGAAGTCTTATATTGCAGTTTTATAATTTTGATTGTTTCTCATAACAAACTGTAAATGAATTGCCATGTGTTCTGTCTTACACTATTACTCCTTTCAATGGAGCCTGAACACTTTTGAATGTTCAGCTGTGTTCATAAAATCTGAAAGCTAAAATGATTCTTTATTCATTTAATTGTTATTTAGTAAGACAGCAACAGAACATCTGATTGGAATTAATTCATGAAATAATGCTTGCATTAAAGCATTATTGACATTTCAAGAGAATGCAAAGTGAGAGCTAATTCCTCTATAAATCATCCGCCATGTCAATTAGGTACTCACATAACACAGTTATATTAATTTTTACAGTTATTGTTTATGCCATTTTGGAAATCACACAATAACAAACGGCATTTATTCTAGATGAATTGAAAGCATTCTGGTAGTAGTCAATTGATTCTCAATAAGTGTTTTTCAACTGAAATGTAAATTAAATATGTATTTGTAATTCATCCATAAAAGTATTAACTCTAAGAAGAGGTCTGAAGTGGCAACACCCAGTATCAACTCAAAGTTTGCAGTCCTACAGCATGTTAAGTATCCTTGGCAAGCTGCTCAAATAAGATACAGGAAACAGTTTACTTGGTAGCAATTATCTGATAAGAACTAAGGGCTACCTGCAAACGTTCATGGGTATACACTCATCCACTCATCCACCACACAATAATTTCCTCATCCTATATAAATTATCATAGTTGCATTGATATAAATAGAGCTGTGTATTTTTACTTAATATCTAAGAATTCAGAACTTATTCATACATATTCATAACACTATTTTAAGAGGTGATCTGAAGGTATATTTTCCTTCTTTGCCAAAGTGATTTCACTTTAATATCAGCTAAATAAAAAATATAAAAAATAAATAAATCAGCTTGCCTAGTATTCAACTGCAATGCTTTTGGTGACTGCAGAAGAAATCCTGGAATGAATATATAGTTTTATCTTAGGTACAAGAGTAATTTTCACATCTAAATTAAATAAATCTAGATAAGCCCAACACATGTATAGAATATATGCATATGAAAAATGCATGGATACAAGCAGGAAAACTGCATAAATATTTTTAGCCAACACCTATTACTAAATGCAATTAGTGGTCAGTGAGAAGCATGTACATGATGACATGTACATCAGCAGTGAAATGTTTTCCAAGTGAACAGTAAAGAACTAAGTCTTAAATATATTTGTGTTGTACAGGAACTATTTGTGCCAATTTGTTGATTGTCAATGATGCCTGTCTGCCTGTACTTTGCATTCTTTTTCTCAGCCTAAAAACTGATGGGATCAGAAACTGGAAGATAGTGCAGGTGTTTTCCTCAGACGGGCATCAAAAGAAGAACAGAGGCCATACTGTCCTGCTACAGCTCTTGTCTTTTCTTGAAGAAATGTTATTTGACCTTACTCTGCTAGAATAACATTGAGTTCTGCTGGGATGAAAAAAAGAACCTCTTTATCAGTTGAAATATTGGATCACCTCCTGGTCTAGTTAATGGAAAGTTTGACAAAATGGTGAACATTCAGGACTGTACCATGGTTTCACTTATCAAATAAAGACTTCATTATGACTTTTGTCTTCAAGTCTTTATCCCTCCATCATATTTTAGGACACAGTTACCATCTTATCTAGAACTTATTTCTAAGGGCATATATTTAGATCAATAGTTTGAGCAAATGGCCTCCCTGGCAGCAAACAACCCACAGAGCTAAGATGGAAGCACTTGAGCAGAAGCAATTGTATCCATTATTTACTTTTGCCTAGTGTAAAAAAATGAGAGCCACTTTGGTGTAGTAGTTAAGAATCCAGGCCAGAAACCAGGAAAACTGTGAGTTCTAATTCTGCTTTAGGCACAAAGCTAGTTAGATGTCCTTGGGCTTCTCATTCTTTTTCAGTCCTACAAAGGAGGCAAACCACTTTTGAAACTGGTCAATAAAACTGCAGATATTTGTCCAGGAAATCACCTGGAATAAAAAAAAAACCTGACTTGAAGATACTCACCCCCCAAAATGCCAAAGATATTATTGGCAAAAAGGCAACAATATCACTTGGGATTCTTTTTACACCCCACATCGTTAAATGTGCAATGTTTACTATTTGTGTTAGATGTCTTTGAGACCCTTTCTTGAATGACAGGTCATGTGAGGGTCACTGAAAATACAGGGATTCAGTATTGGAAGAAACTCAAGTAGAGGCTTTCTGTGGCACAAAGATATTAGCTTTCGTAAATGGTGCAAATATAAAGTTGAATCTAAATAGTGGAATCCATGCTTTGCATGTAAAAGATGTTGGGGTTCAGTCCTGAGAATTTCAATTGGGTTGAGAAATATCTGTTAGAAATCAAAGGAAGCCATTGCCAATAATGCAGATGATGCTGAATGAGGCAGCATTCAACAATTCTTTTCTTTTTCCCCATGATAACCAATTTGTACGTTTTTTTGGAAAGGTAGGAGAGATTTTATGAAATGTTGTAATGTGCACATTTGATGGTTAGGTTTAGAAGACAGTACCAACTTGTTAAATGCTTTTTGTAAAAAAAAAACACTTTTTAATCAATGCTTTCAATATAGTAATAGAGTCAGTTGAGTAGGCAGAATAGAAATAATTCAAGTAAATTAAAAAAAACATATATTTGTTAGAGAAAACAACAAAATATCCTCATGTCAGCTAATAAAATGCAGTTCACTAAATACATTCTGGCTAGTTTTTGAAATATATTTTAAGATGACTGTATCAGCAATGAATTTTTAACCATATGCTCTTTTTCAGGTAAGTGATGTAATAATTACTTTTTAATTAACATATGCATAAACATTTAGGTCTACCTCAACTTACATGGCTGTGAAGGAAGGGAAGTGCAAAATGTGTAGTCTCATCGTTATTTTAATTTGTAGGGCAAATTAATGCCAAAGAAGCTCTTTTCTTTCATTCTATAGATAGAAAGAGAAAGTGCAAATTGCATATCTATTGCTGATTCAACCAGATTTACTTTTACTGAGGAATGTATTAGTTATGGGTTGGTTTTGTTTACCACAGCAGGCACTATGAAATATAAATTGTACATTTTCTTTTCAGGGAATAACAGTTCTTATCCACTGTCATCCAAATATTAACTAAACCAATACTGTTCAGTTCAGAGATGTGTGAGATATGTTATTACAAATAAACTGATTAGCATTTCAATAAAATGTAAATGGAAGGTTTCCATTAAGACTAACCAAAAGTCTTTTTTTTAAAATATAGATACATGACTCGCTGAGGCAGGCAATGATTCCTGGGCCATCATTAAATAGGAAGAGGCAGCTGCTTGAAGTAAGTGACACCACCATCCCTAAGTATAGAAGAGCTTTCTCCCTAGCTCGCTTTAATGTCTTGCCCTCAGCACTTTTGGATGGTCGCTTCAAGAGGCTCCCGATTAACGAGCGGCTATGCCCTTGCGACAGAGCCGAGGTTGAAACTGCGGAGCATGTCCTTCTATCTTGCCCCATGTATAACGCAGACAGATCTAAGTTACTGCCTCTCCTTGAAACCATCCCTTCTAGACTCAATGGTTGTAACTTGATGGCCCACTGCCTAGGAGATGGCTCTCCATATATCACTTTTCAGGTCTCAAAATTATTCTTAAGAGCTGTAACCATTAGGGGAGAACGCTGTAACCTTCCTTAGTCAAGCTATGATGATGATGATGATGATGATGATGATGATGATGATTATTATTATTATTATTATTATTATTTTTAACGTTTCTACCTGTAGTACTTGTGTTTTGGTCTGTGACCGTAAATAAATAAAAGTATAGATATATATAAGTAAGTGACACTGAAGAACAGCAGCATTTGGTGGATTGAACAGTGTTCATCACTATTCTTCTTAGAACTTGCTTGCCCTTCTCCAATATCAAAGTAAAATCCAGCTATCAAGTATAGAAGGCATGGCATGGCAGAAAGTGATTTGAGAGAGTAAAATGGTTTGAGCCATCTTTGAGAATCCCCACAAATCTATTCTTAAACAATTCTTAAACAGTTGCTACCAACCTGCCTTCCATTGAAGACCTGTATACTACATTAGTGAAAAAGAAGGCTGTGAAAATAACTACAGACCTCTCACATCCTGGACATAAATTGTTTCAACTTCTACCCTCAAAACAATGCTATAGGGCACTGAACACCAAAGCAACTATATCCAAGGACAGTCCCCTCCCCCAAATGTCATCACTCTACTAAACAACTAATTCCCACAATACTTTCAGATTATTTACCAAGGCTGTATTACTATTATTCTTCTCTTCCTTCCTAGTACCTATCTCTTCCCACTTATGTCTATAATCATATTGCCTGTATCTTTAAATGTTATATTGGTTTTTTTTGTTTCCTAGAATGATTTGATTGCTTATTAGCAACCTACGACTATCACTAAGTATTATGATTGTTGATGAATGTATTCTATTTTATTTTTCTTTATGCACACTGAAAGCATATGGACCAAAGACAAATTTCTTATGTGTCCAATCATACTTGGCCAATAAAGAATTCTATTTATTATGATCTCTGCCCATCACTTTCTGAATTCCAGATTTATTTAGTGGATTTCTCATATTAATTCAGGAACTGGAAGATATGGCATTTGCCTAAATTATTTCAACCCTCATTCCTTTAGTTTCCTTAAAGCTTTCTTCTTTTCCTAAATGGTGTGTGTGTGTGAAGATTAACCAAGTTTTAGGAGCAGGTTTTTTTCACAAGGGAAAATGAATTGGCAGTAATTTGTACATTGATTTATTCTCATAATGCAAAGTTATATCCCAGGCTTCTTGACTGGATGAATCTCTTATCTGCTCCAAAGGTTCTTAATGCTTTTTGGAGGAGTCTGTCCTTGGACTCCCAATCACAGTGACATTTCTTCATGATCAGCTTTCTCCAGTTACTTTTTTCCATTTAAACATCATGTATGACTAGAACTTCTGCAAAACATTACTCCCAAAGAAATTAGGATAATATAATAACTGAAGATACTGAAAGCTGTAAAGGTACAAGTTAATAATTATGATGCCTTCCCCATTCCCAAATCTTAAACAAGTCAAGTATCAAGTTGACCAAAGCAATCTGAGTAACATACCTAGCCTAGAATGGGTCCACTAAATATTTTTTTATCCATATACATTTGGAGTTGCAAAGAGTTCTTATCAAAAAAGGGAATATTTGAAACTGGCCTATAATTAGAAAAATCTGGGCCAATAGAATTTTTTTTCAAAGGAATTCTTGTAATATATCCTATATTCAAGGAAGCATTGAATATTTCTATTAACCATATGGCTAGTATGAACTTGAATCATTTAATTCTCTAAGAGGAGCAAAGGTGAAACAATCTTAGGGAAGCTCTCATCTTAATATACAAAAGCATGGCTTTGCATGGTCTGATAATCATTTTGACTTTTTAATCCTGTTTCCCTGGGTGTTTGCAAATGCTTATCACACCTATGTTTTCTTTAAAAAAACAATTCCCCAAACATAAAAAAATAAAGTCAATTTTTTTCAGCTCTGGGTTCAGTGATAATGTCATCTCTGAGTCTATCATAAGACTCAATGTTGAGCTCTCTCTCTCTCTCCCCTTCTCTCTCTCTCTCTGTGTGTGTGTGTGTGTGTGTGTGTGTGTGTGCGTGTTTAAAAGCAGCCTCTAGCTTTTTACCCCTTCCATCAAGTGGCAGTTTGGCATATTGTTAGAGAACCTCAAATAATTATTTCATTTTTAAAAATTAGATTTTTTCTTTCAGATGACAGAAAGGGCTTGGAATAGTTTTGGCTTTAGAGACCCTAACAATTTGGTAGTTTCTGGCCTAGCTGGAGAAACACTTGAGTATTCTACTGGATGATGCCTTTTGCCAGGCCTATTTCTTCTGAGTTCATGAATTATATGACACAGATATGGTTTCAATATGGTTTCCGCAACAGCTGTATCATGTGACCTACTTTCTGAGATGGATGGAACAAAATACACAGAGACATCTCCTGAAAGTACAGGAGAAACTATATTTGAACTAATTCCTTTTGTAGCCTCTTTAGAATTTCATCTGAAAAAAAAGAACAAGCATAGCATAGTATATCTTAAATGTGCATACCAAATTAAATATCACTAAGCTGTACAGAGTAATTAATTAAACATTTGGGAAATTGAATTTATCAATGGATCACTGGTTTCTAAACTGCAGGCTTTTACCTTCAGCAAAATTAAAAAGCAACTACTTATATTTGACATCTCATTAGTAAAAGCCCCTTTGCTACCTTTTTCTAGGGCTGTGTGATTAAAGGAAAGAATTATGTTAGGGTGTGGGCATAGAAGTGTAAACCAGTTTCACAAATCAGTTAGGTCAGCTCCTTGAGAAAACAGAGGTAGATCCTATGATCTTTCCCATTTCATCCATTTTACTGTCACAAATGAATTGCATACTTATTTATAGACAAATAGGGATATATTTCATGGCCAACACTAGCATCAAGCTATAGTTTCCTGAATTTGAGTCTTCAGCATGATTAACACCCAATTCAGAAAATGGTCACAATTTTATTTCTTATTTGAATACTAACATTTTAGATTTTTAAAAGGCAAACTGTAGCTTTCTGTAAGCCTCTTGGTACTTCTTGATAGCACCAATACTCCTAGCAGCAGTGGTCAAAGGTGGGGCTTTCTTTTTAATATTACCTCCCATTGCATTTTTCTTCTTATCTTGTGACCAGTCAGCACACAGATTTAGCTTTTTCATAGTAACAATAGAACTGTATTTGACAATAGTTTAATAGATCAAGGGTGTGGAGAAGAGGTTACTTGTTGGAAACAAGCAGCAGCAGCATAATAACTTGACAAGTGACTAAAGTTGCCATTCTAAGTACCTGTCTGTCTCCATAGGAGGGAGAGCATTTGATTTTGAGTTGGCAAGAAAAAAAGGGAAATTAACTCATCAGTCCTTTTCCTTAATTTGCCCTATAATAAATGTGTATTCTTTCTCATCCTTATTAGAGTTGCACAACAGGGTTCAATCATGGCATAGTTTATGCTGGTAGACTTTCTTGTGGCTCAAGGATTTGTGAAAACCTCGTTAATGCAGCGATTTGTAAGAGTTTGTCTTAATGTAAATGTTATTGATTCAATTTTTTTCATCTTCTAAAGAAAATATCAGGCTATATTTCATATTTACATCTCTGCCTAGTTTCTCTACAAGAAATCTATTGATTTTTTTATTATTGACATTATTGTATTTTTGTCATGGACCAAGCTGGCTATGATTGCATTTTATATTTTCACTCAATCACTTGCAGTGGGTTAGTCTATTACAGATTTTTCCAATGTAATACCTTCCAAGGATTTCGAATATCAGCTCCCATAGACTCCTAATGTGATACCTGGAATCCAAAATTTCTTATGGCACCAGACAGAAGAAAGTTTAGACTTCATCTCTTCCATGCTTTCTTCTTTTCAGTCATTCAGTTCTTATCCTTCCTTGTTTTACGTACTTTTCTAAAACCTTCCAACAACTGATATAATTAACATACTAGCAATCACTGTTTAGGCAAATTATTTAGGTTAAAATATATATTTGTTGTTAGGAAGGAAGAGAATACAGATAGTATTAATTCTGTAACAGAATCTCCCATGTTTCCCAGACACAGGCAAACTTTATAAGAGGGAATAACTCTTTTAAATTAAACTTGGACTTGCAGTTCCACATGAGAGCTACTTGGATTTACCTGCAGAATATGCCAACATAACAGTGAGCTGATTCATCCTCATTGATAAAAATAAATTTCCTGTTGTTTCTTATAAGTCTTGAAAATTTCTCAGGAGGTAGGAGTGCTTATGATGTTTATCACTATTCCTGGAGCTTTTCAGAGGGATTTGGAAAGATTTTTAATTAAATGTTTCACCTACAAACTGGCCCACATTGGCAAACCAAAGGTAAACTTTTAATTGTGCTGAGTAAGGCCAATTAATTGTGATATACTGAAGAAGATTCTAAATCAGCAGTAATTGGAATGACAGGCAAGACTCCATTCCAACACTTCATTAAACTTCTATTTTTATGAGGATTTCTTCATTTCTGCCGGAATGAACAAGTCAGTATGCATGACTTATTCTGCAATGAACTTTGATGAATATTTCTAAGTACATTAAAATGAGCTGCATCTTCTGGTCATCAGAAGACTGTTTCTTCTCCATTCCCTTATTCATATGGCAATAAACCCAGTGATACACATGTAAGAAAGCAGGATAACTGGCAAGTATACATACTGTGTGTGTGTGTTTGTGTATGTGTGTGCGCACACACGTATGTGTAATAATTCAGAATTGCCTACAGCCCCCATGATGTCTCTTAAAAGTCAGGTATTGTATTGAATTTAAAATTCTCCTGTGCTGAGCAGGGAGGGGGAAAATCAAACACTTTCTGAATTGGGCCCAACTATCCAAGGTTAATTTTCTGAGAAAGCTGCAGCAGCTAGATAAGACCAGCCCCTGCAAATTAGTTTTGCCTGCCTGGATTACGGCTAAATTTATGCAGTTTGCCTTATCCTTTCAGAAGCGCCTCTGAAGTGTCGTAATTAACTGGCACACATAAAGTGAACAAATTTTCTGCTTGGTGGCAGCCATTCCTCATTTCATCTCAGTTCTTCTAACCTAAATGGAAAAGGTATTTTTTCCCCATCTTTTCTCTTTTTCCTTTTTTCTAGAAATATTGTGAAAAGGGCGCTCCAATATTTTACCAAATGACTTTGAAAACAAACATAAAACAGCTTTGGAGTGGAATCTGTGATTTAAAGAAACAGCTGGAGGATAATTTTGTCAACTTATTTTAAAATATATTATTTTAAAGAACAAACATTTCTATTTTGTTCTCTTGCAGAAATTCTTGTAAGAAATGCTTAGAATATTTCAGTACAACTGTTCCTTTGCAAGTTTCATCAAAATGATGGGGTCTTCATTCTAACTTCCCCATCCAAAACTTGATATAGCTATTCATAGAGCTAAATTGAGTCACAGTTAGAGGAGATTTATTGCAATCAAATCAAAAACTAACTAGCCGAAAGATATTTATTTCTTTTACTCCTGTTGTTTACAAAACAAAGCTACCTTGTTGAACCTACTGTATTGTGCAATGGGAATTGATCAGAGGCAGGCGAATTCTAGTGGGCCTTTGAAGGAAGAATAGCTCAGCATGAGAAAACTTGTGGAAACTTCAAATTTGATTCTTGACCTCTTCAGTATGATGGAGAGAGAGAATGCCTGAAACTAGACAACCATTGGCCCTATATAAGTCCATGTGCACTTTTTTTTTAAATTAAATTTATACCCTGCCCTTCTCCAAAAGGACCCAGGGCGGCGACTTATATCTTTCTGGTAGTGTTTTTGCTATATAGACTGTTGACTGCATCCATCTTAGATCTTCTTACAATATGAAAAAAGGAAATTAAAAAAAGCTTATCAGTTTGCTCGAATTCCTCTTCCTCTCTCATTACTCTTAAGAGTGTCATTGATGCTTAGGTTCTAAACTTCTTTATGCCTAATTACATCTCTATTGTCTCCATCTCTATTGCTGGAGTCCGAAAGTCCAGGGCGACCAGGACTGAATAATATATGCATGTTAGTAACCAGCAACAAGCCCTCTACAATATGGTTGGCCTTGTAGGAGATGGCTTGGATATTAGCTCAGGTATTTAGGGTCAGAGACACTGTTCATACCGTCTCCAGGAGTTGCCATGTGGAGGCGCTGAAGCCATGTAACTATGTTCCAGTTAAGAAGGATACAGTGGCTCTGTGGCTAAGGCGCTGAGCTTGTTGATTAGAAAGGTTGGCAGTTTAGTGGTTTAAATCCCTAGTGCCTCATAACGGAGTGAGCTCCCATGAGTTGTCCCAGCTTCTGCCAACCCAGCAGTTCAAAAACATGTAAAAATGCAAGTAGAAAAATAGGGACAACTTTGGGGGAAAGGTAACAGCATTCTGTGGACCTTCAGCATTTAGTCATGCTGATCAAATGATCACGGAGACATCTTCAGACAGCGCTGGTTCTTTGGCTTTGAAATGGTCATGAGCATTGCCCCCTAGAGTCAGGAAAGACTATCACATATGTGAGAGGGCAGGGGTTGGTTCTTGCAGGCACTACTTCTTGTTTGCTTGTGTTCGTGCTGCATGCATGTGCTTGATGCATGCTATGCAGGCATGCACAGTGTGGTTAAAATTGTTTTGCACATGCGCAGAACCGAAAAACAAGATGGCAGTGTCTATGGAGCTACCTGAAGAACCAGTTCAGGACGTGGCAGGCCTGGGTCACTGCTGGTTCCAGCAACCCAGGCCACCAAACCACTACCAGTTCGGCCGAAGCAGTCCGAACTGATAGGAACCCACCACTGTGCGAGGTGAACCTTTACCTTTACCTGATTACATTTACTCTTGTATATTTCTGAATTCTTAAGCACAACATATTCTTCAGCTGATGCACAATTTTGTTTTACCTGATGTTCTACCTTCACTATATATAAAAAGATATTTCAACCAAGCAGTCTTCCATTTTGTATGTTTAATAGTTCACTTAATTAAATATGGTACAATATTGATGAAAACTCTAATGGTAGGTGAAAAATGAAGCTCAGCTGCAATTATTTCATTCGCACCATCTTTTTTTAACTGAGATGTTGAAATATGACACAAATGTATTTAAAATAATTGGCATTATTTTTTAAATGAACTATTTTGTTTGCCAGACCAATAAACTCAGAAGAGACTGTTGTCTTTCTAGAGCAACATGAAGTTCTCTTCTGGTCCAGAGAAAAATTACAAAGAGCCAATTTATTCTTCAATCCACTGCAGTCATTGCTAAATTTAGAGCCATCTTCTGTTCACTATTTCTTCCTCAGAATTCTGGAAGTTAAATGGTTCTTAGTAGGCATGTAAATGCAAAACAAGGGAGCCATGTTCATTTGCTGCATCTCAAAGCAATATTGTGTACCATCAGTTCTCTCCCTCCTCCCTCCCATTTTATTCCTGACAGCTCTCAAATACAATGGTAATTGAAAATGTCACCACTGTGGCACTGGCCAAAACCCTACACGGCAAAAATAAGAACAACAATATTATTCCATCCACATGCAATTTACAAATATGCTTTACATTTTGAATGTAATCAATCTGCACCACCACTTTGAAAATTAATCTTATGTTGGAAATCCCCTGGCATAGTTGGCTGCAAGTCTAACATTGTATAGCCAAAAGGACATCCAAATTGCAACACACATATTAAGAAAACCAACACTTATAGCTAGTCCTACCTTCTTTTTTCTCCTTATCTCTTCCTTAGAGTCCCTGTGCAGAAATTATAGTTGAGCTATTGCTTCCCTTTCCCCTTTACTCATTTGGATGAATTCTGTTTTTAAGCAAGAGAACTATAGAATGCCTTATGAACTGAGTGCGATATCTTACACTTTTTTTGTATAGAAGTTGATTAGAATGTTTGCGTGAACATTTTGTCTGCTATTATATCTCTTCTGCACTCTGTTGCTTCTTTGTTTTGCAGGTCTTCAAATAAAGTCCAAGAAAAGATTTAAGGGAGGTTCCACCCCCCACCCCTGCAACATAAAAATAAAGCAAGGTGGTAAATAAAAGATGCCATTTCCTCTGCCATTTAACAAGGGTTAAAGTGGTGTCAGTGTAGTGGGGTGAAAGCAGCAAGGAGAAATTGGAAAATTGTGTGTGTGTGCATGTATGTGAGCAAGTGGAAAAGGGCATCTGCAAAGATGATGAAAAAAACCCCAGGCTTCTAACCAGGGGTGAAATGCTACAAGTTTGGACCTGTTTGCCTGAACCGATAGTAAAAAAAAAGCTACTGGTTTGAGTGAATCGGTGTTTCCGATGATCAGCTGTGATGCGCAATTTAGATTAGCGCTTTCTAGGTAATCTAAATTGTGTGGCACAGCAGATTCCCTCTCCCCCTACCCATTGTTCTACTTACCTTTCAGGCACACTGAAAGGCTTCACCTACCCACCCGAACATTATCACATCCATTGTTGATGCTCTGCACATGCGTGGAAGGTCCTGCACATATGTTGAGGTGCTGTGTGCACTCACATTTGTGAACCAGTAGCAAAGGTAAGTAGATTTCACCCTTGCTTCTAACAATTGGATTATTTCTGACATTTACCTTAAAAAGCTTTTTTATCCAAAACATCTCTAATACTAATCATTTGAGGTCTACACTGCAACTATTCAGCAATGGCAAGGTCAATCGTTTATCTGTTGAATAGAGTTACTTCTGTTTGCAATCTGTGGTTTATACTTAATTTGAGATCTACACTTGGTTCTGGATGTATCTTAGAAATAGGTCTGAGAAAAGAATGATTATAAATCTAGTCACTCAGAGTAATTTAAATAGGATTAATGAATCTTTCACCCAAAAATGTATCTGAAACAAAAAAAGAATTAATCACGGCCTGGTGTAATATTAGCTGTTGAGAACTAAAATAAAGAAATGGGTGAAAAAGGCCTTTCTTCCAGTGTTTGGTGGTTTTAGTTTGTCTTATTCTATTCACAAATGTATAATAAAAAGATCCCTGATTTTGATTCTGAAAAAATAAGCACCCACCATAAGAGCTGATGAATGAACTACGACTAATTTTAGGTTACTCTTTTGCTACATCTATTCGTTTCAGATCCTATTATTAAGAGAAAGCAATAGGGAGAGGAGAACCCAGCTGGTTGCTTATAAGATAAAATAATACAGGTTGTATTCTGCTAGAAATCTAGATTCAATGGGTTCCTTATCTTATTATTCAGCTTGTAAAAATAGAACTTTCATAGCAGGAAATGACAAGCTTGAGAAGCTCATGGAAACAGACATCTCATATATATTTGGCTTAGAATTTCACCCTGAGCATCTGTTGCTTTCTGGGAGTTTGCCATAAGAAAGTTTGAATTGTAATACGCTGGCTAACTCTGTACGGTATGCTATGGTGATTTACCAATTCATTCCAAATTGTGTGTGATTTGATATTGAAATTTCCCCACCTCAGAGGGAATTTAGGATGGGAGTGGGCTGCCAAATGGCTGGCATAAAATAAATTAGGGAATTAACTGTTCCATTTGAATAAATGTTCAGCAGATGTAGCATTGAGAAAAGGTTCTGTCATCACAGCATTCTTATTCACAATTTTTACTCAGTCGTAAAGTTTTAAATGATCCGTATTTAATGTGCTTTATAGTTAACAATTGCTTTAATAGAACTATTTCCTTCAGTGGATATCCTTGTAAAAGACATGATTATGAAATTTCTGATCACTATCAAATGACTATCCTATACCAAATGACCACTATCTACTGGTCACCTAAATACATTTCTGTTCTTATCTGCAGGTCACTTATATTCAGCTAAATAGAGGTACAATTTCCAGGCTCAATCAATAAGCCACATGTCAAATTCTTCTTTTCGGAAGACATTAATACAGCTTATAAAAAACATCACTTATAAAGTGGAAAACCTTTATAGAGAACTTCCATTTTTACCTCAGGCCTAACTCACAATTCATGTATATTTTTTACTTTCCATCTTTTAATATTTTATTTAAATTTTTCATTTCATTATTACTGAGATTACACTATGTTAAAATACTACTACTACTACTACTACTAAATGGCAACCAAAGCAGGCAAGGTCATAGAAGATGATGGAATAGAACTTGAGAATGAAGAAATGATAAAGGCAGTAAAACCAGAAGGCTACAAGTACTTTTTTATTCATTTTTATTTAATTAAATTTATACCCCGCCCTTCTCCAAATGGACCCAGGGCAGCGCACAGGGATGTTAAAATACATACAAAATATATAAAATTTAAAAAACTTATTCTAATAAATAAAACCCTGCGCTAAAAACCGAATTAAAAATCCCCAAGTTGAACAGTAGGGGCGAGAGGACCGACCCATGAGGAACCCCACATATGAGGGGCCTCAAGGCCGACCTCTGCCCCCCTGCCAACACATATTGCGACCGACCAGAGAGGTAGGACGAGAACCACCGCAAAACGGTGCCTCCCAGCCCCAACCCCCCCAGTCGGCGCAATAGGATACCATGGTCGATGGTATCAAAAGCCACTGAGAGGTCTAATAGGACTAGGATAGAGGAATATCCTCTATCCCGCGCCCTCCAGAGATCATCAACCAACGTGACCAATGCCGTCTCGGTGCTGTGCCCGGGTCGGAAGCCGGACTGGCGCGGGTCTAGATAATCAACTTCCTCCAAGTGTCGCGGAAACTGTTGAGCCACCACACTCTCAACAACCTTCACTAAAAAGTGGAGGTTGGAGACGGGACGATAGTTCTCTAATAATGCTGGATCCAGGGACGGCTTCTTGAGGAGGGGCCTTACTACCGCCTCTTTCAAGACAGCAGGCAAGGACCCCTCACTCAAAGATGCGTTGACAATGCCCTGGAGCCAGCCTCGTGTCGTCTCTCAGGATGCCAGTACAAGCCAGGAGGGACACGGGTCCAATAAATATGTGGTAGCCCTAAGTCTCTTTGACAACTTGTCCATATCCTCGGTGGTAACAAAATCAAACTCCTCCCAAGATGGTGTCACAAGAACAGCCTTGGCCCGCTCGACTGGACCACTGTCGATGGAGGGTAGCTCGTTCCAAATCGGAGTGATTTTCTCCTGCAGATAAATCCCAAATTCCTCTGCTCGACCCTGTAAAGGGGCTTCCCGCGGCCTCTGTTGGAGGAGGGAGCGGATCACCCCAAACAGGGCGGCAGGGCGGTTATCTTGGGGATACTTGGGGATTTTAGAGGCCTCTGACTTAATGAGTGGAGGAAACATCATAAAAGCCATAAATTCCTGGGCTATACCTGTGATCCGATACTCTGCAGGAATAATTGACTGGACCAGGATGGAGTTGGGCAATTTGGACAGAAAAACAAGGAAGCTTATGACAATGAATCATGATTTGCACCCTAAAAGTGATGTTGACTGATTATATCTACCAAGAGCAGAGGGTGGTCGAGGATTCCTACAAGTAAAGCAGACTGTGGAAGAAGAAAGACACAGCTTGAATGATTACATCCAGAAAAGTGAAGAACCAATGATTAAGGAAGTAAATAAAGGAGGCCTTTTAAAGACAACTAAGTCAAAAGCTGACTATAAAAAAAAAGTAATTGAGAAGCGAGCTGAAAATTGGAAAAGCAAAGCTATGCATGGCCAGTACTTGAAAAGTATTGAAGGCAAAGCTGACCAAAAACTAACTTGGAACTGGTTAAGATCAGGAGTACTAAAAAAGAAACAGAAGGCTTTATTTTGGGAGCTCAAGAACAAGCCTTAGCCACAAACTGCATGAAGGCAAAAATTCAACATGTTACCACCAACAGCAAATGTCGCCTTTGTAATGAGAAAGATGAGACAGTGGACCACCTGATCAGTGGGTGCAGAAAAAATTCACAAACTGACTACCTACAACGTCATGACCGCATTGCTAAGATCATTCACTGGAAACTGTGCCAGAAGTTTGGATTTGAGTACAGCAAAAACCACTGGGAACATCAGGTTGAGAAAGTTTTAGAGAATGAGAAAGCTCTTGTGGGACTTCATAATTCAGATTGACAGGCATGTGTCCTACAACACACCTGATATAACAATAGTTGAAAAGAAAAAAAGTATGGTTTGTTGACATTGCAATACCTGGTGATGCACAAATTGAAAATAAGCAGCAAGAAAAAATCACAAAATACTGGGACTTGCCAATTGAAGTTGAGCGACTTTGGAGGAGGAAGTCGTGTGTTGTCCCGATTGTGATTGGACCCCTTGGAGCAATACCTAGGGGGCTGCCTCGCTATGTGGAGGTTCTAGGTATTCTGACTCAACAAAGGGCCACCCTGCTTGGAACAGCTTATATCCTCCGATGCTACCTCAACAGTTCCTAGGTCCTTGGTTAGGACTCGAGCTTTTGAACTACCTACCATCCCAAAGGCTGTTAATCTCACCAAAGATTAACCACCGAATAACAGTAACAGTAACAGTAACAATAACAATAACAATAACAATAATAATAATATAGGTTCATAGTCTTGGAATACTTTTATGATATCTCTATGGAGATTATCAATCAATCATCCAGGTCATGGTTGTCCTAAATTTGCTTTTCAAAAGGCAACTGCACATATTTGGGTTTTTTTCCCCTTCAGAATGATTCATTTTCATCCAAGAAGCATAAATTCTTCAGGGAGTTTAAATTAAAGGTTTAATTGTATAGACAGCAGTAAACATGCAGGAGTAATACCATTTTATAAAAGTTGGTTTCTACATTGGAAATAATATAGCAAAACTCACATAAAGTAAGATATCTATCTTATGTATATCCACATAAAGAAGGCCTCTATCTTAATACGGTATGCATATAAAAACATATGTGTTTTGTCTCTAGATAAATAAGCATTTCTTTAACTATAAATAAGGAAGCATCTGTTTTCATTCTAAGATAAGGAAACATTTGTAATAAGTTAGCACATTTATCTCTAAAGAAAAAGAAATTATAAAAAGAGAGATGAGGAAGAGGTTGTTTTTTTTTTCTTGTATAATAATTTGGATTGAATAAATATTCTTTGAACTCCGCAGATCAGCTGGGGCTTCATTAAAATTCCTGGCTTGGAAACAAACCAAGGAACATAAAGAATATGATTCTTGTGACAATATAAACCACTAAGATACAAATAAACCACTCATGCCTACCATACTGACTGCATTCAGTTACTAGAACCAGATTCATACATCACACTAAATGATGAAGCGTTATTTATTGAATGAGCCACTATAGGTTTGGTTCACATACCATGCTTCCCTGAAAAAAAAGACCTATTCAAAAATAAGCCCTAGTCTGATTTTTACATGTGAGCCCAATACAAGCCCTCCCCTCCCAAAATAAGCCCTAGTTAAGAGCCCACCCATTCTGTTGCACCATGTTGCATGAGATGAGGTGCATGGTAAAAATCAAGCTGGGGTGGGGATAGGGGACTGTCCCTGTTAGGAGTAGACTCCTAGAGTTGGGTAGACAATATATAATACCATAATGAAAATATGGTCATTGTAACTTTAAGGATGTTGGAATGTTCAAGTGCAATTACTAAGTGCAATTATCTCTAACTATAAGAGGAAGCCAGGAGAGCGCATATTTCTCTCTCTGCTGGACTTGCTGTTTGATAACTGAATTATGTCGTGAACTGTGAATTACTGAAGAAGAAGACGAAAGATTGTGTTTGCTGGCTATAAGCAATATTTGATATTTATTGAGACTTTGTTTTTGACTCGTTTAACATCACTGCTTATTGAGCAGTACTTTAGTTTAGTAGTTTTTTCAACCTCAGTAAAAGCTATTTTATTTTACTTAAACAGTGTCTGGTATGCTAATTGTGTGTACATTAGCAACATTTTCTAGCTGCATATTCTGCTGCACACCCTCTGCTGTCTCCCAACGGAGATATCACCTAACAGTCCCAAACCTGCTTACCTTAGCACAGTTGCAGCCAGGCTTCTCATGCCCCAACATCTGCCTCACCTTGCTGGCCCACTTCTTCTGTGACTGCCGCTTTGTTGCAACGCCCCCTGGCCTCCATTTTGCCATCAGAGGCTTTCAGGAAAACTCTCTACAGCTGAAAAACTAGCTCTGGATTGATGTGTGGGTCACCCCCCAGCCTCTGATGGTAAAATTGAGGCTAGGGGTTTCTACGCGCATCAATCCACAGTTTGTTTCTTGGTTGTAGAGGCGTTCCCTGAAGGCCACTGATGGCAAAATGAAGGGGCAGGGGTTGCTGTGTGTGAGTATCTGGAAAAATCCTGGAAAAGATAATAAAGCAGCAAATTTGTGAGCACCTAAAAATTAACAAGATGATTAATAAAAGCCAGCATAGGTTTGTTAAGAACAAGTCATATCGAACAAATCTTATTGCCTTCGTTAATAAAATCATTAAATTAGTGGACCAAGGAAATTCTGTGGAGATATTACACTTAGACTTTAGAAAGACATTTGATAAAGTAGACCACAGACAACTTGGTAAGATAGAACAATATGGGATAGATAATATCTCTGCCAGATGGATCTGCATTTGACTGACAAACTGCACAAAGCTTTGGTCTTCAATGGAACCACAACTATATAGAGAAAAGCATACAGTGGGTACCTCATGGTTCTTAGAGTCTAGTGTTCTTCAACATGTTCATGAATGACTTACATGAGGAGAATAAAGGCCCACTCATCAACTTTACAGATGATACTTGCTGGGAAGAACTACTAACATTTTGAAAGATGTTCTCAAGATTTAAGTCTATTAGAGCCTATTACAGAGGTAGTATTCAGAAAGCTCTGACTAGTTCTAGAGAACCGATAAGATAAACTTTGAATAGTTAGGAGAACTGGTAAATATCACTTCTGACTGGCCCTGAACCCATTTATCCTCTGCCTCCTGAGTCCCAGCTGATTGAGTGGAAATGGGGATTTTTCAGTAACTTTCCCTGGAGTGGGGAGGGATGGAAATTTTGCAGTATCCTTCCCTTGCCACACCCACCACACCACGGCCATAGAACTGGTAGTAAAAAAAAATGGAATCCCACCACTGACAGACTCTATCAGTGTACTCAGATTTAAGTATTCAACAATTTAAGCTGCCAGAGTGAGACGAATGGCAAACAAATTCAATAAATAAATAAACAGATAAAATTGGGCCATATTTCACAAAATGCAGTTCAATGGTGAGAAAGTTTTGCACTTAGACAGCAAAAACTAGATGCTTTCATATAGGATAGAAAATAACTGACTCAACAGTAGTAATTGTGAGAGGTATCAAGTTATTTGGTAAACCATCACTTAAGTATGAGCCAGCAGTGTGCTGCAGCTGTCAAGAAAGCCAATGCAATCCTAGGTTGCATCAGCAGAAGAATAGCATCAAGGTCATGGAAATGTATGTATCTCCAGTTCAAAACAGATGCTGAGGTGCTAGAAAGAGTGCAGAAAAGAAATAGATAATAAAAGGTCTGAATGCTGAATTCTACAACTAAAGGAACTATTCTTCCCCAAACCCCTACCACTTTAACCTTAGACTGTCTACTGTTGACCTCACACCATTCCTAAAAGGTCTGTAAGGGATGTGCATAAGTGCACCAATGTGCCTACAGCCCCTTTGCTAACAACCCCATTTATTCGTATCCATTTCATGGAGTTATAATCTTGTATGTACTTATATCTATTATCTTATACACACTTGACAGAACAATCAATCAATCAAACAAACAAATAAATAAATATATCTTTAAATTAACAAAGACAAGACTGTGACATAATAGCAGTCTTCTATACTTGAATGACAGCTCTGGGGAAGAGGGAATTTATTTTCCATGGAACTGATAGTAGAAAAAAAAAGTAATAAGTGGAAGTTTGTCAGAGGGAGACCTAACTTAGAAATGAGGAAGAATTTTCTGACAGTAAGAAATAATAAGCAATGGAACATTTTGCCTCCTGAAGTTGTGGGTGCTCTATCTCTGGAGTTTTTCAAGGAAGAATTGAGCCATTTGTCTAAAATGGTATGAGAAATGCTTATGGTGATACTTGGGGCAGTGCTTGGGGCAGTGTGTTTTTCTCAGTGATGGGTTTCAGTTGATTTTACTACCAGTTTGCTTGTGCATGCTTGCATGCTCGCACACTCACACAACACTTCTGTGCATGCACAGAAGTGTCTGGGCAGGTGGACGGAGCTTCCCACCACCTCCCCTACCGGTTCACCCGATTGCAGGCAAATCAGCAGAAACCCACCACTAGTTGGACTAGAACAGTGATGGTGAACCTTTTTTGCCTTCGGTGCTAAAAGCGTGCGCTTGCGCAATATTTCACGCACTTGGGTGCCCATCCCCATAATTTAATCTCCCCTATGCCATGCCCCCTGTGCATGTTTGCATGACATCCCACCCTACTGCCCCATGCATACGCACACAACTTTCCTGGAGGCTGGGGAGGGTAAGAACACCCCCTTCCAAAGGCCCTCCGGAGGCCGGAAACAGCTCATTTTCCAACTTCCGGTGGCCCTTTCCTGAAGCCTCCATAGGATAAAAAATGACTGAAAATCAAAGCCAAAAATCAGCTGGCTAGCATGTGCATGAATGCTGGAGCTGACAGGGCAACATTTCGCAGAAATGGCACACGTGCCATAGGTTCGCCATCATGGGACTAGAAGATCTCCATGGTCCCTTCTAGTCCTATGATTCTATATATTCCACATTTGTTTATGTATTTTCTTTCCTTGGCAACTATTCCCACTGCTGTATCACCATAATTGGGTTACAGTTAACTGTGAGTCTCAAGTCACCTTCATATTTTACAGTAATTCATTTCTTCAATAAATATATCTGCCAATATATATTATAGGCTCACGCTGAATGTGAGATTTCCCCCCTTTCTTTTTCATTTCAGAGGTTTGTATAATTGTCAGCTTAAATTTTAATTGGATTGAACTAATTGGCAAACAGAGTTTTTATTCATTAGCTTTGTACATATATCCCCTTTTGTTTAAAGTTTAATTTGAATTAAATGTAAGCAACTTGGGTTCTTGTTTTTGTCAATCAATGGCTGAAAATTAAATACAGAAAAATCAAAATATAGAATATTGCAATGTCAAATCTGTTCATAGTTAAATAATTGTAACTAAATACTTAACAATTAAATTCTAAACAATTGATTTTTTAAATGTTTAGTTACAGTTTTTATATCACTTAAAATATAAGTCATATAAAATATAAGTCATATAAATAGTGATGTATATTAATATGATACAAGTAACAGGAAATGGTAAATAAATGCTTTTCTAAATCAATGTTAATGATTTTCATGCATTTGTATCAATAAAATAGCCACATCATTTCTAAAAGTCCTGCTTATGTAAAACATGTTCTAGATATTTATTTAAAAATCTAATAAAATAAGGTTTGTGACAATTGAATATCTTCAATATCTTTGTAAATGATTTAAATGAGGGAATAGAAGGGGAATTTACCAAATTTGCAGGTGATACTAGGCTGACAGGAATAGCTAGCATACTAGAAGATAGGCTCAAGATCCAGATGGATCTTGACAGACTTGAACAATGGCCCTATCTAACGCAATGAAATTCATTGTAGAGAAAAGTAAAGTCTTACACTTAGGCAAGAAAAATCCAAAGTACACATTTAGACTGGGTGAAAGCAGGATTAATAGAAGTAACTGTGAGAAGGATCTTGAAGTCTCAGTGCACAACCAGTTAAATACGAGCCAGCAGTGTATAGTGGCAGCCAAAAAAAGCCAATGCAATACTAAATTGCATTAAGAGAGGAATACAATCAATATCAAGTGGGATACTAATACCACTCTATAATAATAATAATAATAATAATAATAATAATAATAATAATAATAATAATAATAATAATAATAATAATAATAATAATAATAATAATAATAATAATTTTATTTATAACCCGCTCTCTCTCCCCGAAGGGACTCGAGGCGGGGCACAGGGAATTAAAAAACAGTTAAAACAGACAAAATACGAAATTAAAAACAAATTAAACTTGCCCTGCGCTAAAAACTCCTCTAAAACTAAACTATCCCTAAAAAACCCCTAGACAATTTAAAATTTAAATTACCCTAGGCCAGCCAAGCAGAAGAAGTGCGTTTTTAATTGCTGTCGGAAGGAGCGAAGGTCTGTAGTTGTTCTGATTTCGGGGAGAAGGTCGTCCCAGAGGGTCGGGCCCACCACAGAGAAGGCCCTTCCCCTGGGCGTCGCCCGCTGGCACAGCCTAGTGGACGGCACCCGGAGAAGTCCCTCTCTGTGGGAGCGAATCGGCCGCAGGGAGGTATGGGGCAGAATGCGATCCCGCAGATAGCTAGGTCCCGTGCCATGGAGCGCTTTAAAGATGATAACTAACACCTTGAAGCGCACCCGAAAGACGACAGGCAGCCAATGCAGCTCGCGCAGGAGCGGTGTTACATGGGAGAACCTGGAGGTACCCATAACTACCCACACGGCTGCATTCTGGACAAGCTGAAGCCTACAGTAATACTACACCTAGAATACTACACCATTCTAATACCACTCTATAATACTACAGTAATACTACACCTAAAATACTACACCATTCTATAAAAAAGATGTTGAGACTCTAGAAAAGATGATTAGGGGACTGGAAGCTAAAACGTATGAAGAAGAACGGTTACAGGAACTGGGCATGGCTAGTCTAGTGAAGAGAAGAACAAGGAGACACATGATAGCAGTGTTCCAAATTTTGAGGGGCTGTCACAGAGAGGAAGGGGCCAAGTTATTTTCAAAGGCACCAGAAGGTCAGACAAAGACTAGTGGATGGAAACTGATGAAGGAGAGATTCAACCTAGAAATATGGAGAAATTTTCTGACAATGAGAACAATCAAACAATGGAACATCTTGCCTTCAGAAGTTGTGGGAGCTTCATCACTGGAGGTTTTCAAAGAGTCCCTTCCAACTCTGTTAATACGTTATCTGTAACTGCCTTATGAGTCTCACATGGAAATTTTTCAAATGTTAAGCTAAATAATATAAACAAATTATAACCCCAAATAAACTGACGTTAAAAAGATATTAGTTAGATAGTTAAAGGAGAATCGTATCATTTGAAATGTGGATATTGAGAGGTTGGATTCCTATCTTTAATCCGTATGTCTCTCACTTAACAATCTTTCCAGATTATATTTCATGTATAAATATTGGTGTATGAAAAAACAACAACAACTGTGCATGTTAGAGACTCTTGCTTTATACACTGATAGTTTAAAAATCCTAACACATTGTGTAAGAGTGACCAGATGTGTTCTGTTGTACGGCTTGTAATCCAAATGAGCCGATAAATATGATATATAAAGGCATTTGAATTTCTGCATGCTTTACTACCTTATTAATATCACTATTTCATTTGAGTCAGGCATTGCTACCTCGTAATTGGCTGCATATGTATCAGAGCATTTGACCTATGATTTGAAATAGTGCTAACTAGTGCTGCATAGAACCATTCTGAAATATGCACAGGTATTTAGAACAAGGACATGCACAAGAGGTAAGCAGCTGCAATCTTCAGGGAGCACCAAGATTTTTATGAAGAAAAGAAATCAGAGATAATCCAAATTAATAAAACAACCCTTCCTAGGAGATAAATGCATGGAGTTTCCAGTGAAGGCCAAGAAGGCTTAGCTATCATTTCTGTTGCAAAACTGGGGCATCACATTGTCATGCTAGAAAATTCTATCAAAGAAGAAGCTTCTTTGTAAAAAGACACTTGGGGCTAGTCACTCTCTCTCTCAGTCCAACCCACCTCACAAATGTGTTATTGTGGGTATGATAGGAGAAGAAAGGTGCATTAGGTTTGTTCACTATCTTAAATTATTTATAAAAATAATAAATGTGGAATAAAAAGAATGCTAACTTTCCAATATGAGTGAAATGCTTAGACTTTGTCTGTGTGCAGTTTATTGGAAAACTCTTTTACATTTCTAGTCTTTCTGATATATAGATTATTTTTTTCTTTTGGGATCCAGGCAAATATAATCTGGGTACTCATGAAGCAAAGAATATAATTAATGTCTTGAAGATGCAAATGCAGTGACCCTTTACATGTTCTGAAGTATAAATATTTTGAGTTACTGAAGGTTGTGGTAATACAAGTTAAAGGTAAAAACGTAACTCACATTGGCAGATCATGATTTTATTGCTCCACCACATCAGCTACCATTTATTTAACAATAAAACAGGCATCATGGTTGAATTTCCCCATATTCTTTGAAGCGTTTTAACATGCAAAAGCTTTGGGATATATCATAGTGGGTACAAGAATGCCATGCATGAATGGTATTCTTCATTTTTTTAAAGAAAGAATTGCATATGTATGCAGCAATTGGGTGATGATTTAGAGGTTAAACTGATCTTTATTTCTTGTTAGTTTCAAACTCCAGTGGAGCAAATATTTTTTTTAATCAAAACAGTTTATTAAATATTCGTTTGGATAATACTTGGAATCATTGCTGATGTTTAAAAGTAGCAGCAGGCTACTTTTTGCATTTAGAGTATTACACACCTTACTCTCATTTTATATAACACATGTTATTGTTGCTTTGCAAAATAATTCCAAAATGATTATTAAAATAACATGCCCTCTCTTGTCTTTGATGGAAAACTACTGTGGATAATTTACAATTTTGCTTGCACACAGCATATTCACTGTCAACCCCTCTATTCAGAGCAGATCAGAGTAAATACATACACCCTTCAGTTCAGTTCAGCTAGCAAAACAATCTTCAGTACCTTGATGCTTATTTATTAACCTTAAACAAAGATTTCAAAAAAGTTGATTAACAAATATGGGACAAAAGATGAAAGTACAGCATGCAAGAGATTTACCTGAGAACTATCTATCCCTTATGAAGAAGATATCTCAGCCAAGGTTGGAAATTGTGTGATTTCCAATAAAAGATAATATTTGTAAGTCAGGGTTAAACTGTGAGATCCTAGGTGGTTTTCTTGCAGATGTTTTCTTACCAAACTAGGTAGCATCATCAGTTTCAGCCATTGGGTTTGCTCCCAATTTCTATTCTACTGGCTTGCCCTGTCAAGGTTGATGGGAATGGTCTTGATAGTTCTTTTGTTAGAATGTTTATTGTTTATTGGTTTGGCAGTTTCTTGACTGGGGTATTGTTTGCGTCTTGATTGTTGGTCCAGTGTTAATCTTGATGTTAATCTCTGTTCATTTGTTGTGCTAATAACCATTGAAACAATTATCATTGGTTCAATCTATAATTGTTCAATTTCAATTTTCAAATCCTTATACTTTGAATTTTTCTCCAATACTTTGACTTCTTTTCTATATTTCTTGGTATTGACCCATCAATTATCTGCGCTTTCTTCGTTTCAAGCACAATTAAGATTGGTGTATTATGAGCCAAGACTTTATCAGTTTGTATTTGGGAATCCCACAGTACTTTAACTTTCTCATTCTTGACTACTTTTTCAACTCTATATTCCCAACAATTTTTAATTACTGTCAATGTATTCATTACATAATTTATACAGATATGAATCATTTAAATGACTATATTATATTGTTGTTTATGATCACTTTGTGCAATCTTCTTGCATAAGCTGAGTATATGATCTACTGTTTCTTCTGCTTCTCTTCACAATCTGCATTATGAATCTTTGATGATTTTTTAAAGATCTGGCCTTAATTGCATTAGTTAATTGTTTATGGCTTAAACAGTCAAAACATTCAGTTTTAGTTTCAATTTTTAATATTCCAATTGTAATATTGCCAGTTTTTATCTTCATCCATTTACCCTCAATCTTTTGACCATTTAATATTTTTCTTTGATAGAATTTTGTTCTTTATTTTATTACATCTTTTTGATATTTATGTTTTGTTTCCTGCCTATCAGTAAGTTCCAATTTTTAACTTGTTTATTAAAACACTTGTTTCAACTAACACTTTAATTTTCTTCTTTAGTAGTTTGTTTCACTTGAAGTAAACCTGTGTCTCCATGTCTGTGAGGTAGTTATAATCAATCAGTACCACTACGAGGATCTATTGCATAGTAAATATTCATTTCTTGTTTTTCGGTCTAAACTGTCCAGGTCAGCTTGTGTCAAGTTAATAATTCTAACAGTGTATTATATCATAGAAATGACCCAGTTTTTGACGGCTTTGATGCTGTCTCTACTTTTCAATTTCATTTTTCATCTTTAATGTTTAATCTAAGCTTAATTACAATTATTAAATTAATTTAACATGATAATGCATTTAATATCTATATCCATACCATTTAAGATATAATATTGGCAGCAAACTTGGAGAAATAGGAGCTTTGGCTGTAGGTTTTTGAAGGATGTTTTTTTAACCTGTCCATCCTCCAATCAATCATTGCCAACAATACAAAGATGAAACCTATTTAATTCTGGGATATCATCCGAGAATGCAAAACACAATTGACTCAGATTCTTTTAACAAACAATGACCATGCACTCATCCATTTAAACCATGACCTAAAAATCTTGGCACCTAACCTTACCTGAATATATTAGAACCAAGGACAATAGGACCCAGGAAGAGATACAATGAATTGATGCATTTCAAAGTAGGAACTCCTTGTTGGCATTCTCATATTTCCTATCTGTTGTGCAAATAAGTTTAGCATCAGTTTCATTTTCTAAGCTGCGTATTGGCATTTGTCACTGTTAGAAATGACAATCATCTATCGTGCTCCTATGCCTCTCTGAACTGAAGGCGTATTTGATAGTATATGCCAGTGAATCAATTATTTTATGGCTCTACTTTGTATTTCCTTTCATATTACTTTACGGAAGAAAAAGGGGGAAGCTGCTCCATAAATCAGCTCGACAAAAAGGGCAGTTAGAGTGCCCTGATGTACTTCAGTTGATCGTATCCTTGAACCAGTTGGAGAACAGAGGTTGTGCTGTGAATGAATAAATAAATAAGAGAACAACACACAGGAACATTTGGCTTTATCTCTCCCTCTCTTTTAGTAAATGTTATTTATGGCAAGCAGTAAATTACTTGCCAGCGGATGGGGAAAGGCAAAAGATGAGAGAACTGGAATATTATATATTGAGTTTTTAACCCAACCATGATCTTTTAGTGTTTACCAAAGAAACTCCTAAGTTTTCTTCTCAGTAAATAGCAGAAATGCAGCAACCTTCTGCTCTTTAGAGAAGAAAGAAATGAGCCAAGGGATACAGTGCAGATTAGAAGGAGGTACCAAATTTACTAGGACCTTACTTGATGCTACAATGTTACCAATATTCAATATGCAGTGCAGGATATCATTGATGGTGTGCTGGGCAGGATAGCAATCTCTGCACTCTTATCACTGCACTGGTTATTAAGGAGGCTAGGCAGAGAAAAAGAATATCTGAGATTCTAACCATTGCTGGGAAATGCTGATGTACTCCTATTTAGAAAACAGAAATATTCAGATTTATTTTAGATAATTTATCAATTAAAAGAAAGAGATTATCACATATCATGAGAACCTTTTCTCAATACAAAGTTGGCCTCCTCCTCCTCCTCCTCCTCCTCCTCCTCCTCCTCCTCCTCCTCCTCCTCCTCCTCCAGAGAGAGAGAGAGAGACAGAGACAGAGATGGGGGGAGGAGAGAGATTAATTTTTGGCTTTTTAAAGTTACATTTTCACCATTGGACTTCAGCCATCATTGTAATGGAACTTTCTAAAATGGGCAGTTGGGGGTCACAGTAATGTAGCAGATTTCAGGAAGGAGGGTGCACATTCCAAGGAGGAGATGAGTAAGAGACAATTCATACATGTGCAGATGCACATACCGCATCTGCATATGTGCAGTGCTTGCACATTACATTGGGCGGGTGGGCAGAGCCTCCTGCAGCCGCCTATACCAGTTCACCTGAACTGCAGAGAACCAGCTGAATACCACATCTGCAGTGAGGTCAGGAGATGTATTTTGGGAAGAGAAAGATATTTAAGCTAGCACTCTCTAAAACCTTCCATAATATAACTGATAGGTTAGGCTAGTGTTCAATAGTTCTCCTCCAGTCTGATTGCCCAGGGGGTGCTGTGCTCACTCCTGATTGGTTACCTTTTTGACAGCCAGAGTCTCCTGCAGCCACCCGTACCAGAGCTGTCAAACAGTGTCTCAGCTGTTGCCTTTAGCTGAGAGGTGCGCATTGTGAATTGCCGCATTGGCAACCTGTTAGCATTAAAGCATTTCGTCTTTTAAAACCTGGCTCGCCTCAGTTTGTCCACCCTGTGTTCTCCCTAGAGGGAACAGATTGTTTTATGTCATTCTTGGGCTAGACCTGACATCATAATATTTTGCTTAATGAAGTAGAATAGCACATTAACCCTTGTTAGAGGGTTTTTGCCACCAGTAATATAAACAGTAACAAATCAGGGAAATAAATATCGTATAGAGTAATTTTCAAAAACACAGAGTTAGCTTTTTTATGGAGGAAAAATGACTTATGAAAATATCAATTCTATTGATGTCACTTGATGAAGGGTGCTGAGCAGT
Source organism: Rhabdophis nuchalis (assembly GCA_039707465.1). Taxonomy (NCBI): domain Eukaryota; kingdom Metazoa; phylum Chordata; class Lepidosauria; order Squamata; family Natricidae; genus Rhabdophis; species Rhabdophis nuchalis. The sequence goes on along the minus strand of CM077647.1, from coordinate 41,713,427 downwards.
TTCAAGCCATAATTTACTTGGAAAAATAAGTCACACTTTGTGATGACTTTCTAAAAAAAAAAAAGCCCCACAGGTTAGGAAAGCCAATAAAGAAAAAAAGAAATGATTTTCAGACTCAATCTGTTTTATGTAAAGTATTATTTTAATGCTATTAATGCAATCTTTTCCAACCTGCCATGAGATCCATTTTGTACTAAAGTCTACAACTTGATTCCAAAACGCCAATTGTGGAACCTTTCTTTCTCAATCAGCAGGTCTTTATATGTGTTAGAATAACTCTAATAATAATAATAATAATAATAATAATAATAATAATAATAATAATAATAATAATAATACCACCACCACCACCACCACCACCACCACCACCACCACCACCCTTAGAAATAGCTTTTTCCGGGACATATGGGATTTGAAGCACAACGCATCCATGAGCAAACAGAATATACTCCTGCTTCAATCATGTCTTATGAGTTGAATGAATAGTGAATTTAACTTAAGATTGTCCTGGTATTTTCAATCTGAAATTCTATTATTAGTTATGAGTTGTCTTGAGTTGTATTTTACATATAGAACTGAGGTAAAATTTTAAAAATTAAATCAATAAATAAAATAGATTACCAACGTGCCAGGCATAGGCATTTGTGGATAATAGAGTAGATGTACTATGCTAGTCTACAGATGTTGCCTTACAATTCCATGAAAAAAGTAGCAAAGCCCAGACCAGCTCTTCATAATTTCCATGTATAAAGAAAAAACTTATGATCACCCACCAGCGCTCCAAACATTTGATCCTCACCAGGAGACTGCAAGATTGTGGTCTCCAGTGGGTTTAGAGCTCTAGGAGATGAGGGACTAGCCAACTTCATTTTCATTGTACATATGTTGACAATAAAAGTTTGATTTGATTTGAGCTTACTCAAACTGATTTCTGCCTTTCAGGACACTGAGTTGCATATACCTTTTCACATCACTTTCTTATTAATTCTGTTTCAGTTACTAGGAACATTGAATCAACAAGTTCGAGAACTCTGTATAGGTCTCTTTTAATCCTTAATGAAAGAAGTTTCAAATACAAATTTAAAGACTTAATTTTATTTTTTTAATAAACAGAAAAATATGATTAGAAGTTTGATTTTGGAAAATTACACATAGATTATACAGTCAGATGGATTTGAAATACATTTTTGGAAATAATTTTCTGTAGAAAATGATTTTGATTTGATTTTTTTAAAAAGAATGATATGGTTTGCTTTGGAGGGGGGGAAATATGGTGTGAAATTTTGAAGATTGGACACTAGAGGGAACCAGAAGAAATTAAAGTTTTCAATTAAAGGAGAACACTTACATTTATTTTTTAGTACAGAATAAAGCAAAATATTTTAATATTGATATATTTAAAGCTATTTTTGAACACTGGACCAAAAGTTAACTTTAAAATTGTATGCCTTTATATACTGTTTAGACTGTATTTAAAAGATGTTATGTAGAAAGAACAAATTCTATCTGACAAGATTGAAACTTGTCTGAAAGTGGATTTAAGAATTTCAGATTACACAAATGATACAGAAAAATATGTTATACAGGACATACAAATAACAAACCAAGAGATTGACTCAGTGGTGGGATTGAATTTTTTTTACTACGAGCATGGCTTGGTGGGTGTGGCATGGTTTGATGGGTGTGGCAGGGGAAGGATACCATAAAATCCTCCATTCCCACCCCATTCCAGGGGAAGGTTAGTGCAAAATCCCAATTTCTTCCCTATTAGCTGGGACTCGGGAGGCTGAGAATAGATGGGGGCAGGGCCTGTCAGAGGTGGTATTTACCAGTTTTCCAAACTACTCCAAATTTTTGCTACCGGTTTTCTAGTACTGGTCAGAACCTGCTGAATATCACTTCTGGAGTGACTTGGATAATTCTACTACCTTAGATTTGCAAAAGAGACTTCAAAGTTTTGAAGAATTTAGTGAGAAAAGAAATCAATTTCTAGGACATTATTTCGAGGTATTAAGATCAAGTTTGTTAAAAGTAAAATGAAGGAAATAAAATTGATTTACTTGAGTAAGATTAAATAGATGTGTTCTTATAATGTATACTAACTGACCTTAGCATTGAGATGATGAGGGTTTATGGATTTAAAAATATGGAAATCGGAAGAAAACTTAATGTATTGTATTTTAAAAGAGGGTGATAAGATACTAAAATTGTTTATACTTGTGCTGAAGAGGTACGTAATTGACAGTATATTTCTTTTTCTTTACAACACTTATTTTAATTTTAATTTTTTACACTTTATTGTCTTCTGTTTATTCTTTTATTTTTTGTTTTAGCTTTTACTTTTGCAATCACAACTTTTTAAAACAAAGTTACTATTAAAAAAAGAAAGAAATTGCAAGACTTGAAAACTGTTTTCTGAAGGACTTATCCCACTGGAAATATAAGTAGCTCCAATCTAGAAAAAACTGTTTCAAGTATAAGGGTATAGGTTTTTTTTTTAAACTGGATTTCTTCTATGGTTTTTAGTTTACATAAGGATTCTCCAGACACATTAGTGGTTATCTTGCTATCTTTAGTAACCATACCAACAATAACAAATTGGTTGTTTTATTTATCTGGAGAAGCAAATGTTAGAATGTCTTCAATTTTTAATATTATTTAATCCTCTGGGTAACATTAATGGTAAGCAAGAGACCAGAATTGCAAGTTCCTTTTCAAGCCAAGGCAAATCAGCACCTATGCTTTATGTGTACTCAAACAATAGAAATCACGTCTTTGCTTTTCAGATTATGAGAACCGAGAGATATTTATTCTGATTTTCATCTTATCATAGGTGTCAGATTCCACCCCCTCCTTCCCCCCCCCTTCCTTTCCTTCCTTCTCTGGCAATAACTAACATCACTGAATCAGTCAGCCAAGAATAATGTTTTGCTTTCAAAATCTTAGGGGAATACTCCTGTCACACACTGATCTAAGTATGCAATTGTTTAAAAAGCATGCCTAGGAAATACATTGATGAGTGGTTTTTTAAATAAAAATGTTGAAATGACAGTAGTGAAGATGCAATATATTCTCATTACCGGCAGAGTAGGTAAGGGAGAACATTAACACATTTCCCTGATTCTTTACAACAGGGGTCCCCAACCTTTTTTGCACCAGGGACCGGTTTCATTTTAAAGAAAATTCTGCGGACCGGCTGAGTGGCTCAGCGGTCATGTGACTGGGTGGGCGTGGCCAACTTGGAAAATGTGAAACTCACTTAACAATGATCTTGGTTAGCAACCAAACTTTTGGCCTCAACTGTGGTCATAAGTTCTTTCTTTCTTTCTTTCTTTCTTTCTTTCTTTCTTTCTTTCTTTCTTTCTTTCTTTCTTTCTTTCTTTCTTTCTTTCTTTCTTTCTTTCTTTCTTTCTCTTTCTTTCTTTCTCTCTCTCTCTCTTTCTTTCTCTTTCTTTGTCTCTGTCTCTCTTTCTTTCCCTCTTTCTCTCTCTCTCTCTATTTCTTTCTTTCTCTCTTTCTCTCTCTTTCCCTTTCTCTCTTTCTTTCTCTCTTTCTTTCTTTCTCTTTCTTTCTCTTTCTTTCTTTCCCTCTTTCTTTTTCTTTCTCTCTCTCTCTTTCTTTCTCTTTCTCTCTTTCTGTATCTTTTTCTGTCTCTTTCTTTCCTTTCTGTCTCTCTTTCTCTCTGTCTGTCTTTCTCTCTCTCCCACTTTCTTTTTCTTTCTTTCTCTTTTTCTTTCTCTCTCTCTGTCTCTCCTTCATCCGCCCATCTGTCACTCTGTGTGTGTGTGTGTGTGTGTGTGTGTGTGTGTCCGTCTTGCATTCAGGGCTGGAGAGGAGGAGGAGGGAGGAGGGGGCAGCCCATTGGGCAGAGCGCACGGGAGAACGCAGGAGGATGGTGGGGGCTCTTCCTCCACCCTCGTCGACGGAGGGACTCCTGGGCGGCGCCGGAGCAACCCTCCCTACGGCTGCCAGTTCCCTCCCCCGCCCACGGAGCCTCCGCAGCCCCTGGAAGAAAACAAGTGGCCGGCATGCCAGCAGGGGAGGTTCCACGGGGGGGGGGGGCGGGAATCGGTGGCCGGTAGGGAGGGTTGCTCCGGCGGTGCACAGGAGTCCCTCCGTCAACGAGGGTGGAGAAAGAGCTGCACTCCAACGGCGCGAACAGCCGCGCCTGCATTCTCCCGCGCGCTCTGCTCAGGGGGCTGCCCCCTCCTCCCTCCTCCTCCTCTCCAGCCCTGCAGCCCGGCTCCTACCCAGCCACGGACTGGCACCGGTCCATGGCCCGGGGGTTGGGGACCCCTGCTTTACAAAACTGCTTAGAATTAGAGAATCTTTCTAAGAGTGGAAGAATGAAAAGGAGAACTCTTTTAAATTAATTTATAAATTAAAATGTTGAATATTGATTAACAGTCAATCTGATAATGCAGTGCAAATGTCATTTAAATATTCAGTTCAAGCTCTTCTTAGAGTGATCCATTTGAATGGAAAATGGAAAATTGGTGTAGAGAGTGTGGGCAGATGGCTAGGACAGCAGATGTTGATCTGTTCTCCCAACTTCCACTTTTGTGCTATGGAGCAGAACACTCCACCAGATTTTGTTATTATCATCATTAAAGTGTGTGCCATGACAAAAATGTGGAGAATAAACAAGATAGAATATAATCTGTCATATTAATTTCTATCGGCTTATCCATCCTGCTGAATCACCATTTTATCTCATTAATTTATTCATTCATTCATTTATTATGTTTGTCAAACATGTACAAGATAGCAGGTATAAATATAAACATCGATATAAATGGGGAAAAATGAATACAAGTAGAACTTTTTTTTCATTCATATCGATGTTTATATTTATACCTGCTATCTTGTACATGTTTGACAAACATAATGAATGAATGAATGAATGAATGAATGAATGAATGAATGAATGAATGAATGAATGAATGAAATGGTGATGGGGCAATTCAGCAGGATGGATAAGCCCATAGAAATTAATATGAAAGATTATATTCTATCTTGTTTATGGGGACAGTAGGACAGGTACGTTAGGCATGCTGGTGCACTTATGCATGCCCCCTTTATGGACCTTTTAGGAATGGGGTGAGATCCATGGTAGACAGTTAAATGTTGATCCCTTGTGAGGGTTAGAGGAGTCAGGTAGAGCATTCCAGGTGTTGACCACTCTGTCGTATTTTCTGCAATCATGTTAGGAGCGGTTTACCTTGAGTTTGTATCTGTTGTTTGCCCATGTAGTATTGAGGTTGAAACTGAAGAAGGGGTTGACAGGTAAGATGCTGTAGCAGACAATTTTGTGTACTGTACGTAGATCATACTGCAGGCAGTGCAGTTCCAGATTGTCCAAGCTCTAAATTTCAAGTCTGTTGGCATAGGGCAGTGATGGCGAACCTTTTTTGGTTCACGTGCCAAAAAGTAAGAGGAGCACAGGGGGGGGGGGTCATGCATGGGTGTGCCACACATACATGCGCTTTCCCCCTCTGGTTTGCTTGTAGGGACATTTTTCGCCCTCCCGAGCCTTCAGCAGCCTTCAGCCCTCTGGAGCCTTCAGGGAAGCCTCCAGAGGGTGAAAAACAGTCTCAAAAGAAGGCTGGACATGTGTGCTGGAGCTGACAGGGCAATGCCTCGCGCACCCTAACAAATGGCTCTGGGTGCCACCTGTGGCACCCGTGCCCTAGGTTTGCCATCATGGGCATAGGGTATTCTATTGTGAATAGAGGAGTTAATTACTTTCAAAGTAATATTCTGCTTCTGTCAGGTCAGTGCTACTGTTCAGTTTATTGCTGTGTTTTATTTACATTTAGTTGAATTTTGATAACTGGTTTGGTGAGACAAAAAGGTCTTCTCACCTCATTTTCTGAAGGAGGTTTGTTGCTTTGCTGCTATCCTTTCTCAGTTGCATAATCTCTCCATGCATAAGATTCCTATCATAACATGATACATTTTGTAAAAATTTACCTTTCTTCCCCTGAGCTATCTACTTTTCTGCTCTTTGAATGTATGTTTAAAATCTATTGGTGCACCTTTTTATTATTTTTCTGTTCCTTAGGATACAAACATGCTGCCTGTCAAGCAACTATGAAAACTATTATTTTAGTGTGGAAACTGTCCCTTCCTTTGTGCAGGGAAGGAAAATTTATTTTAAAACTGATGTAAAAGCAGGGAAAATGTCCAATGAAAAAATATAAATTACCTTTAGCAGCAAATTGCACAATAAAGCTAATCTGGTCATGCCAATCTTTTGAGAGAATGTATCTTAGTGCATTGATTAGAGCAATACTGAAAGAAGATCCAGGGTGGCACAGTGGTTCAATGTAGTACTTCAGGCTATTTCTTCTGAACACCAGCTGCCAGTAGTTCAGCAGTTTGAATGTCACTGCCTGAAGGTTCAAGGTTGACTCAGCCTTCCATCCTTCCAAGGTTGGTAAAATGAGGACCCAGATTGTTGGGGACAATATAAACTGCTTGGAGAGAGCTGAAAAGCACTGTGAAGCGGTAAGTACAGTATTTTTCAGAGTATAAGATGCTCCGAAGTATAAGACGCACCTAGATTTTGGGGAGGAAAACAAGGAGAAATTATCTGCCTCTGCCTCTAAGCAATTTGCCTCCTTACAACAAACAGTACAGACAATATACACTGTTTGTACTGTTACATTTCAGATTATACTTGTACAGATGCTGCTAAAATTGATGTGCTTTCTGGAAGTATAGTTATTCTCTGCTATTTAAAATAATAGCACTTTTAAAAACAATAGCATGGGACCTCTTCAGATCAAGCATTTAAAAAGCTTCTTCATTTTGTTAAGTTGTCTAGAATAATAATAAAGCAGTCTTTAAAAAATAAGTCTAATAATTTGAACATTCCATAGGCATTTATAGTTGTTGACTTACCTCCTTGCAGCAAACAACCTGATTAGCACAAGAAAAAAAATTCTGCCTCCCAGCAATTTGCCACATGGAGCAAACAGCAAGTTTCACTTTCAGTTTCTCCCGATAATCAGCTGTTAGAGGCTGAAGGGATTTCTATGGTTTATTGAAGCCTCCACAAGCTCCCGTTTGCTGCAAAGAGGTAAATTGCTGGGAGACAGAGGCCAAAGGATTGGGGCTGGTGGGTGGGTAGGGCTACATTCAGTGTATAAAATGCACCCAAACTTTCACCCTCTTTTAGTGGGAAAAGGTGCATAAGTGTAAGTGCTATTGCCATTGCTATTAATATCTACAACTGAAGTATATTTTCCTTTATATAGGCAAAGTGTCCAAATCCTGCATCCCTGCTCCTCACAGAAAATTATTTGTTAATGCAGATCCTTATAGTCCCGTATGATAATCCTGCAAGTAAATGAAAGGAAAGTATTCTTTTTTTAAAAAAAATAATCTTTATTAGTATATATGTAAAAAAATAAACATTTAACAAGTATAAGGTAGGGGTATTGGAGAGGACGTACAAGGGTGAAGAAGGGGGGGTAGGGGGATACAAACCGGGGATATGTCTACTCCCCTGATTTAAGAAGTATATTTGTCCCAGTTTAACATCAATTGTTGTTTGTATTCATATTTGGATGCTTACATTTGAGTCTATAACATTGTCTTAAATATAGTATTGTCTTATAACTCCTTATATCTATTTTGCTATTATTCTATCTAGTTAGTTTCTTTGTTATCCGTCATTCTCTTACCATACCATCTGTACCATTTCTCCCAGGATTGGGCATAGATTGAGGTTGACTTGTCCTTTAAGATATAAGTTAATTTATCTGATTCCGCACAGCTGAAGATTTTAGATATAATTAAGCTTTCAGTTGGTGGGTTGTTATTTTTCCACTGCTGTGCAATGGCCATTCTGGTCGCTGTTGTAATGTGTGTAAAGAGGTACCAGTCCTGAGGAACAAATACCCAGGAACAATAGACCACCCCAAAGCTTTACTACTCACTATACGAGGGCAACTCTTTATACGACTTGGCAAAAGATTAGGCAACAATTTTACACTCAAATTCCAAGGTGGCTAGCCCCAATTGAAGCTGTAACATACCCAACTGTCCATAATCCCAAGAGAAATATAACATACGGAGACTTAATAGATGAAGGGGGCAATATTAGAACAAGGGCAGATCTACAGCTAAGGGGTTGGGAGATGGACTGGTGGTCATATAATCAGGCAGTATCTAAATTTACCAAGGACAAATACGAACCCGGAATATACTCAACAAACCAAGATATAGATAAGGCTCTATGGGATTCACCAACCAAATTCATTTCTAAGGCTTATAAATTATTACTGCAAAGATTATTTCAGGCGAAGAAATAATCAAAGGCACTATGATCGCCTGGGGAAGGAATATAGGTAAGAACATCAACCTTGAAAATTGGCAAACCATTTGGAAAAAGTCCATGAAAATGACCCTCTCATCCTCCTTTAAGGAGAATCTATATAAAATGCTTTACAGATGGTATTTACCACCAGCTAGAATTGCCCACATGTTCCCAAACTCATCGGACAGGTGTTGGAAATGCAAAACAGCTAGGGGCACATTTTTTCACCAATGGTGGACTTGCCCAATCTCTGTATTACTTTGGAAAAAAATACAAAATTGGCTCACGGAAATAACAGGCACTAGTTTCCCCCTTAAACCTGAGTTATACTTGCTTTGTATCAAGCCACAAGAAATCCTAAGAAAGGAAAGTATTCTTAAATCAGATATTTTTTGTGGTCTCAGATACTTTACCTTGTTAAAATATTCCCATATCAAATAAAACTCTTTTGAAAGTCTGCAATTCTGTTTTCAGTTCAGTAGATTATAGATAAAATATTTGTTTGCTGATCAGTGGGAATAAAAATAAAATCTTAAGAATGTGATATTTGGACTAAAAGTACTTGGCATTTACCTAGACTTCCTTTAAATACTCACTTTATTTTTTGCCAGTTTTAACTTTTACATTCAGGTTTCTTCTTTAACGATAATAGTGGCATGGTGGAGATTTTTATAAATTTGCTAATCCTGTTATTTTCAAAACTACTATCAAACTATTCCTGTTACCCAGAAGGACACTTTGAAACAGTTGCAGAAGTCCGATCAGGGAACACGATAACAATCAAATGATTTGCAACATCACCAGGGATTCCCTTTTGACTATGGAGTTGCTAGGCTACTATCATAAAGTCAGATGGAGAGGGGGAGAAAGTCACTTGTTTAAGTGCAAATACAGATTACTCTTTTCTCTCCCCTCCCCTTCCCTGTTTTGGGAAAAAAGTGGATTTTGTCTCCACATCTCCCATAAATATATTAATTTTATTGATACTTGTAACCCAGCTAGAAGTTAGAAAATTAAAAAAAAACACCTCATAACTTTGCAGATATTCCCTTTTCTCCCTGTTGTTTTGGTGATCTACTTACCCTTTCCTGGTAAAGAGAGTAACCATAAAAAATTGATAGCCCTTATTCATTCTTGGCCCTTCAAACTACCTAAAGACAGTATTTCAACAGAAATTGGAGGAGAGTAAAGTTGACATGTAAATCACCTTCCCCTCTTATTCAGTAAATTGCATTAACAAATCTCAGTAAGATCCAAGACTCACAGTATAATATGTTCGAGAGACATATTCAGCTTCAGTGCTGCAACATTTATGATTTTACTTTGGAAAAACTTGGGTCTTCATGGTAGGGATAACTAAGAATTTTGTTCAGATTTAAAAAGACCACTCATTTCTCCATAAATAAAATGGAAAGATTTTAAGAGTAAAACAATTCGGACATAAGAGAAAATAAAATAGAAAAAGTAAAATAAAACAGCTAAGCCTTCAGTATTTAACAGTTTACAATTTATTTATTTATTTATTTATTCATTCATTCATTTATCAAAAACAAATTTAAACAAAGAAAATAAGAAAATCAAAATCTGATAGGGCACTAGTGTACTTGTGTGTACCACCTTAGAGCTCTTAAATATGGAGGTGGGGTCCACAGAAGTTAAATTGGAACTAAAGCAGGGAAAGTTGATGGCTGAAAAAACTGAATCAGAAAAGATAAGAAGCAATGGGTGGAAACTAATCAAGGAGAGAAGCAACTTAGAACTGAGGATAAATTACCTGACAGTTAGAACAATTAATCAGTGGATTAATTGTTCTTGTCTCCAGAAGTTGTGAATGCCCCAACACTGCAAGTCTTCAAGAAGATGTTGGAGAGCCATTTGTCTGAAATGGTATAGGGCTTCCTGCCTAGGCAGGGAGTTGGACTAGTTGACCTCCAAGGTCCCTTCCAACTCTGCTATTGTATATTCCAGACTTTGACTATGCTCTTACAAAAATCGATTTTTTTTAACAATCGAGTGTAGACTTGTTTACATTAAGTTTAAAGTGATTATTAACATGTGTTATGTGTTTAAAGTATTTACAGGTAATGAAGTATTATATACAATTTTGTATGCAATACCTAAATCTGACTACAACTTCTAAACTATATAAACCAGTGGTTTCCAATGTGGGGACCAGGCACATTAGGGGAACAGTTTGATTTTTAATGGGGACAATTTGAACCTTGTTTAAACCAAGTTAATGGCCCTCTAAGTTCCCGCCGCACGAGTACAGTTCACTTTTTGAGTAAAATAAGACTTATATGTCACAGAGGTTTGGGCATCAGGAGTTGAGAGATGCTTAGGTGGCACATGGCCAAACAAAAGTTGGGAATCATTGATCTAAATTAAGAATTTCAAACCTGAACACAAGGTATTATGGACCTATTATGGACACAGGAATGCAAGACTTTTCTTGTAAATGACTTCTGAGCTGCTTAATTGTATTAATGTACGAGATACATTATTATATCCAATTATATTTTATAATATATATTATAATATATGATAATTCATGTATCTCCATCAAACCATATTTTTATGATGTTGAATTAAGGTTATCAACTCTCTTCTTATAAAATGTAAATAGAACAGAACAGAACAGAATTATTTACTGGCCAAGTGTGATTGGACACACAAGGAATTTGTCTTTAGTGAATATGCTCTCAGTGTACATAAAGGAAAATAAAATACATTTATCAAGAATCATAAGATACAATACTTAGTGCTAATCATAGGCTACTATGATAATAAACAATCAAATCATACATTTGGTATAATAGATGACCAAAATCCTCAAAATGTATTTGTAAATAACATTTAAATGAACAGATGATTTTCTATAATTCCACAACAGTGTAGCTTTTGCTTCAAACATATTAAATATATTCATAGTTAAATATTTTATTGATGAAATAAAACTTTCTCATTTCTTTTTCCTGAATAGTAATTTTATTGATTTTTATCAGATTCAACATATACACTTAAGCAAATGTAATCAGTTATATTGGTTAGATAAATAATACAAAAGAGGTAAATAAATATTTGGACTGATCATGATATCATGTGATTGAACTTTCCTGAAATAGTATAGAAAATACAGTTTCCACAAGCAGTCAAATAATTGAAAAGATGAACATCTAAGACTATTGGACTTAAAGAAAAAGCAACATTTGATTTTGGTTGTATTAATTATCTGCCTTCATAAAAAATAAAAGTTAATTATCATTTAAAAAAAGGAAAATTAAGTACAAGAACTAGTTTCACATATAACAGCAAGCTATGACTTACTATGGTTTGTTGAATGAACTCCATTTGGCTGCATTCATAGAACACACAAAGAACTAAGCACATCATTTTAGTGTGATGTGTGAATGCCACACAGATTGCACCTCAGGGTGACTTGGATGAAATCCACTCTAATTAGAGGTGAGGATTTTCACAGAAGCAATGAAATAACTGACATTTTGGCAGTAACAGAGAAAAAAAAAATCTAAGCAATTGCAGCAAGAGCCTCATAATAGGCCTTTCATTATTGCAGGTTAAGGTGTCAGACTCCCAGCTTCAGCTTCGTTGTCTTATTTTTGAATTTCAACTTTTGATCAAAGAAGACAGAGCAATGTATGGCTTGAAACATCTGTGTTTGTACGGTCCTGTCTGTTTAAATTCTGCACATTTTATGTATACTGAGATGGAAGCTGCTTGAAATTTTAAATGCGCCCACGGTGTTCTTCTAATTGATGCAATAGATTGCTTTAGCCCTTGGAATACTTCCAAAATCTATAGAGTACAAAGGCAGACAAAAGTCATCCTTGTGTAGCACAAAATTGTCCTCATCTGTTCTCTTCACCCCACTTTAAAAAAGCTTTGGGAATCTCTGATTTTTATTTGCCCTTGAGCATTTTGTTTTGGAAATAGATCTTATAGATCATTTAATTACAGTATTCCAAAAATAGAGGAAGAAAATTATATACCATTCTATGGCAGAGGCGTAGCGTGGGGGGTGCAGGGGGGGCCGGCCGCACCGGGCGCAACATCTGGGGGGGCGCGCTCGCACTCCCAGCTCTCTGCCCCTGCCTGGCTCACTCACTCTCTTTGCAGTGCTGGCTGTGCGAATCCGATCCGAGCCGCCGGGTCGCCGCCCACTGTGGAGGGGGGGGGGGGTGCCAGGCGTGCAGTGCAGTGGGTGCGAAGAGAGAGTGAGGGAGTCCCGATCTAGTGGAAGAGACTCGAGTGCTAAAATCCACGGGTTAGGGGGCGCAAATTACTTGCCTTGCCCCGGGTGCTGACAACCCACGCTACGCCACTGTTCTATGGCATATGTAGGACATCTCCTTTAGCTTGAAAAAAATGATTAAATTTTATTATTTTTTATTTTACAAATTTAAATATATCCATTTAGGTTTCAAAATAAATAAATAAATAAAATAAAAAACAAAACCCCAACATGGACCACCTTTCCACCAGAATATACATTATAATATATATACATTCTGTATATAGGCTGCAAAAATTCAGACAAACAAAGATACATAGAAAACTGGCACAGTAGTAACATAAACTTTTGCACCCCAGATATTATACCTATACGCAGTACTTCAGGCATCATAAGCTATTTAGAAAAGTAACTAAGTTTGAGGACGGGTGTTTTATTTTTAAAGTCTGAAAAGATATTTTTCTCCTATTTCATAACCCTTTCTTCAGATTTGGGTTTAAAATAACAGAATAACTGTAGATAAGAATGAATTCATGTGTTTTTGTAAAATATTTTCATAAATCCAGAATGGATTGTAATGGGCATGGGCAAGTGGTCTCTGTTTGTATGAGTGGAGCTTCACACTTGAACATGCTTGCCCACCACTTGTATGAGTGGAGCTTCACATATGTGCGTTTGCCCATGGCCCAGTTTCAAACAGGCTACAGTCCAGTAATGGGCCATGGACCAGGGGTTGGGGACCGCTGATTTAAAGTATAATCAACAGCTGCAGTTAAATAGAAGACCTTGGTGTTGTAAGTATATAGAATAGAATAGAATAGAATAGAAAAACAGAGTTGAGAGGGACCTTGGAAGTCTTTTAGTCCAACCCCCTGCCTAGGGAGGAAACCCACCACTTCAGACAAAGGGTTATTCAACATCTTCTTAAAAACTTCCAGTGTTGGAGCATTCACAACTTCTGGAGGAAAGTTATTCCACTGATTAATTGTTCTGTCTGGAAATTTCTCCTCGGTTCTAAGTTGCTTCTCTCTTTGATTAGTTTCCATGCATTGCTTCTTGTTCTACCCTCAGGTGCTTTGAAGAGTTGTTTGATTCCCTCTTCTTTGTGGCAACCCCTGATATATTAGAACACTGCTATCATGTCTCCCCTAGTCCTTCTTTTCATTAAACTAGACATACCCAGTTCCTGCAACCATTTTTCATATGCTTTAGCCTCCAGTCCCCTAATCATCTTTGTTGCTCTTCTCTGCACTCTTTCTAGAGTCTCACATCTTTTTTACATCATGGCAACCAAAACTCAATGTATTATTCCAAGTGTGGCCTTACCAAGGCATTATGAAGTGGCATTAACACTTCACATGATCTTGATTCTATCCCTCTGTTTATGCAGCCTAGAACTGTGTTGGCTTTTTTGGCAGCTGCTGCACACTGCTGGCTCATATTTAAATGGTTGTCCACTAGGATTACAAGATCCCTCTCACAGTTGCTACTATTGAGCAAGTATACCACATATACTGTACCACATATATATCCCTTTTAACTCTCACCAAATACTCAGTGAATTAATGGAAGGATAGCTCATAACTATAAGGATGCATCATACTTATTGCTGAAAATGTACATGCTGAAAATGTACATGACATTCAATCCATTTATGAACCTTTGAAAGATGTAATTTACTTATATCCATGTCAAAAGGTGTTCTGATTGGAAATAGAGCTATCATATGGGAAGTGGAGCAGGGGCTGAGAGAAAACAATGCTCTTTTGACTTCGCTGAGCATGGAAGGAACAAGAGTGCACAAAGTCTTCTCGAATGAAGACTAGATATGGATTTCAAGCAAATACATATGAGCAAGACATATAAAGATGGCAAGAGTAAAATCAGTGCAGAAATGAAGTCAAACAATAGCCCTATTTTATTTCAACTCAGGCAATTCCCATTACCAATGAATACCCTATCTCACTTTCTCATGTTATCCAGCCTTGGCTTCATTACATTGTACTTGCATTTATCATAACTTAATCAGTAATTAAGAAAGTGACTAAGGTAACCAGAGTAGGTTTTGTTCATGAACAGAGCAATCCTCTGCGTTTCAGAAAAACATACCATTGAGTTCGGTATACCTGATTCCAATATTCCAATTCACATTTTTTTCATGAACAGTACATAATTTAATATACATACATAACAGATGGATGGAAGAAATTATAGTTGGGTTTAATCTCTGCCAAATGTTATTCTGCTTGTTAATGGAGGTCACAGCCCAAGGACTATTGACTTATGGGGATGGAGGGGAGCTTTTAAAACTCTAAGATCTTAGTTTTATTAGTCTTTGAAGGACTTTCTGGGGAGGAAAAAATGAGAAAAACAGTAAAGATGATATGCACAGTTTCTTTCTGGAAGGCAATTCCTTTAATTAGGATTGTTGTTATTGTTATTATTATTATGCAGGGTTTAATTAAGGACAGCCAAACCAGAGGCAAGTCAGAATCCAGGTGTGTGCTCTTATGCAGATGGTGTGCTGCCAAAAAGAATCAAGAGACTTAATTACCAGAATGATCAGTCGAGTCAGGCAGGAGGAGAAATTGTGTGCTATGATGGAAGCAGATTATTACAAAACAGCAACACAGCTTAGCATATGAAGCAGGGAGAAAATGGGCCATTTTGGGATGATAGCTGGCTGCTTCTTTTTTCTAAGTCCTAAGCAGCAAAATTATCTTTGCCATTTGCATTTTCATGTTATAAGAGCAGGATTATTCCAACTACATGTGAGCCAAACCCAGACTGTGATGGGAAAATTCATTTCCAAAATGATAATAACATTAAAAATGTGCAAATGTCCTGCCATAAACTAAGACTAATTTTAAAACTTCAATGCAGTGGAAGAACCTGGTAGTCCTTGGACTAGTTTCTGAGATCCCTCAGTTTTATTTCAAAACCATTTTGTTAGCAAGCAATTTATATTTTAGGCCCTAGCTTGTCATGTGATCAGGGAGAATAGAGACTTACAGATGTGATAAACTAAGATTATTATTATCTCTTTTATTCATTAAACATAAAACTCAAATAATTGAACATTTAAAGATGTATTATTATTATTCTGTGGTTAATCTTTGGTGAGATTCACAGCCTTTGGGGCTGATTGGTAGGTCAACAGCTCGAATCCTAACTAAGGACCTAGGAACTGTTAAGGTAATGTCGGAGGATATAAGCTGCTCCAAGTAGGGTGGTGGTGATGGTGGTGGTGGTATTATTATTATTATTATTATTATTATTATTATTATTATTATTATTATTATTATTATTATTATTATTATTATTATTATTATTATTATTATTATCTTTATTCATAAAACATGAAACTCAGCCAACTGAACATTTAAAAATGCATTGCAAATACTATTGACTGGTGTTAATGGTTGATACAGTTTGCTGCCAGCATCCTAGGTATCAACCAAGTATCTTCATAGAATATAAAATGTGCCAAGTAGCACCGTTTTTTGCAGTTCTGCTGGTGGTATTGCAGGAAACTGCACTTGCTGAGGTATTTATTAAAATTCTTGGACATGGTGCCAAGTGCCCCGATGACAATGGGTGTCACTGTGACATGCTTTATCCATAGCCATGTGGTTTCGATGGCCAGGTCGCGATATTTCATTATTTTTTCTAGTTATTTTTCTTCGACTCTGGCATCTCTAGGAACAGCGATATCAATGAACTGTACACTTGGCCCTCTACAGCCGTGATATCTGGTGTGTTGTGCTCCAAATGATGGTGTGTTTGTATTCGAAAGTCCCACAAGATCTTCACCCTCTCATTCTCGAGAACCTTTTCCACTTTGTGTTCCCATGACTTTCTGGATACAGGTAAACCATATTTTTTACATAATGACCAGTGGATTAATTTAGCAACTCGGTGTATAGTTTTGTAATCAGTTTGTGCGATTTTGCTGCATTCACATATTAAATGTGTAACAGTTTAGATTTTGTTATTGCAAAGTCGGCAGTTTGGGTTATCAGTGGATTTTTGAATCTTCGCTTTCATGGCATTAGTTTGTAGTGCTTGTTCTTGAGCGGCCAGTATTAAACCTTCCGTTTCTTTCTTGATAGTTCTCATCTTAAGCCATGTCCATGTCAAGTTGTCATCACATTTTCCTTCAATGTTTTTCAAGTGCTGTCCATGCAAAGCCTTGGTCTTCCATCTATTTAATATGTCATCCAGCTGCTTTTCCTTATATTCTGCCTTTGTTTCTGTTGTTTTTATGCTGTTCTCCATTTTTACAGCCTGTAGAAATCTTTCTATACTTTGGTTCACATAATCATTCAAACTTCATTTTTCTACTTCTACAGTTTGATGGATTTGCAATAGTCCCCTGCCCCCTATTTTTCTTGGCAGGTACAACCTATCAATGTCACTTCGTGGATGTAAAGCGTGGTATATATTCAAAAGTTTGTGTGTTTTCCGGTCCAAGTTTTCCAGTTCAGCCAGAGTCCATTTGATGATTCCAGCTGAATAGCATATCATTGGAACTGCCCATGTATTAATGGCTTTAATTATGTTTCCAGCATTTAGCTTTGATTTTAATATTTTGCAGACTCTCCTGATGTATTCCTTTTGTGTTGATCTTTGACTTTTCCATTCAAGATCTTATCTGCTTCCATTATGCCTAGGTACTTGTAACCATCAGCCTTTGCTATTGCTTTGACTATAGTTCCATTTCCCAGTTCTATTGCTTCTGTTTTTTTCCATTTTTCCTCGCTGCATGGATAATATAGCACATTTTTCAAGTCCAAAGTTCATTTTGATGTCACTGCTGAACAGTTGAACTGTGTTGAGTATTGTTTTAAGTTCAGTGGCGCTTTTCGCATACATTTTTAAGTCATCCATGTATAGTAGATGGTTTATCTTGCCATGTTGCCTTGAGATTTGGTATCCCAGTTTTGTGTTCCGTAGGATTATTGTGAGGGGAATTAATGCAATGTTGAACAGTGGTGGTGAAAGTGAATCTCCTTGGAAGATTCCTCGTCTGATGTTGACTTCAATGTTCTCCCCATTTGTTGTTAGAACTGTTATTAATTTTTGTATATTTGCTTTCAAAAATGTACAGATATGTTTGCTAATTCCAAAGTTTTCCAGACAGGTGTTAATCCAGCTGTGGGGTAATGAGTCAAATGCATTCTGGTAATCAATCCAAGCCATATTTAAATTTGTTTTGCTTCATTTTGCATTTTTAGTACCATTTTGTCAGGTATTAATCCAGCCGTGGAGTTGTTGTTGTTGTTGTTGTTGTTGTTGTTGTTGTTGTTGTTATTATTATTATTATTATTATTATTATTATTATTATTATTATTATTATTATTATTATTATTATTATTATTATTATTATGTTAATGTTTGGTGAGATTCACAGCCTTTGGGACTGGTTGGTAGCTCAACAGCTCGAACTGTTAAGGCAACTCTGTTGTTTTTTGGTTACCTTAACAATTCCTTGGTTAGGACTCGAGCTGTTGAGCTACCAACCAGCCCCAAAGGCTGTGAATCTCATGAAAGATTAACATAATATTAATATTAATATTATTATTATTATTATTATTATTGTTATTATTAATATTATTATTATTGTTGTTATTATTAATAATAATAATAATAATAATAATAATAATAATAATAATAATAATAATAATAATAATAATAATAATAATAATAATACACGAGAAAGGCGTGTGTTAACCCGATTGTGATTGGAGCCCCTGGAGCAATACCTAGGGGACTGCCTCGCTATGTGGAATTTCTAGGTTTGCCGGAGTTGAGCATTCTGACTCTACAAAGGGCCACCCTGCTTGGAACTGCTTATATCCTCTGACGTTACCGTGACAGTTCCTAGGTTCTTGATTAGGATTCGAGCTGTTGAGCTACCAACCAGCCCCAAAGGTTAAGAATCTCACCAAAGATTAACCACATAATAATAATACCAACAACAACAACAGTGGAAAAAGTTGTTGAAAATGAGAAGATGAAGATCTTGTGGAACTTTCAAATACAAACAGATTGTTATTTGGAGCACAACACACCAGATATCATGGTTGTAGAGGGCCAAAGTGTATAATTTATTGATATCGCTGTTCCTGAGTCGAATTAAAAAAACTAGAAAAAATAATGAAATATAATGACCTGGCCATCAAAACTACATGGCTATGGATGAAGCATGTCACAGTGACATCTATTGTCATTGGGGCACTTGGCACCATGTCCAAGAATTTTACAAGATACATCAACAAATTGCAGCTTCCTGCAATAACACCAGCGGAGCTGAAAAAAACTGCACTACTTGGAACATCTTACATCCTAAGAAGATACGCAAACTGTATCAACCATTAGCACCAGTCAATGGTATTTGTAATGCATTTTTAAATATTCATTTGGCTGAGTTTCATGTTTAATGAATAAAGATAATAATAATAATGATGATGATGATGATAATAATAATAATAATAATAATAATAATAATAATAATAATAATAATAATAATAATAATAATACCTTATCCTTCCTTCCTACCACCAACAGGAAGGTAGGTCTCTTTCCTCCCCCTCCATTCCTGATCCTTCCTTCCTACCACCCACAGGAAGGTAGGCCTCTTTCCTCCCCCTCCATTCCTGATCCTTCTTCCTACCACCCACATGAAGATAGGCCTCTTTCCTCCCCCTCCATTCCTGATCCTTCCTTCCTACCACCAATAGGAAGATGGGCCTCTTTCTCCCCCCTCCCCTCCATTCCTGATCCTTCCTTTCTCCCATCAAACAGGTTGTGGCTGAGCTTGAACAGCTATCTGGTGCGGTTCCTACAGTTATGATATTATCATCCTTGAATCAGTAGTGGCTTAGCACTGACAACCAACCCAGGCACCTACCATCACTAATGATGAGCAGAAACGAACAAAAATCCACTTTGGATCTTTGGTCGCCCCGGGCAACAAGGACCACGCCAGATGCTATGGCTCCTGGACATCTGTTGAAAAATGGGCTACAACAGGGCTCAGTTGTTACTGCCAGGGAACCAGGGCATGCAACTGCAAAGCGACAGGAACCAAAGCGCAAAACTTGGACAACCAAAAAAAATCGACAAATCCTCAAATATTACTACCAGGCAGGACCAACAGCCAATGGATTTCAAAAAAGAATGATGCAACTGTGGAAGGAACAACATCCGGAAAGTGATATAACTGAACAAAGACTAATGGATCAAAGACACTTCATCAACTGTAATAAAGTTTTCACAGAAGTGGAAATGCAACATCTAGAAATATTAGCTAAAAAGAAAACAACAAGTGATGATGAACAACCTGAAGAAATTGCTCCAACACCTAAACCAATTGAAAAGCCAGTGGAAGAAACAAACATACAGGATGAAGACTCTCCTGTGCAACAACTTGAAAGTGCAGAGCTAAGTGACCTAGCAAAAATACTGAAAGAAAAAATTGAAAACCACATCAAAGAAAATGTAGAAAGAAAAAGACTACCTATCATTTGCAAAGTGCATAGCAAACAAGTGAAAGATCTGTTAACTGCCATGAACATTTTAACTTCCATCCCATGAGGCACACTATATGAAACCAACAATTATTGTATAGCACTGCCACTGTTATAACTGCAGAACTAGGTTATAAAATGCCAAAAAAGAAACCCACTGGAACACCAAAGTGGAAAATTCGACTTGAAAATAAAATTAAAAAACTATGAGGGGATATCAGCAATCTGAAGTACTTGAAAGAAGGAAAACTAAAGAACAAAAAGCTGAAAAATAGTTTACACAAAAAATACAACCTGGAGGAAAAAACAATAACAGAAATTATGGAAGAACTAAAACAATGTGCGATAGCAACAGCAAGGAAAATTGAAAGATATGAAGGACGAATAAAACAATATCGTGAAAATGTCCAGTTCAGAAGAAACCAACACCTCTTCTACTGGTCCCTTCATGAAAATCGAATCCAAACTAATATTCACCTATGTAAAGAAAAAACTTTGAACTTTTGGAAAGAACTGTGGGGAAACCCAGTGGAACACAACAACACTGCCTCCTGGATCAAAGATATTCAACAACAAACAATAAAAAACAAGATGGAAAATATTGTAATAAAAACTGACATGGTGACAAGACAAGCAAAGAAGGTCAAGAACTGGAGTGTACCTGGCCTGGATGAACTGCATGGATACTGGCTAAAACATCTGACTAGCCTACATCAATGTATGGCCACTCAATTTGATCAAATGCTTCAAGATGCAACAAGCGAAGAATTTCTAACAGCTGGACGAACTTACTTGATAATGAAAGATCCAGAAAAAGGTACAGAACCAAGCAACTATCGCCCATTTACTTGTATGTCAACAACATTCAAACTTTTTACAAGGATACTGGCAAATTCAATATTCAATCACCTGATAGAAAACAGTTTCTATCCAGTAGAACAAAAAGAGAATTATAAAAAATCAAGAGGAACAAAAGATGAGCTGCTCATAGACAAAATGGTACTAAAAAATGCAAAATGAAGGAAAACAAATTTAAATATGGCTTGGATTGATTACCAGAATGCATTTGACTCATTACCCCACAGCTGGATTAACACCTGTCCGGAAAACTTTGGAATTAGCAAACATATCTGTACATTTTTGAAAGCAAATATGCAAAAATTAAAAACAGTTCTGAATGCCGGAAACATAATTAAAGCCATTAATACATGGGCAATTCCAGTGATACGCTATTCAGCTGGAATCATCAACTGGACTCTGGCTGAACTGGAAAACCTGGACCGGAAAACACGCAAACTTTTGAATATATGCCATGCTTTACATCCATGAAGTGACATTGACAGGTTGTACCTGCCAAGAAAAATAGGGGGCAGGGGGCTATTGCAAATCCATCAAACTGTAGAAGAAGAAAAACGAAGTTTGAATGATTATGTGAACCAAGGTACAGAGAAATTGCTGCAGGCAGTAAAAATGGAGATCAGCATAAAAACAACTGAAACAAAGGCAGAATATAAGGAAAAACAGCTGGACGACAGATTAAATAGATGGAAAACCAAAGCTTTGCATGGACAGCACTTGAAAAACATTGAAGGAAAATGTGTTGACAACTTGACATGGGCATGGCTTAAGATGGGAACTATCAAGAGAGAAACGGAAGGTTTAATACTGGCCGCTCAAGAACAAGCACATTACCAGTGTCTCTGCGATTTGGACTTCCTCTAATTATTGATGAAGAATTTTCTTTTTTTGGATTTGTGTTTTCCTTTCTGGATTGCCTTCGTTATTATACCTATGGAGTTGGAAAAGTGTTTCTCTGTTGGCTTCTGAATTTTGCAGCTGTACAACTTTGAGGACTTTGGACTCCTGATCTGCCTTACCAGCCCCACCCTAAAAACGCCATTTTACTGGTACGGATTTTAACAGCTAAACATGGCACAAGAAGCAACGCTCGCAAGCCTTGAACAAAGAATGACTGCCCTTGAAACTGTTATACAAAATTTGGTATCAGAAATTAAGGCTCAGAGGGCAGAAAATGTCAACTTTAAAAAGGAACTATTGGACACTCGAAAACAAGTGCTTGAGAATACACAGAAGAATGAAGAATTGAAAGGGGGGCTGGAGGGGCCTAAGGGAGAGATTAAAAATGTTTCTAATGAGGTTGTGGAAATAAATGCGCATGTGACTAGGATTGATTTGGAAAGGATGACATATTTTTTGAGATTCCAGAATGTTTCTGAGATGGATGGTGAATGTCTCCCTGATCTTATGAGTACAATTATTGCAGACTATTTACATAAACCCAAAGATGAGATCAGAGGGGACATTGACCTAGTCTACAGAATAAATTCTGCATATGCTAGGATGAATGAAGTACCCAGAGAGATACATGTAAAATTTGTTAGAAGGTCAACCAGAGAGGAAATCTTGAAGGCGCAAAGAGGGAGTCCTATGATTTACCAACAAAAGGAGATTACCACCTTGAAGCAGATTCCAAGAAAAATTAGAGAAGCCAGAAGGAAATTTTCCTTCTTGTCTAAAGCATTGTTTGATCATGGGATCTGGTTCAAGTGGGTGATACCCGAAGGGATGCTGGTGTTCTGGGAAGGAGGTAGAGTAAAGATTAAAACAGTTGCTGAGGCGGAAGCCTTTCTTAAAAAACATTCCTCTGTCCTGGGAGAAGATCCAGGGGGGGCAGGGGGAGCCATGGCCCCGCCCGCTGGGGGCCCAGGGGAGAAGGGGGAAGATACAATTGCCAAGAGACTTAGATCTAAAAAATAACTTTGCCCTGGTTTTTCTTTTGAGTAATATTGTATGATATTTGTAATCTGGATTTTTGCAATTGACTGACAGTATATAACTGAAAAATTTAGGAATATGTACTTGCTCCCAGCTTGTAGTGTTATGTGAAATGTTTCTTTTTTCTTTTTAATAATGTAATTTGAGGTTCCGGAGGAGCCGACGACTTTGACGTGACCACTCTCAAAATTTCTATGTAACCCTTACCCTACCCCACAAAAAATGTAAACTCAATAAAACTTTTTCAATATAAAAAAAAAGAGAGAAACGGAAGGTTTAATACTGGCCGCTCAAGAATAAGCACTACAAACTAATGCCATGAAAGCGAAGATTCAAAAATCCACTGACAACCCAAACTGCAATAACAAAGTCGAAAATGTTTCACATTTAATATGTGAATGCAGCAAAATCGCACAAACTGATTACAAAGCTAGACATGACCGAGTTGCTAAATTAATCCACTGGTCATTATGTAAAAAATATGGTTTACCTGTATCCAGAAAGTCATGGGAACACAAAGTGGAAAAGGTTATCGAGAATGAGAGGTTGAAGATCTTGTGGGACTTTCGAATACAAACAGATCATCATTTGGAGCACAACACACCAGATATCACAGTTGTACAGGGCCGAAGTGTACAGTTTATAGATATCGCTGTTCCTGGAGATGCCAGAGTCGAAGAAAAAGAACTAGAAAAAATAATAAAATATTGCGACCTGACCATCGAAACTACATGGCTATGGATGAAGCATGTCCTGTGAAACCCATTGTCAATGCGGCACTTGGCACCATGTCCAAGAATTTCACTAAATACTGTATATCACCAAATTGCAGTTTCCTGCAATAACACCAGCGGAACTGCAAAAACTGCACTACTTGGAACATCTTACATTCTAAGAAAATACTTGGTTGATACATAGGATGCTGGCAGCAAACGGTATCAACCATTAGCACCAGTCAATAGTATTTGCAATGCATTCTTAAATGTTCAGTTGGCTGAGTTTCATGTTTTATGAATAAAGTAAATAATAATAATAATAGTTTTACTTCCAATAATCCTACAAAACACAAAACTGAGATACCAAATCTTAAGCCAATATAGCAAGATAAACGCTCTACTATACATGGATGACTTAAAAATGTATGCAAACAGCCCCACTGAACTTAAATCAATACTCAACAGAGTTCAACATATATTATCCATGCAGTGAGGAAAAATGGAAAAAAACAGAAGGAATAGAACTGGGAAATGTAAATATAGTGAAAGCATTAGCAAGGGATGATGGTTACAAGTACCTAGGCATATTGGAAGCATATAACCTCTTGAATGGCAAAGTCAAAGAATCAATGCAAAAGGAATACATCAGGAGAGTCCTCAAAACATTAAAATCAAAGCTGAATGCTGGAAAAATAATTATCCATTAATACATGGGCAGTTCCAGTGATATGCTATTTAGCTGGAATCACCAACTGGACTTTGGCTGAACTGGAAAACCTGGACCGGAAACACAGAAACTTTTTACTATGTACATCCACGAAGTGACATCGACAGGTTGTACCTGCGAAGAAAAATAGGGGGCAGGGGGCTATTGCAAATCCATCAAACTGTAGAAGAAGAAAAATGAAGTTTGAATGATTATGTGAACCAAAGTCCAGAAAAACTGCTGCAGGCTGTGAAAATGGAGAACAGCATAAAAACAACAGAAACAAAGGCAGAATATAAGGAAAAACAGCTGGATGACAGATTAAATAGATGGAAAACCAAAGCTTTGCATGGGCAGCACTTGAAAAACATTGAAGGAAAATGTGATGACAACTTGACATGGGCATGGCTTAAGATGGGAACTCATCAAGAAAGAAACGGAAGGTTTAATACTGGCTGCTCATGAACAAGCATTACAAACTAATGCCATGAAAGCAAAGAAAATAAAGTGGAAAAAGTTATTGAAAATGAGAAGGTGAAAATCTTTTGGGACTTTCAAATACATTGTCATTTGGAGCACAACACACCAGATATCACAGTTCTAGAGGGCCAAAGTGTACAGTTTATTGATATTGCTGTTCCAGGAGATGGCAGAGTCTAAGAAAAAGAACTAGAAAAAATAATGAAATATCATAACCTGGCCATCAAAACTACACGGCTATGGATGAAGCATGTAATATCGATACCCATTGGCAACGGGGCACTTGGCACCATGTCCAAGAATTTTACAAGATACATCAGCAAATTGCAGCTTCCTACAATAACACCAGCAGAACTGCAAAAAACTGTGCTACTTGGAACATCTTACCTTTTAAGAAGATACTTGGTTGATACCTAGGACGCTCGCAGCAAACCGTATCAATCATTAGCACCAGTCAATAGTATATGTAATGCATTTTTAAATATTCAGTTGGCTGAGTTTCATGTTTAATGAATACAGTAAATAATAATAATAATAAATGTTCAATTTGATTAATAATGTGGGACTGGTAAAAACTTAACAATTCACGTTCAAGTCCTAACCAAGGACCTAGGAACTGTTAAGGTAGCATCTAAGAACATAGGCAGTTCAAGTAGGGTAGTGTTTTGCAAAGTCAGGATATTCAGGGCTAATAAGTTCAAAATTTAAATATATCCAGGCAACACATTGGGTATTGCTCCAAGGGCTCCTATTACTATTGGTACAACTATTGATTTTCATCCATAATAGCTCAACTTCAATTTGCAGATTGCAATATCTTGCTATTTCTTCTAGTTGTTCCTCTTCAATTCGTGCAACACTTGGTATTGCAATATCAATGAACCAGACTTTTTTCTTTTCCATAATAGTGATGTCTAGCATATTGTGGGCAGAGGTCTGTATGTTTAGATTTGAAAGTCCCACAAGATCTTGGTCTGTTCATTTTCAAGAACTTTTTGCTGCATTTGACTCCAAACTTCTGGCAAGCTTCCAAAATATGATTTTGGCAACTTGATCATGATGTTGTAGATAATCAGTTTGTGATATTTTTCTGCAGCCACTGATAAGGTGATCCATTGTTTCATCTTTTCATCCCATAAGTGGCATTTTCTGTTGTTACTGACATGTTGACTATTTACTTTCATAGAATTAGTCTGCAGGGCTTGTTTGGGCAGCCAAAATGAAGCCTTCAGTTTCTTCCTCAGCACCCTGGATTTCAAACAGCTCCATGTTAGCTTTGTATCTATTTTTCTTTCAATGTCATTCAGTTATTGACTGTGCATAGATTTCTTTTCCCAGTTAAAAATGCAATGCTCATTTGTTTCCTTTCAATATTCTGCTTTCAATCTCACTGTTTTTAAGACATTTTCCTTGTTTAGCTACTTCAGCAGAGGCTTGTTTGCTTTTTCATGTAGCCATTTAAGTCATGTTTTTCCTCTTTCAGTTTGTAAGAATCCTCTGCCACCCTGAGATCTAGGCAAGTATAATTGATCAATATCACTTTTTGGGTACAGAGCATGGTGCATTGTCATTAGTTTTTTGTCTTTCAATCCAAGTTATCAAGTTCTAGCTGACTCCAATCAATTATTCCAGCTGAGTATCATATTACAGACACTCCTCAGGTGTTAATTGCCTTTATGATATTTCTTCCACTTAGCTTTGATCTGAACATTTCTGGACTCACTTTATGTATTTTGTTGAAGTAGCTTTCTTGACTTGGTTGTGCAACAGGTCAGAGGCTTCCAAAATTCCTAAATACTTCTACCCTTCTTCTGGTGTTACTGCTTTTATCAACTCTTCATTATCAAGTTCGAATCCATCATCCTTAATAATTTTTCCTGTCTTAACAGCAATGTCAATGCCAAATTGCATTTCAATGTCTCTGCTAAACCCCTCAGTGCTTTTCAACTTCTGTTTTTTCAAGTACTTTTAAATAATCCATGGAAAATGGGAATTTTTCAACCCCTTTTTAGTCAATTCATACCAAAGATGGATTGCCAATTTCTTTACTACTGGTTCGGGCATGTTTCCATGCATGCTCACACGTGTGATGCTTCCACACATGCGCAGAAGTGTCCGGGCGGGTTGGCAGACCCTTCCATTGCCA
Organism: Rhabdophis nuchalis; assembly: GCA_039707465.1. Lineage (NCBI taxonomy): Eukaryota > Metazoa > Chordata > Lepidosauria > Squamata > Natricidae > Rhabdophis > Rhabdophis nuchalis. Next base: position 41,686,473 of record CM077647.1, on the reverse strand, counting down.
CTACTACCAGTTTGGCCAATCTGGGCGGAACTGGTAGCAACCCACATCTGATTCATAGCCACAATTTCTTTTGTTCAAAATGCTTATTAGTGGTCCCATTGAAAGTACAAATAATAAAGGGGATTAGTTTTTAGTTTAATCCAAATTTATATACCGCCCTATTCTCCCAGATGGGACTCAGGGCGGTGCACAGAAAAGATAAAACCCACAACAAGTACAACAATATAAAAAGATATTAAATAAACTCTGTGCTAAAATAATTTAAAATTATTAAAATTCAATTAAAATTACTCGTTAATCTATCTATGTCAGGCCAGCCAGGTGGAAGAGGTGAAATAAGTTTTAAGTGCCTGGCAGAAGAGGCGCAGGTCCGTGATGGTTTGGATGTCGGGGGGAGGTCATTCCAGAGGGCCGGACCTGCCACAGAGAAGGCCCGTCCCCTGGTGGTCACCAGCCGGCATTGACCGGCAGACGGCACCCTGAGGAGGCCCTCTCTGTGGGAGCAGACAGGTCGAAGGGAGGTATGTGGCAGGATGCAGTCTCGTAGGTAGCCAGGACCCGTGCCATGGAGTGCTTTAAAGATGGTAACTAGCACCTTGAAGCACACCTGGAAGACCACAGGCAGCCAGTGCAGCTCGCACAGGAGAGGTGTTATACGAGAGTACCGTGCGACTCCCAAAATCCCCCGCGCAGCCGCATTCTGCACTAACTGGAGTCTCTGGGTGCATCTCAAGGGGAGCCCCATGTAGAGAGCGTTACAGTAGTCCAGGCGGGAGGTAATGAGGGCTTGAGTGACTGTGCGTAGGGCGTCCCGATCTAGAAAGGGGCGCAACTGGTGTATCAGGTGAACCTGATAGAAAGACCCCCTGGCCACGGCCTGTCACATGGTCATCCATGGACAGCCGAGAGTCCAGGAGGACACCCAAGTTGCGAGCCCTTTCCGCGGGGGCTAATGACTCGCCCCCGATAGCCAGAGATGGCACTAACTGGCTATATCGAGATGCCGGAAACCACAGCCACTCGGTCTTGGACGGGTTGTGTCGGAGCTTGTTCCTCCCCATCCAGATCTGCACAGCTTCCAAACACCAGGACATCACTTCAACAGCATCGTTGGGGTGGTTAGGGGTAGAAATGTACAGCTGAGAATCATCAGCGTACTACTACTACTAATAATAATAATTTTAATACTTATAAACCGCTCCCTCTCCCCATAGGGACTCGGGGCGGTGCACAGATAGAATAAAAACAATAAATACATACAAACATTCCTTAAAAACAAATTAAACCTAACCTGTGCTAAAATTTCCCATTAAAACTGAACTATGCTAAAACTACCCAGTAAAACCCCAAAGACAGAGAGACTATCCTAGGAGACTGATGGTACTCTACCCCAAAACCACGGATGATCTCACCCAGTGGCTTCATATAGGTGTTAAACAGGGGGTGTGAGAGGACCGACCCCTGTGGCACCCCACAAGTGAGGGGCCTCGAGGACGATCTCTGCCCCCCTGTCAACACAGATTGCGACCTGTCGGAGAGGTAGGAAGAGAACCACCGTAATACGGTGCCTCCCATCCCCAACCCCTCCAGCTGGTGCAATAAGATACCATGGTCAATGGCATCAAAAGCCGCTGAGAGATCTAACACGACCATGATAGAGGAACATCCCCTATCCTGAGCCCTCCAGAGATCATCTACCAACACGACCAATGCCATCTCTGTGCTGTACCCGGGCCGGAAGCCGGACTGGCGTGGGTCTAAATAGACGGTTTCCTCCAGGTGACGGGGGAACTGTTGTGCTACCACACTCTCTAATTCAATTCAATTCAATTTATTCAATTTATACCCCGCCCTTCTCCAAACGGACCCAGGGCGGCGCACAGGAAAATTAAAATACATACAAAACATCATATAAAATTTAAAAAACTAATTCAATAGAACCTGTGCTAAAACCAGATTAAAATCCCCAAATTTAAAAACTATCTAAAAGTCAGTATAGGAGGCTACGCTAGGCCGGCTAGATGGAACAAATGTGTCTTAAGACACTTGCGGAAGAGGCGGAGGTCAGAGATGGTGCGAAGTTCAGGGGGTAAGTCGTTCCAAAGGGCTGGACCTGCCACAGAGAAGGCTCTCCCCCTGGGTGTCGCCAGTCGGCATTGTCCGGCCGACGGCACCCTGAGGAGGCCCTCTCTGTGGGAGCGTATTGGTCTGAGGGATGTATGGGGCAGGAGGCGGTCTCGCATATAACTAGGCCCCGAGCCATGGAGCGCTTTAAAGATGGTCGTCAGAACCTTGAAGCGCACCCGAAAGACCACAGGAAGCCAGTGCAGCTCGCGCAGGATAGGTGTTATGTGGGAGTGTCTAGGCGCTTCCGTAATCACCCGCGCGGCTGCATTCTGGACTAACTGCAGCTTTCGAGTGCACCTCAAGGGAAGCCCCATGTAGAGAGCATTACAGTAGTCGAGTCGAGAGGTCACGAGGGCCTGAGTGACTGTGCGAAGGGCAGCCCGGTCCAGTAAGGGCCGCAATTGGCGCATCAGGCGTACCTGATGGAAAGCCCCCCTGGCCACGGCCGCCACATGGTCCTCCATGGACAGCCGGGAATCCAGGAGGACACCCAAATTGCGCGCCCTCTCCACGGGGGCCGGTGTTTCGCCCCCAATGGCCAGAGTTGGAATAATCTGGCTGAACCGGGGTGCCGGAAGCCACAGCCACTCAGTCTTGGACGGGTTGAGCCTGAGTTTGTTACTACCCATCCAGATCCGTACGGCCTCCAAACACCGGGACATGACCTCGACGGCATCGTTGGGGTGGTCTGGGGTGGATATGTACAACTGAGTATCATCAGCGTACAGATGATATCCCACCCCAAAACCATGGATGATCTCGCCCAGCGGCTTCATGTATGTGTTGAACAGTAGGGGCGAGAGGACCGACCCTTGAGGTACCCCACATACGAGGGGCCTCGAGGCCGACCTCTGCCCCCCTGCCAACACATATTGCGACCGACCAGAGAGGTAGGAAGAGAACCACCGTAGAACGGTGCCTCCCAGCCCCAACCCCCCCAGTCGGCGCAATAGGATACCATGGTCGATGGTATCAAAAGCCGCTGAGAGGTCTAATAGGACTAGGATAGAGGAATATCCGCTATCCCGCGCCCTCCAGAGATCATCAACCAACGCGACCAATGCCGTCTCGGTGCTATGCCCGGGTCGGAAGCCGGACTGGCGCGGGTCTAGATAATCAACTTCTTCCAAGTGTCGCGGAAACTGTTGGGCCACCACACTCTCAACAACCTTCACTAAAAAGTGAAGGTTGGAGACGGGACGATAGTTCTCTAGTAATGCTGGATCCAGGGACGGCTTCTTGAGGAGGGGCCTTACTACCGCCTCTTTCAAGACGGCAGGCAAGGACCCCTCACTCAAAGATGCGTTGACAATGCCCTGGAGCCAGCCTCGTGTCGTCTCCCAGGATGCCAGTACAAGCCAGGAGGGGCACGGGTCCAATAAACATGTGGTAGCCCTAAGTCTCTTTGACAACTTGTCCATATCCTCGGTAGTAACAAAATCAAACTCCTCCCAAGATGGTGTCTCAAGAGCAACCTCGGACCGCTGAGCTGGACCACTGTCGATGGAGGGCAGCTCGCTCCGAATCCGAGTGATTTTCTCCTGCAGATAAATCCCAAATTCCTCTGCTCGACCCTGTAGAGGGGCTTCCCGCGGCCTCTGTTGAAGGAGGGAGCGGGTCACCCCAAACAGGGCGGCAGGGCGGTTATCTGCGGATGCAATAAGAGTGGCACAATACTCACGTTTGGCCACTCTTATTGCCACCAGGTAAGTCCTAATGTAGGTTCTCACTAATGTTCGGTCGGCTTCGGAGCGAGAGGATCTCCATCTGCTCTCTAGGCGTCTCTTGTGGCGCTTCATCTCCCTAAGCTCCTCGGTGAACCAAGGAGCCCGGGTGGATCGTCGCCGCAAGAGAGGCCACTCTGGCGCGACTCGGTCCAAGGCCCCCGTGGCCGCACTTAACCATGCGGCCACTAGGTCCTCAGTCGAGTCGCGGGGCAAGTCCACAGGAATTGGCCCAAGCTCCCTTTGGAACCTTACCGGGTCCATCAGAAGCCTTAGGCGGAACCATATAGGAATATCCGGTTCCGCCTCCCCGCGATGGGGTGTAGCGATCGGAAAGTCGAGCCGAAGGAGAGCGTGATCTGTCCATGACCTTAGCAAGAAAGCTGAGGTTGGAGACTGGACCGTAATTAACCAACAATGCTGGGTCCAGGGAAGGCCCTTGAGGAGGGGTCTCAACATGGCCTCTTTCAAGACGGTCGGTAGAAACCCCTCACTCAAGGAGGCATTCACTATTTCCTGGAGCCAGCCTCGTGTAACCTCCCGGGAGGCCAGTACCAGCCAGGAGGGACACGGGTCCAATAAACATGTGGTAGCATTCAGCCGCCCCAACAACCTGTCCGTGTCATCCAGAGTCACAAGGTCAAACTCTTCCCACAAAATGGTCTCAAGGCCTGCCTCCGTTTGCCCGCCCAGACTAACCTCATTGGAGGCCAATTTGCCCCGGATCTGAGCGATTTTGTCCTGCAGATAAAATCCAAATTCCTCTGCATGACCCTGCAAGGGAGCTTCCCGCGGCCTCTGTTGGAGGAGGGAGTGGGTCACTCTAAACAGGGAGGCAGGGTGGTTATCTGCGGATGCGATAAGGGCAGCGAGATAATTACGTTTCGCCGCTCTTATCGCCACGAGGTAGGTTTTTAAATGGGACCTAACATGTGTTTGGTCCGATTCGGCGCGAGTGGACCTCCAAATTCTCTCTAGGCATCTCTTGCGGCACTTCATCACCTTCAGCTCCTCGGAAAACCAAGGGGCCAAGTTGGTTTGGTGCCACGTGAGAGGCCGCAAGGGCGCGACCCGATCCAGGGCCCCAGTGGCTGCATTATTCCAGGCCGCCACTAGGTCCTCGGTTGAGTCGCGGGTCAGGGTCCCCGGTATTGGCCCAAGCTCCATCTGGAACCTCTCTGGGTCCATCAGGAGCCTGGGGCGGAACCATCTTGGTGTTTCTGGTTCTGCCTCCCCGCAGTGGGGGGAAGCGGTTGGAAAGTCCAGTCGAAGGAGAGAGTGATCTGTCCATGACAGGGGTGTGATTGTGAGTCACCTTGGAAGATTTATCATTTGATTTCAGTTTTACCAGTTTTTCTCCTTAGCTTACCTTCCTGGAAGTTTTCAGGAATTTCTTAATGTTGCTGCTAATTCCAAAAATTTCTAAATATTTCTCAGTCGAGCTATATGGAACAGATCAGGGGTGGGTTTCTGCAGGTTCGCACCTACTCGCGAGAACCGGTTGGTGAAATTTAGAGAACCGGTGAGAGGGGGTTCCACCGGCGTACCTGGAAGTAAATCTGGCACACCGCTGCCAGTGACCCAATAGGAAGGAAAGGAAAGGAAGGAAAAAAGGAAGGAAGAAAGGAAAGAAGAAAGAAAGAAAGAAAGAAAGAAAGAAAGAAAGAAAGAAAGAAAGAAAGAATTTATCATCACAATTGAGTCCAAAATTTTGGTTGCTAAGCAAGAGCGTTGTTAAATGAGTTTCACCACATTTTAAAAGGTGGCCACTCCCACCTGTCACATGACTGCCAAGCCACGCCCACAAAATAGGCCACACCTACAGAGTAGGTTCTAAAAAATTTGAAACCCACCCCTGGAACAGATGCTTTCTTATAATCAATCCAGGCCAAGAACAAATTTGTTCATTTTTTATTTAAATTAGTCAAAACCAGTTTATCAATCATCAATTGGTATTTGGTTCCTATTAAATATATGTTCTACAGGCAGCAAATCTTTGTTTTCTAGATATTCTTTTTGTATAATTTGTATGTTGTTGTCAGGCAAGTGATTGGCCTGTAATTTTCAGGTTTATTTACCATTTCTACGTTCTGAATGAAAAAATGTTCTTCTGGTTTTTAGCCATTTTTCACTTTCTGGTGTTTACAGAACCTGATTAATCTGGTTTTCTAATCTTGCTAACTTGTTAATTATATCAACCAGAATCTATGCAGCTCATCTCCATTGACCTTCTTTGCTTATTTTTGCACCATTTGTTTTATTATGTGAAAATCTTCATTCTAGTCACTTTTACAGTGCTTTCAACCTGTTTGATCAACTTTGTGTTTCCATTGGGCTTCTTGTTATTTTACCAAAAGTTCTTCTAAAATTTCAGGGTATTTTCTTTATTAGGTTTTTCACTTGTAGCACCATGTCCACTTTCAAGGGTCTTATAGAAATGATGCGGATTCACTTGAACTTGTGAGTTTGCTGGAACTGCATTATTCGGTTATCATATGGCTTTATTTTATCTGCAATCGTTACAACTCTTTGTTTCAGCTCTTCAAACACAACTGAAATTTCCTTCTTTTCTAAATCATAGCTTGTTGTCAGGATAATTCTGATTTTTTTTATTCTTCAGGCTTCCTTGTCTCAAATTCTTCACATTACTTAAATCCAATCAAATGTCTTTATTTTTAACTCCAGATAGATTTTCCATTTTGATTTTTCCCTTCTTAATTACTTTATTCTTTCCAATTTTCAAGCCAAATTCTTCAGTAGTGGCATAACCTACTGCATACATTAGCTGGTTTGTTTGAGCTAATGTTTTTGGAATAGTCTGGGCAGCTTCATTCACATTCTTCAATAATTTCAACTTCTTTTCCTTTCCCCTGCTGCTTGATGCACTATTTTTAAATTATCTCTATTATCAGTTGCAGTTGAACCTTGATTTTGCATTGCTCTGCATACGATCTCTTGTAATTCTGCATTAGTGAATAGCTTGTGCTTCAAAATAATGGCCTCTGGTCTATTAGTCCATTTCCATATCTAGGTGATTCTCTTTCCAAATCTTGAACATGCACTTTTGAAATCCACATTTTGTTGGATCAGATTTATAATAAGCTTCCATAATTGAGTAATTTTCTTTTCTTTGCTAGATTTCCCCCCCCCCCCCCAGTCATCTGTCAACTCCATGCCCTGGCTACTTAGGAGAGTGAGCTGAGCCCTGTAGAATATTTTTTGCTGAACAACCAGGAGACATAGTATTCAATGTGAATCTTGTTATGCTGGGCAACACTCAATCTGGCATAGAATTTAGTTGATGTGTTTTTACCATTGTTAAATGGGTTTGGACCAAGTTTAGTTTGTGTCGTCTATGGAGCACATAAATCCCCCCACCATGACAAGGTATAAAGCTCCTTGGGGAGGGGGGGTTGTTGTCATTGTCATAATCATCATCATCATCATCATATGGCATTGTTACTGTAGCTAAGAAACCATAATGCTTTTGCAGAGTGGTAGTTTGGCTGCCAATTTACCAGCTCTGTTGTAGGACATGTAGGAAATGAATGCTTACTAAGAAGAGCATTATTTTGTGACAAGAAAAACGGAAGCCAATCACATATGTACCATGAGGTTCTCCTGCAAATGGCATGTCCCTCTCTTACTGTGAAAACTTGTTCTTTGCAATTGAGTGAAAATAACTTTCTTATGTAATTGGGAACATCATGAAAGGGCAAAAGATATGTTGTTTGGTTAATTCCACATAATAGAGAAGACAATGAAGGGACTAGAAAACGGCCAAACGTCTGGTCAGAATTATTTAATAAATTAATTAATCCCTATTCCTATTTCACCACCTTATAGTCAACCTCTGCAGTTCAAATAGGTTGAATAATAATAATAATAATAATAATAATAATAATAATAATAATAATAATAATAATAATAATAATAATAATAATAATAATCTTTATTGTCATTGTAAAAATTACAATGAAATTGGTTTTAACTTCACTGGTGCAAAATTATAACAGAAACAAAAAAGAGAGAAAAGAAAAAAGAAAAAACTAGCATGTGCATGGAGTGATTGCGGTTGAATTTAAAAGTCTCACAGCCCAAGGATAGAAGCTATCTTTAAACCTGCTTGTTCGGCTGGCTATACTTTTATATCTTCTGCCTGATGGTAGAAGGGCAAAGAGATACCAACCAGGGTGTGAATCATCTTTGAGAATCTTCCTTGCTCTGCTAAAGCAGCAAGATCTGACGATGTTATCCAGTGATGTCAGAGAGCAACCGATGGTTTCTTGTGCCGAATTGATCACTCTCTGTAGTGCCTTCCTCTCTGCAACTGTTAAACCAGCATACCACACTGTGGTACAATATGTGAGGACACTTTCTATGATGGACCGATAGAAAGAGGTCATCAGCCATTGTTCCACCTGATTTTTCTGCAGGACTCTAAGGAAATGAAGTCTCTGTTGAGCTTTTCCAATCACCAGAGACGTGTTTTTTTTCCAGGTGAGATCTTGGCTAATAAGCACTCCTAAGAATTTAAAAGAGGAAACCCTCTTCACACAGCCCCCCTCAATATACAGTGGGGCAGGTTCCTCTCTGTGCCTCCGGAAATCTAGCACCATCTCCTTTGTCTTGCTAGTATTTAGACCTAAGTTGTTTCTTGAGCACAAGATAGATGTGAAAGAAAAGAAGGGGAATTACACTTAAGAAAGATGGAAGATCGACTTACAGCTTATCTTTTACATGCAACTTAGCCCACGTAGTAAGAAACCTGGGCAAAAAAAAGCATTTTAAATCATTTAACAATAGTGCCTTAATCTATAAAAGAAGAGTGGCAGTTGCCATTAAATTTCTAGAATCTACATTTATTTCAAAATGTTATAGTTCTTATTTCTATATTCTGCCCAGCTGTGTATGTCATGACAATACTCTCTTTATAAGTATTTCTATAAGTTAGTAAGTATTTGAACAGACAGAGAGTGAGTGAGTGAGTGAGTGAGTGAGAGAGAGAGAGAGAGAGAGAGAGAGACAGAGACAGAGAGAGAGAGAGAGAGAGAGAGAGAGCACAGAGATGTAAATAGATGAAATTTCATCTTAAATTTAATTCTATGTTTTAGTTGTAATTTTCTCTGCTCTTCTTACAATTAAATGTTTTTTAAAATTCTTCTACAACAGAATCTTTTGCTGTCATTATTTGGCTGCCTGCCTGCTGATAATAGACAGGAGTTTGCTTCTGGCAATGTGGAATCACTTGGGAAACTAGAGAAGCAGTGCACTTAATCATACAACAATCTCACCATGCTTTACAGACGTTAATTAATTAAGTCTCCAAACACTCTCACAAGAGGGAGAAAAAGGCTGTTATATGCATGTGATGTCCCAGCAAGAGAAGTATATAGCTATGTAGTTAAATTTCTGTATATGTGATTTCTTAATTTTAAAAAAAATAAATATTAAAAATGCACAGATAACCTCATGTGTGTTGACAAATTCTGAGTTATAGACATGGATATTTGCATAAATTTCTGCTTCAAAATGATGAAACTCCAACTCTGTCACTTTGGAGTACTTGAGTGACAACACAACGTGTTATATCCTCGACCTGCGACCGGTCTCGAGATACGACCGGCCGCAGGTCTTCCAGGCTGCCTCTTGGAGCCTTGGCAACAGGCTGTAGCAAGGCGGCCAACCGACAGACGCGCCTGATTGGCTGAGGCGCGCCTGGCCCTTGCTGCAGCCTGATTGGCTCCCCCTTTGACAGCTCCAAATATAAAGAGCTGTCAAAGCGCGGGAGCCCCTGTCTACCGCCTATTTCTTTCGTACTTGTTCTTACTGATTTATTAACCTGCCTAAAATAAAGGGCTGTTGTTTTTGAGCAAACCTGGCTTGGACTCCCTCTATTCTCCACCGTGCAGAGAATCTAACACTGGCGACGAGGGCTGGGGCCAGGCAGAGCTCCGATTGCTGAGGGAAGGAAATTTCCCTCACAAAAAAATTTTTTTACGTGTTTCTTTTGCGGTACGATCGCTATGGGTTCCGTCCCTCCCTTCGCTCCGTTCGACTCGGCGAAGGAGACCTGGGTTTCCTTTATGGCACGATTCGAGTGCTTCGTGCTGGCAAATGACTACGGGGCGCTGCCCCCGGCGAGAAAATTGGGCCATTTCCTCGGCTGCGGCGGCACGGAGCTGTTCGCCACCGCTCGCACCGTGGCCGCGCTGACAGAAGTATATGAGATGCCGTGGGACACATTGATCGAACGGCTCAGGGCCCACTACGCCCCCGGTGCCGTCTAAGATGACCCACCGCTTCGCTTTCAGGAAGTGCCTCCAGAAGCCTGACCAGTCGGTGGCCGAATTCCTGAAGGCGCTCCGCATGGCCGCCATTCCGTGCGCTTTCGCCGCGGAGTTCCTGGCCGAGTCCCTGCTGGAGCAATTCATCTGGGGCCTCAGGGAGGTCCGCCTCAGAAGGCGCCTGCTGGCCCGCGCTGAACTGACCCTAGAACAAGCTGTGGACGAGGCTCGGGCGTTCGAGATGTCCGAGTCCTCGGTCCTGGATAGAGACTTGGACCGCCATCCGCCCGCACGCGCGTGCCTGGTTGAGGAGGATGATGACCCTGACGAGGACAACCAAGTCGCCTACATAAGGCCCGCCAGCCGCAAACCGCCCCTGCCGGCTGCCTACAGATGTCTGGGCTGCCGGGGGAAGCACCCTCGGGCCGATTGCCCATTCAAGGAGGCCATCTGCCGCCGCTGCAGCCGCAAGGGACACTTGGCCGCCGCGCCGCCGCGCCGCCGCGCCCGCGGAAGATCAACCCTCCCCCGAGCCCCAACGCCGCTCCGGAGAAGAACGTAGAGGGCCTGCGGCCAACCCACCCACCCAACGCCGCCGGGGCAGACGCCAGCAGCCGCAGCCGTCCGGCTGCTTTGCCTTGACCGACGACAACTCTCTGCTGGAAGCCTTGCCCGACCGTATGCGGCTCAGGACAGTTGTAACACTGGAGGGGGTGGGGGTCCGCATGGAGGTGGACTCTGGCTCGTCTCGGTCCATCATTTCCCGGGCACAGTTGGCCAGGCTACGCCCCGGCCTTTCCTTAGACAGATTGTCCCCCCCACTCACGGTTTTGCGGGACTATCAGGGATCGTCAATTCCCACCCTGGGCCAAATTTCCCTGAGGGTGGAGTATGGGGGTTTCAAGGGGCCCTTGCCTATCCTGGTGGTTTCTGATCCCCTGGCGGCCATCATCGGCCTGGATTGGTTTCCCGCCCTTGGCCTGTCAGTGCAAGGGGTCCACTCTATTCCCGCCTCCTCTCCCATCTCCGGGGTTTTGGAGGAGTTCGCCGACGTGCTAGACGGTCGGCTTGGCTCTTACGTGGGCACCCCTGTCTCCTTAAATCTTGACCCTCAGGTTGCACCCATTAGGCTCAAGGCCCGCAGGCTGCCGCTCGCCCTGAAGCCCAGGGTCGATGCCGAACTTGACCGGCTGGTGGCGCAGGGCGTGCTCGAACCCGTTGACCAGGCGAGATGGGAGACCCCCATAGTGGTCCCCATCAAGCCCGACGGGTCAGTGCGGATCTGCGCCGACTATAAGTCGACCATCAACCGTGGGCTCCAGGCGAACCCATATCCAGTTCCAGTGGTGCAAGACCTGCTCCATTCCCTGGGGCAAGGCCGCATATTTGCGAAACTGGATATGGCCCAGGCCTATCAACAGCTCCCGATGGACGAGGCGCAGACCATCGTCACCCACCGGGGGGCTTTCCGTTGTCGCAGACTCCAATTCGGTGTGTCCGTCGCCCCGGGGATCTTCCAAAGCCTCATGGAACGTTTGCTCCATGGGCTCCCAGACGTGGTCCCGTATTTTGACGACGTTCTGATAGCTGCTTCCAGCATCTCAGAACTCGCCAAAGTACTGAGGAAGGTCCTCAGCATTTTCAGGGGCGCGGGATTAAAGTTGAAGCGCAGCAAATGCGTTTTTGCCGCGCCGGAGGTGGAGTTCCTGGGCTTCTTGATTGATGCCCGGGGCATCCACCCCACCCCCAAGAAGGTCGAGGCCATTAGGAACGCCCCTACGCCTGCCTCCAAGACGGAGCTGCAGGCGTTCCTCGGCCTCTTAAATTTTTACGCGCCTTTTCTCCCCCACAAGGCAACGCTAGCCGAGCCGCTTCATCGATTGCTCGATCGATCTGCGGCCTGGTGCTGGGGCAGCCGCGAGGCGCATGCGTTCGCGGCTGTCAAAGCCACTCTGACGTCAGAGGCAGTCCTTGTGCAATATGATGACAGGCTGCCCTTGACGTTGGCGTGCGATGCCTCCCCTTTCGGCCTGAGGGCCGTCCTGAGCCATTCCTTCCCAGATGGCTCAGAAGCCCCCATTGCTTTTTGGTCCCGGACAATGTCTCCCACTGAGAGAAACTATAGCCAGATTGACAAGGAGGCTCTGGCTATGGTGTCCGGCATCAAAAAGTTCCACCAATACCTGTATGGTCGGACTTTTGCTGTCTTCACAGACCATAAGCCTCTCCTTGGGCTTTTGGCCGGTGATCGTCCGACCCCCCCCATCCTTTCTCCCAGGATGACCAGATGGACGGAGTTCCTGGCAGCGTATAGTTATACGCTGTACTTCCGTCCGGGCAAGCAGCTGGGGCACGCTGATGCCCTGAGCCGGTGCCCCCTCCCCAAGGCGGACGAGGAGCCGGTGCCGGCACTGTCCGTCTTGTCTGTGGCAGACTCAGGCCTGCCCTTGACGTCCTCGGACGTCGCCGCCCGGACGAGGGCTGACCCTGTCCTGTCCCAGGTCTCCACCTGGGTCTTGCGAGGGTGGCCTCAGGGCGGCGTGGCCGAAGATTTTCGGCCGTACAAGACACGCCAGACGGAGCTTTCGCTCCACAGTGGCTGCTTGTGCTGGGGGGATCGGGTCATCGTCCCCCCCCCGTCACCAGGTGCTCCGGACGCTCCACGCCGACCACCCCGGCATAGCTCGGATGAAGGCGCTCGCCCGCAGCTATGTGTGGTGGCCGGGCTTGGATGCGGAGGTAGCTGCCTGGGTCGGGGGTTGTGTCCCTTGTCAGACCACCCGCCCCACCCCTCCGGTTGCCCCGCCCAGGGAGTGGGACTTGTCCCGGAGCCCTTGGTCCAGGCTCCACATAGACTTCGCGGGCCCCTTCCGAGGCCAAACATTCCTGGTGGTCGTGGACGCCTACTCCCGCTGGGTGGAGGTCATCTTGATGGCTTCCACTACAGCCGAGAGTACGGTCAGGGCCTTGCGCCGCCTTTTTGCGACGCACGGGTTGCCGGACATCGTGGTGTCCGACAACGGGCCCCAGTTCCAGTCCGCCACCTTCCAGGAGTTCTTGGCCTCGCAAGGGATCCGCCACGCGCCAGTGGCCCCTTATCATCCGGCCTCCAATGGTCGGGCGGAACGGGCCGTCCGCTCGGCCAAGGAGGCTCTGGGACGGATGACCAGAGGGGACTGGCCCGCAAGGGTGGCTGCTTACCTGTTAGGTCAGCATTCCACCCCTTGCCCAGCCACACGGAAAAGCCCCGCCGAGCTCTTGATGGGTCGCCGCCTGCGGACAACCTTGGACAGGCTGCACCCGGCATACAATGATGTGCAGCCTTGCAACCTGGGGGTCCCACCCCCCGCCTTTTCCAGCCCGGGGACCCTGTGTACGCCCGCCACTATGCAGGGGACACTAAGTGGGTTCCGGCCACTGTAACCGAGCTAACGGGTCCCTGCTCTTTTAGGGTCAGCCTCCCGGACGGGTCCGAGTGGCGGCGCCACTTGGATCAGCTAAGGCGCCGCCTACCCACACCTGCGGACCCATCGTCGGAACCGCCCTGCCCCGTTGCCCCGGTTGGGCCAGTCAACCCGTTCCCAGTGAAACCGCTCGGGGCCTTCGCTTCTTCAGGCCCGGCCGAACTGAACGCCGCCTTCCGGCATACGCTTCAGAAGCTGTCTCAAACCGAGGGGGACGCGCGGGCCCTTGCGCCTAAGGACCCGCCCTGCACCGCCGCAACCAACCGGCATCCAACAAACTATGCTCCGAACGCCGCGCCCCCTCGCCCCGACTTACCAGCTCAGACGGCTCCGCCTCCGCGAGTAGGCCTCGATGACGTCACCACCTGGAGCTCCACTCCCCGAAGGGAGGAGCTCGCACAGGGGCAACCTACCTCTCCGACTTCTCACCAACAACTGAGACAGTCTGGGCGTTCCCGGCGCCGCCCCGCCTACTTACAAGACTACGCATGCTCGTGCATCAGAGCGGACAGTTCTTCGAGCATGCGCAGACCGAGGGGGGAAAGGGGTGTTATATCCTCGACCTGCGACCGGTCTCGAGATACGACCGGCCGCAGGTCTTCCAGGCTGCCTCTTGGAGCCTTGGCAACAGGCTGTAGCAAGGCAGCCAACCGACAGACGCGCCTGATTGGCTGAGGCGTGCCTGGCCCTTGCTGCAGCCTGATTGGCTCCCCCTTTGACAGCTCCAAATATAAAGAGCTGTCAAAGCGCGGGAGCCCCTGTCTACCGCCTATTTCTTTCGTACTTGTTCTTACTGATTTATTAACCTGCCTAAAATAAAGGGCTGTTGTTTTTGAGCAAACCTGGCTTGGACTCCCTCTATTCTCCACCGTGCAGAGAATCTAACACAACATGTGTGCAAAAGGGATGGACTTTGATGGCTCTCAGTGGCTTGTCTTTACTTCATCCTCCCTTAGGATGCTGTTGGTTGAGCATTTGATATTCTAAAACTATAGTGTTGTCTTTCCATTTCCTAATATTCTACCTCTCCAAATCACTATGAAGTGGGAGTAAGATATTTTTTAAGGAGAAGTATTAGTCTTTCTGCCTTTTTTATACTAAGATGCCTATATTAGTTACCTACTATCTTGAAGTTTTCTCCTATTTTAATTTGCAGGAGCTTTGGGTCAATGATTATAAAGAATAAAGAGCAGTGTTGGCATAATGGTGACAATGCAGTATTGCAGGTTTAACTGCTGACTGCTAGAGTTTGATCCTGACTGGCTCAAGGTTGACTCAGCCTTCTAGCCTTCCAAGGTTGGTAAAATGAGGACCCAGATTGTTGGGAGTAATATGCTAACTCTGTAAACCTCTTAGAAAGGACTGTAAAGTACTGTGAAGTTACGTATAGGTCTAAATGCTATTTCTTATGCTTATCAAATACACCAATGTACATCTTCTAAGATACAAGAGGAGTTATATAAGGGGTATCACGTATGCCATGTCATCAGAACACAAATGATGTAAGTTACATTATGTCATCATTGTGCAATGATATCCGAATCTGCATGACAATATCTTAATTTCTATCTCACTATAATATTACTATCATAGTTAAGGAATCTGTATATGTACATTTAGACTAAGCAATTCGGAAAATGTTATTTTTTACAGGAGTCCCGTCCTTATTTTTTATTTTATTTTATTTTATTAAAT
Organism: Rhabdophis nuchalis; assembly: GCA_039707465.1. Lineage (NCBI taxonomy): Eukaryota > Metazoa > Chordata > Lepidosauria > Squamata > Natricidae > Rhabdophis > Rhabdophis nuchalis. The sequence goes on along the minus strand of CM077647.1, from coordinate 41,671,176 downwards.
TTATACCCCGCCCTTCTCCTTGTTAGGACCCAGCGCGGCGCACAGGCATTATATAAAACCATAAATACAATATATATCAATTAAAAATATATTAAATTAATTCACCCGTGCTAAAACCCGTTATTAAAACCGTAACCAAATTATAATTTATATTTAAAAGTCAGACGCGGGGGGCTATCCTAGGCCGGCTTGTTGGAATAAGTACGTCTTAAGACGTTGGCGGAAGAGGCGGAGGTCCGAGGTAGTGCGAAGGTCGGGGGGTAGGTCGTTCCAGAGGGCCGGGCCCGCCACAGAGAAGGCTCTTCCCCTGGGTGTCGCCAGCCGGCATTGCCCGGCCGATGGCACCTGGAGTAGGCCCGCTCTGTGGGAGCGGACCGGACGAAGGGATGTATGGGGCAGGAGGCGGTCTCGTATATAGCTAGGCCCCGAGCCATGGAGCGATTTAAAGATGGTGGTCAACACCTTGAAGCGCACTCGAAAGGCCACAGGCAGCCAGTGCAGCTCGTGCAGGAGAGGTGTTACGTGGGCTTGCCTTGAGGCACCCATAACCACCCGCGCGGCCGCATTCTGCACTAACTGCAGCCTTCGAGTGCACCTCAAGGGGAGCCCCATGTAGAGAGCATTACAGTAATCCAGCCGAGATGTCACGAGCGCTTGAGTGACTGTGCGAAGGGCCCCCCGGTCTAGTAAGGGGCGCAACTGGCGTATCAGGCGAACCTGATAGAACGCCCCCCTGGCCACGGCCGCCACATGGTCCTCCATGGACAGCCGGGAATCCAGAAGGACGCCCAAGTTGCGCGCCCTCTCCACGGGAGCAAGATGTTCGCCCCCAATGGCCAGTGTTGGATTTATCTGGCTAAACCGGGGTGCCGGAAACCACAGCCACTCGGTCTTGGACGGGTTGAGTTTGAGTTTGTTACTACCCATCCAGACCCGTACGGCCTCCAGACACCGGGACAGCACCTCGACGGCATCGTTGGGGTGGTTTGGGGTGGATATGTACAGCTGAGTATCATCAGCGTACAGATGGTACTCCACCCCAAAACCACGGATGATCTCGCCCAGTGGCTTCATGTAGGTGTTGAACAGAAGTGGCAAGAGGACCGACCCCTGAGGAACCCCACATGTGAGGGGCCGAGGGGCCGACCTCTGCCCTCCTGCCAACACCCATTGCGACCGACCAGAGAGGTAGGATGAGAACCACCGTAAAACGGTGCCTCTCAGCCCCAACCCCCCCAATCGGTGCAATAAGATACCATGGTCAATGGTATCAAAAGCCGCTGAGAGATCTAACAGGACCAGGATAGAGGAGCAACCTCTATCCCGAGCCCTCCAGAGACCATCCACCAACGCGACCAAATGCCGTCTCGGTACTGTGACCGGGCCGGAAGCCGGACTGGCGCGGGTCTAGATAATCAACTTCCTCCAGATGTCGAGGGAACTGTTGAGCCACCACACTCTCAACAACCTTCACTAAAAAGTGAAGGTTGGAGACGGGATGATAGTTCTCTAATAAAGCCGGGTCCAGGGATGGCTTCTTGAGGAGGGGCCTCACCACCGCCTCTTTCAAGACGGTAGTAACAAAGTCGAACTCCTCCCAAGGTGTTATCTCAAGACCAGCACCGGGCACCTCGACCGGACCACTAGTGGAGGGCAGCTCGTTCCGAATCTGAGTGATTTTGTCCTGCAGGAAAACTCCAAATTCCTCTGCTCGACCCTGCAAAGGGGCTTCCCGCGGCCTCAGATGAAGGAGGGAACGGGTCACCCCAAACAGGGCGGCAGGGCGGTTTTCCGCGGATGCGATAAGGGTGGCACAATACTCACGTTTGGCCACTCTTAGCGCCACCAAGTAAGTCCTAATATGGTCTCTCACTAGTGTTCGGCCAGCTTCGGATCGAGAAGATCTCCACCTACTCTCTAGGCGTCTCTTGCGGCGTTTCATCTCCCGAAGCTCCTCGGTAAACCAAGGAGCCTGGGTGACTCGACGCCGCATGAGAGGCCACAAGGGCGCGACTCGGTCCAAGGCCCCCGTGGCCGCACTATACCATGCGGCCACTAGGTCCTCAGTCGAGCCGCGGGGCAGGGATACAGGTACTGGCCCAAGCTCCCTCTGGAACCTTTCCGGGTCCATCAGGCGCCTGGGGCGGAACCAACTTGGTGTTTCCGGTTCCGCCTCCCCGCGGTGGGGTGTGACGGTTGGAAAGTCTATCCGAAGGAGAGAGTGATCTGTCCATGACAAGGGTAAGATGACTAAATCCCCTGTTCCGAGATCACTAATCCAGTGTCCAGAGACAAAAATCAGATCCAGCGTGTGTCCTCCCTCGTGAGTGGGGCCCTGAACTACTTGGGTCAGGTCCATGGCCATCATGGAAGCCATGAACTCCCGAGCCACCTCGGATGTTTCGTCCGCCGATGGCAGGTTAAAGTCCCCCATGACTATAAGTCTGGGGGTCTCCACCGCCATTGCGGCGATCACCTCGAGTAGCTCGGGCAGGGCTGCTGTTACATAGCGGGGAGCCAGGTATACAATCAGCAAGCCCAACTGCCTCCCTAGGCCCCACTTCACGAAGAGGGACTCACAGCCGGTCGTCTGAGGCACAGTGGTCTCCTTCGGCTCCAGACTTTCCTTAACAATTTCTTTTCTTATTTGTTATCTGTTAAAAATAAAGTTTTTAACATGCTTAATTTAGATCTCTTCAAGTTATGGAAGTAACCACAAATCTAGTACTTTTTAAAAAATGTTATAAACTATATACCTTCAATGAATGTAGCAAATACATTCATATACATGCATATACCATACATGTAGCATATACATATACAGGTGAAACTCGAAAAATTAGAATATTGTGTAAAAGTTCATTTATTTCAATAGTGCAACTTAAAAGGTAAAACTAATATATGAGATAAGACTCATTACATACAAAGCAAGATAGTTCAAGCCATGATTTGTCATAATTGTGATGATTATGGCGTACAGCTCATGAAAACCCCAAATCCACAATCTCAGAAAATTAGAATATTACATGCAATCAATAAAACAAGGATTGTACATAGAACAATATCGGACCGCTGAAAAGTATAAGCATGCATTATACTTATAATCAGTACTTGCTTTGGGGCCCTTTTGCAACAATTATTGTCTCAATGCAGCATGGCATGGAAGCTATCAGCCTGCGGCACTGCTGAGGTGTTATGGAAGACCAGGATGCTTCAATAGCGGCCTTCAGCTCTTCTGCATTGTTCGGTCTCATGTCTCTCATCTTTCTCTTGATAATGCCCCATAGATTCTCTTTGGGGTTCAGGTCAGGCAAGTTTGCTGGCCAATCAAGCACAGTAATCCCAGTTTTTGGTGCTTTTGGCAGTGTAGGCAGGTGCCAAGTCCTGCTGGAAAAATGAAGTCAGCATCCCCATAAAGTTTGTCTGCGAAAGGAAGCATGAAGTGCTCCAAAATCTCCTGGTAGATGGCTGCATTGACCCTGGTCTTAATGAAGCACAGTAGTCCAAATTCCTGTTGCTCAGTGATCCAAAGTCCTCTTTTCTGATGAGAGCAATTTTTGCATCTCATTTGGAAACCAAGGACCCAGAGTATGAAGAAAGAATGGAGAGTCACACACTGCAAGATGCTTGAAGTCCAGTGTGAAGTTTCCACAGTCTGTGTTGATTTGGGGAACCATGTCATCTGCTAGTGTTGGTCCACTATGCTTCATTAAGTCCAGGGTCAATGCAGCCATATAGCAGGAGATTTTGGAGTACTTCAAGCTTCCTTCTGCAGACGAGCTTTATGGGGATGCTGACTTCATTCTCCAGCAGGACCTGGCACTTGCCCACACTGCCAAAAGCACCAAAACCTGGTTCAATGACCATGGGATTAATATATTTATGTATACTACATTTGGGGACACTTCATTGGGCCCCTTTAGGCTGCTTGCCTCACATGAATAAAACCAAACTTCTTTTTCTTCCTTAAAAGAAAAGAAGTAGCAACAGAGGGATATTATTTCAAGAATGGCTTTGGGCTCCATGTGTGTTCTTCAATAACAATAAAACAAATGTTGGGTACCAGTGCTTTTTAAACTTTTCTTGTAGGATGCAATGGTGCAGAAATGGAGCATATTGTGAAGCCTGAGGGAATGGCACCTTCATCAGTTTGTTTCTGATAACAATGTTTTATGACTGGTAGCCATGAATGAATTGACAATCTATATATTAATGATATAATCTTCAATGGTCTCCAGTGTCCACTGGCTAAAATTGTGGGGATATAAATTAGATTTATTTAAATTCTACCCTAGCAAAGCAAACTAAAATATTTTGTTACCAATAAGAGTTGTAGTAACAAGCCATCTATTCCATTCCATTTTATGCAACAGCTAATAGCATAAAATTGGTTCAAGTTCCTCTTCGAATAGGCTTCTTTGAAAGAGATAAAAAGTTAGTTTTGACATCTTTGAACTGCTGAAATTTATTCTACTATTCATTAAAGCAATAGGAAAAATCCAGATTTTTCAGATGTCTTTTAGAAAATAAGCAGCCTTTTTATATTGAAATGCAAAAAAAAATCTATATAAGGACAAAAACTACCAATGATACACAAATTCTAAAGCAGAACACCTACAAAATATCCTTTATATCAGATTTAAATTGAGATTTTAAACTCTTCGGCTTCAGCTGTAGAGAAAAACTCTTCCAGGCAAATATTTTAATATTGAAGGGAATGCAAGTCGCTACATCCTGTTTGATTTTCCAGGATTTACCTCACTGGTAAAAGTAGGATATTTAAAAGCACTAGGCTCTTTTTAATAGCTATTTATATGGCACTCTAATCTGCGTAGGACTTTATAGACTTTATTTTGTATGTTCAAGGAAGCAGAGAGAGACAGCTATTTCAGGCAAGAGGTGGATAGCATGTGTGCATGGATAAAGTCTAGAGGCAAGATATTAGAGGACAAAGCTGTGCCTGTTTCATACCTCCTAAATTTACTATTTGCTCCCTTGGGCAGTTAAGGCCATTGACCTATCAATCAGTGTCAAAGATTCAGCTGCCAGCTTGACTGCATCTTGCTTCCAGAGACAAAGTATCTGGGGTCAGCCTCATCTATATCTCACACTGCAGATAACTGGAGATATAGCATATATATCTAGATGTAGAGTGCATGTTAAAACCATGCAGAAAAAAAATCACTTTTATTTTTTGTCTATAGCTGTTCAATTTGATGAAAGAAAATTTATTTTCAAATTTATTTTCAAAAGAGAAGATATTTAAAAGACATTCCTGTGGACTAAATATGGTGTTCAAGTTTTTCTTATTTACAAGGAAACAAATCATATTATCAATCAACTGTCCAGGTTCAGAACTTCTGCGATTTCCCCTTATTTCAATTAAATACCTAAAGAAATTATGAAGGACTTCCATGGATTTTTTTCACAGCTTCCATGGGCCTTTTCAGATTGTGATATGTTGGCATTATGGGATGTTACTAATATTTATAGCTATCTTTTAGAAATTAGAAGCCTCTTTTACTGTGGAAAGAAAAAGAAAAATACAGTGCAATTGCAAAGCAAATTGCATTGTATTAATGGATGCCTTACATGGAGAATTTTTCAAGTCTTTCTCTGACATGTAGAGCTGAAAATTTTCACATTAATAAATTAGAATATTTTGTCAATGGTTTAGGAATTCATACTACAATTTCCATGAAAAATGACAAAGCACTGTAGGTTGGTTTTTTTTTTTTTTTGCTACTTTGATCAGTAAATGACCACTAAATAGAATATAGACAGATATCCTAGACCTTCAGATTGTCCATTTCTGCATGTCTAAAAATGTGTGAGACAATACACATGTGAGAGAAATGTGTGAAGAAGCAAGATATTAGTACTGATTTCAACCACGGTTACTCTCAGTAAGAAAGACTATGCAGGCCTTAAATTGATATCCCATTTATTTGGGTTCTAAATAATACAGAACACATTAGACATTGTCTTTTTTAGATCTTTGCCTGTTAATTTCTGAAGAGGCACTGGACTTGCAACATGCACAGATAGCATGTTGGTCCCATTCACTCCTTCATATGAGTGAAATTAGATGGTGGGAAATCTTCTCAAATATAGTTAAGATGTAAAGTGTGTGTGTGTGTGTGTGTGTGTGTGTGTGTGTGTGTGTGTGTGTGTTACATAGTTTAGAATGCTGCCAATGCCAGGAACTTTATCTGGAAAAAACATTGTTCTGGAGCAATTTCTAAACAATGAAGACCCTTTTTCAAATAAAATAAAATAAAAAAGAATATCCAGAATTATTTGCTTTGCTATACCTTAGTATGTTGAAAAGTACTAGAAAAAATAAAACACTAAATGTGTGATCTAAATCTGAGCAATGCCAATTGTTTTATGTCTAGTAGTATGAATTTTCTTCAGCATCATTGATTTGCCACATAGATGAACAGATTATGCTACACATGACTTCTCTATTGTTACTTTAGGATGTTCAATTAAGGGAGATCATCCTCACAAAGAATCCAGGTGTCATGGTCATAACCTGAATGGTCTAGACAAGAGTCCTACTGCATGTAAATTAATTGAAACATAGAAAGGTTATCTGTATGGGAAAATTACTGACTAACAATAGAAATGTATTTTTACAGCTGTGAAAAGATCTAAAATTTTATACCAGTTTAACAATGAATAGTAAACTAAGCCTCTTTTTGAGGTGTTTTTCATTGTTGCTTTGTTTTCTTTACTTTCTTTTGAAGCAACCTTTTATAGGAAGTGATCATAATAATACATTTACACAATGACACTAAGGGGAATTGAACTTCCAATCACTAAAGGTCAAGTTTTCTTCTTTGATCATATCAAAACTCCAATTCAGTGATAATTTTAGAAGGTCTCTAAGGAATGCATTTGAGGTTTTCAGTGGCTACACTTGGTCTGGAGCCTCAGGATGTATATGCCTATTTTACTGTGATACCCATTAGTTTTCTTGTCTCTCTCCCACATATTGAAGTCTGTATATTTGCAGTGGGAGCATTTTCTAATCAAGTTTTTCAATTCCACTAGATGCCTCCATGTATATTAAAGTTGTCTTGCTGTCAAAGCTAGTAATAAAATCTGCAACATACACCTACTCAGCAACACTGAGTAGTTGCCTAGTAAAAAGGTACATGGTAAATAATATGCATGCATACATTTACGAATATTATTGGTATGGTGTGTGTATGAAATAATATAAGAGAATGAAAAACTTTGTCTTTTGATTGTTTCTGAAGTCTAAAATTGAGAATCTTAAGTTATGCAAGACTATCTCTTAGTATTCATTGGTTTAGACTAGTGTGCTACTATATGTGCTATGCAATATTTAACATTAATGTAAAATATGTCTAAATCCTAAATACAATTTTCTGACAGCTAATAGACTTGACCGCCATAAGATTTACTCTGAAAAAATAAACCAAGAAATGCATTGCATGGATATTTCATCTAGCAATTTAACATTATTATGTCAATTATAGATTTATAGTTTTGCAGCTGTTATTTGGCCCCCGGGAAACTATTATCAAATACCTAACAATTATATATATTGGAACATTTGAGAAGTTTAGATGATTTAATCCTCTATCTCATAGATGAGGATTTAACACCTTTATGAGATCATTGGTGCCCATGAGCTACCAGCCTCTTTAAAAATATGGCAGGCAAAAAAAATCTAAAATGGATTTGGATATAATCCAGATTACTTCAACTATTGCAAATAAAATGAATTGAAAGTGATATGATTTTTTTTCACAGTCACTCTAAATTTACTATTAAATAATAACTTTTCAGAATGTTTTATAAACAGGCCAACATACTGTATTTTTCAGAGTATAACACCTTTTTCTCTAAAAAAAAAAGGCTGAAAATCTGGGTGTGTTTTATCTTAATACAGCATTTTCTGTCTCCTGAAATCCCCCCCACTTCACCAAAATGGCCATGCATAGCCTTTAGGAGGCTTATAGAATGCTCCTAGGGGCTGGGGAGGGCAGAATGCATACCCTTTTTTTGATTAAAAAAACAAGCTCGTTTTCATGGAAAATGGGTCATTTTTTGCTCATGTAGGCAGGGGGGGGCATCCCCCAGGAGCACTCTACAAGCCTCCTAAAGAATATTCATGCTTTTTTTTTAAAAAAGGGTCCATTTTCATGAAAAATGGGCCATTTTGGGGAGGTCTGCAGAGTACAAAAACTTTTTTTTTAAATTTGCCTTTTCAAAACCTTGGTGCATTTTATACTCTGGTGTGTCTTATACTCCAAAAAATCCAGTAATCACAGGAAAACACCATTACTCTGTCTAAATATGCAGGAAGTAAATTAATTCTTTTGAATCTGCTTTTATCAGGAGAATTATTGGTAGTTATTGTTTTTGTTCATGTTAAGTTATATTATATTCTTCATGACACCCTATACCATAAAATGCCAAGTCCCCCTACTCTCCTGTCTTCCAGAGTTTGTCCAAATTCGTATTCATTGTATCAGTGACATTGTCTAACATTCTCGTCCTCTGCTGTTCCTTTTCCTTTTACCTTCAATTTTTTTTCCAAACCAGAATTTGTTCCCCCTCCCCGCAAATGAATCCTATTTTCTCATGAGGTAGCAAACGTTTTTGAGGTTCAGCTTCAGTATCTCTCATTCTAAAGAACAGTCAGGGTTGAATCCACATTGATAACCCACACTATTTGTTGTGTTAGAGTTACTTGTTCAGCATAGACACTATTTGATCATAGGTTTCCAGAATCATATTGAGCAGATTTATAAATCTACAAATGTTTTACAATTAGAAGTTTGAATGAGATGAAGATTAGTCAGGTATCATTTTAGAATATTTGGAAATTGGAAATGTATTACCTGAAAATTCTGTCTTGATTTCTAGATCCTTAATTTAAGGTCTGGTTAGTTCATGTAGCAAGAAAATTCCCCTTGTGTGGCTAATAGGTCTCTGTTTGACTTGTAATGGATAAGCAAGAACTTATTGAATTTTGGATGCTTAATAATAGGGACAGAAATTTATATGGCTATAAGAAAGAAAATTTGTGGTAAATATATGTATTCCATTACCTACAAGAGTAATTGGTTCTGGCCAATTCCCCATTCAAAATAAATTCCTTAAATTAGAATTCTTCAGTCTTGTAGGTTGTTGGGTTGTTTATTTGTTTTTTTTTGCACTAGGCTAAGATTTCTAGCAAAAAACAAAGAAGATGCCACAAACCTGAAATTTGAAAAAGTTTTGTTTCTCTCTATAATGCATAGTAAAAGTCTTATAAGATAACTTTTATTGCCATTTTTTTACTGTGAGCACACTGGCCCACATTAAAAATGAAATTCTGTTGCCCGCTCTCAAAATAAAATATATATCTACCAAAACACATACATAACACACATATACACATGCTGTATATATGTAAAGCTAACCCACGTAAGGGCCGCTAGAGTCTGGGTTCTCCTGGCCCTCTTTGTATGGCTTCTTATGGTCCCTCTCTAATGCACTTCTACTTGCCAGGGTCACATGATCGGGTGGTGATCAGCCTCCTCTCAGCAGGCAGGTCACGGATGGGGTGGCTTTCAGGTGGCTAGTTGGAGCTTCTTCCTCTTCCTCGATCTTCACTCTCTCTTGAACTTCCTGCTGGACTTTCCTTCCACAGCCTTTTTTGTTTCCTCTGCTTTCCTCCTTTCACTCAAACTCTTCCTCCCTCAGGCTTGGCCCATTGAAGCCTCTACTCTCCTATTATCTTTTCTCTCTCAGGCTTGGCCCACAGAAGCCTCTGCTATATCCAATTCCCTTATTTCCCTTGGTTTCACCTCTTGTCTCCCTCCTTCCTGCTCCTTTTCTTCCCTTTCTTTTTTTTCTCCTTCCCCCCAGCCAAGCCCCTCCTTCCTTCTCCTGCACTCCTTCTGTCTCCTCCCCTTCCTCCAAAACCCTCCTTTTATTCACCCTGCTACATATATATACATAAATATATACCTGCAAAACACACACACACATACACACAGAGACACACACATTTTGAATATGTAGTGGAAAGAGAAAACTTGAGAGATCAAAAGTTGTTGCTACATAGAGCAAAACGTACTGAATCTAGATTTTGGATACTATGGAGCCTCCTCCAAGAAGGAAGGAAGTAAAACAGGTCATGAAGATGGTGCAGCACCCCAGACAATCCTGTGGAGTCTGTGCAAGCATAGCTTATATATACTTATGTAGCTCATATTCCTGGATAGAAGATAGTGAACTACCAATGTGTTATGTTACAGAGCTGAGGGGTCCTTAGTGCTCTCTCAGCTTATTTGTTTTCTTGCCCCACTTCTTATCAGCAATGATGATGTTACCTTGTTTGTATAATGAAAGGTCTGCAAGAAAACAACCAAGTCTAGAGAGCACCAAGGACACCACAACCTGGAGTTACAAATGTTCTCCATTATTATTACTGTGTGGTTAATCTTTGGTGAGATTCACAACCTTTGGGGCTGGTTGGTAGCTCAACAGCTCGAGTCCTAACCAAGGACCTAGGAACTGTTAAGGTAATATCAAAGGATATAAGCTGTTCCTAGCAGGGTGGCCCTTTGTAGAGTCAGAATGTTCAAGTCCGGCAAACCTAGAACCTCCACATAGCAAGGGAGCTCCCTAGGTATTGCTACAAGGGCTCCAATCACAAGGACAACATACAACTTCCTCTTTCACAGTCGCTAAACTTCCATTTGCAAGTCCCAGGATTTAGTGATTTTTTTCTTGCTGCTTATTTTCAATTCGTGCATCATCAGGTATTCCAATGTCCTTGGAGGGGTTATTATTATTATTATATATACTTTATTCATAAAACATGGCACTCAGCCAACTGAACATTTAAAAATGCATATTACAAATATTATTGACTGGTGCTAATTGTTGATACAGTTTGCTGCCAGCATCCTAGGTATCAACCAAGTATCTTCATAGAATATAAAATGTGCCAAGTAGCACCGTTTTTTGCAGTTCTGCTGGTGTTATTGCAGGAAGCTGCAATTTGCTGAGATATTTATTAAATTTTTTGGACATGGTGCCAAGTGCCCGGATGACAATGGGTGTCACTGTGACATGCTTCATCCATAGCCGTATGGTTTCGATGGCCAGGTCACGATATTTCATTATTTTTTCTAGTTATTTTTCTTCGACTCTGGCATCTCCAGGAACAGCGATATCAATGAACTGTACACTTCGGCCCTCTACAACCGTGATATCTGGTGTGTTGTGCTCTAAATGACCGTCTGTTTGTATTCGAAAGTCCCACAAGATCACCCTCTCATTCTCGATAACCTTTTCTACTTTGTATTCCCATCTACTTTCTGGATACAGGTAAACCATATTTTTTACATAATGACCAGTGGATTAATTTAGCAACTCGGTCATGTCTAGCTTTGTAATCAGTTTGTGCAATTTTTCTGCATTCACATATTAAATGTGAAACAATTTCAACTTTGTTATTGCAAAGTCAGCAGTTTGGGTTGTCAGTGGATTTTTGAATCTTCACTTTCATGGCATTAGTTTGTAGTGCTTGTTCTTGAGCGGCCAGTATTAAACCTTCCGTTTCTTTCTTGATAGTTCCCATCTTAAGCCATGTCCATGTCAAGTTGTCATCACATTTTCCTTCAATGTTTTTCAAGTGCTGTCCATGCAAAGCCGTGGTCTTCCATCTATTTAATCTGTCATCCAGCTGTTTTTCCTTATATTCTGCCTTTGTTTCTGTTGTTTTTATGCTGTTTTTTACAGCCTGCAGCAATTTTTCTGTACTTTGGTTCACATAATCATTCAAACTTCATTTTTCTTCTAGAATTTGATGGATTTGCAATAGCCTCCTGCCCCCTATTTTTCTTGGCAGGTGCAACCTGTCAATGTCACTGGATGTAAAGAATGGTATATATATATTTTAGTACCATTTTGTCTATTAGCAGCTGATCTTTTTTTCCTCTTGATTTTTTATAATTTCTTTTTTGTTCTACTGGATACAAACTGTTTTCTATCAGGTGATTGAATATTGAATTTGCCAGTATCATTTGCCAGTATTATTATTATTATTATTATTATTATTATTATTATTATTATTATTATTATTATTATTATTATTATTATTATCATCATCATCATCATCATCATCATCATCATCATCATCATCATCATTATCATTATTATTATGTTAATCTTTGGTGAGATCCACAGCATTTGGGGCTGGTTGGTAGCTCAACAGCTCAAGTCTTAACCAAGGACCTAGGAACTGTCAAGGTAATGTCGGAGGATATAAGCTCTGGTTTTTTGTAGAGTCAAAATCTTCAAGTCTGGTAAATTTAAAATTTCTAAATAGTGAGGCAGCCCTTTAGGTATTGCTCCAAGGGCTCCAATTACAATCAGGACAACACTTGATTTCTTTTTCCACAGTCACACAACTTGCAAGTCCTGGAACTTTGTGATTTTTTATTGCTGCTTATTTTCAATTCATGTATTCACCAGGTATTGCAATGCCAATTACCATACTTTTTTCTTTTCAATTATTGTTATATCAGGTGTGTTATAGGACAAGTGCCTTTCAGTCTGAATTCTGATGTCCCACAAGATCTTGGCTTTCTCATTCTCTAAAACTTTCTCAACCTGATGTTCCCAGTGGTTTTTACTTTACTCAAATCCAAACTTCTGGCACAATTTCCAGTGAATGATCTTAGCAACACAGTCATGGTGTTGTAGGTAGTCAGTTTGTGAAATTTTGCTGCACCCACTGATCAGGTGGTCGACTATCTCATCTATCTCATTACAGAGGCGACATTTGCTGTTGGTGGTAACATGTTGAATTTTTGCCTTCATGCAGTTTGTGGCTAAGGCTTGTTCTTGAGCTGCCAAAATAAAGCCTTCCGTTTCTTTTTTCAGTACTCCCAATCTTCCAAGTTAATTTTTGGTCAGCTTTGCCTTCAATACTTTTCAAGTATTGGCTATGCATAGCTTTGCTTTTCCAATTTTCAGCTCATTTCTCAATTATTTCTTTCTAATATTCAGCTTTTGACATAGTTGTCTTTAAAAGGCCTCCTTTATTTACTTCCTTAATCATTGGTTCTTCACTTTTCTGGATGTAATCATTCAAGCTGTGTCTTTCCTCTTCCACAGTCTGCTTTACTTGTAGGAATCCTCGACCACCCTCTGCTCTTGGTAGATATAATCGGTCAACATCACTTTTAGGGTGCAAAGCATGATTCATTGTCATAAACTTCCTCGTTTTTCTGTCCAAATTGTCCAACTCCATCTGGGTCCAGTCAATTATTCTTGCAGAGTATCGAATCACAGGTATAGCCCAGGTATTTATGGCTTTTATGATGTTTCCTCCACTCAATTTGGACTTTAATATCTTGCGGATTCGTTGAATGTAGTTGGTTGAAGTTAATTTCTTGACTTTATTATGCATTAAGTCAGAGGCCTCTAAAATCCCCAAGTACTTGTAGCCTTCTTCTGGTTTTACTGCCTTTATCATTTTTTCATTCTCAAGTTCTATTCCATCATCTTCTATGACCTTGCCTGCTTTGGTTGCCATTGTTGCACATTTGTCAATTCCAAACTGCATACCAATGTCTTGGCTAAATTCTTTTGTGCTTTCAATTAATAAATTCAGTTCAATTTTTGTTTTACCAAACAGCTTCAAATCTTCCATGTACATCAAGTTAGAAATTTTCAGTCCTTTCTTTGCAAGTTCGTATCCACAGTTCATCTTCTTGAAAATGATTGTTAGTGGTAGCATTGAGAGTATAAAGAGAAGGGGTGAAAGGGAATTACCCTGGAAAATGCCCTGTTTAATTTCAACTTCACCCAGTTCTTCTTCATTAGCCATAAATTTTGTTTTCCAGAGATTCATTGAAGTTTCCATGAATTTTTCTATGTTGCTTCTGATGCCAAAGATTTCCAGGCATTTCTTGATCCAGCTATGGGGAACTGAATCAAACGCTTTCTTACAGTCTATCCAAGCCACGAACAGATTGGTTCGTCTTTTCTTTGAATTCTTTAGGATTAGCTTGTTAATCAGCAGTTGGTCCTTTGTTCCTCTTGAATTTTTGCAGCATCCTTTCTGTTCCACAGGAAGCACGTTATTTCTTTCCAAGTATCCATAAACTTGGTTTGCAATGATACCAGTAAGGAGCTTGTATGTTGTTGGCAAACAGGTGATTTGTTCAACATTATTATTTACTTTATTCATAAAACATGAAACTCAGCCAAACGAACATTTAAAAATTCATTGCAAATAATATTGACTGGTGCTAATGGTTGATACAGTTTGCTGCCAGCATCCTAGGTATTAACATTATTATTATTATTATTATTATTATTATTATTATTATTGTTATTGTTATTGTTATTGTTATTGTTATTGTTATTGTTATTGTTATTGTTATTGTTATTGTTGTTGTTGTTGTTGTTGTTGTTGTTATTATTATTATTATTATTATTATTATTATTATTATTATTATTATTATTATTATTATTATTATCTGTGGTTAAACTTTGGTGAGATTCACAGCCTTTGGGGCTGGTTGGTAGCTCAACAGCTCGAGTCCTAACCAAGGACCTAGGAACTGTTAAGGTAACATCGGAGAATATAAGCTGTTCCTAGCAGGGTGACCCTTTGTAAGAATGCTCAAATCCAGCAAACCTAGACCCTCCACAGAACGAGGCAGCTTCCTCGGTATTGCTCAAGGGCTCCAATCACAATCGGGACAACATACATGTTCCTCCTACACAGTCGCTCAACTTCAATTTGCAAGTCCCGGTATTTTGTGATTTTTTCTTGGTGCTTATTTTCAATTCGTGTATCACCAGGTAGTGCAATGTCAATGATTGTTGTTGTTGTTGCTGTTGCTGTTGCTGTTGCTGTTGCTGTTGCTGTTGCTGTTGCTGTTGCTGTTGCTGTTGCTGTTGCGGTTGCTGTTGCTGTTGTTGTTGTTATTGTTGTTATTGTTGTTATTGTTATTATAATTATTATTATTATGCTGTTTTGCAATTCTGTGTGGGATATAAATATTTTTCTCAGTATTTTGGTGTCTTCAAAAAGATTGCAAAAGTAACATGTCCCTAATTTATAGAACTATAAGAACAGGAGGGAGGGCCAGAATAGTAAATTTCTGTTATTGTAACCAATCTTAATAAAAATGGATTTAGCCTTCCTGTGGAATTGATTTACTGGTCTTATCTGTCTAGTGGAGCTAACAAAGATTAAATCCAAATACAAAAGTAAATATTAGTTTGAATCTAGTTGTTCCTAGGCTTCATAATGTTTTTTAGTTTTATTTGGTCAAACATGCTTTCCTCTTTTTTCCAGAATAATGTTAGTTCTAAATGTATTTTCTCTATAGGGGATCCAAAAATTCATATAATGACTTAGTTTATATGAAATCCCACTTACATTGGTGACTGCATTGGTGATTCCTGAAGCCATAATTGTTTTGAAGTGATAATTGTTCTTTTTGAAGCTATGATTTATTATGTTTTATTTTCAAGAAAACCATTCTAACTTGATATTGTAAAATCTCATTGATGCCATTGAGAATGGTCAGAGAATGGTCAGAGAAAATCAAATTTCTAGATTATTTTGATAAGATAGAAAAATATTTTTACTACTTATCATAGATTAATTAGAAATATTTAAAGCATTTATATTCATAGACAAACTTATAAAATGTTATCCTAGACCCTAGTTTCATAAAATCTTAATTATAATAAATCTTTGTTAATGATCTGGAAGAAGACATAAACAGCACATTAATTAAGTTCACAGATGATATTATATTTGGAGGTGTCACAAACAGCAAAGAGAACTGATAATTAATAGAAAGTTGTTTTAAAAAACCTATCCTGAACATATTTAATTATGGAAGATACAGACCCTATTTCAGATAAGTGGTTGTCCAATCTCTTCTTAAAAGCTTCCAATATTGGAACACGCACAATTTCTGATGGCAAGCTGTTCTACTGATTAATTGTCCTCACTTTTAGGAAGTTTCTCCTTAATTCCAAGTTGCTTCTATCCTTAATTAGTTTCCATCCATTATTTCCTGTACTGCTCTCTGGTGCCTTGGAAAGTAAGTCATCATCTCCTCATTGTAGCATTCTCTTAAATATTAGAGTACTGCTATCATGACACCCCTAGTTGTTCTTTTCTCTAGACTAGTCAAAGCCCCATCCTGCAACCATTTTTCTTATGTTTTAGTCTCACAGTTTTTGAGCCAGGTTTTTAATCATCTTAGTTGCTATTCTTTACACTTTTTCCAAACTCTCAACATCTTTTTTGTAATGTGGTGACCAAACGTGGATGCAGTATTCAAGATATGGCCTTACTAAAGTTTTATAAAGTGTTCCTAACATCTCACGTGATTTTGATTATATGCCTCTATATACAATCAAGGATTGCATTAGCATTTTTGGCTGTTTCCACACACTGCTAAGTCATATTTAAGTGACACCCACCCACCCCTTTTCAGAAGATGGGAACCACATCAGATCTTTTCCAATCCTTGGGTAATTCCCTGGTGTTCCAAGGGGTTTTTTGTTTTTGTTTTTGAAAGATATGGTACATTGGGTTTGATATATGCCAGATCCAAAGTTTCAACATCTTTTTTGAAAAATGGTGACCAAAATTGGTTGTTGTAGTCTAGGTGGGGTCTTACTAGCTTTTTATAAAATGGTAGTAATACTTCACGTGATCATGATTCTATTCCTATGTTTGTACAACTCAAGATTACATTAGCTTCTTTGGCTGCTGCTACATACTTCTAACTCATTTTCAAGTGATCATCCACTAGGACACCAAGTCTCACAGTTTTTGAGCCGGATCTTGCCTAATCTGTACTTATATGTTTGATTTTTCCCTAAATGAAAAACTTTGATTTTCTCCACACTGAAATTGATTTTGTTGACCAGGGCTCATTGTTCAAGTTTGTCAAGATCTTTTTGGATCCTGAGCTTATCTTCTGGAGTGTTGGTTATTCCTTCCAGTTTAGTGTCAGCTGAAATTTTTATGAGTTCCCCTTGTATTCCCTCATCTAAGTAATTTATGAAGATATTGAAGATTACTGGGCCTAGGACAGAGCCTTGTGGTACCTACTATTTACTTGGTTCCATGTGGATCCAATGCAGATTACTCATTGAGCTTGTTCCCCTTTCTCTCATGCAGATTCATATGGCATCTTGCCTCCATTCAAGTCAACATTAAACAACTGTTTTTCCCTCAGGCTTTGATTTAGGATGCTTGGGTGGGAACCTTTAACTGCGGATAGAGTGAATAAACTTGTTGTTCCCTCAGTTAATTATGTGTGTAATTGTATGTGGTGTCATCCAGAGTGATTCTGGAATTGGATAACTGAGAAATTTCATAAATAAATTCAATGCTGTTTCATGAATAAGAATTTTCTAACTTTTAATAGATTAATTATCACATTATCTCAAATAATTACTAATTAAAATTAAGGTCCTATAATTTATTTATTGATGTAGTGATCTCTGGATGCTAGAGGGTTTAAGAATCATCTCCTTCTAAATAACAGTCAACTAACAGAGGGAAAGTCACAGGGATTATGAATAAAATTCCTTATCAGATTTTTAGAACAAACTTTCTATAACTTTTTTTTGTTGTTGTTGCTAAGAATTATAATATGTGGCTTGTTGGTGAAAATAGAAAAATGATTGCACTTATGGATTTGGAAATATTTTATACTGATTTGATTTTTTATTCAAGTTTATTATAAGACACAATACATTAGAAACAAAAGTTGAGAAAGTCAAAAAGAGAAGAAGCGAAGTACAGATAGAAGTGATAAAAGAAGGAAAAATATGTCTTTTGACTTTTTCAGTGCAATAGAATATAGGAAGATTACAACCTCAATCTTTGATTTTACATTTCTAAATGTTTTAAGACACTTTTGTAACAACAAAGTCATTATAATCATCAAAACCTAAAATTAAAGCTTCCTTGTTTTCCAATTTCAAGTACAAAATTGAATACAAATCAAGTACAAAATTTGATATATCTATATGCAGGAAGGTGTTTGCAGTGATCACCAACAGAGTTCTCATATCTTTTTGCTTGATGTCACAGGCTGACTCACTCTATTTTTAAGCACACAAGCATAAGAAACACAACTGATTGCAGTGCTAGATCCTCTGGCTGCTACTCTACCCATCATGCTAATGACATGCTTCTTGTCTTTATCTTCCCCAACACACTCCAGAACAGTGTGTAGCAAATTTGTTAACTAGCAAATTTGTAATTTTAACTTACGTACAACCATAATTATACGTCATGAATAATAGCATTTGTATTCCCATGGTTGAGTTCTTCTTAATTTAAATCAGGTAAAAAGATGCTCTGCTGGCTGGCTGGAAAGAGAACAAGAGACACTTCACAAAAACATGTGTTATGTTTCTGCTGAGATCAGGCATATTTCTGTATTAATTCTTCATCTACTTGCATTGCAGTGGGGATTTAAATGTAATAAACTATCCTGGTTCTTGTTAAATATGAATTGTTTCTGGCTTATACATATTTAGACTTCATGGCTTTTCTGCAGATAATAGGTACAGTGCTCCAGATTTTAACTTTTTAAAAGAATGATAACCATTAAAGGAGAATATTCAAAGAACCAGTTTTTCTTCATTAAGGAATGCCAATGATATTCAGATCAAATTCTGGTCTTTTCATTGGAGTTTATATGCACTGAGATTTTGCTTGTTTTGCACAGGTTCCATAAATGTGGAATTGTCCTTTCAAAAATATATTTAAAAAGCTATATACACTATTCATGTGCTTTTAATGCTGGATTCAGTTTACTTAATAATATTCAGTATCTTGTTAAACTACAATGTGATTAAATAACCAGGAGATGGCAGCCTTCTCTGGAACCTGTCTTTGTTGACATTTATCTTTGTATCTTCTAAAATATAAACTTTATATATAGAACAAAAAAAGGAATAATTTCTAAAGTAAGTAGATATGTTACACGTGCCTATGTGTAACTAAAAGTAGAAATATTTGCTTATTAGGACTGAACTCATAACCCTTTCTCCTCACCCAATCTTTTTGGTACTAAAACATATTGGAATATTCCTGACAATTTAACAAGTTTTTCTTTACTGATCAGTGACTTAATTAATGTTTATTTTTATTTATTTATTTTATTTTATCAAATTTATACCCCGCCCTTCTCCTTGTTAGGGCCCAGGGCGGCGCACAGGCATCATTAAAAACTATTACAAAACAATACAAAACTCTTAAAAGCATATTAAATTAACCTAAAACCCATGCTAAAACCCTAAACATTTAAAATTTATGAATATAGTCAGAAACGGGGGGCTATGCTAGGCCGGCTTGTTGGAATAGGTACGTCTTCAAGCGTTGGCAGAAGAGGCGGAGGTCCGAGATGGTACGAAGGTCGGGGGGTAGGTCGTTCCAGAGGGCCGGGCCCGCCACAGAGAAAGCCCTTCCCCTGGGTGTCGCCAACCGGCATTGCCCGGCCGACGGCACCCTGAGAAGGCTCTCTCTGTGGGAGCGGATCGGACAAAGGGATGTGATGTATGGGGCAGGAGGCGGTCTCGTATATAGCCAGGCCCCGAGCCATGGAGCGATTTGAAGATGGTCGTCAACACCTTGAAGCGCACTCGAAAGGCCACAGGCAGTCAGTGCAGCTTGTGCAGGAGAGGTGTTATGTGGGCATGCCTTGGGACACCCATAATCACCCGCGCGGCTGCGTTCTGAACTAGCTGTAGCTTTTGGGTGCACCTCAAGGGGAGCCCCATGTAGAGAGCATTACAGTAATCCAGCCGAGAAATCACAAGCGCTTGAGTGACTGTGCAAAGGTCCCCCCAGTCCAGTAAGGGGCGCAACTGGCGTATCAGGCGAACCTGATATAACGCCCTCCTGGCCACGGCCGCCACATGGTCCTCCATGGACAGCCGGGAATCCAGGAGGACGCCCAAGTTGCATGCCCTCTCCACGGGGGCTAGTTATTCACCCCCAATGGCCAGTGTTGGACTTATCTGGCTGAACCGGGGAGCCGGAAACCACAGCCACTCAGTCTTGGACGGGTTGAGCCTGAGTTTGTTACTACCCATCCAGATCCATACGGCCTCCAAACACCGGGACAGCACCTCGACGGCATCGTTGGGGTGGTTTGGGGTGGATATGTACAACTGAGTATTGTCAGCGTACACATGGTATTCCACCCCAAAGCCACAGATGATCTTGCCCAGCAGCTTCATAGAGGTGTTGAACAGAAGGGGAGAGAGGACCGACCCCTGAGGAACCCCACATGTGAGGGGCCTCGGGGACGACCTCTGCCCTCCTGCCAACACCCATTGTGACCGACCAGATAGGTAGGACGAGAACCACCGTAAAACGGTGCCTCTCAGCCCCAACCCCCCCAATCAGTGCAATAAGATACCATGGTCGATGGTATCAAAAGCCGCTGAGAAGTCTAATAGGACTAGGATAGAGAAAAACCCTCTATCCCACGCCCTCCAGAGATCATCCACCAACGCAACCAATGCCGTCTCAGTGCTGTGTCCGGGTCGGAAGCAGGGCTGGCGTGGGTCTAGATAATCAACTTCCTCCAGGTGTCGAGGGAACTGTTGGGCCACCACACTCTCAACAACCTTCACTAAAAAGTGAAGGTTGGAGATGGGACGATAGTTCTCTAATAAAGCCGGGTCCAGGGATGGCTTCTTGAGGAGGGGCCTCACCACCGCCTCTTTCAAGATGGTAGGCAAGTACCCCTCACTCAGAGATGAATTCACAATGCCCTGGAGCCAGCCTTGCGTCACCTCCCAGGATGCCAGTACAAGCCAAGAGGGGCACGGGTCCAATAAACATGTGGTGGCTCTAAGGTTCCTCCGCAACCTGTCCATATCCTCGGTAGTAACAAAATCAAACTCCTCCCATGGTGTTATCTCAAGACCACCACCAGACAAATCGACTGGATCACTTTCAGTGGAGGGCAGCTCGTTCCGAATCTGAGTGATTTTGTCCTGCAGAAACTCTCCAAATTCCTCTGCTCGACCCTGCAAAGGGGCTTCCCGCGGCCTCAGATGAAGGAGGGAGCGGGTCACCCCAAACAGGGCGGCAGGGCGGTTTTCCGCAGACGCGATAAGGGTGGCACAATACTCACGTTTGGCCACCCTTAACGCCACTAAGTAAGTCCTAATATGGTCTCTCACTAGTGTTCGGTCAGTTTCGGATGGAGAAGATCTCCACCTACTCTCTAGGCATCTCTTGCGGCGTTTCATCTCCCGAAGCTCCTCGGTAAACCAAGGGGCCTGGGTGACTCGATGCCGCATGAGAGGCCGCAAGGGCGCGACCCGGTCCAAGGACCCCGTGGCTGCACTATACCATGCAGCCACTAGGTCCTCAGTCAAGTCGCGGGGCAGGGACACAGGTATTGGCCCAAGCAGAGGTCAGCCTCGAGACCCCTCATATGTGGGGTTCCTCAGGGGTCGGTCCTCTCACCCCTACTGTTCAACACATATATGAAGCCGCTGGGTGAGATCATTCGTGGTTTTGGGGTGGGATATCATCTGTACATTGATGATACTCAGTTGTACATATCCACCCCAGACCACCCCAACGATGCCGTCGAGGTTATGTCCCGGTGCTTGGAAGCCGTACGGATCTGGATGGGTGGTAACAAACTCAAGCTCAACCCATCCAAGACTGTGTGGCTGTGGCTTCCGGCGCCCCGGTTCAGCCAGATTATTCCAACTCTGGCCATTGGGGGTGAAACACCGGCCCCCGTGGAGAGGACGCGCAATTTGGGTGTCCTCCTAGATTCCCGGCTGTCTATGGAAGATCATGTGGCAGCCGTGGCCAGGGGGGCGTTTTATCAGGTACGCCTGATACGCCAATTGCGCCCCTTACTGGACCGGGGTGCCTTACGCACAGTCACTCAAGCACTCGTCACCTCTCGACTCGACTACTGTAATGCTCTCTACATGGGGCTCCCCTTGAGGTGCACCCGAAAGCTGCAGCTAGTCCAGAACGCAGCCGCGCGGGTGATTACGGGAGCGCCTAGACCCTCCCACATAACACCTATCCTGCGCGAGCCGCACTGGCTTCCTGTGATCTTTCGGGTGCGCTTCAAGGTTTTAACGACCATCTTTAAAGCGCTCCATGGCTCGGGGCCTAGTTATATGCGAGACCGCCTCCTGCCCCATACATCCTTCAGACCGATACGCTCCCACAGAGAGGGCCTCCTCAGGGTGCCAACTGGCGACACCCAGGGGAAGAGCCTTCTCTGTGGCGGGCCCAGCCCTCTGGAACGACTTACCCCCTGAGCTCCGCACCATCTCCGACCTCCGCCTCTTCCGCAAGTGTCTGAAGACACATCTATTCCATCTAGCCGGCCTAGCGTAACCTCCATTACTGACTATTAGACAGTTTTAAACTTGGGATTTTTAATTCGGTTTTTAGCGCAGGGTTTATTTATTAGAATACGTTTTTTAAATTTTATATATTTTATATATTTTGTATGTATTTTAACATCCCTGTGCGCCGCCCTGGGTCCATTTGGAGAAGGGCGGGGTATAAATTTAATAAAATAAAAAATAAAATAAAGCTCCCTCTGGAACCTTTCAGGGTCCATCAGGCGCCTGGGGCAGAACCAACTTGATGTTTCCGGTTCCGCCTCCCCGCGGTGGGGTGTGACGGTTGGAAAGTCCATCCGAAGGAGAGAGTGATCTGTCCATGACAAGGGTAAGATGACTAAATCCCCTGTTCCGAGATCACTTCTCCACTGTCCAGAGACAAAAATCAGATCCAGCGTGTGTGTCCCCTCGTGAGTGGGGCCCTGAACTACTTGGGTCAGGTCCATGGCCGTCATGGAAGCCATGAACTCCCGAGCTGCCTCGGATGTTTCGCCCGCCGACGGCAGGTTAAAGTCCCCCATGACTACCAGTCTGGGGGTTTCCACCGCCATCGCGGCGATCACCTCGAGTAGCTTGGGCAGGGCTGCTGTTACATAGTGGGGAGCCAGATATACAATCGGCAAGCCCAACTGCCTCCCTAGGCCCCACTTCACGAAGAGGGACTCACAGCCGGTTGTCTGAGGCACAGTGGTCTCCTTCGGCTCCAGACTTTCCTTAACAATAACTGCCACCCCCACCCCTGCCTAGGGCCCTAGGCTGATGAAAAGCCCGGTAGCCCGGTGGGCACATTTCCACGAGGGGTAAACCCCCCTCGGGGCCCAACCAGGTTTCCATGACTCCCACCAGATCCGGGTCCCCCTCTGACACAAGGTCATTTATGAGGGGGGCTTTGTTCACCATGGACCTGGCGTTGCAGAACATCAGCCTAGGGCCTCGGCTCTGTGATCCCTGACCGCCTAGCCCACGAGTGGAGCACAGGGGGTTGGGGCAAGCAATCGCCCGTAACCAGCGACCACGAGCCCCTAACCCACAATGGACATCCTGTCTCCCACCGCCGCTGCCCCTCCCCACGACCAACCAAATGGGACGGCCCTCAATAGAGACGACCCCTAATCCCCCCTCCCTGGAGGACCCCTCCTTTATCCTACTTCCGCCAGCCAGCCCTATATCTTGACCCCCCTCTGACTGAATAAATCCTCCCCCCACCCCAGAACCCCTTAAAAACCGAATTAAAAAACCCCCTAAAAACCCCTCAGTTTCCTTTTCCACCACCTCTCAATATTAAGAAATCCGTCATCAAGGTGGGCCCTCGTTAGAGCAGAGGGTCAAACCTGTGAGAGGGGGGACTCTCGCAGGGCGCGGAGGTCAGCTGCCGAATAAATAGCAAGTTCATAATTCCGGAAATGAGAGTTGCGATAAGAAAATGTCCACAGCCCATAGTCATAATTAGGTACGGTGGCGCTGTTGGTAAGCCACTAGCCAGTCACCATGGTCTTTAAAGTGCTTGAGTGCGTTGCAAAGCCAGATGGACCAAGGCATGTCAGATGGTTACAACAGGGGGATAAAAGTCACGAAGGTATTGAGGGGAGACGACTGGCGATGAGGAGGAAAATCAAGATGAACAGCAAGGTTTAAACAACGACAACAGTACATAATAACACAGTCCGTCATAACAGGAAAATAGTCCAAAGCAAGATGAACATAAATTGATTGATAAATTTGAATCTGAAGATAGTCCATAGTTTATAAATTTGAATTTGAAGATAGTCCATGGTTTATAATAGTTGATAAACAGATCATTTACATGATAGTGATAAATTCATAAACAAGCCCTTGGCTATAGCGGCAGTGTAGACCATGATAGATAGCCACTCCCTAGTTAGCTAGCCTGAGCCAGCATGGCTGGGAGGTCGAGTCATTGCGATCGATTTCCCACTGGCCGCCCAGCAAAATATCGGAAAAAATGTGTCGAGGTAGCTCAGATAGTCCACGTTTGAAGAGAACAGAACACAAAACAAACCAGCTAAGTGGAAAATAAAAACCACCAGAGTAAAAAGATAAAGTAAAACGGCGGCAGCGAAGATCTAACACCTGGCCGCTCCCAGATCAAACAGTCAGCATGGTGGAAGGGATCGCGAGCCAGAGCCCATGCGCCAAACTAAACGCCAGCTGTTATCAGAAAAGATAAGCACAATGCCAGCAAAATACCAGCGGAACAAAAAACAAGCAGCAGTGAAACAAAATCGTATAATCCAAAGACGATCCAGCACTGCCATACCAGAGATGGCGGGAACTCAGATGGAATCAAAGTAAAGTCACGGAAGTAACGCCGGCAGCGGCAATGCCGGCTGCATAAGCCATGATGTTAGGGCGCTTCCAGCGCCGAGAGGAACCCATCGCTCACCGTCTCTCCCAAGCGACTCCCTGGACGCTCCGCACATCATTGGCATCCTGAGATGTTACTGCATACTCCCATACAGGTTAGAAACTCCACCACTGGAGTTAATCGAGGCTGTGGGGGCCAACGTTCCCCCCCGGAGGAGCTAGTATTCACAGCGCCTCCATCTTGCTCAACCGGAAACCGGTTTATTTATTTATTTATTATTAAATTTATATAACCGCACCCTCTCCCCGAAGGGACCCGGGGCGGTGCACAGGAAGTTAAAACAAACAGTACAAAATATAAATAATTAAAATCGAATTAAATAGGTTATCCCTGTGCTAAAATTTAGAAAGTTAAAACATAATCCATTTAAAAACCCAATTAAAACAATTTATAATACAGATTGAAGGCTATGTAAATAACTTAGGCCAAACCGGCCTGATGGAACAGGAGTGTCTTTAATTTCTGGCGGAAGGTGCGGAGGTCCGTGCTTGTTCTGAGGTCGGGGGGTAGGTCGTTCCAGAGGGTTGGGCCCACCACAGAGAAGGCCCTTCCCCTGGCCGTCACCCGCTGGCATTGCCTGGTGGACGGCACCCGGAGAAGTCCCTCTCTGTGGGAGCGAATCGGCCGCAGGGATGTATGAGGTAGGATGCGGTCTCGTAGGTAGCTTGGTCCCGTGCCATGGAGCGCTTTAAAGATGGTAATCAACACCTTGAAGCGCACCCGAAAGACCACAGGTAACCAGTGCAGCTCGCGCAGGAGCGGTGTTACATGGGAATATCTAGACGTTCCCAAGATCGCGCGCGCGGCTGCATTCTGGACCAGCTGCAGTCTTCGGGTGCACGCCAAGGGGAGCCCCATGTAAAGGTTAATGCAACATTTTGTGCATTATATTCCACTTGAGAATGATTCTACATTTCCCACTGTAATTATCAGGAGTTTATGGATATAAAATTGAATGAACAAACCATGACAGTTTGTGATTTGTTTCTGAAAAACAGAATGGGACTTTTATGTACAGAATACTTTTACTTGTTTTTCATAACTAACAATATTGCAAAGTCTTTACAATGTAAGAGCAGCATCCTGATTTTTCTCTCTCCAGGTGCATTTGGATACATTGGTCTGTTCCACAAGCTCTTTTATTCTCTGTGTATCCACTACCAAATCTAATACATGAAATATGAGCTCAGTCAACATATGAGATTTACCCATTAGTTTTTAGTTTTTAGAAATGTAGTCACATTGAATCATCTCTATTGGCTTTCTCGCTATTCTTCACTGTGGGCTGTTCACTTTTTAAAAATAAAATGTAAATGGCAGGCAAATATAGTAGTATTAGATTGGATGACAAAACTCTGGGGATTTATGAAAGAGAATTAGCTGATATTTTCACAAATGGTATCTAATCAATGTTCTTCTCAGCTCTATTGGCTTCTACTACAGTGACAGAATTGATATTCACATATATTCTAAATGAACTGTTTTCCCTGGTGGCTTGATTATAAAGTTATGATGCATGTACAAAGCATTTGCTCAAGCTCTGTAATCCTACAGATATTTTATCTCAAAAGACTGATTTTTTTTTTAATGTACTTTCAAGTTGTGTGTGTTTTTTTTTTAAAGTCAGAACATTCAGGTATTGTTGGATAATTAAGTTCTGGTTTTCACTTTAGTCCAGAGGGTATAAATTAGGTCAATTCATTTCAGAATCTAAAAAGAAAAAGTTCCAAAAGGATCCCTAATTATAGTACCTACAAGTTATGCTGGGGAGAAATATATCATTTCTGTATGTAACCTCTAGAGAACAAAAGTTGAAAAACAGAAATTGAATTCTACTTCTATTACAGTTTTAAAGTTCTAATTTCAGTAAAGATTAAAAAGCATCCTCATTATTCCAATTAATTCTCAGGGACTGCATTAGCTCCATGAAATATTTCTTTTTTTAAATAATAATTTTATTAAAAATTACAATTAACAATAACGAAAAAACTAATAGAATATTTAAAAATAAAATAAAAAGTAAAAAAATGCAGAAAAGACATTTAAATAGAAAAACCCATAAAAATAAGAAAAAATAAAAAATAAAGACATAAATATTGTCCATTCATTACAAATATAAGCACTTTTTGTAATTTATCATTTTCTCTTACAATAAAAGAAACGTCACTTTTAAAGCCACTTTCAATCAATTCCATTTTACTTAGTTAAACTTGTTCTTTCATTACAGCTTTTATGTTTAGTCTATCTATAGAGGCAGACTTCCTTAAAATTAACTTCTTGGCCCATTCTTTAAAAATATTCTTTAGTGTATCTAATATTTATTTATTTGCTTCTTTCTGTATTAGTTGAATTTTGTAATTGAAATCTTTATTTTTTTTCTGGTTCCCTCTAATATCCAGTTTCATCCTATCATTGTTTTAAAGAATTTAAAACAAAAAGGTTTTCCCACATTAATTCTTAATATTATTTTGAAAATCTTATTTCAAATCTATCTGGCCTCTCAATCCATTTCTAACCTTTCAAAATAAAATGTCTAATCATCTGTCTGCTGTTTTTAAAAAAAAATAAAGTCCTTAAACTTGTATTTAAAATTTCTTTCGCTAAGGATTGAAGGAAATGGTGTTTTCACGGGTTTTTCTTCAAAGGTTCCTAATAGCTGAAAATCAATTAACAAGCAATTTCTGAATGTAATTAGAAAAGGAAGTATTCAAACCAAGGTGCTGACAGCAGTTTGAGCAAGATGGCTTCTCTCATAGTTCTAAAACCACAAAAAACGTGAAACTTTAAGGCCTGTTTAGGAGCACTTGTGGGTAATGTAAAGTGCTCTACTTGTCCAGAGTGGAATTATGAATTGCTGATCGATTCACCTGCTGTTCATTTTCCCAGGGGCATCAGCTCTGCTTTTAGCAGAAATGTCCTTAATTTGGCATTTTCCCCCCTGAAAGTTGA
This sequence comes from Rhabdophis nuchalis, assembly GCA_039707465.1. NCBI lineage: Eukaryota > Metazoa > Chordata > Lepidosauria > Squamata > Natricidae > Rhabdophis > Rhabdophis nuchalis. The sequence continues at coordinate 41,643,398 of CM077647.1, read as the reverse complement.
ACCGCATGACTTTAAAAAACAACAACAACACTACTATCAATAGTTCCAAACTGGATTAGGTAAGCTCTTTCTGTGCCAACTCAGGAAGCTCAAACTGCCCAAGGAGCTGCTGATACAGTTCTACAGAGGAATAACTTAATCTGTCATCTGCACCTATATAACTGTCTGATTTGGTTCTGCAACCCAACAAGACAGACTTCACCAGACAATTATAACTATAGAAAAAACAATTGCTACCAACCTGCCTTCCATTGAGGACCTGTATACTGCACAAGTCAAAAAGAGGGATGTGAAAATATCTACAGACCCCTCACATCCTGGACATAAATTGTTTCAATTCTACCCTCAAAGTGACACTATACAGCACTACATACCAAAACAACTAGAGACAAGAACAGTTTTCCTCCAAATGCCATCACTCTGCTAAACAAATAATTCCCTCACCACCAGCCACTCACTAAGGCTGCATTATTTTTACAATTAGTCTTCTCTTCATTCCTATCACCCATCTCCTCCCACTTATGACTGCATACTTGTTGATTGTATCCTTATGATTTACATTGATATTGACTGTTTCCTGCTTATTTATACCTTATGACTATCATTAAGGGTTGTACCTTATGATTCTTGATGAATATATCTTGTCTTTTAATGTTCACTGAAAGCATATGCACCAAAGACAAATTCCTTGTGTGTCCAATCACACTTGGCCAATAAATAATTCTATTCTATTCTATTCTATTCTATTCTATTCTATTCTATTCTATTCTATTCTATTCTTTATTGTGTTTCACAAGATATCACCATCCAATTTACTTCCTTGCCCTCTCAAAGCATTAATTCTTGCTAATGGAGTTCTCTCTTCTTTTATATATTGGCAACCTGGCTGGCAATTTATAAGCAAGCATTTTATACTTCTGATTTTATTTGATTTTTTATGAGCCATCAAAGAACCTCTAACAGATTTTTGATATCAATCTGTTTATTCTAATGATCAAAGCTGAATATGAAGGACATTGATAGTGATAGAGGTTTAAAAAAAAAAAAAAGTTACTCACTTTGCCAGCAAAGACCCAGCTATCAGATTATGTAAAACTTTGCTCGTCTCTATTTTTCACAAAATATTACCGATACTATTTATTTTATTTTATTTTATTAAATTTATATCCCGCCCTTCTCCTTGTTAGGACCCAGGGCGGCGCACAGGCATTATTAAAACCACAAAAATACAATAAATATCAATTTAAAATATATTAAATTAGATTAACCCGTGCTAAAACCCATGTTAAAAACCATTCCCAAATTATAATTTTTTTTTTTTTTTTTAAAAGTCAGGAACAGGGGGCTATCCTAGGCCGGCTTGTTGAAATAAATACGTCTTCAGACGTTGGCGGAAGAGACGGAGGTCCGAGATAGTGCGAAGGTCGGGGGGTAGGTCGTTCCAGAGGGCCGGGCCCGCCACAGAGAAGGCCCTTCCCCTGGGTGTCGCCAACCGGCATTGCCCCGTCAACGGCACCCGGAGAAGGCCCTCTCTGTGGGAGCGGATCGGACGAAGGGATGTATGGGGCAGGAGGCGGTCTCGTATATAGCTAGGCCCCGAGCCATGGAGCGATTTAAAGATGGTTGTCAACACCTTGAAGCGCACTCGAAAGGCCACAGGCAGCCAGTGCAGCTCGCGCAGGAGAGGTGTTACGTGGGTTTGCCTTGAGGCACCCATAATCACCCGCGCGGCCGCATTCTGTACTAACTGTAGCTTTCGAGTGCACCTCAAGGGGAGCCCCATGTAGAGAGCATTGCAGTAATCCAGCCGGGATGTCACAAGCGCTTGAGTGACTGTGCGAAGGGCTCCCCGGTCCAGTAAGGGGCGCAACTGGCGTATCAGGCGTACCTGATAGAACGCCCCCCTGGCCACGGCCGCCACATGGTCCTCCATGGACAGCCGGGAATCCAGGAGGACACCCAAGTTGCGCGCCCTCTCCACGGGGGCCAGTTGTTCGCCCCCAATGGCCAGTGTTGGACTTAACTGGCTGAACCGGGGTGCCGGAAACCACAGCCACTCGGTCTTGGATGGGTTGAGTTTGAGTTTGTTACTACCCATCCAGATCCGTACGGCCTCTAGACACCGGGACAGCACTTCGACGGCATCGTTGGGGTGGTTTGGGGTGGATATGTACAACTGAGTGTCATCAGCGTACAGATGGTATTCCACCCCAAAACCACGGATGATCTCGCCCAGCGGCTTCATATAGGTGTTGAACAGAAGGGAGAGAGGACCGACCCCTGAGGAACCCCACATATGAGGGGCCTCGGGGACGACCTCTGCCCTCCTGCCAACACCCATTGCGACCGACCAGAGAGGTAGGATGAGAACCACCGTAGAACGGTGCCTCCCAACCCCAACCCCCCCAATCGGTGCAATAAGATACCATGGTCGATGGTATCAAAAGCCGCTGAGAGGTCTAATAGGACAAGGATAGAGGAACAACCTCTATCCCGTGCCCTCCAGAGATCATCAACCAACGCGACCAATGCCGTCTCGGTGCTGTGACCGGGCCGGAAGCCGGACTGGCGCGGGTCTAGATAATCAACTTCCTCCAGATGTCGGAGGAAGTTAGTTCTCTAATAAAGCCGGGTCCAGGGATGGCTTCTTGAGGAGGGGCCTCACCACCGCCTCTTTCAAAACGGTGGGCAAGTACCCCTCACTCAGAGATGAATTCACAATGCCCTGGAGCCAGCCTCGTGTCACCTCCCAGGATGCCAGTACAAGCCAGGAGGGGCACGGGTCCAATAAACATGTGGTGGCTCTAAGGTTCCTCCGCAACCTGTCCATATCCTCGGTAGTAACAAAGTCGAACTCCTCCCAGGGTGTTATCTCAAGACCAGCACCGGACGCCCCGACTGGGCCACTAGTGGAGGGCAACTCGTTCCGAATCTGAGTGATTTTGTCCTGCAGAAATACTCCAAATTCCTCTGCTCGACCCTGCAGAGGGGCTTCCCGCGGCCTCAAATGAAGGAGTGGGCGGGTCACCCCAAACAGGGCGGCAGGGCGGTTTTCCGCGGACGCGATAAGGGTGGCACAATACTCACGTTTGGCCACTCTTAGCGCCACTAAGTAAGTCCTAATATGGTCTCTCACTAGTGTTCGGTCAGCTTCGGATCGAGAAAATCTCCACCTACTCTCTAGGCGTCTCTTGCGGCGTTTCATCTCCCGAAGCTCCTCGGTAAACCAAGGAGCCTGGGTGACTCGACGCCGCATGAGAGGCCGCAAGGGCGCGACTCGGTCCAAGGCCCCCGTGGCCGCACTATACCACGCGGCCACTAGGTCCTCAGTCGAGCCGCGGGGCAGGGATACAGGTACTGGCCCAAGCTCCCTCTGGAACCTTTCCGGGTCCATCAGGCGCCTGGGGCGGAACCAACTAGGTGTTTCCGGTTCCGCCTCCCCGCGGTGAGGTGTGACGGTTGGAAAGTCTATCCGAAGGAGAGAGTGATCTGTCCATGACAAGGGTAAGATGACTAAATCCCCTGTTCCGAGATCACTAATCCAGTGTCCAGAGACAAAAATCAGATCCAGCGTGTGTCCTCCCTCGTGAGTGGGGCCCTGAACTACTTGGGTCAGGTCCATGGCCGTCATGGAAGCCATGAACTCCCGAGCTACCTCGGATGTTTCGCCCGCCGATGGCAGGTTAAAGTCCCCCATGACTATAAGTCTGGGGGTCTCCACCGCCATCGCGGCGATCACCTCGAGTAGCTCGGGCAGGGCTGCTGTTACATAGCGGGGAGCCAGGTATACAAGCAGCAAGCCCAACTGCCTCCCTAGGCCCCATTTCACGAAGAGGGACTCACAGCCGGTCGTCTGAGGCACAGTGGTCTCCTTCGGCTCCAGACTTTCCTTAACAATAACCGCCACCCCCCCACCCCTGCCTAGGGCCCTAGGCCGATGAAATGCACGGTAGCCTGGTGGGCACATTTCCACGAGGGGTAAACCCCCCTCGGGGCCCAACCAGGTTTCCGTAATTCCCACCAGGTCCGGGTCCCCCTCTGACACAAGGTCATTTATGAGGGGGGCTTTGTTCACCACGGACCTGGCGTTGCAGAACATCAGCCTGGGCCCCCAGCTCTGTAATCCCTGACCGCCTAGCCCACGAGTGGAGTACAGGGGGTTGGGGCAAGCGACCGCTCGTAACCAGCGACCACGAGCCTCCAACCCACGATGGACATCCTGCCTCCCACCGCCCCTGCCCCTCCCCAAGACCAATCGAATGGGACGGCCCTCAAAAGAGACAACCCCCAATCCCCCCTCCCTAATGGACCCCTCCTTTATCCTACTTCCGCCAGCCGGCCCTATATCTTGACCCCCCCCTGACTGAATGAGCCCTCCCCCCGCCCCAGAACCCCTTAAAAGCCGAATTAAAAATTTGTTTAAAAACCCCCTAAGTTTGCGCTGCGCCCACCTCTCTGGATCAATCAATCCATCCTCGAGGTGGGCCCGTGTTAGACCCGGGGGCCAGGCCTGCGAGAGGGGAGACTCCCGCAGGCAAAGAAGGTCTAACCTTGAATACGCTAGCATTCCCAGGCCACACTGGCTATAAAAGGAGGAACGCTAAAGATGGTAAACATGCTTAAGATGGTAAAATGCATAAAATTATACAACAGCAAGCCCGACTAAAGTGGCGACAGTGCAGATCGAAAATATATACAGGACGGACGGGTAGGAAACCTCGGCTTTGCTTAAATTGATAAACATTTTTCCAATTTAGTGAACCATACTTCTCTGCTTCTAAAAGGCTGTTCTGTGTTTATAAGAAACAAGAAATTAAAAACAGAAACTTCAACTAAATGACATTTTGACATCATTTAGGATGATGCTGAGAAGAAGAAAACTCCGAAGTACCAAATTTGTGCTGCTTGCATATACAGCATGATTTAGTACAGTACGTTGATGGATGAGACAACATTGTTTACAGTGGGTAACTGCGGATTCTGAGAGGGACATTTAACAGTATGAATGAAAAAAATATTCCTTATAAGGGCATCATAAACACAGATGGGAGATTTTTTGAGATTACTTATATATTTAAAAAAGATCACAGCCATTATTATGTTAAAATATGCTTCTTATAGAATATCATAAATGTAAAATTAGTAAGAACATTTTCTCTCAGTTTTTGCATTGGTTTCAAATTAATCTGAAGACACAAACATGCTTGTTTTCATTGCCCCTTTTTAAAGCCTTTGTGGATAAATTCTTAATCTAATTAATTAATTAATAATTAATAATTATTGTAGAACCTTGTCAATCAAGGAATTCTTGTCAATCAAGGACTCTTGGCAGGGGACTGGGCTTTGGGACCCTGATTAGGCTGGAACCCCAATGAGGGTGTTCCATGTTGGAGGTGCTTGATGAACTGGGAAGAAGATTCTACTCCTACTCTATTGAATTATGATTATTATTAACTTATTTACACTATAATAACGTATACTAACTTATTTAATCTATGTTTATGCTAATATTCAATGTTTTTACATTAGATTTTATAACTTTGTAGGTCACATGACAATGAAATGAGTGGCACATATATTTATAAATAAAACATTAGTAGTACCATTTGTCTGCAAGCAAGAACTAGTGGAATCATAAAATAGACAAAGTAATTAAAAATGAAGAAGCTGAAATACTCTGGAATTTTAGAATGCAAACAGATAGGCATCTGCTATGTAATAAACCATACTTAACAATTGTTGATAAGAAGGACAATAAAGATCTGATAGTGAATGAGTGAAAACAATCTCACAGTTGCTTGCTATTAAGACATATTGCACTGTCTAATCTAAATAAACTTAGTGTCAGTGTCTTATTCTTTTTCACATTTCCTTTGAAGTAATGAATGTCCTCAGACAATAAGATTCATATGATGTGTAGTTTTGGAAACAGAAGTATTACTAATATATCTATATAACTAATGTAGCTGTAACCAATGGCCATTATTTCTGATATGGCCACACAACAGCTAAAGCGAGAGAGATACATTTCTTGTACCATCTTGAATTTATATAATTTATATATAAGATGATTTGAAAGCAGTAAAATATTCCCATTTTGGTACTCTCTAGTTCAGGAGTGTCAAACTCAAGGCCCGAAAGCCAGATCCAGCCCACGGAGTGCTTAGATCTGGCCCAAGAGGTGCCCTGGAAACAGCAAAGGAGTGGCTCATGGTGCCTCTACCAATAAAAATGGAGCTCTGTTTTTGCTGGCAGAGGGTTGCAGGAGACCATTGCAGCAGGAAATGGAGCTCGTGAGCTTGTTTTTACTGGCAGAACACTTGGGCCACCACAGACTCCCCCAACGTGAGTGACGTTGAGTTGGCCATACCTCTGGCCACCTCTACTCCACCCCCACCCCCAAGGTCAAACACAGCTGTAATGTGGCCGTCCAGTCAAATTTAGGTTGACATCCTTACTCTAGATGTATGTGGATGGTATAATTCTTAGACAGCTTGGTCAAAGGAAATAGTGCTCTAATCATCTGGAGAACATCGTGATGGGAAGGATAATATGAAGTATATTGCCATTTCTTCCAATAATTGCTGCCATTTATTAATTTCAACCTCCTCTGGATAGTGCCCAAACAATAAAATATATCATTTCACAATAAAATATATCATATAATAAACTGTTAGACATTTAATAATAGTAAAAAACTACAGCAAGTTTATATATTGTTAATTATTGTTACTATATTGCTAGGTTACCATGAAATATTTTTGGGAGTTTTCCAGATTTTTATTTGTTTGTTTGTCTTGGTTTGTCTTGTTTTTTGAAAACGTAATTACCCTTTTTTGCAATTAAATCCAAACAGAATTATTCCAAGATTTAATGTCTTATTACTTTAAGATGTCTAAAGAGATCATATGAGAGGTATAAAAGGTTTCTTGCAGAGGTGAGGAAAAAGATGTATACAATTTTATTGAAGGAGCACAGTTAGCTCCGTAGATCTTTAGACAAGAGATTTGTCTAAGGAAGCTCATAAACCAATATGTTGAGGTGCTCTTGGAACTGGAAAATAACATTGTTCATAGTTTTTCCCCTAGTAAACCAGAATTTGACTGCAATAATTTATCTATTCTGCTGGCTGAGGATACGGCTGAAACATTCTGTTTGACTTCTTTTTATAATCTATGTTTCAAAATCATGTGTTACTAGAAAAACTTAACTTTTTTTTATCTGTTAGTCTCTTTGAATACAACAGAGCCTTTTAAAAATAACTAACCGAAATCCCTAGAATTAGATTACACGTGATTAATTTAATCCAAATACTTGTCATGAATTTGAACAATAACATTATTTTCACCTGAAATTCTGAAATCTCAAAACATCTGGTACGCAGCTGCTTTAATAATATATTCTTATAAAATACTGGTTTCCCCCCCTAAAATACCAAATATGCCATGCATTAAAGTTTATTAAAAGTCCCAACATGCCCCCCCCCAAAGCAAAAGCATAATCAGAGACAAATTTAGGAGAGTGAGTGAGCAGGAAAAATTAAGCCAAATTGAGTAGGGCTGTCTTGCCATTGGAGGCTATTAAACATTCAGCGCCTACATAAAATTAAATAAATAAATAACAAATAATAAGGTTAGATTTATTTGGGGGTATCTTGTGATTTTGGTAGGCTAGTGTGGAGCCTTTTACAAAGGTTATGTTTGACATAGCTGTCTTTCTGCGGCTCACTCAGCAGCCTCTCCCCCTCAAGTGAGCTGTTGCTGAGAGCTGGAGGTGGGGGAGGGTCTTTTTCAGAAGGAAGCAGAACTAAAATATTCCTAAAGGCCACACGCCATCTCTTCAGACCATTTAAAGCTTCTGAAATGCCACTCTGAAGTAAAATAACTACCTCTCCAGAAGAGTCATTCCATTAGAGAACCAGCAAACAGCAGTGCTGAGATAAATGGGAGTACAGAAAATTGATTTTATATCTGCCTGTAAGTGTGGTCAAATGTTATAGGCCAGCACGTCAAAGAGGATTCTAAAGTTTTACTCTGGCAGAAAAATAATGATACAATAGCTATGGTGAAAAGAATAAGCACTGCTTAATCTGTCCTTTGGTTGCTGGGTTACGTATGATTTTATTTCTTGGGTGTGTTACTTGTTTTTTGTTTTTGTTTTGCTATGGTGCAAAAGGCACTTATTCTTTATTCCAAATAAGAAATATGCATCTAAGAAAATATAGTTGTTGGGTTTTTATTTATATGCCATCAAGTTGTTTTGAATCTTAGTTACCACATCGAAAGATTTTCTCCATGATGATCTATCCCTAACATGTTTTTTCAAGTATACCAATAGAGCTTTTCTCACTACTGTAACCGAATACTTCTATTTTGTTGCTGGTCATCCTCTTTTTCTCTTTCCTTCCACTTTTACCAGTACTGGAGCCTTTTCCAGAAAGCTACCATAGGTCTTTGTCCCAGGTGTTGAAGTAGGATGATTTGCTCCTACTCAAATAATAATAATGAGTTATATTAGATGTATTTAAGGCCTTTGATTGTGTGGAATGGCTTACATTAAAGATATTAATAGAGAAGTTAGGTTTTGGTAAAAAAAATTAGACAGGTTTTAAATCAACTATATTCAGATAATAATAAGTGTAGCCACCAATGATGGTGTTACAAAGACAGTAACCTTAAGCTGGGTAATGAGACAGGGTTGTCCTTTATCCCCATTTCTATTTGCATTATTGATAGAGGTTTTGGCAAATGCAATTAGGGAAGATTCTTTGATTGAAGGGATTGGAGTACAGAAGAAAATTAAAATAAATTTATTTACAGATGATACATTTTTAACATTTCAAAATCCCGTAGTTACTATAGAGAGGATATATTTACATCTGCATGAATTTGGGAAATATAGTGGATTACAAATAAACTGGGGGGAAATCAGAAATTATGTTACATAACCATAGTAAAAAAGAAATGAAGATATTGAAAGGGAAATATAAATTAAAAATAGTAGATAGTATTAAATATTTAGGTATTGACATCCCCAAAAATAGTCAAGAGTTAAAGAAAATAAATTATGAAAAGCTAAAGAAAGATATAAAAATAAAATAGATAAATATGAGAAAGTAAAATTATCATGGTTTGGAAGCATTGCAATAATAAAAATAAAAGTTTTACCAAAAAGTTATTGTTTTGTTTTGAATGATCCCAATTAAATTCTAAGATCAAGAATTAAAGCAAATACAGAAGCTGATGGAGGTGTATTGTAATGGAGGTAAGAGAGCAAGAATAAGTAAAACATTATGGTATGCACCATTAAAAAAAGGTGAGCTAGGTCTTCCAAATATTAGAAATCATTGGGTAGTTAATCAATTAAAAGTGTTCCCAGATATTATAGTAGTAAGTAGAAATTTAATATGGAGGGATATAGAGTTGAAAGAGTAAAGGGAAATAGGTGATCCTATAGAAACATATTGGTTTAAAAGGATATTTAAAAAAATGTTAGGATGATGGAAAATTGATGGAATTATGTAATAAATGGAGATACCCACTAATTTCAGGAATCTCTCCTTTAACACCAGTGGTGGAAATGGAGAAATTCCCTAAGATTGAATTGAAAGGATGGATTAGTAAACTTAAAGAAAATCAGATATATAAATGGGAAGATTTGAAGATAAAGAATATAATACAACTAAAAATTGTTTTAGCAGATATTACATTACAATACAATAGCAGAGTTGGAAGGGACCTTGAAGGTCTTCTAGTCCAACTCCCTGCCTAGGCAGTAAACCCTATACCATTTCAGACAAATGGCTATCCAACATCTTCTTAAAGACATCCATTATTGGGCCATTCACAACTTCTGGAGGCAAGCTGTTCCACTGACTAATTGTTCTAACTGTCAGGAAATTTCTCCTCAGTTCTAAGTTGCTTCTCTCCTTGATTAGTTTCCACCCATTGCTTCTTGTTCTGCCCTCAGGTGCTTTGGAGAATAGTTTGATTCCCTCTTCTTTGTGGCAAACCCTGAGATACTGGAACACTGCTATCATTTCACCCCTATGGGTGTGGGCACACACATGCGTGCTGTCATGTGCATGTGCACGATTTTGGCACACGAGGAGAAAAAGGTTAATCATTAGTGGTATACAGTTTTGTATCTGAGCAGGGAGTTGGACTAGAAGACCTCCAAGGTCCCTTCCAATTCTATTATAAAATCAGTAAAAACACATTCAAAAGCTTCCAAAATCTAGTGACATCATAAACACCATTAATACTCCAAAACTGAACACTTCCTCAGTAGCATATTGAATACCATCTGAACTGAGGTTCAGCACTATATTTCACCAATCATTTTCTATTTTCCATTCATGTATTTTCTTGGGAAAAATGTAGCAACAGTTTACCATTGCCTTCTCCAATGAAATATGAATTGATGCTTAGATGTCACTAAGTTGATAATATGCTTCTGATATTTTCATGTATCACTACTACTCAATATAGGTACCTATTTGCTTTAGCTGGGCAGTTGGGATGATCTTTATATCTTGAACGACTTTGCTAGGAATATATACTTTTGGCATATACTCCTGTTTCTCAGGTATCCCTCTTAGGACCACCCACCCAGCATGATAAGGCAGTAGATCAGGAAACACAATTATTTCTTCTCCTTACATAAAATATCATTTGATCTTTTCATTTAGTATTTAGTAAAAATCTTACTTGATTTGTGTATGCAATTGGCACATAGTTAAAAGTTGTTCTTTGCTTTCAAACCAATTGCCAGGGTCTTGATTCATACCTTTACAAGATTTCATACCATTTCAGTTTAACAACTCTCTGTTAAAGCTCTCTTTGCATAGGTGAATGGAAGGTGGGATGAAAAAAGTCTTCAGCCATGCACATCATCTTGGATTGCATTAGATTCATCTGCTGTTCTGAATAAATATTGAAACCCCCCTGCCACCCATTCTTACCTATCTGCTTTAGATGATGCTAGTTAAAGAGCAGGGCAACCCAGTTGGGACCAGTCATTCCTTTTCAGGTGTTTCACATTTTCTCATGGTTGAACAGCAGCAGGGATGATTAATTCTATGTTCTCTTGCTTTCCCATCTCTGCCCATTAAATAGTCTCCAAGGTAAGCAGACAGAAGGCTGATGATATGTTGAACAGCCCCAGTACACTCTTTGGCAGATTAACTAGAAAGCCCCCCCCCCACAACCCTCCCCCCCAATAATTTAAAAGACAAATCTGCAACAGCGTGTTCAGCATTGCTATCTGAATTTTGTTATTCTAATTGATCAATATCACAAAATCTTTTTGTTGTGAACTAGCCTATATAAACATAAATTTTTGGCAATGGCCAAAACGCCAGTGCCACTGACCCTCAGTCAAAGCATGGCAACATAATTTAACAGTTTACATATATTCATAGCATGTTTCCTCAGTAGTGACTTCTCTGTGCATACTGAAAAGAATGTGTGTGTGTTTTTCATACGTAAAAACAATCTGGAGTTTAGAACAAATCAGATAGACTCACACAAAACAATAATGTCACTGTTGCCACAGATGGTGTAGGGAACTTTAAACCAAGCTCTGATGGGGGAAACCATGGAGTTACTAAGGTCCAGATGGATTGGGAGTGTCACACTCAGTCATGGTGGGGACTAGAGGAATGGGTTGTCATATTAATTAAGGGGAAATTTATGCTGAAATAATTTCATGAGAAGTGATAGTAATAGTGCCTTCCCAGATGGCAAACACTGCAAAATTTTGTGGCATCCCTGAAATAAATCTCTGAAACTTTTTAATATTTATAAAGTACATGTCAGTACACTGATTAAAATTTCTATGCACCAACCATAATTCTGAAATAAGAGTGAGCATCTGGGTGGGTTTTGCTGCTTACTCACTTTCCATGAGTATATTGTTCTTGAGGGGAAGAAATAGTATAATAATATCCTGGCATGGTGTTTGCTTGATTATGGATTTACTAGCTTTTGTCAGGCCTGACAGATAAATCTAATGTACCAAGTCACACAGCACAAGTATGGAAAGATGGCCCTGCCTCTTTTTTTTGGTACAGAGCAATATAAACAGACCTTTTTACTTGCCTTTTTTATTTCAAATAGCAAGCAAAATTCTTGATCTCTAAACCATATATACCTTGTCAAGGTGCAGCCAGGCATATCCTAGAAATATAAACAAGGCAATTTGGTGCTCCAGTGTATTTTTAAATGACTTTCTTCTCAGTTAATTTGACTCTACTTTGTAATGTTCTGGGTGGAACATCCAGATGTTTTGTCTATAGAAATATTGCTCCTCTTGTTCCCAAATCTTTTCAAGGCCTGATGAATAAACTTCTTTTGGACAGAGTAGTAAAACCCAGAGGGGGGAGGCGGGCGGAATCCGGGAACTCATAAAATTTATTACTCTTATAGCAAGGGTCTTACTAGCCTGGGCAATTAGGTTCAAATGACATATTTAAAATATCTGTTGATATCTGCTGAAGAGAGCTACTTGGCTACTTTCCATAAATGGTTTTCTAAATGTTCTATTCATAAACGGTTCTATGCACAGAAAAACTGGATTCAAGCGGCCCATGCTCAAACCAAAATGTTAATTAATATGGACCTGTATTTTTTTTTCCTTGCAGAAGTGATTTGGATTTGAAGAAAGGAGGGGGGAGATGCCAATAAAATTGATGATTGAATGGAATCTTGAAAATGAGTGAATGCACTTGAAAGAATCAGATGCTTGTAGAATTTGTACCATAGGGAGAGGGTGATAGGGGCTAAGCTCAGGAATGAAAAGAGTTGTCAAGCCATTAAGTCTGTAACATTAGGACATGGGAGCAGAAGAAACTAAAGGAACAGAGTACAACAATGGGAAGAATGAGTCTGATGGGCTGCTACTACCAAGCCATGTCTTAGGTGCCCCATCAAGATTTACCCCAAAGTCAGAATACATTCTGGATTTATTTTGATTCTGCTCATTCAGATTAGCTCACAACAGTTTGACAGCACCTCTGGAAGGTAATGGTTTTGCTCTGGGTTGTAAACAAATCATATTACTCATTTAGTATAACTCATAACATGCAGAATAAGTAGTAATATGCAAAACAAGAGTCAATATTCGTGTTCATTGATTCCTGATATTTTCCTAATACAATCTCTGTTTCTATATTTATTATATATTTATGTCGAATAAAAATACAGTGCTATCATTTTTAAGGGTCCAGTAAACCCTTAAAAAGGGTTGTGGATGGACAGTGGAGGGTGTGTGTGTGTGTGTGTGTGTGTGTGTATTATAAGCCACCTAGAGTCATCTTTGTGTGAGTTGGGCAGCTATATAAATTTGTTAAACGAACAATAACAAAGATTTCAGATTTCGGGATTCCATAACCAACACGCCCATTGATGGAATATAAACATCTGGACTGTGGCTAAGTTAGGGAAGGCCACTCCAAACTAGGGACAGATTGTTATAGGATTTTGCTTTCTAATTCTTTTATGGTTCTTTTGTCCCCCAAGTTGAACTATTTATTATAAACTGTAGGGCAGTATTGGCTTTTAACTCAAGAAGGTCAGACTGCTATCCAATAAAAGGATTCAGTTAGGCATCGAAAAACCTTCAGTCATAAAAACATAGAAGAAAGTCCTCGACATGAGAATTGAATGTGTAGAGGGAGAAGGGAGGAAGGGCTCCTTCCAATCCTGCCACCATTTTCCTCTGGGAAATGTTGGCAAGAATTTATAAAGTAGTGCTTTAATTTTTGTTTTATGCATATGACATAGTCATGTTTCTGTGAACATTACATGCTGTTCCTCTTCTTAAATGTTCCATTATTAGCTTTTTGTTTTGTGGTGTTTGGTATAAGATTTTCTTGCAAATTACAGTCCTTTAGATAATATATTTCTGGCAAATGTGAATGGCAACAAGGAGTGTTATTGATCCAAACCCACAAATTGCAACGACTAAAAATGTCATCTATTAAATTCAGATTATAGTGCTGAACAATATGCCTTGGGGTAACATCTCAGTAAGAGAATGTCTTAAAGCTTTGTGTGTGTGGTTTTTTTTTTTAATGCTCACCCATATTTGTTTCATTTAATAATAATCTCTCTGTACTCTTATTGACAATAATGCCACGCTAATGAACACATAGCCTTTTGCTCACTCTAAATATAGAAATTAAACCCTTTAAATGGTGAATGTGGGCCAGCACAATTATGGCATTGCACTTGCGGCCCCTTGGAAATTCACAAAATAATGATCTCTCAATATCTCGCCACCACATGCTTGAAAAAGTAATTGAGTCACAAGATAATTAATATCCATTGAAGGAAAAGCACAAGTTCTAAAAAATATTTTTTAAACCCAGAAAGGTTTTATTTTTCTTCCTAGCATTTTCTCATATGTACAGGCTCTGCATTTTTGTAGCAACAAAAAAAAAAGCCTGAAATCATGGGCTGGGAGAGAGGAACTGGCCCAAAGTTACCCAGCTGGCTTTCATGGCCAAGGCAGGTTTAGAACAGATTGTGATGACTGACAGATCAATGTGGCTGGGTAGGCACAACTGAGCATCTGTGGCTGGTGGGTTTGGATGGGTGAATGCAGACAGGTGGGCACAAACTGGGGGACTATTTATCCCTGCTCACTGGACACAGCACAATTGGATGTGGGGACAACGTGGGACTACCAGGAGAAACATCAGCCCCTTTTGATACCATCGACTATGGTATCCTAGTGCACCGGCTGGAGGGGTTGTGGGTGAAGGGCACCATCTTACGGTGGTTCTCCTCCTACCTCTCCGGTCGATCGCAATTTGTGTTGGCAGAAAGGCAGAGGTCGACCTTGAGACCCCTCACTTGTGGGGTGCCTCAGGGGTCGGTCCTCTCACCGCTCCTGTTCAACACATACATGAAGCTGCTGGGTGAGATCATTCGTGGTTTTGGGGTAGAGTATAATATCTATGTTGACGATACGCAGCTGTACTTTTCTACCCCAAACCACCCCAACGATGCCATTGAAGTGATGTCCCAATGTCTGGAAGCCGTACAGATCTGGATGGGAAACAACAGACTCAAACTCAACCCATCCAAGACTGAGTGGCTGTGGTTTCCGGCGTTCCGGTACAACCAGTTGATTCCATCACTGGCCATGGGGGGCAAACATCTGGCCCCCATGGATCGGGCACGCAACTTAGGTGTCCTCCTGGATACCCAGCTGTCTATGCAAGATCACGTGATGGCCGTGGCCAGGGGGGCATTCCACCAGGTACGCCTGGTGCGGCAGTTGCTTCCCTTATTGGACCGGGACGCCCTTCGCACAGTCACTCACACGCTTGTGACATCCCGGCTAGACTACTGCAATGCTCTCTACATGGGGCTCCCCTTGGGATGCACCCGAGGACTACAGCTGGTCCAGAATGCGGCCGCGCGGGCGATCTTGGGAACGTCCAGGTATTCCCATGTAACACCGCTCCTGCATGAGCTGCACTGGTTACCTGTGGTCTTTCGGGTGCGCTTCAAGGTGTTGATCACCATCTTTAAAGTGCTCCATGGCACGGGACCTAGCTACCTGCGAGACCGCATCCTACCCCATACATCCCTTTGGCCGATCCACTCCCACAGAGAGGGACTTCTCTGGGTGCCGTCCACCAGGCAATGCCAGCGGGCGACGCCCAGGGGAAGGGCCTTCTCTGTGGTGGGCCCAACCCTCTGGAATGACCTACCCCCCGACCTTAGAACAACCACAGACCTCTGCACCTTCCGCCAGAAATTAAAGACACTCTTGTTCCATCAGGCCAGCTTGGCCTAAGCTATTTACCTAGCCTACAGTCTGTACCATAAATTGTTTTAATTGGGTTTTAGATAGGGTCAGGTTTTAACATTTTTAAATTTTAGCACAGGGATAATTTATTTAATCTGGTATTAATTATTTATATTTGTGATATTGTGTGTTTTAATTTCCTGTGCACATCCCCAGGTCCCTTTGGGGAGAGGGTGCGGTTACATAAATCCAACAAATAATAAATAAATAAATAAACAAATAAATAAATAAATAAATAAGGTGCCAGCTGACCAGGCAAGGGTAATACATGTAGAGAGGAGAATTATTGTCATAATTCAAAGCATATGAGGAGGAAAAGATATACCACCAGAAGAAACACTGTCTCATTCCAGGCTTGAAGCCTGGCAGAGCATTGGATCTCATACTTAGGTCTGGCCTACCAGTGTGGCAAATGCAGCCTGTTGAGCATCCAGACTGCACCATCCAGACTGTAGCCCTGTGACTGTTGTTGTAGGAATGATGTCATCCAGAGTGCTCCATAAAAGGTTGGTCTTCTGCCTGCAGCTTGCCTTACGAAGAAGGGAGGGAGAAAGCCTGATAAACATACGTACTTCCGAGAGTTGGGGGAAGGCAGCAGAAGTCTGAGACAGGCTGGGCAACAACAAGGACCCTAAGGAAATTTTTAAGCTCGGGGCTTAAAAAATTACAGAACTGAGTCATACTTAATAGGCAGTGACAGAAAAGATAGTCATCTTTAGAGGAAAAGCTGGTGGCCCTGTGCTAGCCTTAAGACCTTGTATAGGAGACCTTTATCTTTCCCCCACTCCAATCTAGCCAAGCCCAGTTCACGGTGGTTCACTTCTGCTCCAGCAGTCTGCCTCTTGTTACCCTGAGGCACATGAACATGAGGTGGAACTTTGTGGATGCCTACCTGGATCTCCATTTCAGTATCCTAGAATGTTGCTGGACAGGAAGTGTCTAACCCTGCTTAACATAGTCCTTAATTGCTAAGCAGGCAGCAATTGGCCAGATGCCAGAAATTTCTTCCTTCTGTCCTCCACACCCTGAAGTGCCTTCAAGTGCAGTGAAATTCTGAAGAATTTAGACCTGAATGTGGTAGGCATGATCCAGCCACAGCCTGCCCTTTCTGAAGAGAGAGGCCCATTATTCTAGCTCCTTGTTCAATGGCACTAAATGCTGTACACAACCAATACAACTTGACTGCAATAATTTGTAATCAATACCAAATCACCCCCACCATGCACGATTCTTCATCCTATCCAATGCAAAGGGGTCAGGGCAGGCATCTTCTGCTCCTCTGAGGAATGAAAGGAGGAGCAATGGCAAGGCTCATATTAGTAGGAAAGCTGCAACAGCACCCTTAAGCATGCTGCTTTGGCTTGAATCCTGAGCTGGGGAGTTAGCTAGGATCCTTGGTTGCAGAAAGAGTCAACCAAGTTCTTGTGGTCTTGTCTGCTGTCTCCATAATTATAGTGCCAGGCCCATGACTGATCCACAAGCAAAGAGGAGCTGCCCATGTTGGAGCCTGATCCCTGGAGGTAGGGAAAAACATCCCTACTTGCTAGGTAATTATCTGTACTCATAAGTAAGACCAATTTTAATTCAGACCTATTCTATTCTGACCCAAGTTCCTTTTTGTGCATTGGGAATTATTCCTACATAAATGTACTTAGATCTGCATTCATCTTTCCAAATTACCATCCAGAGCTTTCTCTGGAGAATAAGCCTCACTGACATTGATAGCTCTGGCTTTCTTTGGAGTAAAAAATGAATAGGCCAGTACTCTTGAATGAGGAGCTAGAATAGTGGACTGCTCCCTTCAGAAAAGGCAGCCACCACCCAGCTGTACTGACCTGCGCCCACCCACCAAGTTGCATGTACTCATCCATGCTGACCTGGGCATGATGAATTGTTCAAGACCTGAACTAGAAATCACAGCCTCCTGTGATTTGGAAAGTCTGGGGTTTTAATTACTAAACCAAATTTAGATTGTACCTTTGAATTGGTATATTCTATCCTTTTTTTGGTTTGGTTTGGTTTGGTTTTGGTGGTGATGCTTCAAGACCCAAAGAATAGATGACAAGGACTCAGTGGTAGCCAGATAGATTTAAGTCCTAACAGTCCACCAAAAGTTGCCTTGCAGTGTCTGTTTTTCGTCCTATGAAAGAAGTTTCTGATTTTCTATGGTATTCACAGAACACTTAAGAATTTATCTCAAATTTGGAGTGGGTAGGATTTGTGAGTATACCTAGCTGTGCTATTAGAGGTGCTATCGCTAGTGTTGTTTTCTGTTAAAGATCTATCTGTTTCTTTCTTCTCCTCTGAAGATTTTCTGATCTGAAACAGCTTAATGGAAGGAATTTCATCCTGATGTCTTCTACTGGGATATAACTGACACATGAGAAGACAAAAAGGAAACCAACTATAGTTCATGCACTTAAAAAGTGCAAAGAACATTCTCTTATCCTATGAAAGACATTTTTTTAAATGTTCTTTCATCAAACAGAGGGAGAAGTAAGGGTAATCCCTCTTCTTCCCTTCCAAAAACTGATAGATATTTGAAGCACAATTGAGAGTGTTTTAACAAACCTCATCACTGTTTGGTTTGGTGGCAGCAATGCCTCAGATAGAAGGTCCATACAGAGAATGGTAAGGAAAGCTGAGAAGATTATAGGAAGTTCTCTTACTGTCATTGAGGATACTGCTTATAAGTACTATGTACTTAAAGCTCAAAGTATTGTTAGAGACCCCACACATCCACTTTATGGTCTGTTTCTATTGCTCCCTCTGGGAGGAGGTTTTGATGTATCTGTAGCAGGACTACCAGATTCTGTTACAACTTTGTTCCTTATAGAAATAGAATAGAAATATAATTCTTATATTTTGGTCTAGTGTGATTAGACACATAAGGAATTTGCTCCGGTGCATAAGCTCTCAGTATACGTACAACAATAGTAATGGATCTTTATCATAGTCATTGTAAAATATATTCATTATCAAACATTAGATACAATACTTAGTGATAGTCATGGGTACTTAATAAGCAACCAACATAAATCACACTACAATACTAATTAAACAATTTAAATCATAAAATACAAACAACAAAGTTATAGTCATACGAAGATAAGGTGATAGATAATAGGGAAGATAAGAATAATGATGGTAATTCTGCCTTTCTAGATAGTTTGTCAGTGTTGTGGGAATTAGTTGTTTAGCATAGTGACGGCATGGGGAAAAAGCTGTCCTTGTATCTAGTTGTTCTATTGTGCAGTGCCCTATAGGGTAGTTTTGAGGGTAGAAGTTGAAACAATTTATGTTCAGGTGTGAGGGATCTGTAGATATTTTCACAACCCTCTTTCTGACTCCTGCAGTATATAGGTTCTCAATGGCAGGCAGATTTGTAGCAATTGTTTTTTCTGCAGTTCTAATTATCCATTGAAGTCTGTGTTTGATTGATTGCAGTGGCAAACCAGACAATTATAGAGGTGCAGATGACAGACTAATAATTCCTCTGTAAAACTGTTTCAGTAGCTCCTTGGTCAGCCTGAACTTTCTGAGTTGGTTCTGGAAGAACATTCTTTGTTGTGTTTTTTTGATGACGTATTTGATGTTACGTGTCCATTTTAAGTCTTCATATACGATAGAACCTAGAACAAAGGTCTCTACTGTTGTCACTGTGTTGTCTAATATTGTGAGTAGTATAGCAGAGCTTCTCTTAAAATCTACTATAATTTCTACAGTTTTAAGTGTGTTCAGTTCAAGATTGTTCCGCCCACACCACAAGGCTAGTTGTTCAAACTCGCATCAGTACTTGTGTCCCTGTCCCACGGCTCGACTGAGGATCTAGTGGCCGCATGGTATAGTGCGGCCACGGGGGCCTTGGACCGAGTCGCGCCCTTGCGGCCTCTCATGCGGCGTCGAGTCACCCAGGCTCCTTGGTTTACCGAGGAGCTTCGGGAGATGAAACGCCGTAAGAGACGCCTAGAGAGTAGGTGGAGATCTTCTCGATCCGAATCTGACCGAACACTAGTGAGAGACCATATTAGGACTTATTTAGTGGCGCTAAGAGTGGCCAAACGTGAGTATTGTGCCACCCTTATCGTGTCCGCGGAAAACCGCCCTGCCGCCCTGTTTGGGGTGATCCGCTCCCTCTTGCATTTGAGGCCGCGGGAAGCCCCTCTGCAGGGTGGAGCAGAGGAATTTGGAGTTTTTCTGCAGGACAAAATCACTCAGATTCGGAACGAGCTGCCCTCCACTAGTGATCCGGTCGAGGTGCCCGGTGCTGGTCTTGAGATAACATCTTGGGAGGAGTTTGACTTTGTTACTACCGAGGATATGGACAGGTTGCGGAGGAACCTTAGAGCCACCACATGTTTATTGGACCCGTGCCCCTCCTGGCTTGTACTGGCATCCTGGGAGGTGACACGAGGTTGGCTCCAGGGTATTGTGAATTCATCTCTGAGTGAGGGGTCCTTGCCCACCGTCTTGAAAGAGGCGGTGGTGAGGCCCCTCCTCAAGAAGCCATCCCTGGACCCAGCTTTATTAGAGAACTATCGTCCCGTCTCCAACCTTCACTTTTTAGTGAAGGTTGTTGAGAGTGTGGTGGCTCAACAGTTTCCCCGACATCTGGAGGAAGTTGATTATCTAGACCCGCGCCAGTCCGGCTTCCGGCCCGGTCACAGTACCGAGACGGCATTGGTCGCGTTGGTGGATGATCTCTGGAGGGCACGGGATAGAGGTTGTTCCTCTATCCTTGTCCTATTAGATCTCTCAGCAGCTTTTGATACCATCGACCATGGTATCTTATTGCACCGATTGGGGCGGTTGGGGCTGAGAGGCACCGTTTTACGGTGGTTCTCATCCTACCTCTCTGGTCGGTCGCAATGGGTGTTGGCAGGAGGGCAGAAGTCGTCCCCGAGGCTCCTCACATGTGGGGTTCCTCAGGGGTTGGTCCTCTCGCCACTCCTGTTCAACACCTACATGAAGCCGCTGGGTGAGATCATCCGTGGTTTTGGGGTAGGAATACCATCTGTACGCTGATGACACTCAGTTGTACATATCCACCCCAAACCACCCCAACGATGCCATCGAGGTGCTGTCCCGGTGTCTGGAGGCCGTACGGATCTGGATGGGTAGTAACAAACTCAAGCTCAACCCGGCCAAGACCGAGTGGCTGTGGTTTCCAGCACCCCGGTTCAGCCAGATAAGTCCAACACTGGCCATTGGGGGCGAACAACTGGCCCCCGTGGAGAGGGCACGCAACTTGGGCGTCCTCCTGGATTCCCGGCTGTCCATGGAGGACCATGTGGCGGCCGTGGCCAGGGGGGCGTTCTATCAGGTACGCCTGATACACCAGTTGCGCCCCTTACTGGACCGGGGAGCCCTTCGCACAGTCACTCAAGCGCTTGTGACATCTCGGCTGGATTACTGTAACGCTCTCTACATGGGGCTCCCCTTGAGGTGCACTCGAAGGCTACAGTTAGTACAGAATGCGGCCGCGCGGGTGATTATGGGTGCCACAAGGCAAACCCACGTAACACCTCTCCTGCGCAAGCTGCACTGGCTGCCTGTGGCCTTTCGAGTGCGCTTCAAGGTGCTGATGACCATCTTTAAATCGCTCCATGGCTCGGGGCCTAGCTATATACGAGACCGCCTCCTGCCCCATACATCCCTTCGTCCGATCCGCTCCCACAGAGAGGGTCTTCTTCGGGTGCCGTCGACGGGGCAATGCCGGTTGGCGACACCCAGGGGAAGGGCCTTCTCTGTGGCGGGCCCGGCCCTCTGGAACGACCTACCCCCCGACCTCCGTACTATCTCGGACCTCCGCCTCTTCCGCCAACGTCTTAAGATGTATTTATTCCAATAAGCCGGCCTAGGATAGCCCCCATTTCTGACTTTTTAAGAAAATAATTTATAATTGGCAAGGGTTTTAACATTGGGTTTTAGCACGGGTTTATTAATTTAATACATTTTAATAGATATTTATTGTATTTTGTGTTTTTAAATAATGCCTGTGCGCCGCCCTGGGTCCTAACAAGGAGAAGGGCGGGGTATAAATTTAATAAAATAAAAATAAAAATATATGCAGATTTATCGTTATTGTATCAATCATTATTGTATCATCTGCAAACTTCAGTACTGTAAAAGAGGGATTCTTTGAGATGCAAGCATTAACACAGACACAGACACACACACACACAGTGGGAAGAGCACATAGCCACGGGGATGTATGTGTGCTAATTGTACAGATATCTTATGTGATTTTACCTAGCTTCATCTGCTGCTTCCTGTCTGTTAGAAAACTTATGATCCACTTACAAGTGTGGTCAGGCACAGCTAACTGATTTAGTTTAGCTAGAAGACTATCTGGAATGATTATACTATCTGTTTTGTAAACTCACTTTTGTAAAATTGGCCTATAGAATTTAGGACTGATGATTGAGCAACCTGAACTAGCAGCCACAGGATTATTGAAAAAAAGTTGTTTATCTGTCACAAAAACCAAGTTAATTATCTGCTTTTACAAATAAAGTTGAATAAAAAGAGGCCATTTTTTTAAAAATATGAACCAGTTTTATACTGAAAAATATCTATAATCTACAAATAATGTAAGAAAAACTAGCATGTCAATATTGGTTTATAATTTGAAATAAAGTATTCACAGAAATAGAATTGGAATAACTGCCTGTGTTTGGGTATGTCTTAAAAATTGAAGTCTTGCCACATGTTATGAAGTGGGGAGGTATGGAAAAGTTAAAAATGTAATGAAAAATACTAAGTACTGGTAGTTAGAAAAGTGTTGAAGCCAATGTTGAATGGCAGAAACCATCAAAATCATGGGTCATACTTAGCATATGATATACTTACTGTTGGAATAACAAGAAACAGCTGGACTGAATAGACCAAAAATCAAAAAATCTAATTAATATTCACTATGCATTATATACCCATAGTGTTATTTATAGATTAGACCTGTCCCATAGAAACAGAGGTAGAGGTTTACTTCAAGTTCAACACACTTGAAGGACAGTGTGCATTGGGTGATTACAAGCATTGATGCAAGTTAAAAATAAGAACTTACTGAATATCCAGGAAACAAAACATGAGTATCAAAATACTATGATAAAAATAAGAACTGGCAAGGAAAAGCATTACATTATCATTTTTTTTACAAATATGAAACAAAACAAAGGGAAATGGATAAAGGTATAATATGATAAAATGGCTAAAAATATACTCAAATTTGGTACTTTAAAAAAGTTTTTTTATTGTTCAAGAGCAAGCTACCTACTTAAATTAATGTAATCAAGGTCAGAGTCGTAAAAAAAATCCCATCAAATAATTCAAAGTGTAAAGTAGCAGAATAGACAGCTTCAAATGCTTCATATACTCATCATGCAAGAAGATTATACAAATTGATTATAAAAAGTAATACAACAGTTACCAAATAATTCATTGGAACATTTGTAAAAATATATAATGTGCCAATAATAAAAAACCGTGGAAACATAAAGTTGAAAAAGTAGTTGAAAATGAGCAGGTTAAAATATTGTGGATTCCAAACACAGATTGATAAAGTCGTGATTCACAAGAGATCAGATTTAATGTGGTTGAATAGAATGGGAATAATTGATATGGCAGTACCAGGAGATAGTAAAATTAGACAAATTACAAAGTATTAAGATATGAAAATCAAAACAGAAAAGATTACACATAAACTAGTTGTGTTGGTCCCAGTGGTTATACGCCATACCCAAAAACCTTTTGGGTAGCATTTGGAAAATCTATGGATGGACAACCTTTTTATCTGTTGGCTGCAAAAATTGATGGAGTTAGTAAAGACAGCTACCGTAAATTGACTGCTTTGATTAAAGAAAAGAAAACAATTTTGTTTCTACCTGGAAACCACTTTTGATCTTTGTTTATGAGGTAAAAAGAATGAAACTTTGCCCTGGGGATTTGCTGATCAGATTGATTTGTTGTTATAGGAATGGCTAGTATATGTTATCATATAAAAGTAAAAAGGCTTCTTGTTAC
The DNA here is from genome assembly GCA_039707465.1 of Rhabdophis nuchalis. Taxonomy (NCBI): domain Eukaryota; kingdom Metazoa; phylum Chordata; class Lepidosauria; order Squamata; family Natricidae; genus Rhabdophis; species Rhabdophis nuchalis. The sequence continues at coordinate 41,619,554 of CM077647.1, read as the reverse complement.
TTCCTTATTCTATGAACGCCAAAAGGACTCAGAAATCAATGCTTTTCTTTTTCTTTTCCTACACTTTTCTCTTTTCCTTTTCCTCTCTTATTTTTCCCCTTATTTTCATTTTTGTACTTTTTTGTATTTTATTTTATTTTTGTATTGTATTTTATATTTTGAAAAATAACTATCTGTCAATTACATAAGGCCACACTACTTGAATTTGCAGAAATATTATGCAGATATACCACAACATCCTACATTCTTAGGCAAAACTCAATATGTATGAAGGCCAACACAGCCAAAGAAGTGGCAGCTACCATTTGACATTGTTGTGAATAAATAATAATAAATGATATTATATATGTACACTATCTGATGAAAAACATTCTAAAGTTGCCAGATGAACTTAGCACAAGCTTTGGATCTTGTTTATACCACAGTGATGTTCATAGGGGTAGGCACAGAAAAAGTCAAAATTGTGGTTGTGGTGGCATATTCATAACACAAAGGAATCAGGCCGTGATAGCACTGTTGCAATCCATCTTGGGTTTTTGGACCACCTATTTTTTGCTATTGTGCACCTTTGTTTACCAATATAATAAATATAGTTAAGCTATGTAAGATAAAAAATTGCAAAGAAAAACCTATGTGGAAAATATAGCATAAATATATACTGGAAATAATGTTTTAAATTTCACAGAATTTAATTTTTAATGCTGCACAAAACAAAAGATGAATATTTTGTAAGGTAAAATATTTTTACACAAGAATGTAAGTACAATTTTATATATTAAATCCTGTACTGAGTGCATTGAAGAATCAATGCCAAACATTCTTAACAAATGTTCTGAAATAGTTTCAGGCTCCACAGTTATAGAAGCAGAAACACAGAAGCAATTCCCATTGACTCATATCACTAAAGACAGCTGTTTAGCTGTTTTATCTCCTTGGGTTCTTAGAACATCTTTCTCGCTTACACATAGATTACTTTAATTTTCTTTTATCTACTACTTAAAGACATTTCACCTAAAATCCATAAGAATTCAACAGCTTAACCTCTTGTGTAAAGAGAAATGCCTATGACACTCAAAATTGATAACAGAAGCATTGAACTCCTACAATAGGGGACAATGAATAAGTATTAATAAGTATGAGATTCAAAGATTTGTTCTCTGTCTTGAAGTATGATTGTTAAATGGAATATTATGAGAACTTTTATTGGATAATGTGCCCATATTACCCCAAAGGTTATATTACTAATATGCTTAGAATGTTGCCTTTGGCCAACTAATGAGGCCCATTTTACATACAGAACATCACAATACAATACATCAACACATTTTACTTAAAATGGCACAATTTCTGGTGCAAGTGACAAGTACTTTCATTACATATATGTTTGGATATGTATTTGCACAACATAACTTAAACTACTATAGATGTGTAAGTGGAGTGTGCAACTAATTGACAATAATCATATATGTGTGTGTGTGTGTGTGTGTTCGAATCCCAGTAAGGGTATGGCTAGCTGATGAGAACTAAAAGGCTCGAAATAGATCTATCCTAGTCTCCCTGACTTATTTATTGATCAGCTCAAAAACGTAACACAGATATAAAAAAATTACACAATGGACTTCATGGCTTTCTGTCTAGATGGTCTCTGGTGATGAGCTGAAAGGCAGAAAAGGAAAAGCAGTATGCTTCCTCCCTTAATTGGGGCCCTAACAGGGTGTTGTGGAAACAATTATATATAACTATCCTCCTATCTCAGCTGACAAGAAGAGAACCGAGCTGGCTTAATGGCAAAACTCTCGCCTGGCATGTAATACAGCCCCGGTTCGAATCCCAGTAAGGGTATGGCTAGCTGATGAGAGCTAAAAAGCTCGAAATAGATCTATCCTAGTCTCCCTGACTTATTTATTGATCAGCTCAAAAATGTAACATACATACATACATGTGTGTGTGTGTGTGTGTGTGTGTGTGTGTTACGTTTTTGAGCTGATCAATAAAAAAGCAGTGTGCTTCCTCCTTTAATTGGGGCCTTAACAGGGTGTTGTGGAAACAATTATATATATATAATATATATATATATGAGAGAATATTATCACAGCTCCTGTTCAGGGTCCCTTTAAGGGGAGGAGACTTAACGTCATCCCTCTCTGCCCTTCGACTCAACCTAGAGATCATCCAGACAGAGAACCAATTAGATTACTGCTGTGTGACATTTTTTAGATATGTCTAATAAGCCTGAAATGGATCCATCCTGGTCTCTTTATTTTCAGCCCTTAAAAATCTAACACATATCTAAAAAATATATATGTAGATGACACTTTTGTAATTTGGCCACATGGAAAAGAAAAACTAGACAACTTCCTCACACATCTCAACAGCCTACACCCCAAAATACAATTCACTATGGAAATAGAAGAAAACAACCAACTTCCCTTTCTGGATGTCCTAATCTACAAAAAACCCAATGGCACCCTAGGACACACCATCTACCGGAAAAAAACACACACAAACCGCTACCTAAATGCACAATCCCATCACCACCCTGCACAGATCAACTCCGTAGCCAAGACCCTCATCTCCAGAACCAAACGCCTAGCTGACAAAGACCACCTGAAAAATGAATTACACACCCTCACAAAGGTATTAATCTCCAATGGATTCCAAAGAAACACAATTACCAAACTAATCCAAAAGCAGACACCCCCCAAGATCCAAAACACAGAACAAGACAATGGCATCGCTCTCCTCCCCTATATTAAAGGCACCACTGATAAAATCAGCAAAATTCTCCACAAACACAATATCAAGACATCCTTCGACACTAACCAAAAAATAGCCAACATCTTAAGGAACCCCAAAGACAAAATCCAGCTAAAAAACCAAGGAGTCTATGAAATACCATGCAAAGTCTGCTCGTCCACATACATTGGACAAACTAATAGGAGAATTAGTGCACATATCTCAGAGCATAGGAATTCTGTTAAAAGACAAGTAAATACTTCCTCCCTCTTCCAGTATTTCCAAGCAACAGGTCATGAAATTGACTTTGAAAAAACCAAATTACTCTCCAGGACTGAACACTCCAACAGGAGAATGATTATGGAAGCTATTGAAATAGAAAAACATCCCCACAACATGAACAGGCATGCCTCCCGCCTGCCAGACATCTGGAAACCAGCTCTGGCCACTAAACGAGTCCTGGCCACTAAACAAGTCCCGGCCACTAAACAAGTCCTGGCCACTAAACGAGTCCCAGCCACTAAACAAGTCCCGGCCACAAACACTGACACCATCATCAATCACTCTCAACAAACTTCATCTACCAATCAGGATGTGGCAAATCAGCCAACCAATCGGTTTAAAGTAGCAGAGCCAACATTCCAACCCCTCCCACCTCCACTTACAGAAAAACTGCCATTTCAAATACAGCTCATTTGCAAAAAAGCAAAAGCAAAAGTCTGATGATGATGGGGGTGATCCCATCGAAACGTTGCAAAAAGGCCTTTAATTTTACACGGGAAAAGACCCGAATAAACCAAAATCTACAGATAGATAGATAGATAGATAGATAGATAGATAGATAGATAGATAGATAGATAGATAGATAGATAGATAGATAGATAGATAATTGTTTTTCACAACTTCCTGTTAGGGCCCAATTAAGGGAGGAGACATATTGTTTCCCTCTCTGCCTTTCGGCTCATCACCAGAGACCATCTAGACAGAGAAACATGAGTTACGTTGTGTACATTTTTTTTTTAGATATGTGTGTTAGTTTTATGAGCTGATCAATAAATTTAAATTTGAGAGACCAAGATAGATCTATTTCGAGCTTATTAGCTCCCATCAGTTGGCCACACCCCACTGGGATGCAATGGGTAGAGCCGGATAGGCTGTATTGCTAGGCTTCTGCCTTGGATGCATTGTAGCCCTGGTTCGAATCCCAGTGGGGTGTGGCCTCTCAAATTTAAATTTATTGATCAGCTCATAAAACTAACACACATATCTAAAAAATTTTTTTACACAATGTAACTCATGTTTCTCTGTCTAGATGGTCTCTGGTGATGAGCCGAAAGGCAGAGAGGGAAACAGTATGTCTCCTCCCTTAATGGGGCCTTAACAGGAAGTTGTGAAAAACAATTATCTATACTAAATACTCCTGTCTTAGTTGATGCAATGGGTAGAGCCGGTTAGGCTGTATTGCTAGGCTTCTGCCTTGGATGCATTGCAGCCCCGGTTCGAATCCCAGTGGGGTGTGGCCAACTGATGAGAGCTAATAAGCTCAAAATAGATCTATCTTGGTCTCTCAAATTTAAATTTATTGATCAGCTCATAAAACTAACACACACACACACACAGGTGTGTGTGTGTGTTAGTTTTATGAGCTGATCAATAAATTATGAGCTGATCAATAAATTAAATTAGAGAGAGACCAGGATAGATCTATTTTGAGCTTATTAGCTCTCATCAGCTGGCCATACCCCTTACTGGGATTCGAACCGGGGCTGTGTTGCATACTATGGCTAACTAATGAAAGCTAAAAAGCTTGAAATAGATCTATCCTAGTCTCCCTGATTTAGTTATTGATCAGCTCAAAAACCTAACACACACATACACACACACAAACACACAAACACACAAACACACACACACACACACACACACACACAGGCCAGGAGCTTATATGGGGTTTCCCAGGGTGTTGTGACATAGTACATGTACTTGTTCCCCTGGCTCAGCTGATCAGGATGAGAGCCTGTGGCCTAGTGGCAATTACAACTGCCTTACATGTAAAACGACCCAGGTTCAAATCCCACTACAGGGTATGGCTAGCTGACGAGAGCTAAATAACTTGAAATGGATGTATACTAGTCTCCCTTGTTTATTTATTTATTAGCACAAATGCAACACACACACACACACACACACACACACATGCAATTAATTCAATTGATTTAAATTGATTTCAAGCAATCTTATTTAGACTGGTAAGGTGCTGTGTATACAAGCCTATATTGAATTTTTATATCCAAATTGTCATGGTTCAATGAACAAATACAATTTAAAATAGACAAGTTCCAATTAAGTATGGCACAGTTAGAGAATAAAACTAGATTTGATTGAGGAGGCCTATAATTACACTTTTGTTTCATGTTTAAAAGCAAATTCATGCACTCCAAATGGGATTAGGTTAACAATAGGGTTGTAATAGTATATGGAAAAGAAAATGGCCAAGAGACATTGCTACTGAAATAGCCAATAAGAGACAGCATAGCCTGCAATTGGATAGTGGGTAGGACAAGAGACTTAGAAGAAACCCTTCCTAGTTTCCTGGACTATAAAGATGATGGGAAAGATTGTACAATTGCAGGATTTTGCAATGTAGCATTATAATAAGGTAGAGTCAGCATTGTTGTAATCTTAAATGACTATTAAATAAATGGTGATAGGTCGAGGATGCTTTTCTATTTGTGTACAAGAATGACTATCAGACAAGCATTAAAGTTTAGCATCTTCTAGGATGGTTATATACATAGTGTAGATGGTTTAGGACTTGTTATATATCAGTGATGGCAAACGTTTTTGGAACAAGTGCCGAATAGGAGCATGCATGTGTATGCGTGCATATTTGGGCCAAAATCCAGCAGAGGACCTGTATGCATGCACCGGAAAATGAACTTCTGGTTTCTGGCCCATGCTCTCTACATGGGGCTCCCCTTGGGGTGCACCCGAAGACTACAACTGGTCCAGAATGCGGCCGCGCGGGCGGTTTTGGGAACGTCCAGGTATTCCCATGTAACACGGCTCCTGCGCGAGCTGCACTGGCTACCTGTGGTCTTTTGGGTGCACTTCAAGGTGTAGATTACCATCTTTAAAGCGCTCCATGGCACGGGACCTAGTTATCTGCAAGTCCGCATCCTACTCCATACATCCCTTCGGCCGATTCGCTCCCACAGAGAGGGACTTCTCCGGGTGCCGTCCACCAGGCAATGCCAGCGGGCGACGCCCAGGGGCAGGGCCTTCGCTGTGGTGTGCCCAACCCTCTGGAATGACCTACCCCCCGACCTTAGAACAACCACGGACCTCCGCACCTTCCACTAGAAATTAAAGACACTCTTGTTTCATCAGGCCGGTTTGGCCTAGCTATTTACCTAGCCTACAGCCTGTACCATAAATTGTTTTAATTGGATCTTGGAGAGGGTTATGTTTTAATATTTTTAAATTTTTAGCACAGAGATAATTTATTCAATTTAGTTTTAATTATTTATATTTGTGATATTATGTGTTTTAATTTCTGGTGCACCGCCCCGGGTCCCTTTGGGGAGAGGGTGCAGTTATATAAATCCAACAAATAAATAAAATGTGTGCCAATGAACTAGTCTTCCGGTTACTGGCATGCATGCACACGTGATAATCAGCTGGCTGGCATGCATGCTCACACTGGAAAATGGAAGACCAGCTCTTCCAATTTCCAGCACTGCCGCATGCACGAATGCCAACTGATCATCATGTGCACATGCACACCAGAAACCCAGAAGACGAATGGGAAACACCACATGTACCAATTTATTTAATCTATTCATTTAATCACATTTACCACGCGACATGGCTCCATGTGCCACTTCGGCCACATACGCCATAGGTTCACCATCAGAGTTATATGTTGTAGATATCATGCTGGTTTAATGAAAGGGGTCTGACTGCTCAGAAAAACACTTCTGGATAGGAGAGAGTGACTCAGCTGAGCTTCCAGAATTGGAACACATTGTGTAAGTGCTATGAGTATTATTAAAAATACCTCCCTGAAAAACTATAGTGTTTCAATTTTTTGTAGAATTATCCTATTCCATATTAATTCATAATTGTCTACAGTGAGAAATGAACTCAGACTTGAAAATAACAATAAGCTCTAGCTATAAGCAATAATACAAATACATATATCTGTTTAGTCAAGTCTTTTTCATTCCTTATACTATTCTAGGAACCCAGAGAACATTTAGTTTTGTAAGAATTTGTACTGAAGTCTTCTAAATAGGGCAAATGAATACTAAGGTTTCAGCTGAACACCAAACAGTAATTGCAAATGAGTTTTTGCCAAAAAAATTAAATAAAAAAATCCTTTAGCACTGCTGGATATGCTGCTGTCGCTCTGTTAAAATGGAACTACTGTAGTACCTTCTTAAAATGGAGCTGCTGTAGATTTTCATGCATTTAATACACTTAATTAAAAATCACAATATATTAGTATATTCCAGCAGGAACATTTGCAGCAGAAGGATGGAAAAAGCAATATGGCAGCCACAATTATTTGATCAAAGTGTGGCTCATTTAATTGCATCATTCGATGTAAAAGTGAATGACAAATTCAATGACATGGTTATGATTGCTATCTTTATTTCTCTTCTTTTGATTTTCCTTTGCAAACCAGAGACATTTGTGGGTGAATATGTGTGCATCAATGGGAGGACATTGATTTTGATTACAAGAATTGATAATTCTTGTTATAGGTCAAGCTATTCACCAAGGCACCTGAAGGTAGAACAAGAAGCAATGGGTAGAAACTAATCAAGGAGAAAAACAACTTAGAACTGAAGAGAAATTTCCTGACACTTAGAACAATTAGTTAGTGGAATAGCTTGCCTCCAGAAGTTGTGAATGCCCCAACACTGGAAGACTTTAAAAAGATGTTGGATAGCCATTTGTCTGAAATGGTATAAGGTTCCTGCCTAGTCAGGGGGTTGGACCAGAAGACCTCCAAGGTCCCTTCCAACTCTGCTATTGTATTGATAAACTTTTTTGTGACTGTAATTCAATTTAACTTTTGGGAACAGAAAAGGCCAATATAGATTGGGGGGGGGGGGGGAGGAATTTGCATGCCAACGGGGTCAGAATTTTTCATTTTTCTGGTTTTTGAGAGAGAACTTTTCAGGTTTTCTTTGCTAAACTTTAATTAAGTTTATTTCATTTCCAATGGCTCTGCAATAAGAGATGGAGAGATATTTTCTATCTTTGAGCCCTGATTATCCAGGAAGTACAGACTATACCTACAACTACGTTCATGTCCACGTTCACATCCATACTCATTTACATCTGCCCTGGGTCCTTTTTGGAGAAGGTGCGGGGTATAAATTTGAATAAACTAAACATCTGTATCTACATTTACACCTCTCTGTCTTTATATCTACTTATTTATCTATCTATGGAAATTGTACAACTAGTTTGGATTTTACAGTGCCTCTGAAAAATGATTGTGGCATATACTTGCATATAAATCAATCAGTGGATAAGCCAATCCTTTATTTTTTTAACCAAAATGCTGTGAAAAAAATGTGCTACTTATTGATAAGCCAACCCTACAAAATTATTATTATTATTATTATTATTATTATTATTATTATTATTATTATTATTATTATTATTATTATTATTATTATTATTATTATCATCATCATCATCATCATCATCATCATCATCATCATTATTTTATTTTTTACAATTGAATTATCTTTGGGTAATACATGGATTATCCATTTTTCATGGTATTTTGATTAAAAATTGGGGGGCAGTTTATCTTCAATTGGGTTTATATGCAAGATTGTATATACTTAGATAAGAGCATCTGTGGATAAGGCAAACACAATTTGGGATTGCATATTGGCATCTGAAATGTCTCAGCTGATTTACAAGAATATACAGTCTACATTATTCCTTATGGAACAAAATAAATGTACCAGAATGATGGCTCTTGTCTTCCTTAGAAACATGTGGTAAGCTTTTCTTACCATTTATCATTCATTGCTCTTGAATGTGATGCTGAAGACACAATACTACTTTCTATGTATTAGTACCATTAGTATTACTACACTTTCTAGTATTAACATCTCCAAGCTCTAAGCAGCCTCTTGTTAGTGTATTTAGAAGCAATTCTAAAAATGCTTATGGCGAATGTATTTATGCTATTGTTATTATCTATAAATATAATTTATATATTTATATAAATATAAATATATACAGACTGATAGGCAGATTCCAGAAAATGTAGATTTTGATGGAACACAGGCTGATGCACTGGAATTCCTTGCCCTGCTTCATTTCCTTTGCTGTGAACAAGGTATGTGCATATGTGCTCTCTACATGGGGCTTCCCTTGAGGTGCACCCGAAGACTACAGCTAGTTCAGAATGTGGCCGCGCGGGGAATCTTGGGAGCCTCAAGGCATTCCCACGTAACACCGCTCCTGCGCGAGCTGCACTGGCTGCCTTTCGGGTGTGCTTCAAGGTGTTGATTACCATCTTCAAAGCGGTCCATGGCACGGGGCCTAGTTATCTGCAGGATCGTATCCTACCCCACACATCCCTTCGGCCGATTCGCTCCCACAGAGAGGGACTTCTCCGGGTGCCATCCACTAGGCAGTGCCAGGGGTAGGGCCTTCTCTGTGGCGGGCCCAACCCTCTGGAACGACCTACCCCCGAACTCAGAACTATCATGGACCTCCGCTCCTTCCACCAGAACTTAAAGACATACTTCTTCCATCTTGCTCGCCTGGCCTAATCCACACTATCATTTTGAAAAAGTTTTATTGGGTTTTACAGATTTTTATAAAAATAGGATAAGGGATAGTAAGGATTTAGAAAGACATACTGAGAACCTCTATGTCGGAGATGTTGACCCTCTCCGAGACTTCATAAAAAGAAATAGCAGATACAGTAGTTTTTCATTTTTCTACAAAGTGGAAAGATATACAAATATTTCAATTTTAAGATCTATGCAATCAATCATTTATAAACATCCAAATAAGTTTTATACTATTACAATAAAAAAGTCACTTATGAAATCTAAGTCTTATGGCAATTGTATCATCTTCTCCCTGACCTCCAGTGGGCGGAGCCGTGGCCCCCTCCGTTCCCCCATTTTCATCCTCCAGGATAGGGGAATATTTTTTTCTTGACAAAGGCATCCGCCTCTGCAATTGTTTTAATTTTTACTCTTCCCCCCTCCCTTAACGCCAACATTCCCTCGAACATCACCCACCAGAAACAGACGCCCTTTTTAAATAATCTTTTAAATAAGAAGGAATAATTCCCCCCCATCTTTATAATTTTTTTCGGGATCTGAGTCAAGGTGGCAACCAAGGTGGCAATCAAGGTGGCAATCAAGGTCCCCCCCCCCGTGGACCCTCTCACAAATTCAATGCGTATCTCTCTGGGTATTTCATTTATCCTGGCATATACTGAGTTATTTCTAGAATTTTTAAAAAACTCTTCCCTTGTCACAGGCAACCTCCCCTCCAAACCATCAATTCTTTGTTTATTTTCCATTAGCGCTTTCTGTATTTCCAAAATTTCTGATTTTGATCTAACATTATCTTTCCAGATTTCCTTAAGTTCTTTCATGATATCTTGAAGATGTCCTTCTATTATTGAAAACTGCGTAGCTTCCATCTCTGTTTCTTTAGGTTAAAATAATCTTGAGTTGATGTAGCTGTATTTTTAAAAAGCACTAATGAAAGTTTTAAGTCTTTGTCGTTAATATGGTGTCTGTTGGAGAGGCATTCCGCGAAGCAAGGAGAGAACAAAGCCAGTGACCAAACTCATAATTCCATTTAATTATAGTCCAGAGAGAAAACAAATTCTTAAAAACAGTCACATAAAAAAGAACAAAGAAGGCACAGCAGGGAAAGGTCCAGTTGGTCAATTACATTGTTCCATTACTAAAGAGAGAAAAACAGTCCCATACGTAAGGGAGTGCCAGCAATTTTCCATGAAGATATATCTCCTGGGAACAAAGGAACGCCATCTTCCCCCACTCCACTGTCAGTCGCTGAGAGTTGTTAAAAAACAGTTCAATTGTAGCCAGACTTCGATACAAAGTATCAGGATCGTACAGGAAAGACTTTCACTTATTGTTTAAAAAAAATCAGATGTTGATTTCTCTGCTTCCCCAAGCCTGGGGAGCATTTCTAAACGCCGCCTTTTTTTTCCTTCCGAGGGGGGTATTACAGACTCCCCCCTCCTTCTTCTTTCAAACTTAGAGTTGAGAGCAATAAAATAAGGACACTCACGATCCACTTTGCAGCCAGGAGCCTCGGAATTGCCTCCAGCCCTGGCATTTCAGCTCTTCTTTAAAGCAAATAGCTGTTCCGGCTCTCCATTGGCAAAGGGGATGACGCCCCCCCGTGATTCGTTCCTCTGTGCCTAGGTCAAAGCGGGGGCCACCCCCCAACCGCCGTTGGGGTGGGGGGATTCCCCGCAAGCCGCCCGTACAGCGGGGACTCTTTAAAAGAGCCCCCTGCCCCGTGGGGGGCCGCGGAGGCAACCAAGTGGCGGACGAGCTCAAAAGCCCGACCGTCGCCTCCGGAAGACCGGAAGGAAGTCCCTAATCCACACTATCAAGCTTGCAGACTGAACGCTACATTGTTTTAATTTGGATTTTAAGGGGTAGAGTTTTTAGGATTTTTAGCACAGGGTTATTGGTATTTAATTGTTTTTTAATATTTATTGTTTGCTATGTTTTATATTTTCCCATTTTAATCTCCTGCCCCGCCCCGAGTCCATACGGGGAGAGTGGTGCGGTATATAAATTTAATAAAATAACTAAATAAATAAATAAATATGTAGCTAAATATTTGAAGAGAAAGTCTGGTTGAAGAAAGCTTGGAAAATGAGCACAGAGGCAGTATCCATCTGCCCACTACTCTTTGCTATGGAACAAATGTAGTCCTCAGTTTATGAGGGCAACTGGGACTGGAATTCTATTGCTAAGCAAAGTGGCCATAAACATACTGCTTAGTCACAGCAATCGCTGGAATCTTAGTTGCTGTTGTTAACTGAATCCCATGATTAGTAGGCAAGACAACTGTCTTCTTGCTTCCTACAAGCAAAGCCAGTGGAGAAGGCAGGAAGTTACAGATCACAGTCCCCAGACCTGTAGTGGCTGCTGCCAGATGGGAGATGGAGTGAGGGGGAGGGTATGTAGGTGCAGAGTGGTTTCAGGAGGAGTGTGCAAGAGGTTGGGCAAGAGTGCACAAGAATGAAAAGGGATATTTATTTGAGTATACATGTAACTGTAGCAACAAGAATTGTATTTGCCCAAAATTGAAAATCAAATGTTACCAACAGATGAAGAGATAATAAAAATAAATATTAGACTGTGCAAAGATGAACACCCAGGAAAATAAAGGATAAAGAGTAATTGATGTACTTCAAGACATGGGGAAGATTTTATGACTGGCTAGAGAAAGAAATCTAGAAAAGAAAGTAAGGGGAAGATACAGAACCCAGGTGATACACTATTAAATGGAAAGGGGGGGGAAGTGGGGGAAACAGAAAAGAAAGTACTAAATGTACAAGTATATATTCAAGGGTGAGATATAAAGGGAAGGCATTTAAGGGTTTTGCATGGGTTGAGGAAGATGCACATGGATATGAGGCAGCATGTGAGGGTGCAAGAAATGCATGGCAAGGTCAGGGATAGTGCATGGGAAGGTGTGAAGAGTATGCAGGTGGGAAGACTTGCTTCCCCATTGACTTTCAAGAGAAGCCAGCAGGTAAGTTACAAATGCTAATTAAAAGTTGTTTGGCAACTGTGCATAAATGGAAATGTGTTGCCAAGCATCTAGGTCATGATGCAGGGTGCTGGGAGAACTAGAACTCCAAGAAGCAGTCATAACCACTATTTGTTTAGCACCACCATAACTTCGAATGATCTCTGAATGACTGGTCCTATGTCAAGGACTATCTGCAAATATAGTGGTCTCCTTCCCCTCTCCTCTTAGTTTTTAATCTATGTGAAGTAAACACCAAGCAAGCTTTTTGTAATCCAAGCAACTTGATTAGGTGGAAGCGGGGAAGGACATAGCCTTGGGATCTGGCTCAAAGTGTTTGAACTGATCTTTGAAGAGGGAAGGGAATAAATAAAGATATAATCCTCTCCCCACCTTTCAAAGAGCAGCATAAATATTGCTATCCAGTGTGGTGAATTAATTTCATGGGTAACAGAAATGGAGATGAGAACTTGTAAAATTACGTTAAGAATTGGAGCTTTAAAGAAGGCACACATTTTGTCCCTTCCCTTTCTGGATATGAAACCGCATTTGAGAAAACCTAGATCTTTCTAAAAAGTCTCCAAAACGTGTTATTTTGTTGTTTGCTTGTTTGTTTTAACAACAAAAAGACATTCAATGCCGTGTCTCTAATTTCATATTAAGCATGATTTGGTGGTTGTGACATTAATTAAACATGGGATTTTGATGTTAATAAAGCTTGTTTATTTTTTTGGTAAACAACTTGTGCAACAAGAATCCCTATCTTTATGTAAAATTGCTATGTATGGAAAAATGGGTGTAGCTAATTTACACGGGATGTTTTAACTCTACATAAATAGTTTTAGCAGCTTTTATTTTTCATCTTGCTTTTTCTTCCATAAAATAAAGTCTTTTTACTGCTTACCCTTTTAATGTTCTCTAATATTCTTTCCAAGCCATGTAAGAAATTCCAAGCACTCCATTTTAGTTAAGATGATATAGCAATTCCATCCCCAATATCCAAGGATGCCTCTTAACAAACATACCTTCTACAAAATCCCAGTTAATATATAAGTTTTCCTTCCTTCCTTCCTTCCTTCCTTCCTTCCTTCCTTCCTTCCTTCCTTCCTTCCTTCCCTTCCTTCCTTCCTTCCCCATCTCCTTTTTCTGTTTTCTATCTCTGTGTGTCCTCTATAACAATCAAGGTTATTTGTCTATCTACTTTGTTGTGTCTGTTTGTGTGCAGGGTGTTTAAAAATGACTGGGGCTGCACTAAGCATAAGTAAACTTTGACTTGTACTCTTTCCAAATTGAATTTGGAATGTGTTTCTCTTTTATTTTTGGCTATTTTGCAGGTTGCCAAATCTTCTCCTTAAATACAAAACATGGTTGTCATCGGAAGGAAAGAGCAAGTGTGTCAAAGCTATAGCTTGTGTTTAGGAGGTATTTTGAGTTTGGAATATTTTCAGCATCTCTTCCTGTAGGCACTGGATGCAAAAAGTGAGGGAGGAAAACCCAAATTACAGTGGTAAGAAGTCAGTAAGAAAGGATATAAAGAATAAAATTTGCTCAATGGTCAGTTTGACTTTACTTACTTTAAATACCAGTGTAGATTCCAGTGCTGCAAAAAGAAATTAATTTCTCAGAAGAAAAATCATATTTACCTAAAGCAGGCCATGAAACCTTTCAATGTAAATCCAATTTTGTTGAAAAGCTATTACCCTCCATGATCTTCTACATTCTTCCCAGACAATGAGGCCACTCCACTGCTCTCAGAACTATAGAGTTACATACAGAAGGGACCTTAAAGGTCTTCTAGTCAATTTCCCTGTTAAGCATCCAAAGCTATAATATCTTGATAAGTAGTAAATTCAGCTCCTGTTTAAAAGTTAATGGAATGTATCCCTCTTGATTATTAACTGATGTAATATTAGCATAGAGAATTAGGGATATAAACTACAATCATATAGGGAATATTTGGGTGACTTGAGACTAGACTTTACTGAACAGTAAAGTGAGCAGTAAAGTGAATGAAGCAAATAGGTGACTGCCAAATTATAAATTTAGGCATGTGATTGTTTATTGGTATGATTATATTAAGTTTATGAAACACATCTCCAACCTTCCACAGTTGGGCACTTTCCCAAAGTAGTTATTTCATCTCCCAGCATTGCAAAACCATCATGGCCTTTACTGAAAATTATAGCAGAGGATATCAATACCTCTGGAGGAACTCAGGTCAAGGAAAGCTATATTACAAGTTATATGTTACAAACTGGTAAAAAGCTTCAGTCAATTCTAGTAATACAAGACTGAGAGGAGTCATTGATTTAAAATTCTTCTGGTTAGGGTTTCTGTTTATGTGAAGGATCCATAAGCATTTTATATTTATAGAGTCCATTTACTTCAATAATTAATATGAGAATATTGGAGGGCAATAATGGTCAGTAGTTCCCATAGTGTTTTATTCATTATATAAATAAAGATCTTGCTTGTGAATTGACTTCATGCACATAGAACTTTGTAAAAATCCAGTTGGTGATCATAGTACAAGGCTCTGCAGAAACCTTATTTACTTTAAAGCAGGAGGAGAAACAGATACATTCCTGACATTGTAATGACTAGAGCAAACTTTTCTCACAGTATTGTTGAGCAGTGAAACAACAGTAATGGTTGAATGGTTATGTCATACAGTCTGAATGATCACTTTATCAAGAGAATCATTGCATGGATCATTCCCCATATAAAAAGAATGAGTGTCACTACAGAAGACTTCTTTGACTTTTAAATTCTGTAAGCCATTTAGCATTCAGGAAATGGCAATAAGAAAACTTTTCTAACTTAAACCTAGTGACTGGAAACAAATGCAGACATAATCTTTAAAAGAAATTTAAAACAATAGATGGTAATATATCCTCTGGGAACATTGCAAAGTGATCACTTTCTTAGCTTTCTAGAAGCTTTTAGAATTGGAACCACCAAAATCTTTAGGTGGCATTTTGTTTACACTATAACATTAGGAAGAGTTTCTGGAAAACAGTGTCTGAAGTCTTCACCATAGGTTGGTTTGTTTGCTTGCTTGCTTCATATTGAATTGTTATCTAAGCACACACACATTTACCTTAATGTTTTATTCTGATGTATCTACCCTCTTTACCTTGACAAGAACTCTGCAATAACAGTTGGGCTGAGAGAAAGTGACCCAAAAAACTGTTCACGTTTTTATCTATTTTCAAAAAGTTCTTTTTATTTTTCCTAAACAAAAAATCCCTATATTGTTTTTTTTTATATTGAAAAAGTTTTATTGGTTTTACAGTTTTTCAATAGGGTAGGGTAAGAGATATAAAGAAATTTTGAGAGCTTTCGTGTCGAAGTCGTCGGCCCTTCTGGAGCCTCATAATAAATCATTAACAAAAAACATTTTTCATAATACTACAAAGTGAAAACAAGTACATATATCTAAGTTCTTTCTATGCTGTCAGTCATTTGCAAAAATCCAGATACACATGTTATACAATATTACTCAAAAAATCAAGGCAAAGTTATTTTTTAGATCTAAGTCTCTTGGCAATTGTATCTTCTATCCCTCCTTCCAGGCCCCCAGCGGGCGGGGCCGTGGCCCCCCCTGCCCCCCCTGGATCTTCCCCCAGGACAGAGGAATGTTTTTTAAGAAAGGCTTCCGCCTCAGCAACTGTTTTAATCCTCACTCTTCCTCCTTCCCAGAACACCAGCATCCCTTCGGGCATCACCCACTTGAACCAGATCCCGTGATCAAACAATTTTTTAGACAAGAAGGAAAATTTCCTTCTCGCTTCTCTAATCTTCCTTGGGATCTGCTTCAAGATGGCAACCTCCTTTTGTTGGTAAATTAACGGTCCTCCTCTTTGCACCTTCAAGATTTCCTCTCTGGTTGACCTTCTAACAAATTTAACATGTATCTCTCTGGGTACTTCATTTATCCTGGCATATGCAGAGTTTATTCTGTAGGCTAGGTCAATGTCCCCTCTGATCTCATCCTTAGGTTTATGTAAATAATCTGCTATAATTGTGCTCATGAGTTCAGGGAGACATTCACCAGATTCCTCAGAAACATTCTGAAATCTCAAAAAATATGTCATCCTTTCCATATCAATCCTAGACACATGCCCATTTATTTCTACAACCTCATTAGTAACATTTTTAATCTCTCCCTTAGCCCCAGCCAGCCCCCTTCCAACTCTTCATTCTTCTGTGTGTTCTCCAGCACTTGTTTCCGTGTGTCCAGTAGCTCCTTTTTAAAGTTGATGTTTTCTTCTCTCTGGGCCTTGATTTCTTGCACCAAAGTTTGTATAACTAATTCAAGAGAAGCCATCCTTAGTTCTAAGCCTGCCAGTTCTGATTTTTGTGCCATAATTAGCTGTTAAAGTCAATGCCACTAAAATGGCATTTTTTGGGTGGGGCCGTTGAGGCAAATCAGGAGCTGGAAGTTTAAATCAGGATTGTGAAAAGTTCAGGAACCAAAAGAGAAACAGTTTTCTGGATCAATAATTATAATAACGAAGACACTCCAGAAAAGAAATCACATAATCCAAAAAAATTCTTCTTTAATAACAAGAGGAAGTCCAAATCACAAAGCGATGCTGGAAATTTTCCATAAGTAAAATAGTCATTCAGGGACAAAGAGAAGCCATCTTCCACCGCCCAGGCTCAGAGCCAGAAGGAGAGAGTGGTAAAAAAAAAATGTTTCAAATCAGCCAGACCTAGATACTTTGTTGCAAGACAAATCACAGATCACTTTCCCTTGTTTCAAACAGTCCGGATTAAAGATATCTGCTTCCTCGCAACGAGGAGCCATTTTCAAGTGCCGCTTTGAGTCCGAGGGGGGGTTTATCAAGCAAACACCCCCCTCCAAGTTCTTTCAGCCCAGGCTGACAGCAAAAAAAATGTTTAAAATCACTCACTTTCCCCCTCGCAGCCGAAGCCCCGGGAAGCCTTCCGACTCAGACGGCCAGCTCTCTCCATATTCACAAAGCGATGCCGCCCACCGTTGGCGAAGGGGAACCCCCCCCAGCATGTCCTCCTCCACCTAAGCCGAAAACAAGGGTCTCCTCCCCGCTGCCGCTGGGAGAGGGCGACCCAGGCAAGCCGGCTTTACGGGAGACCCCCAAAAACGGGATGTCTCACCCCCGTGGGGGGGCAGGAAAAGAAACAAAGCGGCGGACGAACCCTAGGCTCGCCCGTTGCCGCTGGAGCCGGAACCGGAAGTCAAAAGATCCCTATATTGTTTGATCCCTGTATTTCATTTACTTATTTTGCAACCTTAATTTTGATTTTTGACTGTTTTTCCACAGTTTAAGATTATTTTATCCCAAAGGTCTATGTGAAAATTGGAGGGTGTTTTAGTGAGCAGTTCTGAAAGATATTTTTTCTGAATCCTTTTATTAATATGAATATCTTTTTTTTCTCCAGGTAAATTTGCATTGCACAAGTGTAGTTTCAGCATTTTTTTTAAATATGTGTGATTTTTGGATGGACTTTTCTTATTTGCATTTTCATGAAGATAGCCATCAGTTGCAAATTGTACAGCAAAAGTGCAAATTTTGGAGCTGTTTTTAGGTTTGGGTCTGGAAGCTGCAATTTGACCAAACCCTACTGAAAACTCAATCAAGGTTTCTTCTGAATAGAAAAACCATTCCCCAAGTACAGGGACATTTATTCAAAGATTTGGGTTTCCAACCTTGAAAGATTTTTAAAGTAGTAGAAACTGAAAGTAGGTGACAGCAAAACCTCCATTTTGCATCCAAATTAAATTAAATTCTATGATACATGTACTTTATAAAGCAGTTTAGGTACTTTACTGTAGAAGAGATCAAACTACTTTTCTAATCTTTTTTTCCCCTTTGTGCCTTGCTACAAGATTCTTTAAAGTGTTAACAAGCCTCCAATGTAGGAATATTATCCAGAGTACTTTCTTGATTTGCTATCTGTAAATCCCTTTTAATTATTAAGATATCTGCTGGGTTGTTTTTTCTTTTGTATTACAGTGTAGAAACTTTTTCCACATCATTCGTGTAGCCTAATTTTAAAATCTGAAATATTGTCCAGGCAAATGCCAAGAGTCAGCATTGACTTGAAGGGAGAAAAATGAAATTAAACTTTAGAAGAAAGCTAAAAAGAAAAAGAAGGAATAAGGAATGGACAATACTTTTCTGAAGTTCCTGTTATACCAGTGACTGTATGTTCTAAGGATTTTTCATGAATACAAACACCCAAATGTATTGGCACAGCTTAGCTATGTTGTAAAACTAAAAAATTACTGATATCACAATTTCTTTAAAATCATGAGATAAATGTCAGCCAGGCAGATTTATTTCTTTTACTTGCCAGAACACTGACAAAATAATACAATTTCTGTTAGTTGCATTTTTCATTTGAAAGAGATAAGGATGGCTGCAATGATTGAGAATATTCATCTCACACTTTCATGTGGCATATTTACAAATGGCATACCCTTGCTGCCAATGGCAAAAATTCAGAAAGCGGACTAAGATATCAATATTTGTGGATGGAATAAACATTGGTTCATAATATTGGGACTCAACACTGATTGTACTTCAGAGTTCCAGTTGCTAGCATGGTATTTTGTTCGGTTACAGAACAATGGTAGGTTACAGAGAGCATATTTTAGCAAGTTTAGATAATTTTTCAAAGGAAACAAAACTTAAAAAGTCAATTTTCAGCAACTTTTTCTTCATTTAAATAATACTTAGAAGGAGACACTTTCATATACCTCATCCCAGGAGGTCTTGTATAAATAATCCTGATTTTCATGAATGGAACTGGGGTATTTTATTCTGCCTGCACAATTTTAAGAAGATGAGACATTTTATTCTCTGGTCCAGTGGTGGGATTCAGGTTTTATTTTTACTACAAGTTCTGTGGGCATAGCTTGGTGGGTATGGCAGGGGAAGGTTATTGCAAAATTCCCATCCCCCCCCCCCTTGCGGGAAGGATACTGCAAAATCTCCATTCCCTCCACACTCCACTACCTGCTTTCCAGGTCCTTTCTCCTATGCAGGGCAACAAAAGAAGGCTCAGCCAATCAGCTGGGACTTGGGAAGCGGTGAATAGATGGGGGCGCGGCCAGCCTGAGGTGGTATTTGCTAGTTCTCTGAACTACTCAAAATTTCTGCTACCAGTTCCTCAGAACTGGTCAAAACTGGCTGAATGCCATCTCTGCTCTGATATATCTAAAGAATTGGCATCCAGGACACAATCTCACAAGTCTCTCATATTATTATAAACTCTGGTATGAAACTAAAACTTGAAAAAAAGAAAAGCTCAGTCATGGGAATAGGCATTACTCTCAGAGGGGCTAAATCAGGATGGAATAAAAATGTTCAGAAGGTTTATGTGGTTTTTACAATCCTCTTTTTAAAAGCAGTCTCAAGAATATGCGCATCTTCTCATTTAGTGGCACAGCTACATATAGGGAATTTGGTCAGTAAGCCTGAGAAAATTATATTTCCTAGGGATTTCAGAGATTGCTTTGTCGGTATAACAGCTGCCTCTAACTTTCACTGCTAGAACATTAAGCTGGATAAATTGGTGAACATGTGGGATATTGAGAAAAGGGACCTAAATTCTGCTCCGGCTCAGGTTAATATGATAACACTCTGAGTTATAAGAATAACTAATGGAAAGTGATTTTAAAAATAAATTTAATATCAGGAGGGATGGCTACACATTGAATTTACCATTTGATTTGCACCATAGGGAATCAAAAAACAAAACCAATGAAATGCCTTGAATTAGCCATGTATGCCTGGCCCAAATACAACGTTAAGCTAGATAAGAGCATCTCATTATAGTTCTAGGATAGTTGCTATCTTTTGTGCTCAGTCTTGTTTCAGAATGCTGCCATCATTGCCAGCAGAATGATAACCACCACATGCCTTTCCTGGACATTTTTATGTTTCATGTGCCTAGAAACAGATTCCGCTCATGCTACCCAGGAAATCAACTCCCAGCGAATGGAGCCAGGGGAGGGATCCAAAGCTGGTGGAGCCAAATTCATTGCACCTCAGGTGGATTGAAAAGAGCCTGGCAAAAGTAGAAACTGGTCTAATCTGATCATTGGTCTTCCTAATTCTACTTCTCTGAATTGTTGTTATTTGTAAGATTATTAGTTTATGGCTCCAAATTGCAGATTCAGTTTATTGAAATGTTGTTGAAACTAAACCTTAGAATCTTTCTAAACTGAAATTATCATTAGGATTTAGACATTTCTGTTTAAAGTATGTGTACTATACATGTACATATATTTTCAAAGTTGGATAGTATTTAAACTTTTTATTTGGACAAGAAATACATTGAATAATTAAACAGAATGGAGTACAAAACTGGAAGCTTTCATTCCTACATCTAACTGGTGCACAACTTACAGTTGTGCAAAGGCCCTCCTGGCCCAAATCTACCTGCTCATTGACCAGGACTTGTGAGTTGGGAGAATCCCTTTAATATTATTCTGGTCAAAGAAAAATGTTATTATATAAATATATGTAAGTCCAGAAAAATGCGTGTGTCCACTTTAAGACCCATCAAAAATTGAAGGACACAGAAACATTGACACACACGTGTATATGTGTGTTTGTGTTTAAATGTCAAAATTGTGGTCACAAGGACACAATCAAGGTCTTGCCCCTTTTTATGTGTGTTGTGTCAATCAGGTCATGACTCCATCTCAACTCTTTTGACCCCCATAAATGGTACCCTTATAGCAACCAGATATCATGTGGTTATTTTATCCATAGTTTCTTTTAATACAACAGATAGTACTAGAGCTGGAATAGATGCTTTAAGACTCCCCTCCCTCCCCATTTTTTTTTTAAAATATTCTTTTTAATTTCATCTCCTATCTGGCAGCCCATACTTGAACCCAAAGAAAAGAGGTTTCATAAGAAAACAATACATGGGAATATAAACATTTGATCAACTCATAATAAAATACTATGCAGGAGGTAGAAAAGTTACCTCAAAACATCATCTGCTCCTCAACCCTAATTCCCATATCAATGGGGAGATCTAGCTCATATACTGCAAAGATGTTCCTGTACACAATGTCAGCTACTTTGTTGTGCTGTTTAGTGTATGCTATTCCAGCCTGCTATGATTCACTAACCTGATCCATACATTGAAATATCAGGTTAGTTGCAATGCCTTTCTTTTGTATTTGTATATAAGAAATGTACAATATGGACAGTGGCTTTCTAACACAACATCAGCAGAATCAGAACATCTTTTCAAATATATTCTTTCAAAAATTCTCTTTATTAAACTTCTAATTTTTAACTAATACAACTCTGATTCAAATATAAGTGACAATTTGCCACTGGTTTCCCAAAGACTTTAAAAACCTTTTCTTTACAAAATGACACTATTTTACCTATTTCAACATATTTTGAATGTCAGTTCAACATCAAAATGTCAATTCAATCCTTGATATATCAAAATTACTCTTGAAAAATTATGAAATAAAACGTTAAGAACTGTTGCCAATGATAGAGATAAATGGATCAAAGATGTAATATGTGCTTTTTAAAAGCCATTTGCTAAAAAGTAAAATAATGCCACCAAATTTATTTACAGGTTTAGATCACCGCTCTATATTTCATCCAGCAGTTGTGTTCTATGTATGTATGTATGTATGTATGTATGTATGTATGTATGTATGCATGCATGCATGCATGCATGCATGCATGCATGCATACCATATTCTATCATTTTCTGTAAGAAAATTTGAAATCAAATTCCACCTGTAAAAATTTTGCGCACTTTACTAGTATGCCCTTATACTGTATTTTGAAAATATTTTTCTATCACCCCTAAATTATCCCTTTGTCATTAATTTATTTTTCTAAGATATAACATTGAAGTATGGATATTCCAATATTTGAGAAGCTGCCACAAAGAGGAGAGGGTCAATTTATAAGTGAAGGACAAGAAACAATGAATGGGAACTAATCAAGGAGAGAAGCAACCTGAACATAACAAGAAACTTCCTAACCATGAGGACAATTAACCAGTGGAACAGCTTGCCTTGTAGGTACTTCATCCCTGCAGGATTTTAAAGAAGAGATTGGATAGTCACTTGTTTGAAATAGTATAAGGTCTCCTGTTGAGAGGGAGTTGGACTAGAAGACCTCCAAGGTCTTTTCCAGTTCTACTCTATTCTGGTTCTGGATGAACTTCTACCCAGAATTATTTGTATATATATATGCCAATGGGTTCCTTCAAAAATTTAAACAAAGGAGAACCAACAAACAAAAGGGCCAAGATGATATTGATTTTCTAGAAGATGGGGGGAAATTATGTAGGGCCATGTAGGGCTTTCTCTTACATTGGTGTAAATCTGCATTATCTTTATTGATTTCCTACTTATTGATCTAAACTAGACAGGATTTAGAGCAATAGGATTCAAACTTGTTTCATGTGTTACAAACCGCTCTCAAAATATAGTTGGTCAGCTTGAGCTGATTTCTACAGCACCAAATTAATTGTCTCCTTCTTTCCTGTGCTGTGCAATTTTCCTTGTGCCTATTGTAATATTTTTTATTCTTCCTACCAAGCCTTTCCATGTACAGGCTTCAAAAATTGTGATGAACTAGCAGAACGGTGACCTTTCCTAATGAGAAATATTAGAAGACTGCTTGTCTGACATTATTTTAACTGTTTCTGCTGCCAAAAGTGGAGCCAGTAAGAAAGGGCTTTTCTGTTTCTTTACAAAGTTCACTTCAAAAGTCCCCAGCAGTTCTGATGTAGTTTATATTTTCTGCTGAATAAAATCAGATCTGTGCCCATTCCTAGAGAATACTTACTCATAAAAACCTCTTCTTCGAATCACACATCACTGAAACAAAATAAAAATGATCAGTACATAAAGATACCAAAGAAAGCCTAAGAAGCTGACAGTGAAGCTTAACACATTTTAATAGGATTATTACATTGGCTAGTGGCAGAAACATTTGTCCCAGTCCTGGAAATAAGCCAGATTTATAAAAAAAGTGCAACAGCTGAAGCAGTGAGAACTTCCTTTGGGACTATACAAGGGTGTAAAGTAGGTAGGCAACAGTGAAAGCAAAGAAGGGCCACTCACAATATCTATGGATGAACAGATGTTCACATTCAGCATGAAGAAACATGCTAATCAGTATTCAAGCTGCAGGGAGGATTATAAATGTATTTAGTTGAAGGCACTTAAAATTCATCTTCAAACTTTTGCATTGAGCCTGCCAAGGTCTAAAGAGGAGCCCACTCTATGTACTCAAATGTTGGAAGACTTGAAGAATCAGGTTAGATATAAATCATGATGGAGAAAAGCTATATTTGTAGTCACTAAGAAATGGCACAAGGACATTTGGGAAGGGTGTACTCATGACATATTCAATTTTAACTTTCTTTTGTTTAGATAATAGTCTGAATACTACTGGAGAAAGATTGTAGGCCATCTTGTGTCACTCTATAGGAAATACAGATCTAAAACTTCCTCAGTGTTGTGCTATACTCATGCCCTCGTGACATCCCGGCTGGACTATTGCAACTCTCTCTACATGGGGCTCCCCTTGATGTGCACCCGAAGGCTTCAGCTAGTCCAGAATGCAGCCACGCGGGCAGTTATGGGAGCCTCTAGGTTCTCCCATGTAACACCGCTCCTGCGCGAGCTGCACTGGCTGCCTGTCGTCTTTCGGGTGCGCTTCAAGGTGTTAGTTACCATCTTTAAAGCGCTCCATGGCACGGGACCTAGCTATCTGCGGGATCGCATTCTGCCTCATACATCCCTGCGACCGATTCGCTCCCACAGAGAGGGACTTCTCCGGGTGCCGTCCACTAGGTTGTGCCAGCGGGCGACGTCCAGGGGAAGGGCCTTCTCTGTGGCGGGCCCGACCCTCTGGAACGACCTTCCCCCCGAAATCAGAACGACCACTGACCTTCGCTCCTTCCGACAGCTTTTAAAAACTCATTTCTTCCGTTTGGCTGGCCTAGGGTAATTTTAATTAGTTATGGTGTTAAGGGGTTTTAGGGACAGTTTTTAGTTTTTATAGATGTTTTTAGCGCAGGATATGTTTAATTGTGTTTTTAAATTTTGTACTCTGTGTTTATTGTTTTTTAATTCTCCTGTGCCCCGCCTCGAGTCCCTCTGGGGAGAGAGAGCGGGTTAGAAATAAAAATTTATTATTATTATTATTATTATTGTTTTACAATTTATAGCAAAAAGTAACCCTCTTGGTAGTAGCCTTTATTTTTAAGCAAATATTAGCAAAGAAGCTCAATAATTCTCCTGTAGTTTTATTCTTTCTTCCACAGGCACAGATGTGTGTCTCTATGACTTCAGTAATGTCAAAATCAATTTATATTATCACCCACATCATTTATTATTTATTCATTTTATTTATTTAGCAGATTCAGTGGTGTCTGTAGGGAGTCTTAAAATATAGTAGTTGTAACTATGTAATTGAAATACAACCCTTTTGAATGTGGAAAAGATGTCACTACATCTATAATAGGATATAGTCTTGATTGCAGAATAACAACTTACTAGATTTATATGGTGCCTGATTCCAGGTGACTCTTAACCACCATCATTACTTTGTATACTTTTTTTGCAGATGCTGTGGGATAGATATATAGTCTGCAATTTTTCCAGGAGTTCAAGGCAACTTACATCTGCTTTTATTTCAAATATCCTACAATAACAACCTTCAGAGGCAGGATGGGCTAAGAAAGCAGATGATTCTTAGCAATTGAGGTTTGATGGTCGGAAGTTTATTTAAAACTGGGACTCTTCAGACTCAAAAAGAATCACAACTTGTGCATAACATGGAACTATGCACAGGGCCTCTGGGCTGCAGCTGCCACTAAATCCTCAAGCAGGAATTGTGGATAAAGAAAACTTTCAAATGGTGTACCATTTTTGAATGGGTTCTCCCATCCATGAATGAAGGGGGAAAATCCTGATTCATATAGCCATTAGATCTTGGTAGGATTGAGTTACAATTGGTTCTTTCTCATCCAGGCCTATACATCCTCTAGGCACTGGGACAGGATCTCAAGAGCAAAAATCAGCTGCTTTCTTACACAGAATCAAAATTTCTAATAGATGGCTGTGCATCCACAATACAGTGTGGCTTGTAGTTATTATTATACTGCTCAACCAGCTGAAATTTTAGTTGCCTGAGCACAGAACCAGAAAATAAACAGAACCCTGGTTTAAGACAAGAATAGAGCTAATAAGTATTCAATGCAATTGTTTATTATGGCACCATGTGGTATAGTATTATGCAGTATCAATCAACCCATGACCCATGTATGAATTTTATCCTTGTATTTTATATTTATTTATAATTATTCATATTAATTATTTATTTATATCAAATGCATTCTAGAGCTGACCTACTGCGACTGTGAGAGTCCCCGCTCTCGCAGGTTTGGCCCTCTGCTTTAACGAGGGCCCGCCTTGATGAGGGATTTATTAATCCGGAGAGGTGGGAGAAGCGCGGTCTTAGGGGTTTTTTAGTTTATAAATTATTGTCTGTTTTAGGGGGTACCAGGGAGGGGGGAGGGTGTAGACAGGTAGAGATGGATGAGGAAAGAAAGGGCCGGACCAGCAGCCGGCGGAGGGAAGCGGAAGGATCCGTCAGGAGGGGGGAAACACGAGTCGTCCCGATGGAGGGCACTTCCATCCAGAGGGTCGTGGGGAGAGGCAGGTCCGAGGGGAGACAAGTTCTATCCTCCCGGTTGGGGGCACGGAACCGTTGGTTGCAAACGGTCAAGTGCCACAACCCCCGCAGGCTAGGTGGTCACGGAGTACAGAGCCAGGGTCTGCGGCTGATGTTTTGCAACGCCAGGTCCATTGTCAACAAAGCCCCCCTCATCCATGACCTTGTGTCAGAGGGGGAGCCGGACCTGGAAGGAATTGCGGAGACCTGGTTGGGCCACGAGGGAGGACTCCCCCTCGTTGAAATGTGCCCACCAGGTTACCGCGCTTTTCATCAGCCCCAGGCCCTTGGCAGGGGTGGCGGGGTAGCAGTTATCATCAGGGAAGGTCTGGAGTCGAGAGAGACCATTGTGCCACAGACCACCGGTTGTGAGTCCCTCTGCGTGAGGTGAGGCCTAGGGAGGCAGTTGGGCTTGCTGGTTGTATACCTGGCTCCCCGCTATGTAACAGCAGCCCTGCCCGAGCTCCTCGAGGTGATCGCTATGGTGGCAGTTGAGACCCCCAGACTTCTAGTCATGGGGGACTTTAATCTGCCATCGGCGGGTGAATCATCTGAGGTAGCTCGGGAGTTCATGGCTTCCATGACGGCCATGGACCTGACCCAATTAATTCAAGGCCCCACCCACGAGGGTGTACATACACCGGATCTGATCTTTGTCTCTGGCCAATGGAAGAGTGATCTGGGTATAGGGGACATAGTCATCACGCCCTTGTCATGGTCAGACCACTCACTTCTCCGGCTCGACTTTCCAATCGCTACTCCCCACCGCGGGGAGGCGGAACCCGAGTCACCTATTTGGTTCTGCCCCAGGCGCCTGATGGACCCTGATGGGTTCCAGGCGGCACTTGGGCCACTTCCTGTACCCCTGACCCGCACCCCGATGGAGGACCTCGTGGCCGCATGGAATACTGCGACCACGGGAGCCTTGGATCGGGTTGCGCCCTTGCGGCCTCTCTTGCGGCAGCGAGCCACCCTGGTCCCTTGGTTTACCGAGGAGCTAAGGGTGATTAAATGCCACAAGAGATTCCTAGAGAGAAGATGGAGATCTTCTCGATCTGAATCTGACCGAACACAGGTGAAAGCCCATTTACGGACTCACCTTGTCGCGCTGAGAGTGGCCAAAGGTCATCATTGTGCCACTCTCATAGCATCCGCAGATAACCGCCCTGCCACCCTGTTTAGGGTGACCCACTCCCTCCTCCAACAGAGGGTGCAGGAAACCCCATTACAGGGTAGAGCAGTGGAATTTGGGATTTATCTGCAGGAGAAAATCGCTCAGATTCAGAACGAGCCAGTCTCCATTGATGGCCCAGTGGGATCCCACGAGACGGGTCTTGAGACAGTTTGTTGGGAAGAGTTTGACTCTGTTACTTCCGAGGATATGGACAGGTTACGTGGGCGACTGCGAGCCACCACATGTTTATTGGACCCGTGTCCCTCCTGGCTCGTACTGGCATCCTGGGAGGCGACACGAGGCTGGCTCCAGGAGGTTGTCAACGCTTCTCTGAGTGAGGGTTTCTTGCCTGCCTCCCTTAAAGAGGCCATGGTGAGGCCCCTCCTGAAGAAGCCCTCTCTGGACCCAGCATTATTGGTTAACTACCGTCCGGTCTCCAATCTTCCCTTTTTGGCGAAGGTTGTAGAGAGTGTGGTGGCACAACAGTTTCCCCATCACCTGGAGGAAGTTGATTATCTGGACCTGCGCCAGTCCGGCTTCCGGCCCGGGCACAGCACCGAGATGGCATTGGTCGCGTTGGTAGATGATCTCTGGAGGGCCAGAGATGGGGGTTGTTCCTCCATCCTGGTCCTATTAGACCTCTCAGTGGCTTTTGATACCATCGACCATGGTATCCTATTGCATCGGCTGGGGGGGGGGTTGGGGGTGGGAGGCACCGTTTTACGGTGGTTCTCCTCCTACCTCTCCGGTCAATCGCAATTTGTGTTGGCAGGAGAGCAGAGGTCGACCTCGAGACCCCTCACATGTGGGGTGCCTCAGGGGTCGGTCCTCTCGCCTCTCCTGTTCAACACATATATGAAGCCGCTGGGTGAGATCATCCGTGGTTTTGGGGTAGAGTACCACTTCTATGCTGATGACACGCAGTTGTATATATCTACCCCAAACCACCCCAACGATGCCGTAGCAGTGATGTGCCAGCACCTGGAAGCCGTGCGGACCTGGATGGGAAGTAACAGACTCAGACTCAACCCATCCAAGACCGAGTGGCTGTGGTTTCCGGCCGCCTGATTCAATCAGCTGACTCCATCACTGGCCATAGGGGGCGAACATCTTGCCCCTGTGGATGGGGCGCGCAACTTGGGTGTCCTCCTGGATACCCAGCTGTCCATGGAAGATCAAATGACAACCGTGGCCAGGAGGGCGTTTTACCAGGTTCGCCTGGTACGCCAGTTGCGCCCCTTATTTGATCGAGACGCCCTTTGCACAGTCACTCATGCCCTCGTGACATCCCGACTGGACTATTGTAACTCTCTCTACATGGGGCTCCCCCTGAGGTGCACCCAAAGACTTCAGCTGGTCCAGAATGCAGCCGCGCGAGCAATAATGGGGACCCCTAGGTTCACCCATATAACACCACTCTTGCGCGAGCTGCACTGGCTGCCTGTCGTCTTTCGGGTGCGCTTCAAGGTGCTAGTTGTCATCTTTAAAGCGCTCCATGGCACGGGACCTAGCTATCTGCGGGATCGGATCCTGCCTCACACATCCTCATGGCCGATTCGCTCCCACAGAGAGGGACTTCTCCGGGTGCTGTCCACTAGACTATGTCAGCAGGCGACGCCCAGGGGAAGGGCCTTCTCTGTGGCGGGCCCAGCCCTCTGGAACGACCTTCCCCCCGAAATCAGAACAACTACGGACCTCCGCTCCTTCCGTCAAAAACTTAAAACACACTTTTTCTGCTTGGTCGGCCTAGCTTAGTCTTTACCTTTAGGGTGTTAGGGAATTTTAATTTTATAACTTGGGAATTTTAGCGCAGGGACAGTTTTAATTTAATTTGTTTTTATCTATCGTATTTATTTTATGTATGTATTTTTCTTATAGTATTTTAAATTTTTCCCTGTGCACCGCTCTGAGTCCCCTGGGGAGAGGATGCGGTATACAAATAAAATTTGATTGATTGATTGATTGATAGTGTAATCTTGTTTTCTACTTTTCTCATTTTCTTGTAATTTTTTTATATACTATGGGTGAACATATGTAAGTCTTTATAAGTACAAAAATAAACCACATAGCTAAATGATGAGTGCACATTACAAATTCAGTTTGGAACTATAATATGCTACAAATGTCTAAATGCTACTTCTATTCAAGCAAATGAAGAATGCCTAATTGTTTCCCCTCCCTCCCTCCCTTTTCTTACCTGTTTCAGACTTCTTGCATAATATAGTATTTTTTTAGGATTATTTTAGGAGATTTAATTAGTTAGATAAAGTGATTATAAATATTCGTCATATGCAAGCCTAAGATTATTCAGTCTGTATTTAAACCATACCAAACTATTGGATAGACCATGATCACTTCTTCCATTTCAACTTCTTTTTTGAGACAAAAAGCATTTGTCTCAAGTAAAGGTGCTGAGCAATTGGATATCTTTAAACAATCAGTCTACAGCACCAATCTAAATTGACACAATAGATTAAAAGTCTGGAAAAAAAGGCCTGACCTTTTGCTAGGCAAAGCAACAGTGCAATTTCATCTGCCGTATTCTTGTTTTGTGATACAGTTAAAAAAATACTTTGGAAATGCCAAGAACTCCATCATTGTTGCTAGATACTTTTCAGTCAGGTCAATAAAACTGTTAAGAAAAAGCTCTGTAAAATTAACTTGCTTCTCAGTGTTGAATTCTCTCTCTGAACAGTAGTCTATCTTGTTCCTTCTGGATTTTTTTTGTAATTGCTTTTTATTGCTCTTTTTCATTTGATTCATTTCCCTGTTGGTGCTCCCTTGCAAGTTTCTTGTAAAATGATTCTTGATCCATAGCTCCATCTTTGCTACCTGGCTCTGCAATAACTGTTATCATTGGTGACAAGATGGCAATAGATGTATAGTCCTTATGAACAGTGAGTCAGACGACAGTAAAAGTTGAAAGAACAGAAAGATAAATTGTGCTTAAACTGCCTGAAATATAGGTGGAAGAGTTGATTCAATAGAATAGAATTTGATTTGCTGAACTGGGGCCAGTAATTTGGGCTTAGATTGACTAAGTGATTGTCCACAGTTGCAGGCTGGAAATCTAAGATCTCCAAAGCAGAGGAGCAGAAAGCCTTTGCGATGGCAATGATATCATGGTCTCACTGTGAAGGGAAACAAGAGGGCCTGGAAAACTAATGAGCTGCAGAATGAGAGTTGAAATGAGAACATCTAGCAGGTAGCATTATAGAGTTGTGAGAAGATGGCCTTATGGCTTCTGTCTGGTGACTGCCCTAGTTGATTGTTTTGGAGGTAGGGATACTGTCTGACTGGGATAAACCTACCTGAATTTTGCTGAGTGTCTGAGATGAACTATGAAGATATGTAACATATGGTTTTTATCTTGGACTATTTGGGCAGACTGATGCTTGAATGATGGTTGACTAACTGTTAGATGAGAATTGCCTTTTATGTGTAATACTCTGTGGAAGGATTTTAAAGGGGTTAATGATTCCTTCTTTGTGTTAATAATAATAATAATAATAATAATAATAATAATAATAATAATAATAATAATAATAATAATAATAATAATAATAATAATAATAATAATAATAATAATAATAATAATTTTATTTTTAAACCGCACCCTCTCCCCACAGGGACCCGGGGCGGTGCACAGGCAGAATAAAAACAGTCAAAAAATACATACATTTCATAAAAAACAATTAAACCAACCCTGTGCTAAAAATTCGCTAAAAATGTGCTACCCCATTAAAAAACCCCAAAGACAGAGAGACTATCCTAGGCCGGCCAGACAGAAGAAGTGTGTTTTTAGCTTGAGACGGAAGGAGCGGAGGTCAGTGGTCATCCTGATATCGGGGGGAAGGTCGTTCCAGAGGGCCGGGCCCGCCACAGAGAGAGCCCTTCCCCTGGGAGTCGCCCGCTGACAGAGTCTAGTGGACGGCACCCGGAGAAGTCCCTCTCTGTGGGAGCGGATCGGCCGTGAGGATGTATGGGGCAGGATCCGATCCCGCAGATAGCTAGGTCCCGAGCCATGGAGCACTTTGAAGATGATAACTAACACCTTGAAGCGCACCCGGAAGACGACAGGTAGCCAGTGCAGCTCGCGCAAGAGCGGTGTTATGTGGGTCGACCTAGTGGTCCCCATAATTGCTCGCGCGGCTGCATTCTGGACTAGCTGAAGCCTCCGGGTGCACCTCAAGGGGAGCCCCATGTAGAGAGAGTTGCAATAGTCCAGTCGGGATGTCACGAGAGCATGAGTGACTTTGCGAAGGGCGTCCCGATCCAATAGGGGGCGCAAATGGCGAACCAGGCAAACCTGGTAAAACGCCCTCCTGGCCACGGCTGTCACTTGATCTTCCATGGACAGCCGGGTATCCAGGAGGACACCCAAATTGCGCGCCCCATCCACAGGGGCAAGATGTTCGCCCCCTATGGCCAGCGATGGAGTGAGCTGGTTGAATCGGGCAGCCGGAAACCACAGCCACTCGGTCTTGGTCGGGTTGAGTCTGAGTCCGTTCCTTCCCATCCAGATCCGTACGGCTTCCAGGCACTGGCACATCACCGCTACGGCATCGCTGGGGTGGTTTGGGGTGGAAATATACAACTGAGTATCATCAGCGTAAAGATGGTACTCCACCCCAAAACCATCCAGACTCTTGGTGGATTTTGATATCATTAACCATGCTACTGTCATCGACAGCCCATGAGATTAAGAATAGGAGGCAATGCTTTATAGTAATTTCTTTCTCATCTCAGAGCATAATTCTAATCAGTGATTGCAGGGGAAGGGGAAGGCCCAGTCTGATATCTACAAGCTGTGATGGGGCAGTGGTGAAAATGCAGAATGGCAGACTAACTACACCCATAGACAGGGGTTTGATCCTGACCAGCACAAGGTTGACTCAGCCTTCCATCATTCTGAGGTCAGTAAAATGAGCACTCAGATTGTTGGGGGTAATATGCTGACATTTGTAAACCACTCAGAGAATGATGTAAAACATGGGGTGTATTTAAGAATTTTTAAAATGAAAAAGATATCCATTTAATGCATTAAAGTTTGAATCTGAAGTTCATAGGATAGATCAGATTTCTAGATCTAAATTCAGAGGGAAAGTTCAGAATTTGGCCACATAATTCAATAGAGCCACCTCTTGGTCTTTGTGGAAACTTCAAACCGAAAGGGCTCAAAGCACATACACTTCACATTCTACCTCACAATGAGGCATCTTTCCACTTCCCTCTCACAATTCGATTCTGTGGCATAAAAAACATTTCTTGAATCTTTCTAACATCACTGTATGAGTTCCATTTTTTTTATCACTTGGTAAATTATAGGATAGTATTGCAGTATTTCACTGAAATTTTATGTATGAAGATGAAGCTCAAGAAATAACTCTTCTTTCTAAACTAAGACACTCTAAGATGACAAATTGGTCCTGTTGTATGAAGTGAAGATCATATAATGAGGAAAGTTCCAGAGCTATATCATATCTGTAATTCACTGTTTTTATTTTGGTGGCTTCCCTGCCATAAATTTATCTCATCTTGCACTGTTCTAACAACCATCTTCTTACAATGTGAAAGAAACTGAAAACATCTAATCTTTGCTAAGATCATGCAAGAGAAACACAGTATCTGAATCAACTGATATATGTGTCTCAGTTTCCAAGGAACAGCCCAAGATTACAAACATTTATGAAACCCTAATCCATTATTTTCAATGATCACTAAAACTGAAAAGTACATTTGATTGGTTTTTTCCCCTCCAACTTTCAATACAGTGCTGGAAAAACAATTGCTTGTTTCTTTCCATTACTGGAAAGCCCAGTCCCACCCATCTACCACAGTGTTTTCATGTCAAACAATTTGTAATTTTCTGAAAAGTTGGAAAATGTTCTTTAAGAAATAACACTTTAGCAACACATATTGATCTGGTGAAAAGTTTTTAGGAATCATTTGGGATGTTTTGCTCAGAGTTTTGGAGAAAGAAAGCAGTCTGTTGTTAAATTTTACTTGGTTTGAAAAACTTCTATAGATTAGGCTCTTGTGGGTGGCCACAAAATGCTTGTCTCAACTGGTAATAATGGTTGTTGTGATCAAACTTGGTTAACAAATCAATCATTATGAAGACACAACATATAGTTATTAAGCATCAAATAAAAACTGTTATACTGAGGGTGGTGTTAAGCAAAAGCAAAATACCATTTTATATTCCTTTGATTTACTGCATTACAAATATAAAATAAAGGAAAAGTCAGACAGTGAAAATTACAGCATAATTGGAATTATTTGAATAAACCTATTTTTAGATTATTATTATTATTATTATTATTATTATTATTATTATTATTATTATTATTATTATTATTATTATTATTATTATTATTATTATTATTTCCTCTTACCAGGTTGGCAGGTTGCTATACTTTCTTAAGGTATGGTAACTGAGTTGGGTTTGAGTTTGCTAGGCTGCTAGTTGCTGATTTATTCTTGTCCCTGTTGCCATTCTGGCATTAACTGATGTACATTTCTTTTTACAAGGTGCTTTAAGCAGTTTACAGTTTACATATCATAGGTTTGCTAATGAATTCAGCTCAAATGTACATTTTACAATCACAGAGTGTTGGCATTTTCTAGAAGTCATGTCATATCTAATTCCTGTAGAATAAATCGCTTTCTGAATGATTTGAATCAGAGGTGAAATTCAGCAGGTTCTGACCAGTTCTGGAGAACCAGTAGTGAAAATTTTGAGTAGTTCGGAGAATGAGTAAATACCACTTCTGACTGGCCCTTCCCCCATCTTTTCTCTGCCTCCCTAATCCCAGCTGATTGAGAGGAAATGGGGATTTTGCAGTATCCTTCACCTGCCACACCCACCAAGCCACACCCACAGAACTGATAGTAAAAAAAAAATTGAATCCCACCGTCGATTTGAATGGAAATAAGAAATCATAAGTACAGAAGGAAAGAAAAGACTGACGTTATCACTTCCCTGCTCATTAACACTTCTGACCAACAAGTTACTTTTTCAGTTTCAATAAGCCATTTCATTTAATCCCTCTTTATTTAACCATGCAGTCCTTGTTCAAGTAGATTCAGGACAGGAAACTTTTTTTAAAAACCTAACAGTTCCTTGTTCTCCACAGGTTAAGTTACTTTCTTCTTCAGCCCCTGATAAGCAGAGATAAGACAGTGTCCTATCACATGGAGAAAACATATAAACATTCTTTAATATGAATAAACAAAATAAGTTTAGATTAATTTTCATCTTTTGAATTGATGATGAATCATTGGATTTTTTTAAAAAAATATTTTGTCAGTTTTATAATAATTTTCTTTTGTAATATTCATGAATTTCTGTTCATTTCACTAGATTAGGAATAGATAATTTGAATTTCCAGGGTGACATATGGCTTCCAATGCTGTTTAAAAGAACAAAATTACCATAAGGAAACCAAGTTTATGGGAAACCTTCAACTTCCACATAAATCTTAAGTACAAATCCTGGCTACCAAATATAATTTGGAAGGTATCCAGTTTGACCAAGAGCAAGTATTCATTATGCTCTTTGAAATTAATGTGGCCATGAAAGTATCACCAAAATTAAAGGGCAAAAATAAGTACACAGTTGTACAAAATTTGCATATGTTTGTCTGTGGTATGTGTGTGTATGCAAATATAAAAATATTTACCATAATTTAAACAGAAATATTATTTTGTACAAACTAAGGGATGTGGTGGCTAAGATGCTGAGCTTGTCAATCAGCAAGGTCAGCAGTTCAGCAGTTTGAATCCCTAGAGACATGAAACGGAGTGAGCTCCAGTTATTTGTCCCAGCTTCTGCCAATCTAGCAGTTTGAAAGCATGTAAAACTGCAAGTAGAAAAAATAGGAACCACCTTTGGTGTGAAGGTAACAGCTTTCCATATGCCTTTGGTGTTTAGTCATGTCTTCATGACTAAACATGAAGTCATGTTAGTCATGTTTCCATGACTTTGGTGTTTGGAGATGTCTTCAGACAGCACTGGCTCTTTGGCTTTGAAACAGAGATGAGTACTACCCCCTAGAGTTAGGAATGACTAGCACATATGTGGGAGGGGAAACTTTACCTTTAAACAGAAATAAAAGTGAAGAAATAGTAAAAGAAAAATATGCAATTTTTAACTGCTAATGGGTAACTCTCATGATCCTGTTTTTCTTTCCAATAGTTCTTTGTCCTTCAACCAGAATTGGGCTGGACAATCTTTTCAAATAGACCTGACCACCCTAAAAGAAAATTGTTTTACATACTAGATCTGTGAAAAGCATTTTAAAGGGCAGTTTGGTAGGAATCCACATGAAGTACTTGATCTGATTGAATCTGGTTGAAAATTGATTTTCAGGAAAAAATTTCAAAGTTGATGCGTCAAATCAAGTTTTACATATGCATTATGGACACACTGTATAAAGCTTTCTTGGTGAATTAAAGCATTGTTTTAGTATGTCAATTTTCCTTGCAGAAGAACAATAGGACCCATCTTTTTAGGAGGTGGAGGGACCACCTTGGCCTCCCCGATCATAACATGTGAAATAATGTAAACATTAGGATCTGTGGAATGATTTAGTTTTTTTCTTCTCCTTTCTTACTCCCTCTTCTTCTTCATCATGATTCTAATAACTTTCTCAGATCTCTTTTGAGTTAGAAAGAAAGAAAGAAAGAAAGAAAGAAGGAAGGAAGGAAGGAAGGAAGGAAGGAAGGAAGGATAAAACTTACATTTTCCTTACTAAAGAAGTTTAACATATGATTACATATTATAGTAAAATATGACTCTGATAAATGTTGTTTCTACATCTGCGTACATAAAAATGCAGTTTTACATGACATTATTCTTTTGAGAAACTTCTGTTGTAACAATGTACTACTCAGCATTATTAAGAGAGTACTTCCTTCCTTCCTTTGTTCTTTTTTTCCCATTAGAGAAAGATGACTTTTCTGTTTTGTAGAAAATATGTAGCTCTTGTACCTGCAATTTTTCTGTCTTTCAATATAGGCTTAGTGATTGGTTTATAGTAAATTCAATAGGTGGTGTATTGATCATACTGTCCTGGAAATGCTGCAGATAATTCATTTTAACAAGAGAAGCAGTGTTGAAAACTCTATGGCTCAGTAAAAACTACATATTTTTCAAGTATTACTTTAGCTTTTGAAAAGATACACACGAAAACCATAGTAGAAACTTTTAAAAGGCCTACTATCTCCCAAACCTCCCAAACCATGGCCCTGTTTATATATGTGCTGATCTTTCACTCTATTGTCAAAATGTCTGCTGAAACCAAAATACATACTTTCGCTATGCCACAAAACATGATTCATGGCTACATCTAGCCTATGCAATTGTTGGCAAAATTGTGGCACTAGATTCCATAGATTCATTATCTGCCAAGACTATGGCCTTTAATGTTTTTTTCAGCAGTTAATATGATTAATTGATTTTCAGAAATGGATCACTAATCTCCTTCAATCATTATGTTGTTTCTTCCTAGTATGAGAGCCAAAAGAATATCTAACTAATTCTGATTTGCTACTGAAGATTGTGGGAAATAGTATTTTCAGAAGGAAAAGGAATGAAGGAAGTAAAGAAACGAGGTGCATAAATTTATGGATTTATTGGAACAGGATGAATGCCTGTGAATACATTTGCATTTCCAAATTTGCATTTCCAAACTCAGCTATAGGTAAAGATTAGAATTTACACATAGATAAATAAATAAATGTTAATCCAGATTTTTAATTAACACCTGAAAGAAAGGTTGCTTAACAAGTTAGCTGTTTTGGTTATTCTTTTTATCATCTTATCTTAGCTAGATGCTCAAAGGCAATTAGAGATTTCATCCTATCTAATTTGCAAATTTTCCTGCTGATGCCTGGTATAAACGTGTCTACCAGTTAAAAGAGGAATCTCTCCAATGGTGTAAAGCTGGATTTTTATTGATAAACTCTTAACTTTTAAATAAAATTCTACATTAGCTAGCAGCACCTTTGATGGGGAGAAACAGGCTCCGACTCGACCCATCCAAGGCTGAGTGGCTGTGGCTTCCGGCGTCACGATATAGCCAGTTGGTACCATCTCTGGCTATTGGGGGCGAGTCATTGGCCCCTGCAAGAGAGGGCTCGCAACTTGGGTGTCTTCCTGGATTCTCGGCTGTCTCTAGAAGATCACATGACGGCCATGGCCACGGGGGCTTTTTATCAGGTTTGCCTGATACGCCAGTTGCGTCCCTTTCTGGATTGTGACGCTTTACGCACGGTCACTCAAGCCCTCGTCATCTCCCGCCTGGACTATTGTAATGCTCTCTACATGGGGCTTCCCTTGAGGTGCACCCGGAGGCTCCAGCTAGTTCAGAATGCAGCTGCGCGGGGGATTCTGGGAGCGTCTAGATGCTCCCACGTGACACCTCTCCTGCGCGAGCTGCACTGGCTGCCTGTGGCTTTCCGGGTGCGCTTCAAGGTATTAGTAACCACCTTTAAAGCACTCCATGGCAAGGGACCTGGCTATCTGCAAGACCACCTCCTGCTATCAAATGCCTCCCACCGTCCAGTTCGCTCCCACAGATAGGGCCTTCTCAGGGTGCCGTCGGCCAGGCAATGTTGACTGGCAACCCCCAGTGGGAGAGCCTTCTCTGTGGAAGCCCCTGCCCTCTGGAATGACCTACCCCCTGACCTTCGTACAATCACAGACCTGCGCCTTTTCCATCGGGCTTTGAAGACCCATCTGTTTCAAGCGGCCGGCCTGGCATAGTTTCTAAACTGGCATACTTTTAAACGCTTTAGTTTTATATGGTTTTAGTAGGGATTTTAACAGGTTTTAGACAGGCTATTCATTATTTAATATATTTTAATAGGTTTTTAATTACTTTCTATGTTTTTATTCATGATTTTACTGCTGCCTGTATACCGCCCTGAGTACCGGAAGGGAGAAGGGCGGTATAGAAATTTAAATATTAAATTAAATATTAAATTAAATTAAATTAGATATAATAGAGATGGATTTTTTGAACAAATTGTGATAAAAAAAGGTTTCAATTCAAATTATTTCTTGATTTAAAAAACATCATTCTACTGTTGGCTTGGCTTACCTTATTAGATAGGCTTTTGATTGAATATTAACTATTACTATTGATAAATTATATTTTGTCCTTTTTAAAAATTATCAATGGTATGTATGTATGCATGCATGTATGTATGTAATCTATTTATGTAGATTCTGTGGCAATATGGTATATATTTAGATTAACATCTACTAATATAAAAATATAAAAGCATTAAATTTTTGAAGAAAAGAAACAAGATTTCTATGAAAACATAAAAATACAGTTTTTAAAAAATTTAAAGTATTTTAAATAATGGGAGATAATCTTTAAATCTGACAAGGGCCCACCTCGAGGATGGTTATATTAATCAAGAGAGGTGGGTGCATCGCAAGTTAAGGGGTTTTTTAGCTAAATTTTTAATTAGGATTTTAGGGGGCCCCAGGGTGGTGGGAGGGCGGTTTTTAGAGGGTCTTAGGAAGGAGGAAGGGGTCAGGCAATCTAAGGCTAGGAATATGGTCAAGCCGGTTGACGGAACAAATAGACCAATGGACGGGTCCGATAAGGGGGGGGAACTCGGGTCGATCTAGCAGAGGGTTTTGCAATCAGTACAGTCATAGGGAGGGGTAGGGGCGACAGGAGACAGGCAACATACCATCCAGTTGGGGAACGTGGCCGCTGGTTACAGGCGTTCGTGTGCCCTGACCCCCTGAGCTCCCCCCAAGAGCTAGGTCGTCAGGGTTCACAGAGCCGTGGCCCTAGGTTGATGTTATGTAACGCCAGGTCCGTGGTCAACAAAGCCCCCCTCATTAATGACCTTGTGTCAGAGGGGGAGCCGGACCTGGTGGGGATTAGGGAGACCTGGTTGGGCCACGAGGGGGGGTTACCTCTTGTGGAAATGTGCCCACCAGGTTACCGTGCATTTCATCAACTGCGGGCCCTAGGCAGGGGTGGGGGGGGGTGCCAGTTATTGTTAGGGAAAGTCTTGAGCCGAGAGAGACCACTGTGCCACAGACCACCGGCTGTGAGTCCCTCTACGTGAAATGGGGCCTAGGGAGGCAGTTGGGCTTGCTGATTGTGTACCTGGCTCCTCGCTACGTATCAGCAGCCCTGCCTGAGTTCCTCGAGCTGGTTGCCTTGGTGGCGGTGGAGACCCCCAGTCTTATAGTCTTGGGGGACTTTAACTTGGTAGGCGAATCAACCGAGGCTGCCCGGGAGTTCATGGCCTCTATAACGGCCATGGACCTGACCCAGGTAATTCAGGGCCCCACACATGAGAGAGGACACACGCTGGATTTAATTTTTGTCTCAGGCCAGTGGATGAGTGATCTGGGAGTAGGGGAGTTAGCCATCATACCCCTGTCATGGTCAGATCACTCACTTCTCCGGCTCGACTTTCCAACCTCCATACCCCACCGCGGGGAGGCGGAACCAGATATTCCTAAGTGGTTCTGCCCCAGGCTCCTGATGGATCCCGAAAGGTTCCAGACGGAGATTGTGCCATTGCCTGTGACCCTGACCCGTGCCCCAATGGAGGACCTTGTGGCCGCATGGAGTACTGCGGCCGCCGGGGCCTTGAATCGGGTCGCGCCCTTGTGGCCTCTCGTGCAGTGACGAGCCACCCAGGCTCCTTGGTTCACCGAGGAGCTGAGGGTGATGAAACGCCACAAGAGATGCCTAGAGAGTAGATGGAGATCCACACGGTCCGAATCTGACCGAACACAGGCAAGAGCCCAATTGAGGACTTACCTTGTGGCGATAAGGGTGGCCAAACGTCATTATTGTGCCACTCTTATCACATCCGCAGATAACCACCCTGCTGCCCTGTTCAGGGTGACTCACTCCCTCCTTCAACAGAGGCAGTGGGAAGCTCCGCTGCAGGGTAGAGCAGAGAAATTTGGAGAATATCTGCAGGAGAAAATCACTCAGATCCGGAGCGAACTGGCCTCCACCGATTGTGGTCTGGAGGGATTATCAGATGCAGGTCTTGAGACATCTTTGTGGGAGGAGTTTGACTCTGTTACTTCCGACGATATGGACAGGTTACGCGGGCGACTGCGAGCTACCACATGTTTATTGGACCCGTGTCCCTCCTGGCTTGTACTGGCATCCTGGGAGGTTATACGAGGCTGGCTCCAGGAAGTTGTGAATGCTTCTTTGAGTGAGGGGTTCTTGCCGACGGAAAGAGGCGGTGGTGAGGCCCCTCCTCAAGAAGCCTTCCCTGGACCCAGCATTGTTGGTAAATTACCATCCGGTCTCCAACCTTCACTTTCTGGCGAAGGTTTTAGAGAGTGTGATGGCACAACAGTTTCCCCATCACCTGGAGGAAATTGATTATCTGGACCAGCGCCAGTCCGGCTTCTGGCCCGGTCACAGCACCAAGATGGCATTGGTCGCATTGGTAGATGATCTCTGGAGGGCCAGAGATGGGGGTTGTTCCTCCATCCTGGTCCTATTAGACCTCTCAGCGGCTTTCGATACCATCAACCATGGTATCTTATTGCATCGACTGGAGGGGTTGGGGGTGAGGGGCACCGTTCTATGGTGGTTCTCCTCCTACCTCTCCGGTCGATCACAATTTGTGTTGGCAGGAGGGCAGAGGTCAACCTTGAGACCACTCACGTGGGTGCCTCAAGGGTCGATCCTCTCGCCACTCCTGTTCAACACATATATGAAGCCGCTGGGTGAGATCATCCGTGGTTTTGGGGTAGAGTACCATCTGTATGCTGATGACACTCAGCTGTACATATCTACCCCAAACCACCCCAATGATGCTGTCAAAGTGATGTCCCAGTGTCTGGAAGCCGTGCGGATCTGGATGGGAAGGAACAGACTCAGACTCAACCCTTCCAAGACCGAGTGGCTGTGGTTTCCGGCGTCCTGGTACAACCAGTTGATGCCATCACTGGCCATAGGGGGCAAACATCTAGCCCCCGTGGATAGGGCTCGCAACTTAGGCATCCTCCTGGATACCAGGCTGTCGTTAGAAGACCATTTGACGGCCGTGGCCAGGTGGGCGTTCTACCAGTTTCACCTGGTCCATCAGTTGCGGCCCTTATTGGACCAGGACGCCCTTCGCACAGTCACTCATGCGCTCGTGACATCCCGTCTAGACTACTGCAATGCTCTCTACATGGGGCTCCCCTTGAGGTGCACCCGAAGACTACAGTTAGTCCAGAATGCAGCCGCGCGAGCAATTATGGGAGCCCCTAGGTGCTCCCATGTAACACCGCTCTTGCGTGAGCTGCCCTGGCTGCCTGTGGCCTTTCGGGTGCGCTTCGAGGTGCTGATTATCATCTTTAAAGCACTCCATGGCATGGGATCTAGTTATCTACGGGATCACATCCTACCCCACACATCCCTGCGGCCAATTCGCTCCCACAGAGAGGGACTTCTCCGGGTGCCGTTCACTAGGCAATGCCAGCGGGCGATGCCCAGAGGAAGGGCCTTCTGTGTAGCAGGCCCAATCCTCTGGAATGACCTACCCCCCGAACTTTCCATCTGAAACTCAAGACCTACTTTTTCCAACAGGCCAGCCTGGCCTAACTCTACCTAGCCTTTAGCCTGACATCAAATTGTTTTAATTGGTTTTTAAGGGTAATAGTTTTAATTTATTGTAAATTTTAGCACAGGGTTAAGAATTTGATTTGATTTTAAATTTTATATATTGTCTTGTTTTTATATGCTTTTTAAATTTCCTGTGCACCGCCCCGAGTCCCTTTTTGGGAAAGGGAGTGGTATATAAGTTAAATAAATCTAATCTAATCTAATAATTAAGAAAGTATCTTTCTTAATAAATTATTTTTCAAATTCTATAATGATGGTAACCAGCTGAAAATATCAATGAATTGATAAAGAAAAATAAAAGTTCTGAAACTAACCATTATCCTAAGATTCTTAGATAATTTAAGAAGGATGTCTATATTATTTATACATAGATTTTTAAACAATAATTGATTATTCATTTTTATGGTTACTCAAATTCTTAGGATTTCCTTTCAAAATTGAGATTTTTCTGAAAATTGGACTTTTAATTTTTCAGATTTTAATTATATTGTAAGGTGTATATAAACTACTGCCAGCACTAGAACAAAAATTACATTGATTATATACTGGATTCAATTTGAGAGCTGTTATCTGAAATCTTCACAAATACTTCATTCTAAATCTAGAATTAATTAAGACCACTATTGTATTGTGATACAGACACATAGTGTCAGCTAGGTTTGGATAATATTGGGTAAATGTTTCAATTTTTATTTCTTTGCAATTAAAAAAAATAGTGCTAAAAGTATGACCTGAAAATGAAATGGTGGCCCTCAATCAGCTAATTATAATCAATACTTTTGAAAGGTTAAAAAAGGTTAAAAAGAATATAATATGCTGAAATTACTTAAATTAAAGCAATTGTTATGTTACTTGGTCTGAATATATTAGTTTTTACAGAAATCCCTAAGTTTGTGTGTGCCAGAAAAAGAAATGTCAAGGTTGAAACTCAAATTTATTAAACAATTAAAATATTACTAAAATAAATGTAAATAGAACAGAACAACATAAAATTGTGGTTTTTAATTTTATAAAAATCAATAGTTTTGTGATTTAAAAATACCAAATAGATATTTGATATCTTATATCAAAATATACTTAATACACAAAAAATCGTGAAAAATAAGAAAAGCATAGAAAGATACATGATTAATATCCCAGAATTTATATCAAGTACATACTGTATATAAAAAATGATGGAGAATTTTCCAGAACCAAGAGGAATGGCCGTTATCCATTTATGTATCTATCACAGAAGAGAAATGGAAATAGGGCAGCAGATGATTTCTTCTCTATTTTGCACCATAAGGGAAACAGTTTGGGGTATGGGAATAAATTATCCACTACAAACATGGTTGAAGATTTACTTTCTTATGTTAGAGAAGCAAAATACTGGGACAAAAGTTAATTTAGATGCTTGTCATTACTTTGTTTTACAAAAAGGAATCTGTTTCTAGAAAGGAAGTTAAGATTTAAATATGATAATGCCTATCTATAAAGAACTTTGCAATTACTTTGCTTAGATTTTTGTTTAAAAAATAATCCTATGTTTCTTGAATTATTCCTATTTCCAGATAATAAAGGTTGGATTAAAGGTTAGATTAATTCCTTTTTCCAGATAAGAAAGATTAGTTTCAAGAAATGGCTAAACCCTTCGCCTTTGAACTGGATCTAGTTAGTATAAAAGGAAAGACTGGGTAATATTATTTTCTGTGTCAAGAATCATTTTATTGTTTTAAAACTTTCTATTCACATATTTTACTTGTTTTTTTCTCTATATATAGGTGCATTAGATCAATAAAGGAAAAATAATTAAAATAAAATATTTGTAGAGCACCTATGGTGTCATATGTAACTATGTAATTCATTCACATTTCTGCTGTCTTTCTGTTTTCATTGAAGGGCCTAGGAGTTTTTTTATTAAAGACTCTACTCAAGCAGGAAACCCTATACAATTTTAAACAAAGGTTGTCCAGGATCTTCTTAAAAGTCTGGAATATTGGTCCACCCAAACTTTGGAAGGCAAGCTGTTCCACCTGATGATTGTTTTTACATCAGAAAATTTCTCCTTAGTTCTAGATTGCTTCTTTTTTTGTTCAGTTTCTATCTATTACTTATTTTCTTACCTTCTGGTGCTTTGGAAAATAGGTCGACTCCTTTCTTCTTTATGGCCACCCTTCAAATATTTTGAACACTGCTATCATGTCAGTTCTTCTTTATATGCCCAATTCCTGCAGCTGATCTTCATATGTTTTAATATTCATTCCCCTACCCCATTCATCTTTGCTACTCTTTCTTCTTCCCAGAGTGTCAACATCTTTTTTATATTGTGGTGAGGAAAATTAAAATCCATCTGGATCTTGAGTCTATTTCAGTTTGGTGCAGTGGTGGGTTTCAAACTTTTTTAGAACCTTTTCTGTAAGTGTGGCCTATTTTGTGAGAGTAGTTCAGCGGTCATGTGACGGGATAGGCATGGCTTGGCAGTTGTGTGACCAGGTGGGCATGGTCAACTTGGAAAATGTGGTGAAACTCACTTAACAACACTCTTGCTTAGCAACCAAAATTTTGGGCTCAATTGTGGTCATAAGTTTTCTTTCTTTCTTTCTTTCTTTCTTTCTTTCTTTCTTTCTTTCTTTCTTTCTTTCTTTCTTTCTTTCTTTCTTTTTCTTTCTTTCCTTTCTTCCTTTCTTCCTTCCTTCCTTTTGTCTCTCTCCTTCCTTCCTTCCTTCCTTCCTTCCTTCCTTTCTTTCTT
Source organism: Rhabdophis nuchalis (assembly GCA_039707465.1). Lineage (NCBI taxonomy): Eukaryota > Metazoa > Chordata > Lepidosauria > Squamata > Natricidae > Rhabdophis > Rhabdophis nuchalis. Next base: position 41,574,749 of record CM077647.1, on the reverse strand, counting down.
TCTTTCTTTCTTTCTTCTCTCTCTCCCACTTTTTTCTTTTTATCTTTCTTCCTTTCTTTTTCTTCTCTCTTTCTTTCTTTCTCTCTTTATATCTTTGTCTCTCTCTTTTTTCTGCGTGAAGTGGGGCCTAGGGAGGCAGTTGGGCGTGCTGGTTATATACCTGGCTCCCCGCTATGTAGCAGCAGCCCTGCCCGAGCTCCTGGAGGTGATCGCTACGGTGGCAGTTGAGACCCCCAGACTTCTAGTCATGGGGGACTTTAATCTGCCATCGGTGGGCGAATCATCCGAGGTAGCTCGGGAGTTCATGGCTTCCATGACGGCCATGGACCTGACCCAACTAATTGTAGGCCCCACCCACGAGGGTGGACACACACCGGATCTCATCTTTGTCTCTGGCCAGTGGAAGAGTGATCTGGGTGTAGGGGATATAGTCATCACGCCCTTGTCATGGTCAGGCCACTCACTTCTCCGGCTCAACTTTCCAACCGCCACCCCCCTCCGCGGGGAGGCGGAACCTGGGTCACCTATTTGGTTCCGCCCCAGGCGCCTGATGGACCCGGATGGGTTTCAGACGGCGCTTGGGCCATTTCCTGTACCCCTGACCCGTGCCCCGATCGAGGACCTTGTGGTCGCATGGAATACTGCGACCACAGGAGCCTTGGATCGGGTCGCGCCCTTGCGGCCTCTCTTGCGGCGGCGAGTCACCACGGCTCCCTGGTTTACCGAGGAGCTGAGGGTGATGAAACGCCGTAAGAGATGCCTGGAGAGAAGATGGAGGTCTACCCGTTCTGAATCTGACCGAACACAGGTAAGAGCCCATTTACGGACTTACATTGTGGCACTGAGAGTGGCCAAACGTCATCATTGTGCCACCCTCATAGCATCCGCAGAAAACCGCCCTGCCACCCTGTTTAGGGTGACCCGCTCCCTCCTTCAACAGAGGGTGCGGGAAGCCCCGTTACAGGGTAGAGCAGAGGAATTTGTGATTTTTCTGCAGGAGAAAATCGCTCAGATACAGAACGAGCTAGCCCCCATTGATGGCCCAGTGGGATGCCACGAGACAGATCTTGTTTGGGAGGAGTTTGACTCCGTTACTTCCGAGGATATGGACAGGTTACGTGGGCGACTGCGAGCCACCACATGTTTATTGGACCCGTGTCCCTCCTGGCTTGTACTGGCATCCTGGGAGGTGACACGAGGCTGGCTCCAAGAGGTTATCAACGCATCCTTGAGTGAGGGTTCCTTGCCTGCCTCCCTAAAAGAGGCTATGGTGAGGCCCCTCCTCAAGAAGCCCTCTTTGGATCCAGCTTTATTAACCAACTATCGTCCAGTCTCCAACCTTCCCTTTCTGGCGAAGGTTGTTGAGAGTGTGGTGGCACAACAGTTTCCCCGTCACCTGGAGGAAGTTGAGTATCTAGATCCGCGCCAGTCCGGCTTTCGGCCCGGGCATAGCACCGAGACGGCATTGGTCGCGTTGGTCGATGATCTCTGGAGGGCCAGGGATGGGGGTTGTTCCTCCATCCTGGTCCTATTAGACCTCTCGGCGGCTTTCGATACCATCGACCATGGTATCCTATTGCATCGGTTGGGGGGGTTGGGGGTGGGAGGCACCGTTTTACGGTGGTTCTCCTCCTACTTCTGTGGCCGATCGCAATTTGTGTTGACAGGAGAGCAGAGGTCGACCTCGAGACCCCTCACATGTGGGGTGCCTCAGGGGTCGGTCCTCTCGCCTCTCCTGTTCAACACATATATGAAGCCGCTGGGTGAGATCATCCGTGGTTTTGGGGTAGAGTACCATCTCTACGCTGATGATACTCAGCTGTATATATCTACCCCAAACCACCCCAACGATGCCGTAGCGGTAATGTGCCACTGCCTGGAAGCCGTACGGATCTGGATGGGAAGTAACGGACTCAGGCTCAACCCGACCAAGACCGAGTGGCTCTGGTTTCCGGCTGCCCGATTCAACCAGCTAATTCCATCACTGGCCATAGGGGGCGAACATCTTGCCCCTGTGGATGGGGCGCGCAACTTGGGTGTCCTCCTAGATGCCCGGCTGTCCATGGAAGATCAAGTGACAGCCGTGGCTAGGAGGGCGTTTTACCAGGTTCGCCTGGTTCACCAGTTGTGCCCCCTATTGGATCGGGACGCCCCTCGCACAGTCACTCATGCTCTCGTGACATCCCGACTGGACTATTGTAACACTCTCTACATGGGGCTCCCCTTGAGGTGCACCCGGAGACTGCAGATGGTCCAGAACGCAGCCGCGCGGGCAATCCTGGGTACCTCTAGGTTTACCCATGTAATACCTCTCCTGCGCGAGCTGCACTGGCTGCCTGTCGTCTTCTGGGTGCGCTTCAAGGTATTAATCATCATCTTTAAAGCGCTCCATGGCTCGGGACCTAGCTATCTGCGGGATCGGATCCTGCCTCATACATCCTCACGGCCGATCCGCTCCCACAGAGAGGGACTTCTCCGGGTGCCGTCCACTAGACTTTGTCAGCGGGCGACGCCCAGGGGAAGGGCTCTCTCTGTGGCGGGTCCAGCCCTCTGGAATGACCTTCCCCCCGATATTAGAATGACCACGGACCTCCGCTCCTTCCGTCTAAAATTAAAAACATATCTTTTCTGCTTGGCCGGCCTAGGGTAGTCTCTCTCTATGGGGTTTTAGTTGTTTAGTGGGAATTTTAGTCTAAAATGGGTATTTTAGCACAGGTACGGTTTAATTTGTTTTTAAGATGTTGTATATTTATTGTATATTTATGGTTTTTTAGTTTCCCTGTGCACCGCTCCGAGTCCCTACGGGGAGAGGGAGCGGTCAAGAAATTAAATTATTATTATTAAATTATTATTATTATTATTATTATTATTATTATTATTATTATTATTATTATTATTATTATTATTATTATTATTATTATTATTATTATTATTATTATTATTATTATTATTATTATTATTATTATTATTATTATTATTATTATTATTATTGTTATTATTGTTATTATTGTTATTATTGTTATTATTGTTATTATTGTTATTATTGTTATTATTGTTATTATTGTTATTATTGTTATTATTGTTATTATTGTTATTATTTCCTTCCTTCCTTCCTTCCTTCCTTCTTCCTCTCTTCCTTCCTCTCTTTCTCTCTCTTCCCCCCACACCCTTAGTCTCTCTCTCTCACACACGCACCTTCCAATTATATTTGTAGATATATTATTTGAACTAAAACCGACTTCACCAAAACCGAATTCAAGAATTTCCTTTGGAAAAAAAAGTTGTATTAGTTTTAATAAACCTGGGAAATAGTTGACATAAAATTATGAAAAGAAAAAGAGAAAAAAATATTAAAATTACCATGATAACAGACAATGCAAATAGGTAAAAATAATATTCCATCAATATTATTACTTATATAAGGAAAAAGAAATTTCCTTACAAAAGTTGATGGAAACTTAAAAAAAAACCATATCAAACATCATGGAAAAGCAGAAGTAAATAATAAGTGGACTTATAATAAGGGAAATTTATGAGATATTAGAAAAAACCTATGGAAATTTGTCTTGAACATGGTAACTACAACAAGATTATTATATGTACAAAGACAGAAAGTTTTTGCAATACACACAATAGAGGAATGGTTGGTGAATATGACAGAATTTGCAGAGAATTTATTTGTTTGATTAGAGAAAAGACAAGCTACACTTGTCTGAGGCTAAAAATCCTTTATGGACTTTTTGCTGAAAATGATGTTAAAAGAAAATTCATGATGTATTCCATGGCCAGGTAAATAAGAACAGAATATCTGCTTTACTGGTAATATCATCATTGCCCAGGGATGATCATTTAATGTCCCCATGACGTTTCCCTCTAAAGTAGTACCTATCAGTCTAGATGCAGTCTCCTGTTTTTGAACAGCTGGGTTGGTAGGAGTTAGAGCATGTGGTGGGAATGCATCGCACCCTATGGCAGCAACAGGTCTCAAATGCAAGTCTGCTGATTGTCAGCCCAGCATATAATAATAATAATAATAATAATAATAATAATAATAATAATAATAATAATAATAATAATAATAATAATAATAATAATAATAATAATAATAATAATAATAAGGAGAAGGAGAAGGAGGAGGAGGAGGAGAAGGAGAAGAAGAAGAAGAAGAAGAAGAAGAAGAAGAAGAAGAAGAAGAAGAAGAAGAAGAAGAAGAAGAAGAAGAAGAATATAATAATAATAATACAAAGTATATAATAATATACAAAGTATATAATAATGGTAACACAAAATGGAAAAAGTTATCGAAAATGAGAAGGTGAAACTCTTGTGGGACTTTTGAATACAAACAGATCGTCATTTGGAGCACAACACACCAGATATCACAGTTGTAGAAGGCCAAAGTGTACAGTTTATAGATATTGCTATTCCTGAAGATGCCAGAGTCGAAGAAAAACAAATTGAAAAAAAATGAAATATTGCGATCTGACCATCGAAACTACACGGCTATGGATGAAGCATGTCACAGTCATACCCATTGTCATCGGGGCACTTGGCACCATGTCCAAAAATTTTACTAAATACATCAGCAAATTGCAGCTTCCTGCAATAACACCAGCAGAACTGCAAAAAACTGTGCTACTTGGAACATCTTACATTCTAAGAAGATACTTGGTTGATACTTAGGATGCTGGAAGCAAACTGTATCAATCATTAGCAATACAATAATACAATACAATACAATACAATAGCAGAGTTGGAAGGGACCTTGTAGGTCTTCTAGTCCAACCCCCTGCATGGGCAGGAACCTTATACCATTTCAGACAAATGGCTGTCTAACATCTTTTTAAAGACTTCCAGGGTTGGGGCATTCACAACTGCTGGAGGCAAGCTGTTCCAGAGGTTAATTGTTCTTACTGTCAGGAAATTTCTCCTTAATTCTAAGTTGCTTCTCTCCTTAGTTAGTTTCCACCCATTGCTTCTTGTCCTGCCCCCAGGTGCCTTGGAGAAAAGTTTGACTCCCTCTTCTTTGTGGCACCCTCTGAGATATCGGAACACTGCTATCATGTCTCCCCTGGTCCTTCTCTTCATCAAACTAGACATACCCAGCTCCTGCAGCCGTTCTTCATATTCTTAGTCTCCAGTCCTCTAATCATCTTGGTTGCTCTTCTCTGCACTCTTTCCAGAGTCTCCACGTTTTTTCTACATCGTGGCGACCAAAACTGTATGCAGTATTCCAAGTGTGGCCTTACCAAGGCACTATACAGTGGCATTAACACTTCACGTGATCTAGATTCTATCCCTCTGTTGATGCAGCCTAGAACTGTGTTGGCTTTTTTGGCAGCTGCTGCACACTGCTGGCTCATATTTAAATGGTTGTCCACTAGGATTCCAAGATCCCTCTCACAGTTGCTACTATTGAGCAAGGTACCACCTATACTGTACTTGTGCATTTGGTTTTTCTTGCCTATATGTAGGACCTTACTTTTTTCACAATTGAATTTCATTTTATTAGACAGTGCCCAATGTTCAAGTTTGTCTAGATCCTTCTGTATCTTAAGCCTATCTTCTGGAGTGTTGGCTATTCCTGCCAGCTTGGTGTCGTCTGCGAATTTGATGAGTTCCCCATTTATCCCCTCATCCAAATCATTGATGAAGATGTTAAAGAGTACTGGGCCTAAAACAGAGCCTTGGGGGACTCCACTGCATACTTCCTTCCATGTAGATGCAGTTCCATTGAGGACTACACGTTGAGTGCGGTTGGTCAGCCAGTTGCAAATCCATTTGGTGGTGCTGCTGTCTAACCCACAATTTTCTACTTTATCTAATAGTAGGTTATGGTCTACTTTATCAAATGCCTTACTGAAGTCCAGGTAAATTATATCAACAGCATTCCTCTGGTCCACTGATTTTGTCACTTTGTCAAAGAATTCAATTAGATTCGTCTGGCATGATCTGTTTTTGACAAACCCATGTTGGCTTTTGGCTATTACTTTGTTTGCTTCTAGGTGTTCACTTATTTGTTGTTTAATTATCTTTTCCAGAATCTTTCCTGGTATTGAGGTCAGGCTGATGGGTCTATAGTTTCCTGGATCTGTTTTTTTCCCTTTTTTGAAGATGGGAACCACATCTGCTCTTTTCCAGTCTTCTGGCAGTTCCTCGGTGCTCCAGGATCTCTGAAAGATATAGTTCAGTGGTTCTGAGATCTCATCTGCCAGTTCCTTCAGGACCCTGGGGTGTAATCCATCCGGTCCTGGTGATTTGAACTCGTCCAGGGCAGACAGGTGCTCACTTACCATTTTCTTCCCTATTTCAACTTGTGTTCCTAATCTGATATTTGTGGTGCTGTTTTTGATTGGTTGGACTGTTTTATCCCTTTGTGTAAAGACAGATGCAAAAAAAGAGTTAAATAGTTCTGCTTTCTCCCTGTTGCTTATCATCTTCTTGCCATTTTCTCCCAGCAGTGGACCAATTGTTTCCTTAACCTTTTTCTTATTTTTAACATGTTGGAAGAAGCTTTTTTTGTTATTTTTTACTTTTTTGGCAAGCCTTTCTTCATTGCGAGCCTTAGCTTTCTTCACTTCATCTTTACAGGCTCGGGCTATTTGCTGATATTTTGCCTTGGTTATGTCCCCCTTTTTTCACTTTTTATATTTATCCTTTTTGTCTTTCAATTTGTCAGAGAGTTCTTTATGCAGCCATGCTGGTTTCTTTTGGGAACTGTTATTTTTCTTCTTCATTGGTATTGCGCTGGACTGGGCTTTTATAATCTCATTTTTCAAAATTTCCCAAGCTTCCTGAGTTGTTTTCCCCTTGAGGATTCTCATCCATGGAATCCTTCCCAAGCTCTCTCTGAGTTTATTGAAATTAGCTCTCTTGAAGTCTAAGACTCTAGTCTAAGACTTAGCACCAGTCAATAGTACTTGCAATGCATTTTTAAATGTTTCAGTTGCTTGAGTTTCATGTTTCATGAATAAAGTAAATAATAATAACAAAGTAAATAATACTAATACTAATAACAACAACAACAACAACAACAACACCCTGTTTGGAACTGCTTATATCCTCTGACATTACCTTGACAGTTCCTAGGTCCTTGGTTAGGACTCGAGCTGTTGAGCTACTAACCAGCCCCAAAGGCTGTGAATCTCACCAAAGATTAACAACAACAACAACAACAACAACAACAACAATAATAATAATAGATTTTGATTATGAGGCAAGTTACATGTGTAAATTGAGGTGTTCCTGCCTAGGGGACATGTGAAATCTGGAAAGGGAAGTTGTTTTTTGTCCTATGGGAAATGTGATTTTTAGATACATAGATCTTTTCCTATATGTAGACTTTTTTGAAGGATTTGGGTGAAATATTGTGATTAAAGATTTCCTTTATATTGAAGAGATTGTGTTTCATGTTTGTTTGTTTGTTGTTGTTGGCTGACTTCCTGGGAAAATGTGCTTATTAATCAATTGCAGCCAAAAAGTCAATGCATGTAGAAAAATTTGAATGGTTTCTTTGTACATTTATTTGAGGTTGCCAGTAAATGAGATGTGGTTGAAGTTGATGTGTGTGTGTGCGTGCGCACGCATGCACATGCATGTGTGCACATCAGGGGTGGGTTGCTGCAGTTTTACTACCAGTTCGCAACCCATGTGTGGCAGGCATGCTCAGTTCAATGTAAATTATTCTTCGCAAATGCACAGAAAAATGTACAGTGAGCTGCGCACGCACAGTCACTAAAATCCAAAATGGTACATCCCATCAGCAGCGAGGGAACTGGTTTGGGGCATGGCAGGCCTGAGTTGCTGCCTGTTCTGCGACCCAGGCCTGAATTCCACTATTGGTTTGGCTGAACTGGTGCAAACAGGGAGCAACCCACCTCTGGTGAGCATGTGTGTTTGTGAGTGATAGGGTTTCTATCTTGCAACAAAAGAAAAAAATTGAATTTGTGATTTATGAGGTTGAACATTAGAAGGGTAGACATGCATTTATAACTTTTATAAAGAAGATCAAAAGCTGTCTCTTTATATCTCTACTTTCTTATTTATATTTTATTTTATTTTTAAAATTATTAATATTGTTATTGTTGTTATGTTCTTGTTGTTGCTGTTTATACAATAATTACATTTGTATTGTTTTAGTCCGCAAAAAATTATTCAATTAAAATTAGTAAAAAATTAAATATTTAAATTAAATAGTAACTATTTAGTGAAATAGAAGAGAATGTGCAACTTCCCCCCGCCCTCCATTTATTTGAATCACCCAAGAGAGAAAGAGACAAAACATCAGTGAACCAAGAGCAACTATATAATTTTGCTTCAGCTGCACATGGAAAAATGTAATGGAGTGAGACACAGCTGAAAATTCAGATTTTGTAAGAAATGAACACAAAATTCATCCAATTTCTTTCACCTACTTAAAAGACTCAAAATACATTAATAAACCAATGTAATGAAACATCAGCATCTCTTCAAAATATGTATCTATTTGAGATGCTCATAAGTAATTGAGATATCTGAGCTAGAAGGCAAACTTTGTTTGTCTGGCACATAGAGAAATTATCCTCCATTGTGCAGCATTCTTTCATCATCATTTTCCTGCTAGACTTGATAGAGTGAGAGATAAAGAACCTTAAAGACTGGACATGAAAGGAAAGGTCTGAACAAGCCTCTCTCAGATGTATCCTTCTCTCCTGTCATCTAGATAATAGGAATCCTTTCCAGCTATTTCTTACATCTAGTTAAATAATAGTTATTTGATATTTTCTGAAGATACTAAAGCTGGCGTAGTGATGTTATAGTACAACTGATTAATCATTCACTGCAAACAAGTAGCCAAACTGCATCAGATGTGTGGAATTTTGCATTATTAAAAATATTACAGTTTTTACATATCATATATTTCACACTAATTTGAAATCCCAAGATTTATGGTTTTGAGTAAATTTAAAATGAGTAGTATGGAAAGCTGTATGAGTAGAACCAATGGATATGATCATCTTAGTAAAAATATGCAAGATGCAGGGAGGAATATATTTTGATTAACATTAAAAAATACTATGGAGTAAACAAAATGATGAGATTCATTCTTAAATATACTATGACTGACAGCAGCAGACTCCAAAATTTATAAATAAAAGCAAGAAAATTGATGGCAATTAACTTAGACAGTTTATTAATTAGACTGGATGGTGGAGGGAAAAGCTTTTAATCCAGTTGATTAGGTATTTCTTCCATTACACAGTATGAGACTATAGGGAAAGCAAATGCTATGATATTCTTGTCCAGCTTCTGAGCTTTCTATGGGAATCAGTTGACAACTATGACCACAGAAAAGCTTTGGCTGATTTATTGATTTACATGGATTTAAAACATCAAGTCAGATAACACTAAATGCTACACATAATAAAAACCAGAATAATTAAAACGAGGTGTTCAAAACCATATAAAGCAGAAGTAAAACATATCAAACAAAATCTCAAAGTGCTTATTCAGCTGCTTGTCTCCAGGCCTAGGAAATAGCCAAGTTTTCAGAGTCTTACAGAACACCATTTGTTTGGGAGTCCTATAGATCGTAGGTAACATCTATTCCAGAGGAAAGATGCAATAGCAGAGGACATACAGTATGTCTCCCAGACTCTGACAATGATTTAAAAGAAAAATACTACGTATACTCAGCTGATGCAAAACATTTCATGTTCAGTTGAAGCTACATAAAAGGGTAACTTAACGTAACCATTATCTATTTATTTTTCAGTTTATGCTGAGATTAGGCTCTACTAAGTACACATGATTAGGGACCCTATGGTTAGGATGTGCCACACTAAATCTTATCTTGATGGTAAATACTGTTTTAGTAATTTCAGGCAGTATTCAAATTGCAAACAGCATAATCGGTTACTGAAACTTGAGGTTATTGCATTAAGCCCATAAGGAGCATATAGGCGTACTTGCAATAATCGGCATATGCAACCATTCAAGTTCTTGCACAGTTTGAGTTTCTTCCTCCTTTGCCAGTAAATGTAAAGGAATCTACAAAGAATCAAACAAATCTCAAACAATGTGGATTTGCCAGGACAGTTGGGTCTTTTACATAATGTTCTTTCCAGAAATGTAGGACTGCCAAAAGGAGGGTACCAAAAGGATGATTACAGATAGTCTTTGACTTATAACCACAACTGACTTCAAAATTTCTGTTGCTAAGTGAGATTGTTGTTAAGTGACTTTTGCTCTGTTTTATGACCTTTCTTGGCATAAGTGAATCACTGCAGTTGTTAAGTTAGTAAGATGATTGTTAAGTGAATCTGGCTTCCCCATTGACTTTGCTTGTCCGAAGGTCTTTATCTTTATCTTTTATCTTTAATCAGATTTTTATACCACCCTATCTCCCAAAAGGGACTTAGGGTGGGGCACAGAAAGAATAAAAAGTAGTAAATACAATGATAATATAAAAGTTAAAAATACATTAAATACAATGGGTCTGTGCTAAAACTTATACTTAAAAACCATTAAAATTATTATAATTGGGACTATCATAAAAGCTATGCTAAGCCATAGCTAGGTGTGTTTTTAAAGTTCGACGGAAGAGGAGAAGGTCCGTGATGGTGCGAAGGTCAGGGGGCAGGTCATTCCAGAGGGCAGGACCTGCCACAGAGAAGGTTCTCCCCCTGGGGGTCGCCAACCGGCATTGTCTGGCATATGGTACCCTGAGGAGGCCCTCTCTGTGGGAGCGAACATGTCGAAGGGAGGTATGTGGTAGAAGGTGGTCCCGCAGATAACCAGGTCCTGAGCCATGGAGTGCTTTAAAGATAGTTACTAGCACCTTGAGGCGCACCTGGAGGGCCACAGGCAGCCAGTGCAGCTCGCGCAGGAGAGGTGTTACATGGGAGTATCTAGAAACTCCCATAATCCCCCATGCAGCCGCATTCTGTACTAGCTGGAGCTTCCGGGTGCACCTCAAGGGGAGCCCCATGTAGAGAGCATTACAGTAGTCTAGTTGGGAGATGACAAGGGCTTGAGTGACTGTGCGTAGGGCATCACGATCTAGAAAGGGACGCAACTGGCATATCAGGTAGACCTGATAGAAAGCCCCCCTGGCCACGGCTGTCACATGGTCATCTAAGGACAGCCGAGAATCCAGGAGTCACCCAAGTTGCAAACCCTTTCCGCGGGGGCTAATGACTCGCCCCCGATAGCCAGAGATGGAGCCAACTGGCTATATCATGACGCTGGAAACCACAGCCACTCGGTCTTGGACGGGTTTAGTCTAAGCTTGTTACTCCCCATCCAGGCCTGCACGGCCTCCAAACACCGGGACATCACTTCGACGGCATCGTTGGGGTGGTCTGGGGTAGAAATGTACAGCTGAGTATCATCAGCGTACTGATGGAATTCCACCCCAAAACCATGGATGATAGCACCCAGCGGCTTCATATAGGTGTTAAAAAGGAGGGGCGAGAGGACCGACCCCTGAGGCACCCCACATGTAAGGGGTCTTGAGGTCGATCTCTGCCCTCCTGCCAACATGAATTGCGACCGGCTGGAGAGGTAGGAAGAGAACCACCGCAGAACGGTGCCTCCCAATCCCAACCCCTCCAGCCGGTACAATAAGATACCATGGTCGATGGTATCAAAAGCCGCTGAGAGGTCTAATAGGACTAGGATAGAGGAATGACCTCTATCCCGAGCCCTCCAGAGATCATCTATCAACGCGACCAATGCCGTCTCTGTGCTGTACCCAGGTCGGAAACCGGACTGGCACGGGTCTAGATAGACAGTTTCCTCCAGGTGTTGGGAGAATTGTCATGCCACCACACTCTCAACAACCTTCACCAAGAAGGGAAGGTTGGAGACTGGATGATAATTTACTAACACCTCTGGGTCCAGGGAAGGCTTTTTGAGGAGGGGTCTCACCACTGCCTCTTTCAAGACGGCTGGAAAAGACCCCTCACTCAACGAAGCATTCACTATTTCCTGGAGCGAGCCTCGTGTCACCTCCCAGGAGGCCAGTACAAGCCAGGAGGGACACAGGTCCAATAAACATGTGGTAGCATTCAACCTCCCCAGCATCCTGTCCATGTCATCTGGAGTAACAAGGTTGAACTCTTCCCATAAAACAGTCTTTTGACCTGCCTCCACCCACCCGCCAGGACTAACCACATTGGAGGCCAGTTCGTCCCAGATCTGAGTGATTTTATCCTGCAGATAACATTCAAATTCCTCTGCACGACTCTGCAGCGGAGCTCCCCGCGGCCTCTGTTGAAGGAGGGAGCAGGTCAGTCTGAACAGGGCGGCAGGGCGGTTATCTGTGCATGCGATAAGAGCGGAGAGATACGTATATTTTGCCGCTCTTATCGCCACAAGGTAGGTCTTCAAATGAGACCGTGTTCGGTCAGATTCGGACCGAGTAGACCTCCAAATGCTCTCTAGGCATCTCTTTCGGTGCTTCTGAATTTTGATCACATGATCATGAGAATGCTATAATGGTATAAAAGTGTGAAAATATAACTGAAAAACCAATAATGGTTATCACTTTTTTCAATGCTATTGTAACTTCAATCTGTCACTAAATGAACTGTTGTAAATTGAAGACTATTTGTATCATAAAGCTTTACCAAGACAATGTGTACCAGAACATAAATTGTATTTTAATTTGAATAGACTGTAATATATTCCATATATTTAGTAATATAATGCTTTCCTGTCTGTCAGAGCATCTCTTATATATTTATCAGGAAATTAAGATAGCTGAAACTAAGGCTTATTTAATGAGATTTTAAATTTAGTCTTAGTAGTCCAATTTTCTCACTAGTTTTAATATTACTTCTTAAAACAACTTAACTTGAAAAGATCACATAAAAATCAATAATAATCTTGAAATGCAACATTAAAAGAAAACAGTATAACATAGTAAAACCATCATATCTCACACAATTAAGTTGGTAGGTTAAATTAAAGTTGCTCTTTGCATTTATAATCCATTTCTTCCAAGTTAAAAAAAGAAACATTCCTTATTAATTTGAAAATAAATTCTGCATTAATATAAAAGAAAAAAAAAACAAGCACCGAGAAGTTGCAGGACTACTTCATCTATTGACTAGATTTATATTCTGCATTTTCTTCAGAAGTTGAAAGCGGTGCAAATAGCTTCTCTCTAATTATTTTAATATCTGTGTTCTGGTAGCCAATGGACTTCAGCTCTTCAATTTTATTTCTTTTTATAGAAATCTCTGTGTTTATGGTATTTCTTAACCTTTGTGTGAATTTTCTTGAAGTATTCAATGGAAAAGAGAGAAAGGAAACCAGTTACAACGTTCAGGGCCCTGAAAATATTTCCATACAATTTGTTTTTCATATACATCCAAAATGGCTCCCATATTGGATTCTCTCTGCGAGTTTTAAAAGTCCCAATACGATTTAATGTTGTGGAACACCCTTCCCAAAAAGACAGGACTATCTCAGATATGACAAAATAATTTCAATGAGTAATGTTCCAGTATCTATTTGTCCTAGAGAATTATGGATGTTCATTATAGATAATATCATTTTGATTGCTTTTTAAATGTGATTTGTTTTTCCTTTTTTTCTTTTTTAGATATTGATATTATATTTAAATATTTATATTATTTATATTTTTAGATTTTATTTTATTTTGTTACTAAGCTACCCAAACTATTTTTTCATTGCGATAGTATTTAACTTATATGCAGAGTACATCATGTAACATGTCAGGCTGAATCATGAGTCAGGATTGCAGAGAGAAATATCTCAGATATGTAGTTAATATGCTAATGGCAAAAAGTTGAGGAACTGAACAGTATCCTGATGAGTGTAAGAGTTGGCTAGAAAATCAACGTTAAAAAACCTAAGATCATGGCATCCAGTCCCATTATTTCCTGGCAAATAGAAGGGAAAGAAATGGAAGGAGTGACAGGTTTTGTCTTCTTGAGCTCCAAGATCACTACAAATTGTGACTGCAACCATGAAATTAAAAGATGCTTGCTCCTTGGGGAGGAAAGCTATGGCAAACTTAGACAGTATATTAAAAAGCAGAGGCACCACCTTGACAACAAAGGTCCATAGAGTCAGATCTATGGTTTTCCCAATAGCAATGTATGGCTTTGAGAGCTGGACCAAAAAGAAGGCTGACAGCTGAAAAATTGATGCTTTCAAATTGTGGTGCTGGAGAAGACTCTTGAGAGTCTTTTGGACTGCAAGGAGATCAGATCATTCAATCCTAAAGAAAATCAAACCTGAATGAAGGACAAATAGTGAATCTGAAGCTCAATGAGTCCCATGCTTGGGAGAGAGGGCGGTATAGAAGTCTAATAAATAAATAAATAAATACTTTAACCATCTAATAGGAAGAAAAGACCCTCATGTTGGAAAAAAATGAAGGCAACAAAAGAAGGGGTTGGCACAGAATTAGATAGATATATAATATCATCAATGCAATGATGGAAGACAGTAGAGAACAGGGAAGCCTGTCATGCTATGGTCCATAGAGCTGTGAAACATTGGACACAATGTAGTGTCTAAACAACAACAACAACAACAATTACTGTGAAATAAATTTAAAAAAATGAATCCTGGAGGTTTCATTTGGAGTGCATTTATTCTCTCTTAGATCCAATTCATATCATTTGAGCCATGTTTTTTATAAGAAAGACTTATAACATTAGTAAAGTTATAATAATAATAATAATAATTTTTATTTATAACCCGCTCTCTCTCCCCGACGGGACTCGAGGCGGGGCACAGGGAATTAAAAAAGTTAGAAAAAATACAAAATTTAGAACCATAAACATACATAAATACTGACTAAAAGGCATATTAAACAGAAAACCCTGCGCTAAAATTCCCAAATATTTACTAAAAATCCCTAAACAATCAGAAGAGACTATCCTAGGCCGGCCAAGCGAAAAAGATGTGTTTTTAGTTTCAGACAGAAGGAGCGGAGGTCCGTGGTTGTTCTAATATCGGGGGGAAGGTCGTTCCAGAGGGCTGGGCCCACCACAGAGAAGGCCCTTCCCCTGGGCGTCGCCCGCTGACAAAGTCTAGTGGACGGCACCCGGAGAAGTCCCTCTCTGTGGGAGCGAATCGGCCGTGAGGATGTATGGGGCAGGATCCGATCCCGCAGGTAGCTAGGTCCCGAGCCATGGAGCGCTTTGAAGATGACAACTAGCACCTTGAAGCGCACCCGGAAGACGACAGGCAGCCAGTGCAGCTCGCGCAAGAGCGGTGTTACGTGGGTGAATCTAGAAACACCCATAATTGCCCGCGCGGCTGCATTCTGGACTAACTGAAGTCTCCCTCAAGGGGAGCCCCATGTAGAGAGAGTTACAATAGTCCAGTCGGGATGTCACGAGAGCATGAGTGACTGTGCGAAGGGCGTCCCGATCCAATAGGGGGCGCAATTGGCGAACCAGGCGAACCTGGTAAAACGCCCTCCTGGCCACGGCTGTCACTTGATCTTCCATGGACAGCCGGGCATCCAGGAGGACACCCAAATTGCGCACCCCATCCACAGGGGCAAGATGTTCGCCCCCTATGGCCAGCGATGGAGTTAGCTGGTTGAATCGGGTAGCCGGAAACCACAGCCACTCGGTCTTGGTCGGGTTGAGTCCGAGTCCGTTACTTCCCATCCAGATCCGCACGGCTTCCAGGCACTGGCACATCACCGCTACGGCATCGTTGGGGTGGCTTGGGGTAGATATATACAGCTGAGTATCATCAGCGTAAAGATGGTACTCTACCCCAAAACCACGGATGATCTCACCCAGCGGCTTCATATATGTGTTGAACAGGAGAGGTGAGAGGACCGACCCCTGAGGCACCCCACAAGTGAGGGGTCTCGAGGTCGACCTCTGCTCTCCTGCCAACACAAATTGCGATCGACCGGAGAGGTAGGAGGAGAACCACCGTAAAACGGTGCCTCCCACCCCCAACCCCCCCAGCCGATGCAATAGGATACCATGGTCGATGGTATCGAAAGCCGCCGAGAGGTCTAATAGGACCAGGATGGAGGAACAACCCCCATCTCTGGCCCTCCAGAGATCATCCACCAACGCGACCAATGCCGTCTCGGTGCTATGCCCGGGCCGAAAGCCGGACTGGCGCGGGTCTAGATAATCAACTTCCTCCAGGTGACGGGGAAACTGTTGTGCCACCACACTCTCAACAACCTTCGCCAAAAAGGGAAGGTTGGAGACGGGACGATAGTTGTTTAATAAAGCTGGATCCAAAGAGGGCTTCTTAAGGAGGGGCCTCACCATAGCCTCTTTTAGGGAAGCAGGCAAGGAACCCTCACTTAAGGATGCGTTGACAACCTCTTGGAGCCAGCCTCATGTCACCTCCCAGGATGCCAGTACAAGCCAGGAGGGACACGGGTCCAATATACAGATTCAAGAAATGTTTCAAACTTCAGTATTTCAGATTTCAAGTAATATTATACAGTAGTGATAGTGACCCGTTTCACAACCGAGTGACCAAACTGGTTCCGAAATGTGCATGAGTGAGTGCGGAGCCCTGGAAACCTGAACACCAGCTGGTTGGCATGCATACACATGCCAGGCACTTGATTTTTTTAGTTTTTTGTATGTGCAGGTGCACCAGCCAGCTGGTCTTCACAGGTGGTCTTTGGGTTTCCAGGGCTCCGGCATTTGCAAAAATCATCTGGCCAGAGTGCATGCATGTGCCAGAGCAGCTGGTGATGGCACACACGCCCACAGAGAGGACTCTGCATGCCACCTCAGGCACATATGCCATAGGTTCATTATCATAGTTATAGAAGCTTCAAGCTTCAGAGCTGCATGGAGTTCATAATTCTTTTCAAATTTATTTCTGATTATTCTAGTTTTCAGTTTTCTTTATTTCATTTATGAAAGTTTAAAATTACAGTTATTTGAGAAAACATGGTTGCATTTTACAGCTTATAATATCTTTTCTTGTAAAGCACTATACACCCCCCCCCCATCTACCTGACTGCATTTGGGTTACTTGACATTTATGACCAGCTGTGTTTCCCATAGTTGGTGATTGATTATTGCCTTTTTCCTATTTCCGGCATTATTCTTATTTTTTGCAAAACAAGGCTTATTTGGGGAAATGGATTCACTTAATAACTGCCTGGTTTGCTTAATGACTGCTGTAAATCCAGTCAAAACATTGTTTCCAGTAACATGAGTGCATGACATATAACTGCATTGAGTTATAACCAAAATTCCAGCTTCAATTGGAAATCAAGAATTATTTTTATTGTAATTTTTGGATGTGGGAGGGAAAGTTCTGTTATTACTGCAAGTCAGAATGATTTGAGAATATTTTTCATTTAATCCAGATGGTGATGACCCAAAAATCCCATTACTGGAACTAAAGGAGGATAACACTATTGGAAGAAGGAAAATGCACTACACACTAAAATACTGTCAACCACCACCATTCTTTCTCTTGCTCCAAAATGAAATAGGAGATTTTAGTAGTATAATTTGACTACTCCACACCATGGTTCATGTGTGCTTGCAGTAAGTGTATACAGTTAATGAATACATATATAAACTTCATTATGGTCAGATTGTTTCTTTAGTGTTCTATGCTGATTGCGTTAATCAGATCATACATTTCATTAATTAAATATAGACTCTTCCTGCTTCATCCAGGTTCAAAGTAATGTATTTAAAAAGAAGGAATGAGTATAAGGATATGGTTGGTAGAGCTCACAAAGAATCAAATTTCAGAAAAATCAAAACATTACATATTCAGGGAACAGTACAGGAAAAACAAAGAGTGTAGAAGGAAGTATAGAAAATATCACTGTGGCTATCTTACCATAAATAGAATTCATTTCTGAATTATGATTGTGTTACTACCTGTATTTGTCATTTTCCAGTGTCAACATTTTGTTGAATTTTATTGCTCCAAAAGTCAATGTTACTGGACAGTTACAAGAATTTTCAATAAAGTAAACATACAATATGAAATCTTTACCATACTAAATAAATATTATTGTGTAAGAAAATCCCAAAACCTTTCACCAAAAAATGTTGATCCAAAATTTTAGGGTTCTCATAAACTTTCTAAGATGAATAAATAGTGCTAGGAATAAATGGATGCTTATCAATTTATCCTTATAAAAAAATAAATCAAGTGATTGGATGTGTAGAGCATACCCAAGCTTTCAATTTTCAGTTCACAGCTCCCCTTGGATGTTATAACACCTGTAAACACTTATGAACATTGACTAAAAGCAATATCTAAAAGCAAACCCTCATGTAATTTTGTACCCAGCATCTTCGAATAAAATCAAATGAAATCTCCATTTATGCTACAACATACCTCTGTTATTCATCTCCATAACTTCATTAAATATTTTATTGTACAACCAATATAGTCAAACATTCTAATAACTACCCCATATATAAATTAAAAGTAGTCTGCAACTTATCCTACTATAGTAAGACATTATGGACAAAATTTAACATTTCCTATTTTATATGATTTTTTAAAGAGTTGTTGGAACCAGTCAATAGAACATTCCAATAAAACAATACAAATATTGAGCAGTCAGTTAGAATAGAATAGAATAGAATATTTATTTCTATAACCGCGTCCTCTCCCCGAGGGGACTCGGAGCGGTGCACAGGGAGAAATTAAAACAACATAAAATATATACATACATAAATACAATAAAAACAAATTAAATCTAACTATCCCTGTACTAAAATTCCCATTTTAAAATTAACATTTCCTAACCCCTAAGGTAGAGACTAACCTAGGCCGGCCAAGCAGAAAAAGTGAGTTTTTAATTTCTGACGGAAGGAGCGGAGGTCCGTAGTTGTTCTAATGTCGGGGGGAAGGTCGTTCCAGAGGGCTGGGCCTGCCACAGAGAAGGCCCTTCCCCTGGGCGTCGCCCGCTGACAAAGTCTAGTGGACGACACCCGGAGAAGTCCCTCTCTGTGGGAGCGAATCGGCCGGGAGGATGTATGGGGCAGAATCCGATCCCGCAGATAGCTAGGTCCCAAGCCATGGAGCGCTTTAAAGATGAGAACTAGCACCTTGAAGCGCACCCGAAAGACGAGAGGTAGCCAGTGCAGCTCGCGCAAGAGCGGTGTTACATGGGTATACCTTGCGGTACCCATTATTGCTCACGCGGCTGCATTCTGGACCAGCTGAAGTCTTCGGGTGCACCTCAAGGGGAGCCCCATGTAGAGAGAGTTACAATAGTCCAGTCGGGATAGCACGATAGCATGAGTGACTGTGCGAAGGGCGTCCCGATCCAATAGGGGGCGCAACTGGCAAACCAGGCGGACCTGGTAAAACGCCCTCCTGGCCACGGCTGTTACCTATGTCTTTTCATCTATGGCCATATTTCCTGCTATTGTTTCCTCAAAAAAGCCCATGGGATCTTGGTAAAAGGAACCTACCTACCAAAAACATAGGAATATAAGCATAGGAATATAAATTAAAATAAGCAAGAAAATATTTAGGGAACACCTGTCTACCCTAGACAAGTTCAAATCATCAGGACCAAATGGATTACATGCCAGATTTCTGAAGCTTCTGGCAGACATGATCTCAGAATCATTGATCTATATATTTCAAAGATGCTGGAGCACAGAGAGCTACTACTGGTGAGGACTGGAAAAGAGCTAATGTGGTTCCTATCTCCAAAAAAGGGGGAAATCATTGCATTAAATTACAGACCAATCAGCCACACATCAACACTTGGTAAGATCCTGGAAAAGATAATTAAGCAACAAATTTGCAAACACCTAGAGTCAATCAGTTATAACCAGAAGCCATAGGTTTGTCAAAAGCAGATCATGCCAAACAAATCTTATTCCATTCTTTGATAAAGTGACTAAATTAGCAAAATACTATGGACATATACTTGAATTTCAGTAAGACATATGACAAAGCAGATCACAATCTATTTCTTAGTAAGCTAAAACATGTGGCATAGATAGCATCACTGCCAGATAGATTCGTAACTAGCTGACAAATGGCACTTAACATGTATTTCTTAAAGAACTACATCTATATCACGTATGTCAAACTCACGTTTGACATTGCTGTCACATTATATTTCACACAATGTTTTTCCCATTTGCGAGAAGGGGTGGGTGCGGCCTGCACAGCCAGTCTGACATCCCCGATCTATAAGGAGAGAAATTAGCAGTGCAGTACCTTAAATTTCAGTCTTGGGCCTAGTTCTCTTAAATATCTTCATAAATACTTAAATGAGGGAATAGAGTAGGAACTCATCAAATTTGCAGATAACACCAAGCTGGTGGGAATTGTCAAAACCCCAGAAGATAGACTCAAGATTCAGAAGGCTCTGGAAAAACTGAAAAACTGGGTCCTATCTAACAAAATGAAATTGGATGTAGAGAAAGATTTTACAGTTAGGCAAGAAAAACTAAATGTACACATATAGAATAGATAGAACTTGGCTCAAGAGTAATAACTGCAACAGGGATCTTGGAGTCAAAAAAGCCAATGCAATGCTAGGTTACATTAACAAAGGGATAGAATCAAGATCAAGTGAAGCATTAGTACCGCTTTATAATGCCTTGGTAAGATCAAACTTGGAATATTACATGCATTGTCACAATATAAAAACAGATGTTGAAACTATGGAAAGAGTGCAGAGAAAAACAATGATGACTAGGGAGCTGTGCGCTAAAACAGATGAAGAACAGATGCAGAAATTGGATATATGTAGCCTAGTGAAAATAAAGATTAGCAGTATTTCAAGATTTGAGGAGCTTCCACAAAGAAGAGGTGGTTGACCTATTTTCCAAAGCACCAGGTGGCAAAACAAGGAGAATTGGGTAGAAACTAATCCAAGACAGAAACAAGCTAGAACTAAGGGTAAATTTTCTGATAATGAAAATAATTAACCCATGGAATGGGTTGCCTTCAGTGCTTCATCACTGGAGGTTTTTAAGAAGAATTGTAAAGCCAATTGTCCAGAAGAGTGTGGAGTCTACTGCTTGAAGAGACAGTTGGACTGGAAGACCTTCAAGGTCCCTTCCAACTCTGTTATTCTGTTAATTAATGAAATTAAATGAAAAATAGATATGTTATATTCTGATGAAAGCAAGAGAAAGAGGAAAATGTAATAAATCTGAATAAAGGTGACCTGAAGTTGATAAAAACATACATACAAGATTGAATTATACAGAGAAAGGCTAAATAGTGTTTGAGTATGAAAATAAGAATCCATAGATTACTCACATTGTCAGTATTCTCCAGTGAATGGCAATAATGAAAGGATTAGGGATGAATGAATGCTGTAGAAATTATTCTGCTATAGACATGAATGAATGGGTGGAAGCAAGATGAGAAAGTATAGATAAATATTTGAGTCATTTGGACCATCAAGAATGAATATGAGTAGTTATTGTTTGGTGACTATCTGCTTTAAAAAAGGCCTGCTTGTTTAGAATATATAGCTTCAGCATATTTGAATGAATAATAATAACGTACTAATCTTCTAAGCCACCCAACTCTCAATAAAAAGCATGATTGTTTTGCATATAATGACTGAGATAATCAGTGAAAGATAGAAGGATTATAAGAGATTCTGAATTTGGAGTAGACTATTTTCTGGCAATGTCACTCAAGAATTTTGAGGGAAAGGAAGGAAAAATAGTAAGTAGAAATTAGAATGAGAATAAATTGACTGCAAGATGATAAACCAAAAGTTTGGAATTTTTTAAAAAAGCATTTGAAGGTAGATTAATCTCTCAGTAAAGAATATAAGAAAGGATGCTGTAGAAGCTGTTTGAAACAGTGAAAAAATTATTTTGCTGAATGTTGCATAAGTGCTTAAATGGGCAGTATGAAAAAAAAAGATGGTTGGTGGAATGATGAAATAAAATAAACTGTACATTTCATCCTTGCTTACCAACTGTCTTCTTCGATGACCATTCATACTCATGGTGTGTGTGTGTGTATCCTAGTCTCTTCTATCCTAGACTAGATCTATCCTAGTCTCCCTTGTTTATTTATTGATCAGCTCAAAAACCAAACACACATGGAAACAGAAGACAATGAAACTAATAGCTTTCTGTCTGGATGGTCTCTAGTGAAGAGCCGAAAGACAGAAAAGGAAAGCAGATTGCTTTTTCCCTTAATTGGGGCTTACCAGGGTGTTGTGACACAAGTGTGTGTGTGTGTGTGTGTGTATGTGTGAGTGCGTGTGTGTATTTGTTTTCGTAGATTTTCACGCGTGTAGGTATGCTGGTCTTGTTGTATTCAGGTGTTTTCCTGTGTAAGAATGAGATTGTCTTTGCAATGTTTCGGCAAGATCTCACTTGCCATCTTCAGGCTTCGGTCTGTGGCTGCATAGATGCCCTCCTTCCTTAAATCTTAGTGGGATGGGTGGGGGTGGAGTGTTGACTCTGTTGTTGTGAGTGGGTTGATTGGCTGTGCAGCTGTATCATGATTGGTAGATTGATGCTGGTTGGTCCTATTTGTATGTTTCTCCTTATTTTGAATTTCAATGGCTTGGGTGGTGGGTGGGGCTCGTCTATAGGCTAGTGCTGGTTTCCAGATGTCTGGTAGGCAGGAGGTGTCATCACGTTTGTTCATATTGTTAGGTTGTTTCTCTATTTTGATGGCTTCTCTGATTATTCTCCTGTTGAGCTGTTCAGCCTTGGAGATGAATTTAATTCCTTGAAAGTCAATATCATGTCCTGTAGCTTTGAAATGTTGATAGAGAGATGAGGTTTTAAGATGGTTTTTTACTGCATTTTTATGTTCAGCGATCCTTCTATTAGTTTGCCCTGTGTAAGTTGCAGCACAGATTTTACATGGAATTTTGTAGATTCCTTGGTTTTCTAGCTGGATCTTGTCTTTGGGATTTCTTAGGATGTTGGTTATTTTTTGGTCAGTGTTGAAGGCTGTCTTGATATTGTGCTTGTGGATAATTTTGCTGATTTTGTCTGTGGTGCCTTTGATGTAAGGGAGGAGGGCAATGCCATTTTCCTGTTCTGTGTCTTGGCCCTTGGGGGGGGGTGTCTTTTTTTGGATTAGGTTTAATTGTTTTTCTTCGGAATCCGTTGGATATTAATGTGTTTGTGAGAAAGTGTAATTCAGTTTTCAGGTGGTCTTTGTCAGGTAGGTGTTTGGTTCTGAATATGAGGGTTTTGGCTACAGAGTTTATCTGTGCAGGGTGGTGATGGGATTGTGCATTTAGGTAGCAGTTGGTGTGTGTTTTTTTCTGGTAGATGGTGTGTCCCAGGGAGTCATTGGGTTTTTTGTAGATTAGGACATCTAGAAAGGGAAGTTGGTTATTAGCTTCTATTTCCATGGTGAGCTGTATTTTGGGGTGTAGGTTGTGTGTGAGGAAGTTGTCCAGTGGTCAAATTATGAAAGTGTCATCTACAATCTGAGCCAGAGTTTGGGCTTGGGTTCAGATTTGTCTAAGGCGTTGGTTTCAAAACATTCCATGTATAAGTTTGTGATAATAAGTGAGAGGAGTGATCCCATGGGTGCTCCTTCTATCTGTTTGTCTCTTTGTCCATTATGAATGAAGTATGTGTTGGTTAGACAGTGGTTGGTCAGATCCAGAATGTGTTGGGGGGGTGTATTTGTTCTGGATTCTTTTCAAGGCTTCTTTTATAGGCACTTGGGTGAAGAGGGATATGACATCAAAACTCACGAGTAGATCGCTGGGCTGTAAATTTTGTTTCTTTATTGTTTCTATGAAGTGGAATGAGTTTTGTACATGTGAGTTGATGGATTTTGCGTAGGGTTGTAATTCTTTTGCGAGGAACGTGGCAAGCTTCTGTAGAGGTGAGCCTATGCAGCTGTCTATGTGTCTGAATGGTGCTCCTTCTTTGTGTATCTTGGGGAGGCCATAGAGTTTGAGACATCTGGAAGATTTCTCTCTAGGGATGATTCTTTGCTGGATCTCTCACTGATGGGAGAGGCTTTTATTTTGGCTTTGGTGGTTTTTTCCAGGTAGGTGGTAGGGTCTTTGTTTAGAGGTTTGCAGGCAGGGTCTTGGAGCAGGCTGGATAGTTTGGTGTGGTAATCAGATGTATTCATCACCACTGTGACGTTGCCTTTATCTTCTGGGAGAATGATTATGTTGTTGTCTTTCTTCAGGTTGGAGAGAGCTTTTCTTTCTTCTGGATGTAAGTTGTTTCTGGGTGGATTGCTGGAGGAGAGCACATTGGTGACTTCAAGTCTGATTTTATTGGCTTCACCTGGGTTGATTTTGGTGAGTGAAGCTTCCACTCTGCATATGATGTCTTCAGTGGGGATACCATTTTTGATTGGGACCAAAAATGGGCCACCTGGGAGTGTGCTACCCCCATGCCTAGGTTTCAGCCTAGTGAGCCTCCATGCAGCCTCTTGGGACCAAAAATGGGTCACCTGGGAGTGTGCTACACCCATACCTAGTTTTGGCCCAGTAGGCCTCCATACAGCCTCCTGGGACCAAAAATGGGCCACCTGGGAGTGTGCTATCCCCCCCATGCCTAGTTTTCGGCCTAGTAGGCCTCCATGCAATGTGGGAACGTTAGAGGTTTATTCGGTTGCTGTGGAAATGACTGTTGGAAATGTGAGGGGCATGTGCGTGATGCATCATAAGAAGCAGTCGGATGGGAAGAGCTACAGGGAGGTGAAAACCTGAGAAGTGCATATCTTTTATGTTTGTGCTGCTTGCACATGACACACAAAATGTAAAATATATACTAGCAGTACTCGGACACATGTTGCTGTGGCCCAGTCTGGTTAAATGGCCAATCAAACTGTACACACAACCACCCTATAACCCCCAACCTACCTACCTACTGTATTTCTTACTCTCTTCCTCTACTTACCTACCTACTGTATTTTTCCCTCTCTCTCTATCCCTCTACCTATCTACCTAACTACTGTATTTCTCCCTCTTTCTCTCTATCCACCTACCTACCTACCGGCCTACCTACCGTATTTCTCCTTCTCTCTCTATCCACCTACCTATCTACCTACCTACCTACCTACCTACGATATTTCTCCGTCTCCCTATCCCTCTACCTACCTACTCTATTTCTCCCTCTCTCTATCCCTCTACCTACCTACCTACCTACCTACCTAGCTACTGTATTTTCCCCCTCTGTCTCTATCCCTCTACCTACCTATCTACCTACCTACTGTATTCTTCCCTCTCTCCCTCTACCTACCTACCTATCTATCTACGTATTGTATTTCTCTCTATATACCTGTACCTATCTACCTACCTACCTGCTGTATTCATCCCTCTTGTCTATCCCTGTACCTACCTACCTACTGTATTTCTTCCTCTCTATGTATTCCTCTACCTACCTACCTATATCTCCCCTCCCCAGACTGCCTCATCCACAGTCAACCTCCTCCAAGCCCCCCTCCCTCCCTCCTCCAGGCCAAGGGCAGCAGCCACCTGGTGGCTTCATGGGATGCTATGTCCAGCTTCTCCTGGGATGGGGGGGAGGTTTCCACCTCCGTGCCTCCTCACTGATGCTGCCGCTGTGCCTGCGGCTCCTGGTGCTTCTGCTGCCTCCCCACAGTCGGCCTGGGCCCCCTCCCTCCCTTCTTCCCTTGGGGCTGGCGGTGGCAGCCACCTTGTGGCTTCATGGGGCACTGTGTCTGATTTCTCCTGGGGGTGGGGGGAGGTTTCTCTGTGCCTCCTTGCTGATGCTGTCATGGTGCCTGCTGCTCCTGGCACTTCTGCTCCCGCCGCTGCTGCGGGGGCCTCACCCTCCACCCCCTGCTGACCCTCCAACCTTTCTGTGGCAGCAGCACCGACGAGAAGAGATCAGTGGGCCGGTGGGGGTGAGGTTGCTGCAGCGGCAGCAGTGGTAGGGGCGCCGGGAGCGGTGGGCATTGCAACAGCATTGGCAAGGAGGCATGGAGGCGGAAGCTTCCCCCCGCTCTGCCCCCACTGTTCCTCTAATCTTCCACTTCCCTTTTAAAATCCAGTGCAAAAAGCTGCCGCAATGAAGGGAAATTATCTCGCCTTTGAATTTGCCTTTGAAGAGCCAGGTGATGGGAAAAGGTTGGGGGCAGGTGGGAGAGGGAGGCTGTCCGGGGAAGACTTACCTGGGGAATTTTCATTCAGTTTGCTCAGGCTCTGCCTGGTAGGCATTACCTGAGGCTGAACGGAAGCACCTCTTTGTAGTGGGCTCTGTCCCCCACCCCCAGGGGAGAGAGGTGACTCAGGCAAGCTGCAGTGAAATGCCAGGGAGAGGCTGGGGCAGGGAATATGTTTATTGTGTAGGGGGCGGTTCCCGGCTCCAGCCACCGCTGAGTGGAAGCAGGCAGTTTGTTGAAACAGGGCAGCCAAAAGATACCCCTGCCTGGACTCCACGGCTTCGTGCCACTGGAAAAGACGAACAGTCATGAGGTGATTCCCCTGTTGCCCTTGGCAACGTGCCCCCTCAAGGCTCTTCACACTTTCAGCCATTAGGAATGTGTGTGATGTAGCAGCCGGGTGGGAGGAGCTATAGGGAGGTGAAAAACCTCAGAAGTGGGTACATTTTACGTTTGTGTACCATGCACATGACACACATGTGCCAGGTGCACATAAGGTACGTATGATTGATTCGGAAGTCATTGGGAACATTGTGTGAAAATTTGGTATCAATCAGTCCAGTAGTTTCTGAGATTAGCAGCTTTGCACAAACTATTTTACATTTTTATTTATATACATACATACATATATACATACATACATACATACATACATACATACATACATACATACATACATACATACCTTTGTGAGGATTTGTTATATTTATGACCATTGTAGCAACTTGCAGTTACGCGATCATCATTTAGGCTCTTCTCAATCAGCATGTTTTTATGACTGCCACAGCATCTTGAGGTCATACGACTGACAATTGTGTCCTTTGCAATTGGTTACAAGGAGAAGAATTAATAGAGAAGGCAGAGCACAGAGTTTAATTATTTAATTCCATTTTATATTGTTTTACTTGTTGTGGGTTTTATCTTTTTTGTGCACCGCCCTGAGTCCCACCCGGGAGAATAGGGCGGTATATAAATTCGAAATAGAAGTAAAACCATAAGTCAGAATCGTGTTACGCTTTGCTTCATGACTAATGAGGAAGTGAAGTCATATGCTATCACAGTCACATGATGTTTTACTGAGTGATGGAGTTGCCAGTATCAAAGGTGGTCACTAAACAAGAACTATCTATACAAGTAGTCCTCAATTTATGACTACAATTGAGCCCAAATTTATGTTGTTAAGTGAGAAATTTGTTAAGTGAGTTTTGTTCCATTTTACGACTTTTCTCATCACATTTGTTATGTGAATAACTGCAGTTTTTAAATTACTAACATTTCTAAAATTAGGTAATTCAGTGAATCTGGTTTCCCCATTTATTTTGCTTATTAGAAGATCACAAAAGAGGATTACATGACTTGGGACACTGCAACCATCATACATGTGAGTCAAGTGTCAAACACCCGGATTTTGATCATATAACCATATGGATTCAGCAACAGTTCTAAGTGTGAAAAATGGCCATAAGTCATTTTTTCAGTGCTGTTGTAACTTCAAATGGTCACTAGAAGAACAACTCTAAGTTGGGGACTACTTGTATTTGAGAAAAATGTATATGAAAGAATAATCATTGCAAGGAATGTGAGCCAGGTATCTCATCCAAAACTGGATTGTTGTAAATAATGTAATCAAATAGAGCGAAAGAATAATTAAGACTTAAAGCAGTAAACAAAATAGAGAGAGCTTTTGTGAAAATGGGGGCGAACATTTATTCTACGAGTGGGCAAGAAGACTCCAACCAAGTGAATTACACATAAACATGATGGCATGAACCTGAAATGAGGGAATGCTGCATGGAGTCTTTCAGAGATTTGTATAGGATTGACAGCCATAGGAAGAAGAGCAGAATTGAAATTAATGCTATAAATATTAGCATCCAAGAAAAAAAATGATGAAGAGCTCATAAATGCTGTGAAAATGTTTAAAAAATGGGAAAGCTGCAAATGTAGATAACCAAAGAAATGTTAAACTATGGATATGGTTGGTTTATGGAGAGGCTGTGTGATTTATTTAATAATTGGAAGAATGTACAAGAGAAAGGCTATAAAAGTAAATGTGAAAATTGCAGAGGATTATTTTGTTAACCTAGGGAGGTGTGAAGCAGAATTCTGACTCACACTTCCCCCTAACTTTTTTGGTGGCTTACCATTCTTGAAAGGCATTTCTTCATGATGAAGCCTTCCTCTCATCTTCAGCACATGGCCTGACCCAGCTAACATTTTTCTTTCCTTCTTTCCTGAAGCAAAATTGAAGGGGTGTTTTCCATTTTCTCCTGAAACAAGTCTTGCTATTTGCATTTGGGTGAGTGATTGCAAGCTATACACAAATGGTGATAAACTAAAGGAAGTATATGAACTTATAGACCTGGGTAGAACATTTGTAAGATGAGGGAAAGGATAGAGACATTTCAGTAAGTATCAATAGTGGTAGAAAAGTAATAGGAAGTGAATGAGTTAATGCAAGGAATAAATCTCCATTGAAAGAAGTGAAACTGGTTATGTACAAGGGTTTGCTTTTCTCCATGTTATGATATGAAAGTGGGATTTGCTATGCCCCAAGAAGCATCAAAATCAGTTGAATGCAGTGGGATTGAAATAAGTAGATATCACAGAATGATAGAATTGAAAGGTCTTCTAGTCCAGTCTCTATTCTGAACAAATCATTGCCCAACCTTGTCTTGAAAATCTCCAGTAATGCAGGACCTACAATTTCTGGATGTTAAATTAAATCATTAATTAGATGAAGTGTTTATGGTAAAACACATATAAATAAGGCCAAGAATAAATGGGTGATAAATGAATGTTGATTGAATACAACAATGATCCCTGGTATGAACAAAGCATATTCTGTGATGGTTTACTCATAATGGAATAAAGGATAGAAGATAAAATGCAGAAAAACTAGGGAAGGGATGGTAAATGAGTTAAGGAGAAGGGGAAGCTCAAGAGACTGGAGTTGATGAAATTCTCAAAAGAAGACAAGCAAGAATTTTGAGGACAAAAATGAGGAATGTATGTAGTAGAAGAAAGGAAAGTTGACAAAGTAAGAAGAGGTTTAATAAATGATATTGCCACAAATTATAATTAGATTTCTTCTCTAATCTCCTGTCTTTTTATTTTGTACTCTTTTTCTGTGAGATGCATAGCTCTAAATCTTAAATTGAATATTTATGTAGATTTTCCCCAGTAAGTTTCCCCCCCTCTGTAATGTTTTTTTCTCCTCTGATTTCTTTTGTATCTTGCTAATGATATCTTACTATTATGTGTATCTGATATGGTTTCAGCTAATTAAGGATCCATAGTTGAAACAAATTTGATATCCATATGTAAGATATCAGTCTTCCTGACTTCTCAGTTGAATGCTTGGCATATAGATTCATTGGGTTTTTTTGTTTACTGCATCATATGCTGAAAATTGATTTTGCTGGGTGCTTGGAGCAACCAGATAATGGCTTTGCCATGTGGCCAGCTGTAATGCTTAACACGGTGTGACAAGATCAATTTTTGAATTTGAAGAATCAAGCCAAAGTTCCTTGTACTTCTAGAGAGCATCTGTCACTAACTACTCTGATACCATTCTGATATTTCTCTGGTTTATTCCAATGTTGTGTTTCCAAAAAAAAAACACCATTACATAGGAATTTGTAGAAAACAGCTACATTTCACCATACACTGCAGCTGCTGAAAAAGATCTTGAATCACAATCACTGCTAAAAGCCGAGATGTGGATATGCAATTGTTGTTCTTTCCTAAGGCAGAAGATAAAAGGAACTTGTTTTCTCCACTGTTTTCCTCTATCCTCCATTGTCTGAATGCCAGAAGCTTAAAGATAATTATTACAGTCTTCATGCAATGCTTTCTACTGTGGAGATGAGACTCTGGGGAGTGGTAAGAAAGTAAATGGCGAGGAGGTAAACAGCATAACTGGAATTAGATTAGCGAGAGCAGTGTTTATCACTCCAGTTGAATTGCCCAGGAAACTTACGTTAAGCCTCATGCAGAGTTCTGGGTAGTTGCAATGAATAAGAAGTGGCCCAGCCATGACCCAACTATCCAAGATGCAATTGCTGACTTTTATCATTTTAGCACTTTTAGATGAGACACTGATTTTGTGTATCTATATAAATATAGATACACAAAATCAGTGTGTAAATATATAAATATATATATTTGTGATACATTTTTGTGCTGATATACTGTATATACACACCCATTATATTGCCAGAAGTATTTGCTCACCCATCCAAATAATCAATCAGGTGTTCCAATCACCTCCATGGCCACAGGGGTATAAAATCAAATACGTATGCATTCAGACTGTTGTTACAAACATTTGTGAAAGAATGGGTCGCTCTCAGGAGCTCAGCATGGAATTGTGATAGGATGCCACCTGTGCAACAAATCCAGTCATGAAATTTTCTCGTTCCGAAATATTCCAGTCAACTGTCAGCTGTAATTATAAGAATGTGGAAGTGTTTGTGAACAACAGCAACTCAGCCACGAAGTGGTAGGCCATGTAAACTGACGGAGCGGGGTCAGCGGATGCTGAGGAGCATAGTGCAAAGAGGTCGCCAATGTTCTGTAGAGTCAATTGCTACAGACCTCCAAACTTCATGTGGCCTTCAGATTAGCTCAAGGGCAGTGCATAGTGGACCAACATCACATTGAACCCTATGGATTAGGGATGGGATGTCACTTACTGTAAGTTCATATGTGAGTAAAGGCAGGTGAGTGAATACTTTTGGCAAAGGTATAGGTACATCCAAGATGGAGGACTGGTAGGACGTATGTTTCTTTCTGCTCACTCCTTTATCTCCTAATTTAGCCTAATATCTGCTTTTTACTCCCCTCCAACACTTTTCAGGGGAGTTCTAAATGCTCATCGTTTATCTTCAATGGTTTTAGCCTCCTTTTTAAAAATTGGGCTGCTATTTTATATGTACAATACAATACAATAGCAGAGTTGGAAGGGACCTTGTAGGTCTTCTAGTCCAACCCCCTGCATGGGCAGGAACCTTATACCATTTCAGACAAATGGCTGTCTAACATCTTTTTAAAGACTTCCAGGGTTGGGGCATTCACAACTGCTGGAGGCAAGCTGTTCCAGAGGTTAATTGTTCTTACTGTTAGGAAATTTCTCCTTAGTTCTAAGTTGCTTCTCTCCTTGGTTAGTTTCCACCCATTGCTCCTTGTCCTGCCCCCAGGTGCCTTGGAGAAAAGTTTGACTCCCTCTTCTTTGTGGCACCCTCTGAGATATCGGAACACTGCTATCATGTCTCCCCTGGTCCTTCTCTTCATCAAACTAGACATACCCAGCTCCTGCAGCCGTTCTTCATATGTCTTAGTCTCCAGTCCTCTAATCATCTTGGTTGCTCTTCTCTGCACTCTTTCCAGAGTCTCCACGTCTTTTCTACATCGTGGCGACCAAAACTGTATGCAGTATTCCAAGTGTGGCCTTACCATATTTTTGGCCTTCCTAGATACCCTACTCAGCCAACACCTAGATAACATTGTTTGTTGGGCCTAATTATCAGGCTTTTCACTGCTTCATTACTTTTATCTCCAGCCAGCAACTCGGTAACTTGGATTTGCTCTGAACTATTTTGAAATATTCTCTTATGGGCTGTGTATAATTGGAGTATTCTTTTGCTGCAACCCCAGACCTCCAACTCTAACTTATCAACTTATCAACAAAGGAATTAAAGAGGTTTCCCAACTCAAGCAGCCTCAAGCCATCTGCAATTCTGAAACTACCAACGAAGAGTCTATGTGTGCCTCGGGAGTGGGAGGAATTTAAATTATCCGTTCCAGGCAAGGACACCAGCAACCCTTTTAAACTTCTTGAAAGCTGCTGAAAATCCAAACAAATAACGTCCCGGCTTCATCAAACCTGGATTCATGGCCTCTAATCCGGATGCAGCTGTCTCTCTCCTCCTGCCTGCTCTGCCGACCTCCTCCAGCAAACACTCCTTGCTGGCTCTCTGCAGGCTGCAGCAAACCTGGATTCATGGCCTCTGATACGGCTGAAACTGTCTCTCTCCTGACCCTCTTCCAGTGTGAGTTCATTACAGCACCTGATGTCTGACACTCAACTGTACACCACCTCCCCCTATGTGATTTGTGGCAACTCCAACTCTCGGACATTGACACCAAGCTCTTGGCATGCCCCAACATCCACCCACCATACTAGGAGGGTGAAGAGCCCCTGCAAGACAAATTACAACCCTGGTGTGGTGGGCCTTCATGAAGAAATCAATGACTTTTATAATGTCTTCTCGACCCGAAGAGGAAAGATGAGGGTGGAGGTGGTGAACAGGATTGAATACGTAATAAAGGAACTCTGGCCCAATGTGGATGTGCAAATATTCAGAAGTTTTAAGACTGGTTTATATTTACCTACTAGCGATATTGACTTGGTGGTGTTTGGAAAATGGGGGACTTTGCCACTAGGGACCTTGGAAGAAGCACTTCGAAAGCACAACTGTACTCAGTGGCTGACCTCTGTGCCCTGTGGGAGTCCCCCCTCTCACAGGTTTGGCCCTCAGCTTTAACAAGGGCCCACCTCAATGATGGGTTTGTCAGACTACCTTCCGGTTAGCCGGAGGCGACGGTTGGGTCCTAGACTCGTCCGCCGCTTGGTTGCTCCGGCGGCGCCTTCGGGGGCAGGGGGCTCTTGCTAAAGAGCCCCCACCGCACGGACAGCTCACGGTGAGTCCCCCCACCTTGACGGCGGTCGGGGGTGGCTCCCGCCTTGTCCTAGGTGCCAGAGAATGAATCGCGGGGGGGGAGTTCTTCTTTCGTCCCCTTCGCCGATGGAGAGCCGGAACAGCTGCTGCAATTAAAGACGGGCTGAAAGCCGGGGCTGAAGGCAACACCAAGGCTCATGGCTACAGAGTGGATTGTGAGTGATTCCAAATTAATGTTTTCAACTTTCATTTTAAAAGAAGGAGGAGGAGGGAGTTTGTAAAACCCCTCCTCGGAAAGGAAAAAAAAGCGGCGTTTTGAAATGTTCCCCAGGCTTGGGGAGGTGGAGAAATCAACATCCGATTTTTAAACTACAAATGAAAGTCTTTCACTTTAAGATTCTTAACGATACTTTGTATCTCTGTCTTGCAACAATTGATATGGATTTTCACTAGTTCTCCGCAGCTTCCAGAGGGGCAGGGAAGATGGTGTTCCTTTGTTCTCAGCAAGAAATACTTCTTTTTGAAATTTGCTGATACTCCCTCGTCTTCGGGACTGAACTTTTTACCAGTGGATTAATGTAACTGATTATTAGGGCCTTTCCCAGATGTGCCTTCTTTTTTTCTCCTTATCTGATTGTTTTTAAAAATTGTTCTCTCTTTGGATTGCAAGTAAATTGAACTTTGAATTTGGATATTGACTTTTACTCTCTCCTCGCCTCACGGACTACCTCTCCAACAGACGCCATATTAGTGACAAGAACTTAACACTTTCATTATGGCTTCAAAAAAGCAGCCACACCAACCTAAGATTACCTCAATGTTATCCAAAGAAACAGAGGTGGAAGCTACACAGTTATCAGCAATAGAGGAAACTCTTCAAAGCATCATGAAAGAAATAAAAGAAATCCGGAAAGACAATGTTAGCTCAAAATTGGAACTTTTGGAGACACAGAAAGCACTAATGGAAAACAAACAAAGAATTGATGGACTGGAGGGGGGGACGGCTGAGATGAAGGGAGAGATAAAAAATTCTCAAAGAGAAATTGTGGATTTAGCTGGTCATATGTCTAGGATAGATTTTGAAAGGATGTCTTACTTTTTAAGGTTTCGGAATGTTCCTGAATTAAGCTCTGAGAATTTAAAAGATTTAATGAGTACGATGTTAGCAGATTATACCAAAAAGAGCAAAGAAGATTTTGGGGGGACATCGATCTAATTTATAGAATTAACTCAGCATATGCCAGAATAAATGAAGTACCCAGAGAGATACATATTAAATTTGTAAGAAGGTCAACAAGGGCTGGGATCCTGAGAGCACAGAGAGACGGTCCCTTGATATATCAACAGAATGAGATTGCCATCTTGAAACAGATCCCGAAAAAGATTAGAGAAATAAGAAGGAAATATTCCTTCTTATCAAAAAGATTATATAAAAAGGGGGTGCGGTTCAAGTGGTTGATGCCCGAGGGAATGTTAGTGTTCTGGGAGGGGGGGAGAGTAAGAATTAAAACAATTGCAGAGGCGGAAGCCTTTCTTAAAAAACATTCCCCAATTCTGGAGGATGAAAATGGGGGAACGGAAGGGGCCACAGCTCCGCCCACTGGAGGTCAGGGAGAGGAAGATACAATTGCTAAAAGACTCAGATCTCACAAATGACTTTTTTCTATATAGTGTAACCTTTACCTGGATGTTTATAGAAACAATGATTGATTGCATGAATATAAAATGATATATCTGTATCTCTTTCCACTTTGAAATGTATTGTATTATCTTTTTTTTTGTATGAAGCCTCAGAGGGGGCCGACACCTCCGACATAGATGTCCTCAAAATATCTCTTTAATACCTTATACCTTTTTCCTATTTTTAAAATTTTGTAAAAACCAATAAAACTTTTTTCTCATAATGATGGGTTTGTCAACCAAGAGAGGTGGCCGAAGCGGAAATTGAGGGGGGGTTTAGTTAAATTTTAGTTCATGTTTTAAGGGGTCCCAGGGAGGGTGAGGGTAAATCCAGGATTAGAGTGGTGGGTGAGGGGGAAAACCCATTGGGGAATGTTTTTAGGCCGGCTAGGGGCCGTAATGGGGGGGGTGTAGGGTCTAGAATTGAGTGGGGGGGTGAAGGTCTGTCCAAAAGAGGGCTACTCCATTGGTACTGTGAGTGGGAGGGGCAGGTATGGTGAGAGCCGAGGATCATATCAAGTAAGGGGAGGGCGTACCCACTGTCTTCAAGCGGTGGCGCCCTCCGGCCTTCATGACTCCACTTGCAGCCCAGGGGGCTTAGGATCTAAGGGCCTGGGTATCCGGCTGCTGTTGTGTAATTCCAGGTCCGTGGTCAATAAAGCTCCCCTCAGCCACGATCTAGTTTTGGAGGGGAGTGCGGACCTGGCGGGTATTACGGAGACCTGGTTGGGCTAAGAGGGGGGGTGCCCCTCATTGAAATGTGCCCACTGGGTTATCATGCATTCCGCCAGCCAAGAGCCCAGGGTTGGGGTGGTGGTTGTTTTAAAGGAGAGTCTGGACCCAAGGGAGACCACTGTGCCTCAGATAGCCGGGTGTGAGTCTCTCTGTGTGAAGTCGGGTCATAGGAGGCAGTTGGGCTTGCTGATTGTGTATCTGGCTCCTGCTACGTATCAGCAGCCCTATCTGAGCTTCTTAATGTGATAGCCGAGGTGGCGGTTGATACCCCCAGACTGTTAGTCATGGGGGATTTCAACCTGCCATCAGTAGGCGAATTATCTGAGATGGCTCAGGAGTTCATGGCTTCCATGACGGCCATGGACCTGACTCAGTTAATTCATGACCCCACTCACACCGGAGGACACACACTGGATCTTGCTTTTGTCTCTGGCCAGTGGTTGAGTGATCTTGATTTAGGGGAAATAGTCATTGAATCCCTGTCATGGTCAGATCACTCTCTCCTTTGGTTTGACTTTCCAACCGCTGCACCCCTCCATGGGGAGGCGGACCCTGAACTGGTGAGATGGTTCTGCCCCAGCCACCTGATGGACCCTGAGAGGTTCCAGTTGGAGCTTGGGCCGATACCTGAGACCCTGACCCATGACTCAACTGAGGACCTGGTGGCCGCTTGGAATACTGTGGCCATGGGGGCCGCCCTGGACCGAGTCGTGCCCTTGCGGCCCCTCACCCGATGCCGAACCACCATAGCCCCTTGGTTCTCTGAGGAATTGAGGGTGATGAAGCATCGGAAGAGATGCCTAGAGAGCAGGTGGAGGGCCACCAGCTCTGAGTCTGATCGGACACTGGTAAGGTCCCATTTAAGGACCTACCTAG
This sequence comes from Rhabdophis nuchalis, assembly GCA_039707465.1. NCBI lineage: Eukaryota > Metazoa > Chordata > Lepidosauria > Squamata > Natricidae > Rhabdophis > Rhabdophis nuchalis. Next base: position 41,538,714 of record CM077647.1, on the reverse strand, counting down.
TGGCAATAAGAGCGGTGAAACGCAATTATTTTTCCGCTCTTGTCGCATCTGCAGATAACCGACCAGCCACCCTGTTCAGGTGACCTGCTCCCTTCTTCTTGCAGGGTCGAGCGGAGGATTTTGGGTGTTATCTGCAAGATAAAATCGATCAGATTTGGGACGGGCTGGACTAGTTCTGACGGGCCGATGGAGGCAGGTCTTGAGAATATCATCTGGGAAGAGTTCGATCCTGTGACTCCTGAGGACATGGACAGGTTGCTGGGGCAACTGAACACCACCACATGTTTATTGGACCTGTGTCCCTCCTGGTTGGTACTGGCCTCCCGGGAGGTTACACGAGGCTGGCTTCAGAGAATTACTAATGCTTCCTTGAGTGAGGGGTTCTTGCCGGCCGCCTTGAAAGAGGCGGTGGTGAGGCCCCTCCTCAATAAGCCCTCTCTGGATCCAGCTGCTTTGGCCAACTACTGTCCTGTCTCCAACCTTCGTTTTATCACGAAAGTTGTTGAGAGTGTGGTGGTTTGACAGTTCCCTCAGCGCCTGGATGAAGCTGTCTATCTGGACTCATGCCAGTCCGTCTTTCTGCCTGAGTACAGCACGGAGATGGCATTGGTCGCGTTGGTTGATGATCTCTGGAGGGCCCGGGTTAGGGGTTGTTCATCTATCCTGGTCCTGTTAGATCTCTCAGCGGCTTTCGATACCATCGACCATGGTATCATGCTGCACCGGTTGAGGGGCTTGGGAGTGGGGGGCACTGTTTTATGGTGGTTTTCATCCTATCTCTCTGACCGGTCGCAGTTTGTGTTGGCAGGGGGCAGAGGTCGACGTCGAGGGGTCTCACTTGTGGGGTCCCACAGGGGTCGGTCCTCTCGCCCCTCCTGTTCTACATTTACATGAAGCCGTATGCTGATGACACTCAGCTGTACATTTCTACCCCAGACCACCCCAACGATGACATGGAAGTGATGTCCCAGTGTCTGGAGGCCGTGCGAGTCTGGATGGGGAAAAACAGGCTTTGACTCAACCCATTCAAGACCAAGTGGCTGTGGCTTCTGGCATCATGGTATAGTCAGTTGATACCATCTCTGACTATCGGGGGTGAGACCTTGGCTCCCGCAGAGAAGGCTCGCAACTTGGGCATCCTCCTGGACTCTCGGCTGTCTCTAGAAGATCATATGACGGCCGTGGCCAGGGGGGCTTTTTATCAGGTTCACCTGATACGACAGTTGCGCCCCTTTCTGGATCGTGACGGCTTACGCACGGTCACCCAAGCCTTCGTCACCACCCATCTGGACTATTGCAATGCTCTCTACATGGGACTTTCCTTGAGGTGTACCCGGAGACTCCAGCTCGTACAGAATGCGGCCGCGCGGGAGATTATGGGAGTCTCTCGATACTCCCATATAACACCTCTCCTGTGCGAGCTGCATTGGTTGCCTGTGGCTTTTCGGGTGCGCTTCAAGGTGCTAGTAACTATCTTTAAAGCGCTCCATGATTCAGGACCTGGTTATCTGCGGGACCGCCTCCTACCACATACCTCCCTCCGACCTGTTCGCTCCCACAGAGAGGGCCTCCTCAGGGTGCCGTCTGCTGGACAATGCCGGCTGGCGACCCCCAGGGAGAGAGCCCTCTCTGTGGCAGGCCCTGCCCTCTGTAACGACCTGCCCCCGACCTTCATACCATCACAGACCTACTCCTCTTCCGCCAGACCTTAAAAACTATTTCATGCGGCTGGCCTAGCATAGTTTTTAACAATATAGTCCCAATTTTATAACAATTTTATAATTTTTATTTGCTTTTAACCATAAGTTTTTAGCACAGACTTAGTATTTAATCTATTTTTAATTTTTATATTGTCATTGTGTTTTACTACTTTTTATTCCTCTGTGCACCACCCTGAGTCCTTCGGGAGATAGGGCGGTATATAAGTGTAAAAAATAAATAAATAAATAAATAAATAAAAAAATAAAGACAGCAGGGTAGTTATAGCCACTTTATTGAAATTTTTTATGCCTGCCCTACCACCTCATGCCTCACGCCTTAGAGGTCCTTGACAGGAAGCCAGGGAGGTGGAAAACCAATGGAAAGATAATTGGGATGATCACTGAGCCACAGTGGCGCAGTGTATAGAATGCAGTATTGCAGGCAATCTCTGCTGACTGCTGGCTGCCAGCAATTTGGCAGTTCAAATCTCACCAGGCCCAAGATTGACTCAGTCTGCCATCCTTCTGAATTGGGAAAAATGAGGACCCAGATTGTTGGGGGAAATATGCTGATTCTATTATATACCAAAAGTGGTATATAAGTCTAAGTACTATTGCTATTGGAAACCTTTTATTAAATAAATACAAGAACTCTACCTATTAACATTTCATGAAAATCCTGTTCTGTGGAAGGAAAAATTCCAAAGAAAAATTATCTTTCATCAAACTGAATAATGTTGATAAAAAAAAGTGCAAGATAACATTCTTAGTGTTTCATAGGTTAATAATCTTTTATTAAGAATTATCATTTGTTCAAAAATAAATGGGAGTATCTACTACGTATCTACTATGTAGATTCAAGAAAATGCAGGTAACTATCCATGCCCAAAGCTGATTATCAGTGAAACATTATTTGTGCAAAATGTTGTTTTTTAAAGACTACTCTCTAGCCTACTCTAGGTAGAAACAAAAGAAACCTGGGTCAGATCTCTTTAAAATTCCAGAGTGCTATTAGAAACTATGAGTCTTACCAAATAAAAAAATTGCATTAAAAAGTAAAGTGATGAGTCCAGAAGATTAAACGTGCTCTCTATTTAAGCTGTCTGTATATATATTTAGCATTATTTGAAGCAAAAGTTAATGCAGATTACTTTAGGGTTTAATTTTCATGCAGAAAATCTTTTTTCCCCTTTATTTAACAAGTGCTGAGCCTGCAGTCAAGGACATAATGACATGGAAATAATTATTTCACCCCTGAAAGAACATCTTACTATGTTGTGCCAAATAAACATACATAGGTTCAGGCTACATATAAAGTCTAAACAATACCAAATCAAATCCCAACTATTTTGCTGTACATCAAAATGAATCATGCATTTTCTTTAAAAAAGTATAGCAAACTTTATTCACATAAATTCACAATGACTTGAACTCATTGAGTTTCTCTATTATGTCAAACAAGTGCCTGCATCAAGCATCTACAAATTAAATTTAACCTCTGTAGTATTAATAATAGAGATTATTTCTCAGATCTTAAAAATCTACCAAATAAAATACATCCCCAAAGGATATGTTTTATTGAGAAGAAGTTAGCTTTGAACTGTTATTCATTTCATTACCCGTTCAATCAAACAATCAAGTTTCTTCATCTCTGAAATTCACATTTGTCTGGTGACCATGTGTAAACTTGGCTAGACTGTAATTTCTGGCTAGGCCCTTATGAACAAAGGAATGTTATTGGTGGTTTTATTCATGGTTTTATCCCCTTTCATTTTTAAAAAAATAGTTGGTCGAGATTCCCTCCAGATTTCCCTATCATCACCTACACAGCTCTCCCACTGGCTATAAAATACAGCAGCAGCTTGTAGGTAATTGATCAGACAAGTGAACTGTAAAATATTCATTTTCTACTTCAACAGCTAGATAATTCTCCTGGGAAGTGGATGAAAATATTGCTTATGCACATCAGGGTCGACAGAGTAATAGCAAGGTTGCTGATAAGCAGGGGTCTGCTACAGAGTTCAGGCTTAATTCTGTTCTATGCCAGAGACAAAGGGAGTATGCCAGTTCCCTTTTGCCTGCAGTGAGAAGTCTCATTATATGCTAAAGCTGAAGACACCAACACTTATGTGCAAGTCTTCCTACTTTGGGATTGGTGCTACTACTTTTAATTAATCAGGGTCCATCTTGGCATGCCAAGAAACCAATTAACACTTGCTATTGTAACCAGCTTGCTAAACACTAAAGTACTAATGCGTGGAAAAAATCATGACAGAAAAAGTGCAAAATGGTTCTGATATGTGCTCTTGCAAGCCCGAATTGAAATATTATCTTCCAAAATATACAAATATGACAATGACAAGTGGCTGTATAGGAAGTAGGCGTTGTGTATTTGATAGAGGAAAAGATAAAGGTTTCCCCTGTCAATTGTGTCTGACTCTCAGGGTGGTGCTCATTTCTATATCTTGGCTGAGGGAGCCAGCATTGTCCAAAGACACTTTCGTGGTCATGTGACCAGCATGACTATACAACGAGGTGCACATGTATTTATCTTCCCACCAAAGTGCAACCTATTTATCTACATGCATTTGAATGTTTTTAATCTGCTAGGTGGGGAGGACCTGGGGCAAGTAATGAGAGCTCACTCTGGCGTTGCATAGTGCTTGGGTCTAGAGGCTGTCAGCTTTCCAGTTGACAAGCTCAGCATTTTTAACTGTTGAGCTCCCATTGTGTGATAGAGAAAGAGAATGGAGGATACAATTTTAAAGGAGAAAAAAAAAGTTTATGTAGGCAGATGAAGATAAAATTCAGATTTTCCCCAAACCTAATTGTCAGGGTTCCAAATAGCATCCTCAATCAAATAAGAATCTGAGGCTAGAAATTCCTCAAAGTTCAATTTTATTAAAGAAGCCATGTTGGCATTTCTGGAAAAACCGAATCTGAAAGCTTCCAGGTTTTCTAGTTGAAAGTCAATACCCTGCCCCAGCACCCACATGTCCATCACATGGCCCAGTCAGTCACTGCCACGAAGGAAGATTCTTCCCATCCACATCAGTCCATTTGCAGGGACAAAATGACCTTGACTCTCTGAGAAGGAATGTTATTTTAGCTACATATACCCCATGCTCCATACAATCCCCACTCCCAGTTTCCCACAGTAGAATATGTTTGAATATGGGGCAAGCTTGAGGCTCATTACAAACATGGCTTCTAAGACGACATTAATCTGCATGATCAAACAGTCCTTTTAATCTTAATTTCATAAATAGTGTCATTCTGTATTTGTTGTTGCAATTTGATATTTCCATTGTCATCTCCTTTTATTGCTTTATTCCATATCTAAAATAGATGATAACTTAAAACTACCTTCCTAAATAATCTGTCTCTTAAGATACAGCAAAGGAACTTAAAATTGGCCTGGTTTTATTAGGCTACCTGCCCCATCAATCCTAACCAACATGGCCAATAGCTAGGCATTTAGAGAATTTTCATCCAGCAGTATCTGTAGGGCCATTTAAATGCCTGTATGCCAATGCATGGTTTCTGATTTTAAATCAGTATCAGTATTTTCTTTTAATTTTTACTATACACAGAAGGTGCCAAAGTGAATAAGTTTAGAATAATAGTCACCAATTTTCAGGAGTCATCATCCCTCAATATTGGAGTGAATGATGAATACTTATTTAACAGCATTTAATCAAGATAGGTGGAATAAGATGCAAACTATTGTTAAAAGACAAGGCTATGTATTTCGTGCTTACTAATACAGTGCAGTTAAATATAGCTTCTGCCCATAAAAATGTGAATGAGAGGACTTGTTATCTGTTCTTTTTCTTCTTACTATCTTATACTTCCTGTCACTAGGTCAATCACAAAGTATAATTCAACTGCCAAGGTTGAAATCAGTTTACAGAAGACAATCACATATGCAGTGTAAGACTTTTTGCCTTGGAACCAGGAAGCAATTGGCTATGGGAATGAAACTTCTCATCCAAAACAGAGCTCCTTCCTGAAGAGCTATAACCCTTATGCTTTGTTTCTTAATATGGAACAATAGTTTACTTCCTCCATTGCTGGCAGGATTTTTCTCCAATGTCTGCCAATTACCACATGCCATGATCTTGCAAGATTTTGCTAATTTCCAAGGGAGATAAATAGAGGCAACTACTGCTGCTTATTATTTTATTTTCCAGAATTGCCATGACTGAAATTACATATAGATCATTATAGAAAAATTGAGAGTCGTCTGCAAAGATTTGATATTGATATTAAATACAAATAGTCCTCAATTTACCACCATGTATTTAATGACTATTTGAAGTTACGACAACACTGAAAAAAAGTAACATGACTATTTTTTCACACTTAAGATTGTTGCAGCACCCCATGGTCACATGATCAAAATTTATAGTCTTGGCAACTGGCCTGTATGTATGAGTCTCGGGATCATGTAATCACCTTTTGCAGCCTTCTGACAAGTAAAGTCAATGGGGAAGTCAGATTCACTTAACATCCATGTTCCTAATTTAATAACTTCAATGATTCACTTAGCAAAATGTGAAAGAAAAGTTGTAAACTGGAGCAAAAATTCACTTAACAGCTGTTTTGCTTAGCAATGGAAATTTTGGGTTTAGTTGTGATCATAATTCGATGACAACCTATATAATCTTCTAAGCCAGTGGTAGTCAACCTGGTCCCTACCACCCACTAGTTGGCATTCCAGCTTTCATGGTGGGCGGTAGGGGTTTTGTCTGGTACTAAAGCACTTTCCTTTTTTAAATTTAATTGACTTCCCTATTGTTTGAGCCTCACAAGTAATTTTGTTCTGATGAAAAACCTTAGAACTACCTCCTCCAGTTCTTCCAGGATAAAGAAGAATTACTGTTTGTAGCTGTATTTTTTGAATTTACGGGTTTGTTTAAATGCTTGTGGTCATGTCACTGGAGGTCAATCAGTTTATTGCAAAGAAAATAAATGCAATATATTATAGGTGGCAATATTTTTATCAGTTTCTAAAAGTATTAAAGAACAAATGACACTGTGTAAATCAATGTATGGACATAATGGGGAAAAAAGAATGGTCTGGAAAATTAAAGAAAGTGGTATTGTTGTGTAACTATATTTAACCTGATGTCACTTTCTTATCTTAGACTGTATCTTTAATTACTTTGCCTTGTTATTTTTTTTCTTTCTTCTGCATATTATTATTGTTTACCCATCATGCTAAGCCATCATTGCAATTGATAATGAATAATAAAGCATGCCATAGCTTGTGACCCTAAACCTAAACCCATAGAAACATGATAGTTGAACCCAGTTGGTGCTCTCCTGCAGCCCTGGACACTCTTTCTTTTTTCTTTTTTTGTATTGAAAAAGTTTTATTGGGTTTTTACAATTTTTCCAAAAGGGAAAGGTAAGGGATACAGAAACATTTTGAGAACTTTTGTGTCGGGATCATTGGCCCTTCCAGGGCTTCACAATAAAACATTAAGAAAGACATTTTTCAGAAGTACTACGAGATGAAAATAAGTGCATATATCCTAAATTCTCAATTCTATGCTGGCAGTCATATACAAACATCCAGATAACAAGGTTAAAGTATATTAATAAAAAAACAAGCAAAATCATTTTTTTGATCTAAGTCTCTTGGCAATTGTATCTTCTTTTTCTCCTTCCTGGCCTCCAGCGGGCGGGGCCGTGGCCTCCCCCGTCCCCCCTGAATCTTCCCCCAGGACTGAGGAATGTTTCTTAAAAAAGGCTTCCGCCTCAACAACTGTTTTAATCCTAACTCTCCCTCCTTCCCAGAACACCAGCATCCCTTCCGGCATCGCCCACTTAAACCAAATCCCATGGTCAAACATTTTTTTGGATAAGAAGGAATACCTCCTTCTCATCTCTCTAATCTTTTTTGGGATCTGCTTCAAGATGACGACTTCCTTTTGTTGGTAAATTAATGGGCCCCCTCTCTGCGCCTTCAAAATTCCCTCTCTGGTTGACCTTCTAACAAATTTAATATGTATCTCTCTGGGTACTTCATTTATCCTGGCATATGCTGAATTTATTCTGTAGACTAGGTCAATGTCCCCCCTGATCTCATCTTTAGGTTTCTGTAAATAGTCTGCTAAAATTGTACTCATGAGATCAGGAAGACATTCACCAGCCTGTTCAGAAATGTTCTGAAATCTTAAAAAATATGACATCCTTTCAAAATCCATCCTAGACATATGCCCAGTTAGTTCTCCAACCTCACTATTAACATTTTTAAGCTCTCCCTTTGCCCCAGCCAGTCCCCCTTCCAACTCCTCAGTCTTCTGTGTGTTTTCCAGCACTTGCTTCCGTGTTTCCAAAAGATCCTTCTTGAAGCTGCAATTATCTTCTCTCAAAGCTTTAATTTCTTGCACCAAAGCTTGTAACACTGTCTCCATAGAAGACATCCTTTGTTCCAAACCTGCCAATTCTGATTTTTGTGCCATGGTAAACTGTTAAAGTCAGTGCCACTAAGATGGCGTTTTTTGGGTGGGGCCGTTGAAGCAAATCAGGAGGAGAAAAGTCCAAATCAGGGTTAAAAAGTTCAATATCCAGAGAAAAAACAGCTTTCACAATCAATAGTTGTAACAGAGAAGGCACTCCAGAGATGGGATCAATTAGTCCAGAAATTTCTTCATTAATAGAGAGAGGAAGTCCCAGTCACAAAGGGATGTTGGTAATTTTCCATAAGTGAAATAGTCATTCAAGAACAAAGGGAAGCCATCTTCCACCGCCCAAACTGAAAGCCAGCAGGAGAAAGTAGCAAAGGAAAAATTGTTTCAAGCCAGCCGGACTTAGATACATTGTGAAAAAACAAACCGCAAATCACTTTCGCTTGTTAAAGCAGTCCAGATAAGAAACGTCCGCTTCCTCACAAGCCATTTCCAAGCGCCGCTTTAATTCCGAGGGGGGGTTAAACAAACAAACACCCCCCTCCACATTCTTTCCGTCCAGGCTGCCAGCAAAAATAACTTTAAAATCACTCACTCTCCACCTCGCCGCCAAAGCCTCGGAAAGCCTTCCGACCCGAACACTCAGCTCTCTTCAAATTCATTGTACGTTGCCGTCCTCCATTGGCGAAGGGGAACCCCCCCGTAGCATGTCTTCCTTCGCCTAAACCGAAGACAAGGGCTGTTTCCCAGCCGCTGCCAGGATAAACCAGCCCAGGCAAGCCAGTTTTACGGAGGAACCCCCCAAAAAAGGGGTACCCCGCCCCGTTAGGGGCAGAAAAAAGAACAAAATGGCGGATGAACCCCAAGGTTTGTCCGTCGCCGCCGGGAACAGGAACAGGAAGTCCCTGGACACTCTTTCTTATTAGCACAGCTGTGTGTGTGTGTGTGTGTGTGTGTGTTACCATGGGACTTAAAATTCAAATGCATTTATACATACTATTTTGGAATAATAGTGTAATGTGTCTGTAAAAAGAAAGACACCATGTTAGAGACAACCGATTTTATCCATGAATTGTTCTGAAGAGATATCTCCATTCCACATTTGTTTTTAATGTAAGGGTTCTGCCTCTACTTTATACTCAAAAATGGTGAGGCTCAGGTTAAGCAAACATGTCTGCTTTCATCAAGTGTTATTTCAGCTAAAGTTGTCAAATAACTGCCAAGGCCCTTCAATTGAAAATGGATAAAAGTCATCTGCCTATAGGGCAAAAGTGTAGAAAGCAAGAAATAGGTGATTCTTTTCATCTTTATCTCTCTTGGTTGCTATAGCAAGAGCATTCTACAGAGAATTAGCAACAGCTCTCCAGTATTCTGATCTTTAATGTTTCTTAAGTAACTTTCCAATAGCTCAAATGGTATTAATCAGAAAATGCAGCCTGTAATTTCATATGCCTTCTAAAACATCTAAAGTAAAAAAACAAAGTTTTAAAAATGAGCAACAAGGTGGCTTTCTGATGAAATTTATTATGGAAGTAAGAAAGACTGTTCATGTGGATTGTTTCCCCTATGGAATATGATTGGGTATTATCTAACACAAAGAACATGCATTTTAAGATATTTAATTTTAAAGAAATCATTGACTTGGAACTATGAAAGTTTTATTTCCCTAACATGAGCAGGACTGGAATATGTACTAATATTCTGTTTCTCATCTATTTAAACAGTGATTGCTTTCCTATTTCCTTTAATCCACTGATTATACATTCATGACTTTGAAACTCACCTCTTCAAATGCATCTCTGTACTAGCTATGAAAGACGTAATCCAACACTTCTGAAGTACACCTGATTGGAGATGGTTGATGTACATTCTAGAGATTTTGACAAACAAACTAACCTTCCAAGGATTGAAAGAGTTTGCTTGTTTGAGATTAGGTATGAGTTCCATGTTTTGTTGCTTATCAGTAAAAGGCAATCAATCAGTCACACAGCTCTGGGCTGGTTTCTATAGCAAAAAATATTAACTCCCCACCCCTAGGGAGACAAATATAGTAACCTTTTTCTTCCCCTCCCAAATAAAGTCAGTTTAGGATAAATCTTATGATCATTATGATTGGACCCACAATTAGCCAGATTGTATTTGGAATTTTTATCCATCTATCACAGGGATGTCAAACTGGTGGCCCAAGGATAGATGTGTCACATGCAGGCCACCCCCACCCCAGCTCTGCAAATTGGGAAAATATCATGAAACATCGTGTGATGGCAATGTGACACAGTGAGACTGACACCCATGATCTATCAAATACTTTCCAAGGACATGAGATAGGCACATGTTGATATTTCATGGTGTTACAAGGTGTAAGCTGTTCTAGGAAAGCTGCCTTTCACAACTGACTGATGGTGAATTAGTCAATGCCAGTGATATTGAAGTGATGCTCCAGTTATTTTGGGATTGCACTAAGACACCACTTACTATTGGTATTACCTTTAGTCCCCCCCCCCCCAATCATTCTATTTCTATTTGCAGGTTTTTGTATTTTACTATGTTATCCAGTTCTTTCTCTTCTCTTCTGCTACCGTGTTTCCCCGGAAATGAAACATGACCTGAAACCAAGGCCATGCCACATATTTCAGGTGGGCAAAAATATTAGCTAACACTCCCTGCCCTGAAAATAAACACCCTAGACAATCCCTCCCCTCCAGCCAGGCAGAGCACTACTCACTGACCTAGCAGTATCCTGAAGGCACCAAGCCACGGGAATGAGGTGGGGGCAAAGGCACTTGCATTGCTTGGTGCCTTCAGGGTACTGCTAGGTCAGTCAGTGGCACTGTGCCCAGCTGGACAGGGGGTATTGCCAGGCAGCTTCTCTCTTGCGAGCAGGCTCCTGAAGAGCCGGGCACAGCCTCAGGGTCGAATGGCTGTGTTTCAGTGTCACAGCAGCAACACAGCAGCCATGAGGTGACCACGCTCATGAGCAGCTGCCTGGCAACCCCCCTTTCCTGCTGGGCACAGTGCCATTTACTGACCTAGGGGCATCGCCAAGCTGCGGGAGCACCTGTTTGCTGCCTTCCGGCTCCCACAGCTCAGCGCCTTTGGAATGCCCCTAGGTCAGTGAATGTGGCTCTGCATGGCTGGAGAGGGGGTTGCACAAGCGGCTTTTCTTCTCCCTGCTTATGTGACTCCTAGGCTCACGATGCTCTATGATACCTGCAGAGCCAGGGCATCTCCACTGCTGCTACAACCCACTGCATGGCTTTTTCTGCGGCTTCCAAAGCACGGAGGTAGGATGCCACTCTGGGAGTACGTTCGATGGTTGTACACTCCCGTAGAGAAAAATGACCACAGCACTTAGACTTATATACCACTTCATAGTGCTTTACAGCCCCTCTCTAAGTGGGTTACAGGCTGAGCATATTTCCCCCAACAATCCAGATCTTCATTTTACACCCCCCCTCCCCCTTGGAAGGATGGAAGGCTGAGTTAACTTTGAGGTGGTGAGATTCAAACTGCCTAATTGCATCCTGCAGTCAGCAGAAGTAGCTTGTAGTACTGTATCCTAACCATTGCACCACCATGGCTCATTGAAATAATATAATGATAGTATAATGAATGAATGAAACAAAGAAATTCAATCTATGACTTAACTTCATGTCAATTTTTTTTTTATAAAGAGACTCAAGAACTAGCAAAGCAATGTTGCCAATGATAATCCTGGAATTAAGATGGTTACAGTTATAAAGTAGATTACATGAAGGTAATTGTTTTAGTAGACCATAATTGGAAAGATGGTGATGGAGTGGTATTGACATGAGTATCTGAAAGAAAAAACATCACTAATACCAGTGCTACAGATCTTCCATTCCAGCAAAGAAAGAGAGAGAAGAAGACCAAGAAAAGGATAATGGGTATCTTGTACCTGCCAAAGGAAGATAGCAGGATCATTTTCCTGTTGACAAAAGAGCAACCAGTCTGTTTTTGTTGTCTTTGAATTAACTGCATATTTGCAGGCTGAGGAACAGGTGCATTTCTAAGCTGCAATCTTAAATATGTCACCTGCTGTGTAATTTAAATACAGAGAAATCCATCAGCAGTCTGTTTAGCCATTTATTTAATGTGATTTTTTTCAATGCAAAAATTCATATTTTGAAAAGGAAGAGGTAATTTATGTCAAAAATAATTTAAATTTTTCCTTACAGTTGCCTTTGCTTTATATTAATTTGGACAAAGAGTATGAATTCTGCTTTATTATGTTGTTTTCTCTTTTTCCTCTTCTGATATTTTTTTTAATCTAGTGACTTAATTTTTACTATTCATTGGGCTTTTCATACTTTCTGACATATTTCTTTTTTATTTTATTTCAGCAATCATTATATTTTAATGACTGTATGACTAGCTATCACAGGTATTACTGAAATGGCTATAAGACATTACTTTACAGTCTAACTGTTCATTTAGTTCAATTACTTCCATTAATCCAGATAATTTAAAGTTCAACTATAAAACTTCTTCACCAATTGTGCTACACTAATCTCTATAAAGATTTATTTTAGTCCGGTTCCGGCTCCTGCGGCGACAGGCGAGCCTAGCGCTCGCTCGCCGCTTTGTTTCTTCTTCTGCCCCCCAACGGGGGCGAGACTCCTCTTGTTTGAGGGTCTCCCATAGGGCCGGCTCGTCGGGGGGTGCCCCCCCCCCCACGGCGGTGGAGGAAGTGGCTCCTGGCGCGGCTCAGGTGAGGGAGAACATGCTAGCGGGGGGTTCTCCCTTCGCCTAAGGAAGACGGCGCCATTCACAACAATGAGGAGGGCTGATCGGCTCAGTCGAAGGACTCCCGAGGCTTCAGCTGCGAGGAGAGAGTGAGTTTTTAAAAAACTTTTTTTTCTGCTGCCAGCCAGGCTGAACGGACTGGGAGGGGGGTGTTTATTTTTTAAAAAAAAACCCTCGGATTTAAGCGGCACGTTAAAATGGCTTCTCTGCAAAGAGAAAGCGGAAACTTTCACTCCGGACGGTCTTTAACAAGGGAAAGTGGAATGCGATTCTTTGCAACATTGTTTCTAGGTCTGGCTGAGTAAAAAAAATTCTTTTTTTTGCTACTCTCTCCCTCTGGCTCTGAGATGGGCGGTGGAAGTGGCTTCTCTTTGTCCCTGCCTGACTATTTCAACTAAGGAAAATTTCCAGCGTCTCTTTGAAAGCAGGACTCTCTCTGGATTTTTTAAAAAAAATTCTTTTGATGGATTTGTGACTTCTTCTCTGGAATACCTTCGTTATTACTATTTGCTGACCTGGGAAACTGTGTCTCTTTTGGTTTCTGAATTGTTTGCAACTTCACAGCCCTGAACTGAACTGAGCTCCTGGTTTGCCCCACCAGCCCCACCTGGAAAACGCCGTCTTGGTGGCAGTGACTCTAACTTTTAACCATGGCACAAGAAGCAGCACTTGTAAATTTGGAACAAAGGATGGCTTCTCTTGAAACCTCTATGCTAACTTTGATATCAGAAATAAAGGCCCAGAGGGCTGAAAATATTATCTTCAAGAAGGAGTTGTTGGATACAAGAAGACAAGTGCTGGATAACACACAGAAGAATAAAGAACTGGAAGGGGGGTTGGAGGGGGCTAAGGGGGAAATTAAAAATGTTACTAATGAGGTTGTGGAAATAAATGGGCATGTGTCTAGGATGGATATGGAAAGAATGACATACTTTTTGAGATTTCAAAATGTTTCTGAGGAATCTGGTGAATACCTCCCTGATCTTATGAGCACAATTTTAGCAGACTATTTACAAAAACCTAAGGATGAGATCAGGGGGGACATTGACCTAGCCTACAGAATTAACTCAGCATATGCCAGGATAAATGAAGTGCCTAGAGAGATACATGTGAAATTTGTTAGAAGGTCAACCAGAGAGGAAATCCTGAAAGCGCAGAGAGAGAAACCTTTAACTTATCAACGAGAAACGGTCACTATCTTGAAGCAGATCCCTAGAAAAATTAGAGATTCAAGAAGGAAATTTTCCTTCTTGTCTAAAACCTTGTTTGATCACGGGATTTGGTTCAAGTGGATGACACCTGAAGGGATGCTGGTGTTCTGGGAAGGAGGAAGAGTGAGGATTAAAACAGTTGCTGAGGTGGAAGCCTTTCTTAAAAAACATTCCTCTGCCCTGGGGGAAGATCCAGGGGGGACGGAGGGGGCCACGGCCCCGCCCGCGGGGGGCCAGGGTGGAGAGAAAGAAGATACAATAGCCAAAAGACTTAGATCAAAAAAATAACTTTGCCTTGATTTTTCTTGAACAATTTTGCATAATATTTCTATCCGGACTTTTTGTAAATGTCTGACAGCATGGAAGGGAGAATTTAGGCAAATGTACTTGCTTTCATCTTGTAGTGGTATGGAAAATGTTTTCTATGTTAACTTTTTTAATGTGTATTTTGAGGTCTCGGAAGGTCCGACGACTCTGACGTGAATGCTCTCAAAATTTCTTTGTAACCATTACCCTACCCTGTTAAAAAATGTAAAACCAATAAAACTTTTTCAATATAAAAAAAAAGATTTATTTTAAAAATGTTATAGTTTGTTTATGAAAGTGATTAGAAATCATACAAAAACACAACAGCACATGTTCAAAATACCAATTGTATCCATATCATTCAGATGTTTATGTAATTGTTTTGCTTTTAAGTGTTCTTTTTAGTATATAATGGCTCTCCATTAATTATTTCATGTTTGGATGAAATACAGGTAATCCTCAACAATCATTTTATGACTGTAGCTACAATAGCACTGAAAAAATGACTTGTAACTGTTTTTCACATTTATAACCATTGCAGCATTCCCAAGGTCATATGATCAAAATTAAGTTGCTTGCCAATTGGCTTATATTTATGATAGTTGCAGTGTTCTCCCAGAGTCATCTTTTGTGACCTTATGACAAGCAAAATCAATGGCATAGTTGCTTTTGGTATTTCTTGGGGCCTGCTAGCATATTTGGATAAGCAGAAGTTGGTTCTGTCCTTAGCTAATATAGTCCCAGTATCCTTCTTAGAGGATTTCTGTTTCTTTCAAGGTGGAGTTCTACTATGTTATCTTGGGTTGATGGGAGTTTAATCTACTTGGAGGCTGCAGTTTGGGCATAGTTGATTTCTAGTCAATCAGCAAAATCTGACTGAAAAGCAAAATCAAAGGTGAAGCTTGATTCATTCAGCAATCATTTATTTAACAGCTGTAGTGATTCACTTAACAACTGTGAAGTGAGAAACTGTGAAGTGAGAAAAGTCATGAAATTGGGGCTTAACTCAGAAAAAGAAACTTTGGGTTTAATTGTGGTCATAAGTCGAGAACAATCTGTATATAATATCTTTAAACTGAACACAGGGCCTTCTCTGTGGTGGGCCCAACCCTCTGGAACGACCTGCCCCCTGAACTCCGCACTACCTCGGACCTCCGCCTTTTCCGCCAGCGTCTCAAAACGCATCTATTTCAACAAGCTGGCCTAGCATAACCACCCGATATGGACTTTCCATTAGCTGTAAATTTTAATTAGAGGGATTTTAAAATGTTTTTAGCACAGGGTAACTTAAGTTTAATAGGGGTTTTAGTAATGTTGTACTTGTATATATGTATTGATTTTTAATCTCCTGTGTGCCGCCCTGGGTCCTTTTGTAGGAGAAGGTGTGGGATATAAATTTAATAAAATAAAAATAAAAAATAAAATAAAAAATGAAGCCAACTCTTCTATTTCAAGTTACTTCATATGTCTTCTTAAGAAAGATATGGCTCCAAAAATACTGCTTAGAAATATCATTTCACATGATCATGTACAGTTAGAGAGATGTGTTGAAAATTTACAGACAAATGCTATTTTTTAATTACAAATATTAAGAAAGTAAAGTGAATTAGCTACCCTCACTTTGCATTTCATATGACATCCCATAATTTCCATAACTGTTATAGCTGAGTTACTATGAGCACCGAATTACCCTGGAATACATGAAGAGAAACAAAAATAAATAAATAGATAAATAAGTATATAAATAGATACCACTTAGGTGAAAAAATAACAGCTTTTTGTGACGTTTGCTGATCACATGACCGTAGAAATGTCTTCAGTAAATGTTGGTTCAATGGCTTCTAAATGGAGATAAACACTGCCCCCTAGAGTTGGTAATGACTAGCGGAATAAAATCCTCAGGGACTTCTTTATCTGTTATACCAAGAAAAATAACATCAGGTTTAACATGTATTTTAAGAAGTTGAAATCTCTGAGTACTAACAACCCAATTTCTTTTTGCCCTGTGTCATTTTGAGAGGTTGAGCAAAGACACTCTAAATCCCCAAAAGCCCGACTTTATACATTTTACAATGTAAAATAACACATTCTTTTCAGATTACATGATGTATTTCATCATCCAACATTTGAATTCATTGCAGCAGAATGTAAATGCAATGAACACAAAAAAATGGTTGCACCTGTCCAACACACAGTCTCTCCTACCTGAACATAATTATAGAAACATGAAATGTTTTGCTGTGTATTCTTTGGAAGCATGTATACAGTACCACTATAAAAGGATAGCCAGTCTTCAGCTTCAATTATATTGGTGATGGAAAAAATAGATTCAAAGACAAACTGAGTCCTACTTTATAATTCTTCCTTCTCTCTCTCTCTCTCTCTCTCTCTCTCTCTCTCTCTCTCTCTCTCTCTCTCTCTCTCTCTCTCTCTCTCTCTCTCTCTCACCAAAAATGTGACTGAGAAGTGCTGGAACAACTGTAAAGTTTGAGAACTACAAATTCATGAGCCTAATTAGCATTCTCATTAGATTCCTATAATGAGAAATGTGCAAAACAACTCCTTTATTTCTCTAGAGAGAGCTAAAGTAGCACACAGTGGAAGTGGTGGGTGGAAGTGAAACTGAGCGAGTTTCATATCAAATTGCTGTTTTAGAAGCCGACATATAAGAATACAAGGAAATGAAACAGGAACCCAATGGCTAACATAAAGTCCAAGTTGTGTGGTGTATTATGTTCACCAAATAACACAGGTGTAATTAAACATAGCATAAAATAATTCATTTTAGGTGACTAATGCTGGATATATGTGTGAATTTTTCGGAGTATAAGATGCACCTTTTTTCCTCTAAAAAGAGGCTGAAAATCTCTTATACATCGAATGCAGCATTTTTGCCTCCCTAAAACTCACCAAATGGCTGTGCTAGCCTTATGGAGGCTTCCAGAGAGCTCCTGGGGGCTGGGGAGGGCAGGAATGAGGCTAAAACAGGCCGCTTTTGCCCTCCCCTCAGCCTCCAGCAGCACTCTATAAGCCTCCATAAGGCTATGCATGCAAATTTTTGACATAAAAATGGCCCATTTTCATGATAAATGGACTGGTTTTTGTTCATTTTTGCCCCCCCCTCCAGGAGCACTCTGCAAACGTCCCCAAGGCTATTCATGCATTTTATTTGAAAAAAAAATGCGCCCATTTTCGCAAAAAATGGGCCATTTGGAGGAGATTTGCAGAATGCCAGAACCTTTTTTTCCCTTTCGGAAAGCTGTTTAGTTACTTGGCAACTTTAAGACTTATGGACTTCAACTCCCAGAATTCTCCAGCCAGCATACCTTGTGGACATAGCTGGCTGGAGAATTCTGGGAGTTGAAGTCCACAAGTCTTAAAGTTGCCAAGTTTGGAAATCCCTGAGTTAGAGGGATTGATGAGAATTACATTGATCAAGTGCTGTGCCAGCAGAAACAAAGTTTTAGGTGCCACAGTGATTTCCTTCTCCAGCACATGGGTAAATCCACCTGGAACATCTACCTACCTACCTACTGTATTTCTCTCTCCCGCCCTCTATCTACCTATCTATTTACCTACCTACCTGCTCTCTCTCTCCCCCCTACCTATCTACTGTATTTCTCTATCTATTTTTCTCTATCTATTCATCTACCTACCTACCTACCTACCTACCTACCTACCTATCTACACACTCTCTCTCCCTACCTACTGAATTTCTTTCTCTCTCTCCCCCTCTATCTACCTATATACCTACCTACCACTCTCTCTCTCCTTACCTATCTACTGTATTTCTCTATTTTTCTCTCTCTATCTCTCTATCTACCTACCTATCTACACTCTCGCTCTCCCTACCTACTGCATTTCTCCCCCCTCTATCTACCTATATACCTACCTACCTTCTCTCTCTCTCTCTCCCCCTATCTACCTACTGTATTTCTCTCTCTCTCTTTCTCTCTTTCTCTCTTTCTCTCTCTCTCTCTCTCTATCCCTTTATCTAACTACCCACCTAACTACTCTCTCTCCCTCCCTCCCTCCCTACTGTATTTCTCTCTATTTCTCTCCTTCTCTATCCCTCTATCTCTCTACCTACTTTTTTTTTTTAATTGCCTCTTCAAAACCTGAGTGCATCTTATACTCTGGTGTGTCTTATACTCGGAAAAGTACAATATATTCTATTAAAATTTTATTCATTTTAATATAACTTTTCCCCAATCATCATTGTTTTAATTCCCTCAAAATGTTTGGTAGAAGATGAGAGCAAAATATAAATACTGTATATGTGTTGCTTTGTTGCCCTTTTTAATAGAAATCTTCAAAACATGATATTGACGTGGGATGCAGGCCAATTATCCTAACTGCATCTTAGCGGACTCGGAATAAAGGTGGCATATTTAGGTTTTGCATATGAGCTACAACTGAATGTAACAACTGTTACAATTAAGGTGACCCAAGTTTTACTTCAAGTTTGTATAATATATCAGTTTTACTTTCCTTTTATTACACCAATTTACTTCATTATGTTTAATTTTAGTATTTTATTATCTAACTCCTTTTATGGCACTGGTTTTCTATTATTTTGTAATTTTAAACAAGGGAATCTGTTATTGGGTCTTTTGGAAGTTGTCTTAGTCTAATAAATAATATTGTACTTTTACTTATTTATTAAATTTCCCATTATTACTATCATTGCCCATTCTTATTATCATTCTGAGTTTGTAGATGAAATCATATAGAAATCATATGGATATTTCAGGGACAAACTATCTAGTAAGCTTAGTATTCTTAATACTTAATTTGGTATTTTTTGTTCTTAATACTTAATTCGGTATTTTATGTTCAAGTTATATTTTGATTTGTGTCCCACTGTACTTTGCCCAAAGTAAATAAACAAATGCTAAATACTAAAGTTATTTTTGTGCCTTGGGTTTTCTTCTGGCTTCTCTTGTTGGAGCTTGACAGTGCTTTGAAGTGTAGCATCCATATATGATTAGAATATTTTTCAAACCAAAACATTGTCTCCTATCAAGAAACAAAACAACTTAGCTTTGTCTAGGTGGGTTGCCAATTTTTTACTACCAGTTCGGGTGCGCTTCCACATACACTCCAGCATGCGCACGAGCCTCCCATCCCCACTACTACCCGTTTGCCCAATCCAGGCTGAACCGTGAGTAACCTACCTCTACTATGTTTATAATAAATCCTCCATCATGGAAGACTCTTTGTCTTTCTCCAGATGAAGAATGCAAACCCTTTGGATTGCAAGATGATCAAACCTGTCACTGCTAAAAGAGATCGAACCTGACTGTTTTTAGAAGGCCAGATCCTGAAGATGAAACTCAAATACGTTGGCCACCAAATGAGAAGGAAGGACTCACTGGAGAAGAGCCTAATGCTGGGAAAGATTGAGGGCAAGAGAATAAGGGGATTATAGAGAATGAGGTGGCTGGATGGAGTCACTGAAGCAGTCGGCGTGACTTAAATGGACTCCAGAGGATGGTAGAGGACTGGAATGCCTGGAGAACATTGTCCATGGGGTCACGGTGGGTCGGACATGACTTCACAACTAACAACAACAACAGCACCAACAACAAGCCACTAAAGGATGCCCCACACATTTTAAAGAAGCACAGTCTGCTGTTCATTTATCTCCTCTGGTGAAGATAGCAGATAAAAGCACCAGGAGAACCTATTTGGTGTAGTTGTTAAGGCCCCAGTCTAGAAACTGGGTGAATGTAAATTCTAGTCCTATTTTAGGCACAAAGACTGGGTGATCAGACCTAAAAAGACAATGGCACACCATTTCTGACAACTTTGCCAAGAAAACTACAGGAATATAACTAAGAAGTAGCCAGAAGTTTTAAAAAAACTGACTTGAAGACAACATTTTAAAAAAAGGCAGACAAAGAAAATCAGTCAAAACAAACCCAGTCTCTGTGTTTGCTATAATTCTGTGGCATTATATCATAAGATGCTTAAAGAATTAAGTTCCTTTTAGATGTTCAGGCTCATGTTAGCAAGGTTAGATAAATAACTCTGCAATTAACTGGCAGCTCTGGAGTTAATGAGGCCCTGATTCTGACCCAGTTCTTGTCAGTTATTGAGCTTAAGTGTGTCATACAAACAGGACCAATAAGTAAAGGAGTGACATATCCTCAAGTTATGCCTAATTACCCCTGACCTGTCAGGAGAAATTGCTTCAAAGGTTGTCCACAGTTAACGGTCCTTACAAATGTATCCTCTCTCAAGTGCGGCACTGTTGAAGCAACTTGTATTCCTGTGAAGTATGTTATTCAGATAAGTAATGTCTAGCAAGGACTGTGCAAGGGATATATTGTCCACTTAATTAGAAGTTGAATTCTTTTTAATTCATCGTGACAAAATTGTCCCTTGGGATTCATGCAGAGAAGCACTACTAAATGAACAATCTTAAATTAATAATGGCAAGGAAGGGAGAAGCTCACATATTCAGGGAAAAGACTACCTTCTGTACAGGTGAAGATCTAAAATGACAAAGTACTTGGGAAATGACCAGACAGTGCTGTGAAACAGGAGTGACAGCTCTGAATTACTAATAGCACCAACTATTAATCAAATCTGATCTTGCTTAGTTTTCTGAGATAAGCAAAAGTCAGTGAGGATCTGCTACTGGGAAAAAGGCAGTTTTCTCCAGAACAAAAATGCTATCAACCAGTGGAGAACCAATAGGAAGGCTTCTGAAACATTTTTGCCACAACCTTCTTATTTAAATGTCCAATTTTGTATATCCTTTTCACTTTTTAACAGGAAAGATTAAAAGTTACAAAAAAACAACAACCCCTAAATTGCTATGAAGAGTTGAAACATACTAAATTAATAGAAAATAGTGGAGAGACTATTAAAGGATATTCATCTAATCAAGTTAATTCAAAGTTAGTTGAAACTAATCAATGAGAGAACCAACCTAGAACTAAGGGGAAACTTTCTGACAGTGAAAAACATTAATCAGTGGAACAGCTTGCCTCAGAAGTTGTGGGTGATCCATTACTGGAGATATTTAAGAAGAGATTGGACAACCATTTGTCTACAATTATATAGGATTTCCTGTTTGAGCCTGGCTTTGGACTAGAAGACCAAGGTCCCTTCCAACTTTTTTTATATAAAAAGAACAGATAATCTGTATTTGTTATGATATAGACTATAATGAAATATCTAGACCGGGGTCAAACCCAGCCTCCTTGGTTCTCGGAGGAGCTGAGGGTAATGAAGCGCCGAAAGAGATGCCTAGAGAGCATCTGGAGGTCTACTCGTTCCGAATCTGACCGAACACAGGTAAGGTTGCATTTGCATGTGGCGATAAGAGTGGAGAAACGTAATTATCTCTCCGCTCTTATCGCATCCACAGATAACCGCCCTGCCGCCCTGTTTAGAGTGACCCGCTCCCTCCTTCAACAGAGGTCGTGGGAAACTCTTTTACAGGGCCAGGCAGAGGAATTTGGATGTTATCTGCAGGATAAAATCGCTCAAATCCGCGACGAGTTGACCTCTGACGAGATTAGCCCAGGTGGGCAGGTGGAGGCAGGTCTTGAGACCGCTTATTGGAATGAGTTTGACTTTGTTTCTCCCGATGACATGGACAGATTGCTGGGGCGGCTGAATGCCACCACATGTTTATTGGACCCCGTGTCCCTCCTGGGAGGGAGGTTACATGAGGCTGGCTCCTGGGAATAGTGAATGCTTCCTTGGGTGAGGGGTTCTTGTCAGCCATCTTGAAAGAGGCAGTGGTGAGACCCCTCCTCAAGAAGCCTTCCCTGGACCCAGCAGTATTGGCTAATTATCATCCGGTCTCCAACCTTCATTTTATAGTGAAGGTTGTTGAGAGTGCGGTGGCACGACAGTTCCCCCAGCACCTGGAGGAAACTGCCTATCTAGACCCGCACCAGTCCGGCTTCCAGCCTGGGCACAGCATGGAGACAGCATTGGTCGCATTAGTGGATGATCTCTGGAGGGCTCGGGATGGAGGTCATTCCTCTATCCTGGTCCTATTAGATCTCTCAGCGTCTTTCGATACCATCGACCATGGTATCCTATTGCACCGGCTGGAGGGCTTGGGGTTGAGAGGCACCATTCTACGGTGGTTCTCCTCCTTCCTCTCCGACCAGTCGCAATTTGTGCTGGCAGGAGGGCAGAGGTCGACGTCGAGGCCCCTCATGTGTGGGGTGCCTCAGGGGTCGATCCTCTTGCCCCTCCTGTTTAACATCTACATGAAGCCACTGGGCAAGATCATCTGTGGTTTTGGGGTAGAGTTCCATCAGTACACTGATGACATTCAGCTGTACATCTCTACCCCTAACCACCCCAACGATGCCGTCGAAGTGATGTCCCAGTGTCTGGAGGCCGTGCGTGTCTAGATGGGGAGGAACAAACTCCGGCTCAACCCGTCCAAGACCGAGTAGCTGTGGTTTCCGGGGTCACGATATAGTCGGTGCCCCCGCGGATAGGGCTCGCAATCTGGGTGTCCTCCTGGATTCCCGGCTGTCATTGGATGACCATGTGGCAGCCGTGACCAGGGGGGTTTTCTATCAGGTATGCCAGTTGCGCCCCTATCTAGATCGTGACGCCTTACGCACAGTCACTCAAGCACTCGTCACCTCCCGCCTGGACTATTGCAATGCTCTCTACATGAGGCTTCCCTTGAGGTGCACCCGGAGGCTCCAGCTAGTCCAGAATGTGGCCGCACGGGGGATTTTGAGAGTTTCTCGATACTCCCATGTAACACCTCTCCTGCGCGAGCTGCACTGGCTGCCGGTGGCCTTCCAGGTGCACTTCAAGATGTTAGTAACCATCTTTAAAGCGCTCCATGGCATGGGACCTGGTTATTTGCGGTACCACCTCCTACCACATACCTCCCTTAGACCTGTCCGCTCCCACAGAGTGGGCCTCCTCAGGGTGCCATCCGCCGGACAATGCCGATGGGTGGCCCCCAGGGGGAGAGCCTTCTCTGTGGCAGGGCCTGTCCTCTGGAATGACCTTCCCCCTGACCTTTGTATCATCATGGACCTATGCCTCTTCCGCCGGGCATTAAAGACTCATCTATTTCAAGAGGCCAGCCTGGCTTAATTTTAATGGATATAGTTTTAATTTGATTTGATTTTAACCCTTTTTAATCTAAATTTTAGCACAGACTTTAATTTAATCTATTTTTAAATGGTTTTGTATTGTATTGTTTTATATTTTTTATATTTCTGTGCACCGCCCTGAGTCCCCTAGGGGAGATAGGGCGGGATATAAATTTGACTAATAAATAAACTTAAGGCCTGGGGCCTGGATCTGGCCCACAGGATACTTAAGTCTGGCCCATGCTGCTGCCCTGGAAACCATGAAGGAGTGGCCCATAGTACTTCTGCCAGTGAAAATGTAGCTTTGAGGGCTCCACACAACCCTTGCAGAGGGTTGTAGGAGGCCATGGTAGCCAAAAACAGAGCTTGGGAGCCCATCTTCACTGGCAGAGCACTTGGGCTCCACAGGCACCCCCTGACATGAGTGATGTTCAGCTGGCCATGCCCATCCTGGCCACGCCAATTCTGGCTACACCCAACCTGACCACATCCACCCTGGCCCACTGAAGTCAAACACAACCCTAATGCAGCCCTCAATGCAATCGAGTTTGACACCCCTAATCGAGTTTGACACCCCTAATCACCCCTAATCTACACCGAAGAATATTTCTTTCCAGATAGTGGCAACTCATCAAGAAGTAAATAGAGTATTTATCTTGTTTGAATAAGCTTATTTGGCTTATTCATTTAGCTTTCTTAGCAACAATAAAAATGGCATTCTTTCTATTAGCGCCTTCTTCTGAGATTTTTCTAGTTTTCTGTTCTAATTTCCTAGCTCTCTCTCAAACAAGAATTATTCATGTGTGATTTTGCTTTGTTTTTAAAGGATAGCTGTGATTAGCTAGGACCTGCCATCTAACCTGGGCTGCGATCCCATGGTAAGTAGATAAAGAGATATCTATATAGTGCACTATCATTCCAGATGATTTTCTGAAACAAATGAGGTCTGTCAGTTTTATGATGTCTGAATGCACTAATAACCTCATTTCACAATAATTATGTTATCATAAGGTCATATTTATTTCATGTTTGTGCCTTCACATAACATTAATTTTTACACCAATGTTCATAGAGGTCAGTCAGTATTCTAAGAAGTTGATATTCCATTCAAAAAACATTGGTTGATCTTGCACATTGCAGGAATTTCTCATACAGATAGTCTTCATTCAGTGACCACTCATTCAATGAGCATTTGCACTAAACAAGCTGAATTTACAATGGATCTTTACAATTACTGTCATCAGAGCTTCCCTGCGTAGGCTTGCAATTACAACATGGAAGAATCTATCCCACAGTTATGGGATTGCCATTTGCAATCTTCACTACCAGCTTTTGAGAAGCAAAATCATTGGAAAAGCCAGCAAATAGAGGTTTTCATTATCTCAAATAGTGAACAATTGATGACATACCTAACAACTGTGTGGGATTGCCTAGCATGATCACATGACATCACACCACAATGTTCATTTTAGCAACAGGATTTCTGATTTGTCCCAAATACCATTGCTAACCAAAGGTCTCCTATATGTGGATTACACTGCCATCATTTATTTTTAACAATAACAGACTCATT
Organism: Rhabdophis nuchalis; assembly: GCA_039707465.1. NCBI lineage: Eukaryota > Metazoa > Chordata > Lepidosauria > Squamata > Natricidae > Rhabdophis > Rhabdophis nuchalis. Next base: position 41,513,643 of record CM077647.1, on the reverse strand, counting down.
CCTGGTACAGGTTAGCACTTCAATCCCTTTCTTTCTGATTTAGGTTAGTGGTTCCCAGTATGGATTTCAATACCCTGAATTCCCGAGATGTGGCTGGAATTCTGGGAGTTAAAAAGTCCAAACTGTTTTGGCCCAATGTCACTCTGATAGTAGCCAGAATTTTGACTGCATTGATTAAATGCAGAAATTTTCTCAATGATTTGTTTCCTGGGAAAAGCCATAATGTAAGCAATTTTCTTTCTTTATTATTATGATTGTTCTTAGATCCTTTGATTTTAATAAACCTATCCTTCATTCAGTTATAAACTGCCAAAGTTGAAAAACATTGACTTAGATGAAACTAATAATATCAATAATATCAGAAAATATTTAAAGGTATAACAATAGCTGAACTCTTGTATTATTGTTTTTTATTATTGTTGTTGTTCCTATGTTGCTCTTTGTACTTTTTAAATATGGGCAAATCAAATACAACAGAGTTCAAGGATAATCAGAAATACTGGTGAAAGACCATAAGCAGGGGTGAAATTCAGTAGGTTCTGAAGAACCAGTAGCAGAAATTTTGAGTAATTTGGAGAACTGGCAAATGCCACCTCTGGCTGGTCCCAGAGTGGGGTGGGAATGGAGATTTTGCAATATCCTTCCCCCAGGAGTGGGGAGGGAATGGGGATTTTGCAGTATCCTTCCCCTGCCACACCCACCAAGCCACACCCACAGAGCTGGTAGTAAAAAAAATTAAATTTCACTACTGACCATAAGTGAATAAAAAAAAAAACTTTTATACAAAAATTCTGAAGTTCAATTCCTTCTTACTTGTAGGACTAGAGAGAGGGAAGAAGTTAGGGAGGTACAGAGCATCCAATCTGGGAATAGGTAGTCTATTTTCAATCCTTCCATTTTTTCTTTCTCACCCCCCCTCCCGCTATGTTAATTCATTTGGTCAAATCTCAACATCAGTTTCTAAATACTATTCCTTTCTCCTCCCAAAGAATGACAAATAACAATATTTAACATTTATTACAAAATATATGTGAATTTGAACATACATGACACACCTGCATTTTAATGTAAAATATAAAATTGTGTATTCAATTCTTTATTTGTTTTAAGTTGAATCAAACAAGCGTTAATCTTGAAGTCAGGAGTCTAGATAAAGGATTCTGGTCTCCAAGACAAATCTTTCAAATGGGACAATCCTGTTTTTAGGATCTAAAGGTCATCTGGCTGTATCTTCTTTCCATGAACACAAGCCGGCTTAACCACCTAAACATCTCTTCTGCAGTCTGCATTCATAACACCTTCCTCCAACTGCCTTTAACTCTTTCTGTTAACCCTATTTATAACTGGGCTGCACAATTCAGGACAACTACTAAATAACCACACCCCCTTTTCTCTTTTCTTACTCTCCATTTTTCCATGTTTGTTTCGTAAACTTTTACTATTTTGAAAAATAAATCTTGTTTCTACATTTAAAGGCAGCCATTAGAAAGAAGCAAAGCAAGACAGTTTTTCTAAAGGTCTAATGGTCATCTGAATATTTGCAGCCTAGTTATGGTACAGAGGAGGAATGGAAAGAGAGACAACAAGAAGAGGAGAGTTAAATCACTAGGAAAAATACTGAGCTATTTGCTGTTGCTCTATTTCAGGGGTGTCAAACTCAATTTCATTGAGGGCTACATCAGGGTTGTGTTTGACCTCCAGGGGCCGGGGTTAGCATGGCCAGGGTGGGCATGGCCAGCTCGACATCACTCGTGTCAGGGGCACCTATGGCACACAAGTGCTTTGCCAGCGAAAACAGGTTGTTGAGTTCTGTTTTCATCTCTTGCAATCATCTGCCAGTGAAAATGGAGCTTAGGAGGACCGCGCACAGCCCTCTTCAGCTCCATTTTTACTAGCAGAAGCATTGCAGGTCAGTCCTTCATTGTTTCCAGGGCAACCCCATAGGCCATATCTAATTACCCCTCTGGCCTGATCCAGTCCCCAGGGCTTGAGTTTTACACTCCTGCCCTAGTTGATCAAAGAATTACAAAGTTAGAGGAGAGAGTAGGTTTCCCTTTGCTTGCTGCCTTTTTTCCCCTCCAAATTGTTCTTTCACCACAATTCCTATTAGAGCTCTTTGCTACCATCTAGTGATACTTTGGATTTTTGCGATACAAACATGGTAATATTCACTCATATGATCTGTTCTCTGGAAAGTACCATACAAAGAATAAGACCAGAACCCCCCTGTACCAATAAGCTCAAAGACCTTTATCTCTCATGTCTTCACTATATTTACATTAGTATATGAAATTGCAGATCCTTCTAGTTAAATAAAAATGAATTAAAGGCTGGAACATCTTTAGTTCCACCATGTGAATCCACACTGGAAATGGTACAGCCTAGATAATATGTTTATCTAGTTCTCAGTGGGAACAAAACAATAGCGAGGGAAAGAAACTTTGCTTGATTCATTAATTATAACATTTGTATCCTACTTTTCTCTTCAAGGGGATACAAAGGAAATAATTAACAATGAGCATGTATTAAAATTGAACAAAAGAGCAGATAATTAATTAACACAACACAAAGCAGAAAGCACATAATAAAAAACACCAATCCTGAGTGCATTCATGTAAGAAATAAAAGCTCACTGTAGCAAGACTGCTTTTCATGTATTCTTTCTTTTTTTTAAAGGATGGTAAGTTGGCAAAATATCTAGTTTAAAGAAGACTGCTCTCGAGCCAGGATGCTAGCATGGGAAAGATCAATCTCTTTTAGTGAAGAACTGCAAGAATGCCATTAGACAAAAAGGATAAATTCAAATAGGAGTTTAGTCTTATACTATCAATCACTTCAGGCTGTTTATGGCATTGAAGTCCAGTAAATGAAATGCTATATTATGTAAATTTTCTTCAGTTTTCCCCTTGAACAAAAGAATTCTACTCCAGTGAGTTATTTATTTATTTATTCATTCATTTGTTCATTCATTTATTTATGTATATGTGGCCTTTGGTGGAATCATGGTCAGCTTCAGAAAACAATCATAAGAAAATTAGAAGGGCACTAGTTGACTTGGTGGAAGATAACATGCTTTGCTCCTACAAAAGAGCAGGAAAGTCCACAACATTCACCGCAAGAAAAAGGAAGAAAGAAACAGCCAGACTGCTATGGAACAAAGGGGTCAAGTGAAATTTCTATAATGAAGAGAGTTTTGTTTCAAACAGGGGACATGTTTGAAACATGAAACATGTTTCATGAAGGGCATGAAAAGGAATGGTGTGACGGGATATTCTGATACATATGGTGTATTAATGAATAGGTTTGAATGTGGTTAATTAAAAGGAAATCGTTTGCCCCATTGCAATGTGACAGAAGCAGGGAAACGCTATTCTGCTTGAGTTTCCATGAGTTGCAAAGCTCTGCCTCTTTCAATTTCTCCGTCTTCAGGGCTGGTGTAAAGCAAATGAGAAGAGCAACCTCCTTTTTCCTCTAACAAAATCAAAGGGAGCTCTTATAAGCATGTTTGTGCCAAGGCAGGACATCAGCTTCTAATTAGCTCTAATTGGCACTTGTGCAAGCTGCAACTTTCTTTTCATGCCACTGAATGGCAGCACTAACAGCCGCAAAAGCCTTTTCTTTCCCCAACAAAAGTGGCCCTGTTGTTTTTCTTGTGATTCCTGTAAACCAGAGAGAAATAAAAAGTTATATATTTTCACAACCTTGGTAAAAAAAAAAAAGCACCCCGTTTTATATGTCTATGTTATCTGAGGATAGAACAGAATAGAAACTTTATTGTCACTGTTAATGTACAGTTATCAACATACATTAAAATGAAATTCTGTTGCATCTCAAAAGATAACCAATATGCATATATCCACATACCCACACATGTATGACACAGAGAAAAATCACAGTCTAGTTTGAATGTATGTATGTACACACACACTCACACATACACGGGGAAAAAAGAATACTGTGCTTTTACAAGATGGATGGTATAAGGAAGAAAGCTGTTACAGAATCTAGTAGTCCTACTTCAAACCCTCCTCCCAGAAGGGAGAAACAGAAACAGACTATCAAGTGGGTGTGCATGGTCTCTAACAATGCTTCAAACATTAAGCATATAGCGCTTATAAGCAGTATCCTGAATAATGGGAAGTAAGCTTCCTATAATACGCTCACCTGTCCTTACTACTCTCTGTAGGACCTTCTATCTGAGGCTCTACTACCACCAAACAAAACAGTTTTGCAGTTTCAAAAATATTCTTAAAATGTCTGGTCTTAGTGTATGATCATGGATCTCAGCAGATGTTAAGAAGTCCAAAATAGACATTTCTTTCACAGCTCACTATTAAGTCTATGGAAATTCTCAAACCGGTCATGGTTGTTCCAAAGGTGCTTTTTCAAGAGGCAACAGGGCATTTTTCCTTGGACACATTTTGTTTCTAATCCAAGAAGCTTCTACCAGCAAAGATGGAAAAGAAAAAACCTAAAACACTTCAAGGAAATCTTCAGAACTTGTGGTTATCTCTACTGGGCTTTAATCAAATCCAAAAAACAATTCATTAGGAGCTCCTCCATGACAGACAAAAAAGCAAACAGCAAACAGAGCAACACTTTCATTCCATACAATTCAGGAATATCTGAAAAGCTCAGGAGGATTTTCAACCAACACAATATGCATACACACTTTAAATGCAAAAATACACTACGGTAGCAGCTTGTCCACCCCATGCATAAAACACCCAAATTGAACAATACAAGACATGTACAGATCTATACATTGAAGAAACAAAACAACCATTTCACAAATGCATGGCACAACATAGGAGAACAAACCCATCAGGACAAGACAGTCCTTTACAACACAGTCCTTTCAATATTTCTAAGAAAGTAACACACCAATTTTCATTACTCAGATGACTCTCCAGCCACAGATAAAGTCCAAGTGGCCTCAATAACTCTCAGAAAGAAACCTCATGACCAGATGACTGTGAAGAATATAAATCCTTCCATTCTCACCATTCAGTCAGAACTGAAGAAACTACTTGAGTGACACATGAAATGTCTCCAAGGAAAATCAAAGTCCAGTTGCCTTTTGAAGAAGCACCTTTGGGACACTCAGTATTACATTTGTTCTGTTGGGAGCAAGTGTGTGTGTGTATGTATGTATGTATGTATGTATGTATGTATGAATGAATGAATGAATGTATACATAAAAGAAACCAACATAATGATCTCAGGGACTTTAAAATATATTGCTCACTGAGCTTTCGTTAGCAACTGCTAACATCGTCAGAGTATAAAAGCCATTAAAGGGATACCTGCCTTTATACAATGTTAATCGATTTGGCCATTGTGCGCATGATAGGCCCATCCACCCACCTCCCACCTGTGATTAGCCCTGTTGTTTTTATATCAGGCATGTTAATTGATGCTCCTATTCGTTCCTCCCTTATCAAACACAGCTTGGGCTGTTCCTCCCCAGGGAATAACACTAAGATGTCTGATGTTGATTTAACAGCATTTTCTCTGGCTTCCTCCCACACCTCCTTCCTCTTCTTCTCTCTTGCAGGCACATATGATATATTAACCAGCTTCATTTGTAGTTTTGCCTGTGATCTTGTAACTGGCCCAGCTCGTTCTTCATTGTTCATATCTATTATATGAGGTCAGCATTTGACCTGGGCTGGCCATGTCCATATCTGCATGTCCGAAAGGGTGTGTGTGTTGTTGATCTCTACTCCCAGATAGAAGTTGGTTTCTGCTCATCCTGCCAGATCTTTATTAGTGCCTCAATGCCTGGTAAGCAGGTAGCAGGTCGATGTGTCTGTTGATAGAGTTATTGTCAGAAGACCAGGCTTCTTTGAGCAGGCATCCCCCTTTTGTTACATCATGGGTAACAACTTCTGCCTCTTGAAAGATGTATGACTATGCTCTTTCATGTGTATCCAGATCTGAGAGCACTGTTCTTTGCAGCGGACAGCCAATTCATGTTCATGTACTATAGCAGCTTAGCTGTTTCCCCTACATAGTTACCTGCACAATTGTTGCAGTTGATGCAGTAAACCAATGAGGATGCCTCCTTTTTGGGTAATGCTTCTTTTGGGCGCATCACTCTCCTTTTCAGTGTTTGATCTGGTTTATGTACCACTTTGATCCTGTGTGTTGAGAGGATGCGTGCAGTACCTTCTGTTACCCCCCTGTATATATGGGAGAATCCTCCATGTGGATGTTCCATTTACACCATCAATGGGCTGTTGGGCCCTAGGTGTAATACACCATTGGATGAAGTTTGTGGAATAACCGTTGTGCATACAGATCTGATAAAGATGTGCCCGCTCCTTTGCTTTTGCCATCTGTGTGCTGCAGGTCTATCCTATTGACCAATGCCCAGATGCAGCTAACTTTGTGTGCAGTGGGGTGATTGCTCTCATTGTGTAAAATGTGATCTGTGTTTGTGATTTTTTGGTACACACCTGTATTAAGGCTCCCATCAAAATGTGATTAACATTGTATAAAGGCAGGCATCCCTTTAATGGCTTTTACACTCTGACGATGTTAGCAGTTGCTAACGAAAGCTCAGTGAGCAATATATTTGAAAGTTCCAGAGATCATTATGTCGGTTTCTTTTATAGCTACACCTGGAACTTGCATTTTTAGGGCAATTCATAAAGTGTGTGTGTGTGTGTACACATACACACAGAGTTGTGCTGTCAACAAATGAAATCATCTATCATGGAACTTTTAGTTATGGTATCGTAATATGTTAATAATATTCATATGTAAAGGTTAATTGACTAAATATTGACTGTTATAATTAGCAATTTCAGAAAAGGGTACAAGTAACTCCTTTATGGATCTGGAAACTTGTTTTTCTTCATAAAAATGCTCATTTTGTAATATTATTTGGGTTGGGCAAATAAATTTAGAAATAAATTATAAAAATTCCTGAACTAAACTGAATATTTAGAAAGTTAGGTATTACACAAGGATGTATTTTATGCCATTAGTACATCAATAAGGCTCCTTTGCAACTACAGCATCATCAAATACCATAATTTGTTGCATATCCCAATTGCAGCCCAACCAGTTGTCTTTAATAGATGAATTTATTCCAACTGGTATTTCAGTGTTCTCAGACTAAAAATATATCAATTCTATGTAAGAGATAATGAAATCTCTCCTCTGCTGGCAGGAAATAACTTATGTCTTATTGGGCAGTCACTGAACTCAAGGAACACTAATTTGTTGTTTAAATGCTTCTATGGAATATAAAAAGTGCTCTTACAATGATATGCTTGTTGTATTGGTCATCATCAAATACATTTGAATGGAAATATGCAAACAAAATCATATTGTATCCCAATATGATGTCCAGAATTGTTTTGGATAGTGAGATAGGTAGCGTATAAATTGAAATAAATAAATACATTCAATAGATCAAGAACAAATATGTCACTGCAGCATAAGAAAACAAAAATGCAAAAATTGTGGGACAATTTATAAGCTTTATAATATTCAGTATACTTTTGTTAAGGCAGTGGGTAGAGACAACATTCAGAAAGTTCAATATTACTCAAGTTTCTCAATAAAAAGTGGTGATTTTTGGAGTGTTGCATACGACACCCGCTTGAATTCCCCGGCAACAGCCAGTCGCGTCTGATTGGCTAAGACGCGACTGGCTGCAGCCGAAGCGGGAGACGCGCCGATTGGCCGGCGTTCTGACAGCTCATATATAAAGAGCTGTCAGAGCGAAGGCGCGCTTTTTGTACCTATATACTCACAGTTGCTGTTCTTCTGTTTGTTCCCGTAAATAAAAAGAGCCGTTGGATCTGCCGGGTCTGGACCCTTCTTGACCACCTAACACTGGCGACGAGGATGGGATCGAGTTGGAGACAAGCCCCTGGCGTGCAGGGAATGGAGCAGGTGCTGCACCACGGGAACCGGATATGGGTTCGCCTGAAGCCCGCGGTTGATCGTCGACTTATAGTCGGCGCAGATGCGAATGGACCCGTCGGGCTTGATGGGGACCACAATGGGGGTCTCCCATCTCGCCTGGTTGACGGGCTCCAGTACGCCCTGTGCCACGAGACGATCGAGCTCCGCGTTAACCTTTGGCTTCAGTGCGAACGGCAGCCTGCGGGCCTTGAGCCGAATCGGGGCAACCTGAGGGTCAAGGTTGAGGGAGACCGGGGTGCCTCGGTAGGTGCCCAGGGATTCGTCGAACACGTCCTTGAAGTCGGCCAGGACCGCCTCAACGAGCGAGACGGCGGGCACCTGGTGTACCCGCTGGATGGACAGTCCCAGGGCGGGGAACCAGTTGAGGCCGATGAGCGCGGAAAGGGGGCGCTCGACCACTAGAATGGGAAGGGGGCCAGCGAAGCGTCCATAGTTTACGCGGACCAGGTGCTGGCCCAGCACGGCAATGGGGCTGCCCTGGTAGTCCCGGAGCAAGACGTCCGGGCGAGACAGGTCCTCGGATTTAAGACCGGGGCAGAGGGTCTGTAACTGCCGCCAGGAGATGAGGGACCGGGATGACCCCGAGTCAACCTCCATGGACAGGGAGTGGCCCTCAAGGGTCAGGGAAGTGGAAATGCGCCTACGGTGGTCCGCAGCGATGGGAATGGTGTCCCGGGCATCCATCGTGGCGTAGCAGGCCGCTTCGGAGGCCTGGCGGTGGCCCTGGGGACGTGGGCCGTAGACCGGGGTCGAAGCCGGAGCGGACGTCGCAGGGCAAGGGGCCGCTTGGGGCGCCTGGCGGGAGAGGTCAGCGCGGCAAGCGCGGGCGATGTGGCCCCGTCTGTTGCACCGACGACAGATGGTGTCCTTGAAGGGGCACACGCTCCGAGCATGAGCGCCCCCACACCCCGCGCAGGCAGCCGACCCTTGGCGGGGGTGGGCTGGTCTGGAGGCGCCGCGGCCGGAGGCCTGAAGGCGCGCCACCCTGTCAAAGGGCGGGTCATCATCGTAAGGCTCAAGAGGGGCCAGCTCGTTGACGAGACAGGCGCGTGGGGATTGCAGCGGTGTGGCTTGCTGGCCCAGGTACAGATCAGAAGTGGCGTCCGCCAGCTCCGAGGCCCTGGTGTCTTCAATGGCCTGCTCCAGGGTGACGTCCGAGCGGGCCAGGAGCCTGCGGCGGAGCTTGACGTCCTTGAGGCCTGTGATGAGCTGCTCGAGCAGCGACTCATCCAGGAATGGGGCCGGAAAATCACAGAGCAAGGCGGCGGCTCGTAGTGACTGTAGAAAGTCCGCAACCGATTGATTAGGTTGCTGCCGGCATTGACGGAACGCGCAGCGGCGGGAAATTTTGGAGGGCGCCGGAGCGAAGTGGGCCTTGAGGCGAGCCTGTAGGACCCCCCAGTCCAAGTCCTGTACAGCAGCAGGGGCGGCAATGTTCCGTGCCACGGCGAAGACGGTGCGGCCGCCGCAACCGAGGAACAGGCCGAGGCGGCGGGCGGGGGTGATTTCCCCATTGACGTCGGTGAGGAGGAAGCAGTCGAACCTAGACAGGAACGCTTCCCAGGACTCCACCGACGGGTCATAGGTAGCGAATGGTGGAAGGGTAGCCATGAGGGCGAGCAGAGATGCGAGCCCAGAGCGTGGGGAGAATCTTTTCTCCGGCACGGAGGGTGAACGTCTCTTCGTTCCCGCAGGGAGAAGAGTTACGGTTAGGAGGATCGACGCCGGGCCGCAGTCCTCGTCGCCAGTGTTAGGTGGTCAAGAAGGGTCCAGACCCGGCAGATCCAACGGCTCTTTTTATTTACGGGAACAAACAGAAGAACAGCAACTGTGAGTATATAGGTACAAAAAGCGCGCGCCTTCGCTCTGACAGCTCTTTATATACGAGCTGTCAGAACGCCGGCCAATCGGCGCGTCTCCCGCTTCGGCTGCAGCCAGTCGCGTCTTAGCCAATCAGACGCGACTGGCTGTTGCCGGGGAATTCAAGCGGGTGTCGTATGCAACAGCCAGTCTTAAAATAACAGTAAAATCAGTAAAACTGAAGATCATGTGCTAATGATTTTTGTTTTTATACATTTTGCTAATAGTTTGCTCAGTTACCTAGCCACATGTATGTGAAGAAGCATTTGATTTGAATTGTGAAGCATTTCTCTAAAATGTAAGGACCCCAGATATTTAGAACGTCCTTCCATTCAACCTGTGCCTTATCTTTTCTCCTCCAACATGACTTTTAAGGCTGTTTCTGATTAATGCCAGAAGAGTAGACAGATGGGTGTCATCTATCTACAAGTGATTTTCTATAAACATTTCTCTTTTTGTATTTCATATTTTGTATTTTTGTTTTGAGAAAGTAATTTTGCTTACAAGCAACTTTAAAAATATACATTTTTAAAACCAACAAATACACCCCTGACATCCGAAGATTATAGGGTGTAGTACCCTGTTTCCCTGAAAATAAGAGTTGGATAATAAGCCCAATTGGACTTTTGAGTACATCCGCTCAAATAAGCCCTCCCCTGAAAATAAGCCCTCCCCCAAAATATTGCAACACAGCAGCAGCCATGAAGTGAAAATGTTCACCACCTCCTGTACCTGAAAAATAATAAGACCTCCCTGAAAATAAGGCCATGGTAATGTAGAAACAGGATTTAGTGGCATATTTCTTTTTTTAAAAACCAAATTATTTTTTTACAAGCTTTATATCACATTCTCAGAATTACTCTAATACATGGGTGTCAAACCTGCAGCATCATGTTGCCCTCACGTGATGTTTCGTGACATTTTTCCCATTTTGGGGTTGGGGTTGGCATGGTGTGCAGATGTTGCGTCTTGCCCATGGGCTGCCAGTTTGGCATCTCTGTTCTAATAGCTCTCCCAAGTTCTAATAACAACAGAGATTCATGGAATTCTTATAAGGATGATTTACCATATAGAATTACATTGGCTTAATTATTTCAATGAATGTAATTGTGTCATTACAATACAATACAATACAATAGCAGAGTTGGAAGGGACCTTGTAGGTCTTCTAGTCCAACCCCCTGCATGGGCAGGAATCTTATACCATTTCAGACAAATGGCTGTCTAACATCTTTTTAAAGACTTCCAGGGTTGGGGCATTCACAACTGCTGGAGGCAAGCTGTTCCAGAGGTTAATTGTTCTTACTGTTAGGAAATTTCTCCTTAGTTCTAAGTTGCTTCTCTCCTTGGTTAGTTTCCACCCATTGCTCCTTGTCCTGCCCCCAGGTGTCTTGGAGAAAAGTTTGACTCCCTCTTCTTTGTGGCACCCTCTGAGATATCGGAACACTGCTATCATGTCTCCCCTGGTCCTTCTCTTCATCAAACTAGACATACCCAGTTCCTGCAGCCGTTCTTCATATGTCTTAGTCTCCAGTCCTCTAATCATCTTGGTTGCTCTTCTTTGCACTCTTTCCAGAGTCTCCACGTCTTTTCTACATCGTGGCGACCAAAACTGTATGCAGTATTCCAAGTGTGGCCTTACCAAGGCACTATACAGTGGCATTAACACTTCACGCGATCTAGATTCTATCCCTCTGTTGATGCAGCCTAGAACTGTGTTGGCTTTTTTGGCAGCTGCTGCACACTGCTGGCTCATATTTAAATGGTTGTCCACTAGGATTCCGAGATCCCTCTCACAGTTGCTACTATTGAGCAAGGTACCACCTATACTGTACTTGTGCATTTGGTTTTTCTTGCCTATATGTAGGACCTTACTTTTTTCACAATTGAATTTCATTTTATTAGACAGTGCCCAATGTTCAAGTTTGTCTAGATCCTTCTGTATCTTAAGCCTATCTTCTGGAGTGTTGGCTATTCCTGCCAGCTTGGTGTCGTCTGCGAATTTGATGAGTTCCCCATTTATCCCCTCATCCAAATCGTTGATGAAGATGTTAAAGAGTACTGGGCCTAAAACAGAGCCTTGGGGGACTCCACTGCATACTTCCTTCCATGTAGATGCAGTTCCATTGAGGACTACTCGTTGAGTGCGGTTGGTCAGCCAGTTACGAATCCATTTGGTGGTGGTGCTGTCTAACCCACAATTTTCTACTTTATCTAATAGTAGGTTATGGTCTACTTTATAGACCATATAAAGTATAAATCTTTATATAAATCTTATAAAGAATGTGAGGTGACCACATTCATTCTGATTACCTAATAATACCACATCATTATTGTTTCCTCACTATAAGATGTGCTTCTTAGCCATGGTTGGACATGAATCCAGGACATTGAAAAGAAAGAAAAAAATAGTTTAATCATAGAGAGATTAAGTTTTTCACCTTTAAGCGTATTTGCATTGTTTTAAGTGGTTTGTAAATATTCAAATAGAGTGAACTGCAATAAGACCCCACTTTGTTGTATTTTATGTTATTAACTATACATTATACTGCACTACACTATACATAACTACTGTCACATTATTTTAAACATTTTCTCAATTACAATGAGAAGGCAGTCATGCTCAGCAATATGAACAGAATTTTTAATGTGCATGTTTCTTTGACCTTTGGCAAGTACCCAAATCACTATCCTTTATTATATTTTTATGCTTATTTACCCCCACTTTAGTCTATTGATGAACAATTCTTTTGAAAATTATTGTTTTCAGTTTCTGAGTTTCTTGTCCTTGCATTAAAAAGAAACTAGTCCCTGGAAAAATGTGCCATGAATTAAGAAGCAGCTACAAGAAAGAATTAAATGAGATGTGATATGACTTCCTGGATCATTGCAAAAGGTAGTAAAATGTGGCAAATGAAATTGTAGTGAGGTCTGCCACACCATCAGCTTTCTATTTGCTAATGACTCCCAGCGTATTTTAAAAGCAACCCACAATTTCTCCACATTATCCTCACCATCTGTTAATTTTATACACTTTCAGCATAGTGTTGTCTATATACTCGTGAATCTGGAACTCTTAGAGAGCACCTTCAACCAATCACTACTGAGTCTGAGCTTGTAGTCAATCAGTGCTTATTCTTTCTACTTAAAATAGGACAATTGCTGACTATAATGTTCCAAGGCCATCCATGCTCTGTAAATTAATATAAAAAGAGGCATAAATACATTTCAAGCATTCCATCAAGCCCAATGCATTTGGAGACATCTGTGTTATGCTTTGAAAAATATTAATCCCAATAGAGTGTTATGAGGTGATTGCAAAAAGTATTATTTTTAATATTTTATTAAAAATATTTTTATAGGTTGTATTAATTTTCCATTGATCAACTATAAATGGTGCTATTCTAGCAAATACTGAGGAAGTTGCATGCAAAAAAAATAATGTTTGAGAATTTTCTTTTATAGCTAGACTGAATATACAGCTAGTTAATAGCTAGGATTTGGAGCATGAGAGGCAGTTTTTCCTGTGAGAAACAAGTGCTCACATAAAAAGGATAAACTTGTTAGAATATTAACTTCATTTATTCCTAAAATTAAGGGAGATATAATCTGTGTTCTAAGAGTAATGAAGAGCTGAAGGTTGGAGAATTTGTATTTTTTCAATACTGATTTTCAGTCATTATGTAGTAAATGTCATATGTCCAGCCCCACATTCAGGCAGGAAAAACTTACTACTTAAGGGCAGTATTGCAGATTAAAGCACCTCAAGATAATATGAAAGCAAGATTATTCCAGGACATAATTTTTAAATCTATTGTGCATATAATTAGTGCCACAGGCATTGGTTCTGATAAGGTTGATCCATGGTACTGACAAACTGAATCTTATTTAGTTATCTGATGATACAGCAAATCTTGGTTATGGACAAATGTTGGCACTGAGGAAGCGAATGTTAAAGAAGATATTTTGCTCACTATTCTGCTCATGATTAGCCAGTTTTTGTTTGGATAGTGAGAACCAGTGGGAATGTACCAGAAGGAATCTTCAGGGGGAAGAGCTTAAATTTGCTATAGCCAGAAATCAGGCATTCTCTCTGAGAGACTATGTAGTATAGTGGTTGATGTGTTAAATGAGGGCTGGGAAGGCTTAATCACAGGGTTTACTAGATGGCTTTGGAGCAATTATCTCTAAATGCAAGCATCTTTACAGAGTTCTTGCTGTGGGTATACTGTAAAATTAGTGAACCTCTCTCCATGCCAGCTGTTTTGAGCTCTAAGAGAAAAGGCAGATGTAAAGTAAAGAATATGACCTTGATAGAGAAATGTATCAAAGTAATGAGGGGTGAAGCATATCCTACATCCACAACAGCCAGAAATTAAATAAAAGAGATTCAGACAGACATCAGTCTGATTTACATGAGTATAAAAAAGATACATCTCAATCACATTTGATAAATTCCTTTATTACAATATATCAGATTTTAATAAAAGTAGGTTTATTCTTTCTGTGGAGTTGATTAGTTGGTCTGGTTTACTTAGTGGGAATAAAGAATATTCCTGTGAAAGTGATACATAAATGCATAAATATCAGTGATGATATTTTGGCAACTAAGTCGAAAGCCAATATTTTGTGGAATGAGGGTTTTCTTTCTCTTCTCTCCTACTTTCCATTAATTATTACTGACTGTCCTTTACTCTTCTCTTTTTTTAATATAAGTCCAGCAGTGAATGGGTAGATGATACTTTTCACTTGTGGAGAGGTTTTCGTGAAGAAGCCAAAGATTACATGAAGTAAGCAAAGGGGAGCTAGAAGCCATAGATTTATGCCAACTGATATAAAGTGGAAGTTGTATCTTCATCTCTGTAAGGGTCAACTAATTGCCAACTATATAGAAGAAAAATTAGCAGGCAATTGCGCTTTTTAAAATGTACTGTCACAATAGTTATCAGAATATAAAAAGTGACATATTTTCTATAAATTATAATGATAATTGGAACATCAAATTTACATAAACAGCTTAAAGAAAGATACAGAACTGATTTATTTTAAAAAACTAATTTTGTTTATTTCTTAATATTGCAAAATCTCTGGAGGGATAGAGTAGAGAAAATAGCTAGCAGGTCGAAAGGAATAATTACTTCTTTCTGCTCAGTTCCTTGCCTCAATATGTAGTTCCTCTTCCACCTGAGGATATGTGTAATTTGGACCCAGAAAAGAGGAAAACAGATATAGAAGGTTATGCTTTGCTGTATACATGTTGCCTGAAATTGCATTTAAGACTATTTCCCATTCCCTCTTTCTGGAAGCTATCATGAGACAATAGTTATTTTCTTCCTTAAGTACGGTGTGCCGATTTAACAGACCATGAATACCAGCTCCACAGTACTCTAAAACCTACGTGTTTTAAGCAAGTATGGAGCGTATGTGTTTGAGTATGAATACAGTCATATATTGATTTATTTAGTATAAAAGAACAACTTTTAAGTGGCACACTTTCTATTATTACTGTAAAAAAATAATTTGTATCAACTCAGCATTGAGATAAAAGTTCTCTCTTCTTCCAAAGACCATTTACTTCCAAAGACCATTTACTGAGCTTGACAGTACTTACAAGTATTTTTTTTCCCAATTTCCAACATGATTATATACAAAGTTCCCTGGTTTAGTTTAGTTGAGGACTAGAGAGGTTACCATTTTCTCCATATCACCACAGCTCCAAGACGTAGTGCAATGCCATCCACAACTCACTGCTTTATCCAGAATAACAAAAACACCATTATGATATGTGAAAAGCTTTTGGGATGCACACAAAACAGAAGGTTTTTCCATTGAAATGATATGTTGTTCCTACCATGAATTTTCCCCTTCTTGTCCTGCTCTGCCCTTGCTATCAAATAACTCATAGGTTGTTTCTACATTTGCTTTTCACTGATGACTTCAGATTCTATGGCAGTTGCTAAGGATATTGATCATATCCCATAGTAAATTTTTCTTACTGATGGGCTTTAAACCTTAACACTCTACTTAGAAATACTTAAAATAACAATTAAGAATAATTAAAACAATATTTTTAAAATGGAAGGAAACAAAATATTTCTTTTAAAAAATTGACTTTTAAATAGATTGTTCTATTCTTTAAACAATAGCATCTTTCTATTAAGAATAAAGAGTTTTACAAACAAGGTTCATGATTCAGCCCTGATTTTTGCTGTTGTAATTATAGTGAAACAGCATCAGTGCACAGTTGTCTAAGATTGTGCTTATCATGAATATGCTTCAGTTGCTTTCTGGCAAAGCTTGTCTCTGTGTATATAGGATCTTTCCTCCCTCTCAGTTTCTTTTGTGTGTTTTGTATGTAGGTGTATGACTTACCAATTGTCCCCAACTGCATACTATTTTTACGGACTGTGGCATTTCAGAATTCAAAGCTGAACCAGAGAGGGCTTCACACTGTGATGCACTTTGCAAAACAATTTATTCACTTTTAATGTAAATTTGATAAGTGACACATTATCCCACTACTTTGAAAGGATTAGATGGGAGCAAAAGACTCTATTCTGTACTAAGAGCTTACACCTGTTGGAAAAGGCCACTTAGTAGAAATTACATCACAGGGGAAACTATGATGGATTCTTTTAAATTTGACCCTTCATTAATCTTTTAAGGAAGCCTCTTTCGATATCAGTGATGCTTGCTTGACATGACATAGGATATCCATGTAACCTATAATCATTTTTTTTCAAATGAAAAGAAAATGAGGAGGAGATTGAAATGGTGTTTTAGCCCATTCTCCTCTGTTTACTTTGTCCCTTTCCTAGACTGTGGGCAATCATTTTATTTTTATGTTATAGAGCACTGTGATTTTATAAACTGAAACTTTAATTACATAATTGGATCAGAGCAAAAGTCCAAATAAATAAATCTGCCCCCTGCAAGTTCGGATGAAAATTCATATATGTGCATTTCTTCAAATATATGCATTTTCATATACATTTTTTACAAACAGTTTTCACAGTAATATCTAATTTAATGACCACAATTTTATTAAAAAATTCTACTAATACATTTACAGTATATGTGTATATGTATACAGTATTTTTGATGTATGATGAAAATGCATTAGCACACTAAATTAGACACACATCAGGATTTCAATATTTGACATAGTTAATGAATTTTGGATCCTACATCTTTGAAAATTTAGTCTTATAAAATTTCTCATTCCATGATCTGACCGTCTGTCTGTCTTTCTGTCTGCCTGCCTGCCTGCCTGATCCAATGGTCAAGCCAAATTTCAAGGTACTTCTTAAAGGCTATAAGGAAAGATGCCAGGTACTAGATATTTCTGTTTGACTGTGACCTTTTCATTTCTATGCTTTAGTGTTTTGCAACTTCAGTTGGGAATCAGATTCACTGTTCCTCTTCTTTTTGTTAATAGAATATTGAATTTTTCCCCCCTTTCCATTGGTTCCTGAATAGAAATCAATGATCCGCTAGACCAAGAGAAGAAACTGTAGCGTAGACTATTCAAATACTGATACAAACAAACAAAGTTCTTAGGACTACAAATTATTATTTTCCTAAAACAAGGAAAAGAGAATTGCAAGAAAAGGGGAAAGAATTGTACGTTTTAGTCAAAAACAGAATTACTTAAAATCTGGAGGGCAGACATTTGACATATTTCCAAAGAGTCTATGTTCACTTTTAGGCAGAAACTGAAAAATAAATATTTTTGTTCTCTGTAAAATCTAATTCCATAGTAAATGGTTGATATGTTGATTTCAAAGAATAAAATGACAAAATTAAACACCTTTTAATTCAACAGGTCAACATGTCTCACATATGACTTTTAATGTATATTTAAGCTCTATTAAAATAAGCTTTGACTGTCCACATCAGATCACATGGAAAGAACAACGTAAGTATCACCCAACTCCATTTATATATTTTGCATGGCTCTTTGAATAAGACCCTTGTCCTCTTCTTCAGTTTTTCTGTTCAGGGCTAGCCATATCATTAGTTAGATTATCTTACTGACAATAAATTCATCTTTGATTCCACTACAATTGGAATAATACAATTATGTTCCTAGTGGTTCCTAGGAGGGGGTCCATGCAGATTTTAGTCCACTAGTCATTGCAGACTGTAGGAGGTAGAGCTCATCTCTGTTTCAAGGGCACTGAGCCTTGTCTGAAGACATTTCCCTGATCATGTGGCCAGCATTATGTCATGGAGCAATGTTAACTTTCCACCAAAATGGTACCTGTTAATCTACTTGCATTTGCATTCTTTCGAATTGCTAGGTAGGCAGGACCTGGGGCGGCGATGGGAATCACTCTATCATGTAGTGCTCACAACTTGAACCTGGGCTTTCCAGCCAACAAGCCCAGTGTCTTAATCACTGAGTCACCACGCCACCTTAGCGGTGGATAGATTTGTGAATTTGTCACATATATTCCAGATTAAAACAATTAAACTTCATGTCATCAGATTACAGATCTATCCTGAATCCTATTTCTGAAGAACACTGTCTTTATTATTTATATATCTTCTATTTTGATTTCATAAATTCAATAGAAATCTAACACATTTGTTCATGTTTACTTATGGATTGCATGGGACTTTCAGAATGTTTTTATTATTTGAACTATCACACCTAGTTTGTAAAGTATTTTAATAATGTTTACTGCCAAACTCATGCATTGAAATAAAGGGTGAATTTTGCCACGGATTTGTTGTTCATAACATGTAAATCGGTTACATAAATTTTATTTTCACTAGAAAATAAAATGAGAAAATGAAAGATGTAAAGAAAAATAATTTCTGCCATTTTTTTCACTGGTATATTTTACTGTCCACAAGGTGTCAGTATTTCAGAGTATTATAGTATATGTAAACGCCTATTTTGTTAACTCAACCAAATTTACAGAAAACAGTGGGTTGGAGAACCAGCATAATAAAACAAGAAATATGCTACTTCCAAGTTTATCTTGCAAAATTAATTGCAAATGCAGTAAGCCAGATAGTTTCTTTTTTGTTGTTGCTACCAGAATATGTGTTTTATGCAAAGTACTGGATGTGGATAATAAAACTGATTGAATCAATCCTAAAAACAAAGATACTGTTTACAGCATTTCACAATTTACATAAAAATTGTTAAGATTGTAGGCTGAGAGACCACAAAATATATTGGTGGCTGTTATAAGTGCTAGAGTCAATTTTGGGGGGAAATGTACCATAATTTGAATAAATTGTTTAATTAGGCTATTATATTAGGTCAATCTGCCTATTTGTTTTAGGGATATAATTTCCTGGGATGTAGGAGGTATGGTTATTCTTATTTTCAGTCTTTCCACAGCTTAATTTCAAGGTTAAGATAATATATTGCCCTTTGGTTTCCTCATGTTATAGCAGTACTATGTTGTTGCAGTAGCTTCCCGTTTTTTCTGTGTATAGTTGAAGATATTGGTTATTTCCCTTTAACCCTTCATGACATGAGACAAGATTATATGAAAAACCAACTTTTCCTGAAAGCATCTTCCCACTTAGCAGGTTAAATAAAATGGTCCCTTTTCTCAAATATTGTCATATAGCACGATCTAGGCAGCATGCCTTCTCTCTAGCCTGTGAAACCTCCCCTCCCTCCACTGGATTTTAGAAGCTTTCACCTGCTTAATCATTAGCTCTAACCTAATATTGGGGGGATGCTTTTTCAGGATACTGGATGTTGATGATGGAATCACAGGTGAGTGGAATTTGATGTTGGTTACTTTCCTTGTTATATGTCTGTTGTTGTTACTATTCCTATGAGAAGCCCAGAGTTAAAGTATATAAAATTGAATAATATAGAATTGGCAGTTTTATAGAGGTAGGTAGGTAGGTAGGTAGGTAGGTAGGTAGGTAGGTAGGTAGGTAGGTAGGTAGATAGATAGATAGATAGATAGATAGATAGATAGATAGATAGATAGATAGATAGATAGATAGATAGATAGATAGAATTATTGATCTTAAACTTTGACATTTCTTTGCTATTTTAACTCTTTTATTGTATACCACTTTTGGAAGTGTAACATAGACTTTTCCAGAGAGATTGGTTTCCACATAACGCGTTTCTTTTCACTTTCACAGACCAGAATATTCACAAATAACATGAAACAAAATATTTTTGTGTAACTTTGATAGAAGTGTAGAACCACTGATTGATTGATTAAATGATTGATTGAATGAATGTATATAGCTGTCCATCTTGTCCATGACTCTGAACACTTCACAGTACTTCAAAACAGAATAACAGTGAGCAATTGATAATGTGGCAGTGTATGTATTTGTGTGTATAAGTGTTGATAAATAAATAAAACTCTTCAACTGAAACAATCTTACCAAATCTAGTTTGTTCATACTATATTCATATGTTATGTTTGCTGGATCGTATTTGTTGACAGCCACATACAGCTCAGTTCACACATTGTCCTAAACTCTAATCAATAGCTATAAACCAGAATGGCTAGGTTCAGAAAAAATCATTAATTTAAAATCAATAAATTACATTTTTTCATGATCTTTGAACATGTTCAGAATTGTACTTTAAGATTATTTCAAGGCTTGTTTCTTCACGTTTATGTATACATTTGTGTGTGGATATACAGACATACATAGATAGATAGATAGCTGGCTAAGAGACAGACAGAATGATTTGTGTGCAACAAAAACACACTTGGAAAGCCAACACTTTTCCTTTGAGCTCCCATTTGTGATCCTCACCCCACCAGCCTTGATTCATCCTCACTATATAAATTAGTGGTTAATTAATTATTTTGAGCTTCTTTTGTTACAAACCAAACCAAATTAAAAAAAAACAAAACAAAGCATTTGTAACACACTGAAACAAAAACAAAACATTTTAGCCCCATATATCTCCCTTAATTAATGTTTGAGTTGGCAGCATATTGGAGCTTGTAACTATCCGATTACTAATATTACTATAGTTATGTGACATAACTGTTTGAGCTTTGAATTGCCTTGTACCTCCATTGTGGGTTTTATTTCCTTGCTCTTGTTGCACATGCTATTTTTCTTCACCCCTTTCTTGTGTTTTAATGGCCAAATATTTGGCATCAGGTGTGTCCACAAAGCAGGATTTAAAAAGTCAAGATGATGATCACAAATGAAAACTCCACTCCACAGGCTACACACACAAAAAGAGGAAGAGCTTTGATTCCCTAAACAGGATTGATTGAACAAGTCATTTTCAATGTTTATTCAAACAAAGACATAATGTTTGTCACTACCATTGTCATCATTTAGGAGGACACAAAATCAATAAGAAAAATAACCAACAATCAAGTAATCCAAAAGAAGTAACATGTCAGCCACTTCAGTTCAGTTCCAAACACAAGTGTTTCCTTTGAAGTCACCAAATGGCACAAGGAAAATGTTAAGGTAAGAAACCAGATTTTACTCATGGCCCAAATCTTGGATCAATTGAAGCATTAAGGAACACTGCTTTATAAACTCTAAATCAGATAACCTCATCTCATATGTATTCCTGACAAGTTCATATGGATTTCTTCAGTGAATTCCCTCGTGACCAATGTGTATGAATTTGAGTTTATTTTAAATGAACTAGAAGCTAATACAACCATTTAGGCATCTTTTTAAAATTTAACCTTTTAAAAATAATTTTATACTTTCTAAAGAATAACATTCTAATTTAAAACATGATTATTGTATGTCAAATTCATATATTAGTGGTTTGGAAGCATTATTTTACATGTATGCACATGCATATAGATTCAAACAGTGCGAGTTTGCATGATTAAGGACGTAACAGTATCATGTAATGAATGTGTTGGAAAGCACCTTACATATTCTGTAATCCAACTCTTGGCTTTGTGCAGGAATTGACTAAAATGAGGCATTCTAACCAAGCTAACTAATTTTCCTTGGCAAGTTGCTCCACCACTTAGCAGGTCTTAGCATCAGGAAATTCAGTCCAATATTTAATCTAAAATTATTTTCTTTTAATTATAGTTATTGTTTTGCTTTTGATGACAACACAAAGTAGGTCTGTGTTCATTTTGTAATATCCTTTTAAATATTTTAAACTACGTTCTCTTTTTTGCAAGATGAATATGACCAGTTCCCCATAAATTAGTTTTTAGGCCTCTTATCGTTCTGTTAGCTCTTTGCTGGGCTTGCTTTGAATTCTCCTGATTTTTTCAAAGTGTAGTGCCAAAACCAGATAAAATACCTTCGGAGTATCATATAGCCATCAATAACATAAAAGAACATAAAGTCTATCTTTATTATTGTTGTTTTGGTAAAAAAAAATGGATGGAAGATTTTAAAAACTTCTATAAATTTCTTTTGATCTGAAAAAAAAATCTATATTGTACTCCATCATCTCAGAATGCAGTAGTATTATTGCTTCATTTGATCTGGATGCCCTGTTTTTATTGATGTATTGCACTGCATTGTCTTTTTACCCAATAAGCCACTGGGTCAAAAGATTCTTCTTAGAATCTTTTAGACAGTGTTGCTAAGCCAGGTTAGTTTTGTACCTTTATTTTTTATTGTTTTACCAAATGCATATTTATCACATTGAGAATAATCCATCTTGATTAATCTCCCAAGATTGATGTCCTATAGGCACTGCTTCTTTTTCAATCCACAAGTCATGAGTAATCTTGTCTCACAGGGCTTAGAACTTAGAAAAACTAATCAACACATATATACTTTTATAAATACACATACAACACTTTTATAAATACCCTTGGGTATGCTGGTTTAACCTCTACACTGTCATGGCCCTAGCTCATATTTATCTATCTTGTTCACACGCTTATTATGAAAGGCATTTTCTAAGACCAGGTCTTAGCTCTCCTTTGCTCTACAGAACTCAACCTTCTAATACAGAATAGACTTGGAGGTCTTCTACTCTAGGCCCATACCCAAGCAGGAGATTCTATAGCATTCTAGACAAACGACTGTCTAATCTCTTCTTGAAAAGCTCCAGTGATGGAGCTTTTCTGGAGGCTTGCCTCCAGAACCCACAAGTTCTAGAGGCAAGCCATTCCACTCATTTCTGTCCTACAAAGTGTCATATTAGTCTGACAGGATTTGTTTTTGGTTACCATGTTTAGCTTGTTAGTCATTGATGAGAGTGCTTTTTAATCAGAGTAATGCCTTTTACTCAAATCTTTGTGGGAGAAAAAATGTTTGAGATGGATGAGACACCAACACATGTTTAGTTTATCTGATAAATTGTTTTGCTGGCTAATGACTATAATATTTATTTATTTATTTATTTATTTTATTAGATTTCTAGACCGCCCCCTCTCCCCGAAGGGACTCGGGGCAGTGAATAGTTGGAATCTAAATTGAGATGGTATAATAGTTGGAATCTAAATTGAGATGGTATGTATGCCTGTCATTTGCTCTTTTTTGTTTATTTTTTCACTATTTTCAGAAGGTATTTTCGAGGAATGATGGAGTTTGACACAAGACATGCCTACACATGTCCAATTCCCTTTTTAATGATGGCAGCATTTTTTAAAATGGATCTAAAGTTTGAATTACTTCTGTGTTTACTTCTTGAAAGGCCAGATAGCATCTGCTGATATGTAAGAAAGCCCTAGTTTGCAAGTAAATCTTAAACGAATACCAATTTTTAGCCCCTTTGAGCTGTAGCATGCTTTTGAACTCATGTTGGATAGAGGGATCACAAGGATCAATCACACAACTGCAGGCAGGATATGTTCATTCAGTACAGCAGCTTTGGCACAAAAAGAGATTGTTAGAGCCTATTTTCCTTTTAGCAGCAGGAGTAAGTACTGTAAAGAAACAGGACTCAGTGAGATTGCAAGATGCATAAACAGTATGTAATCCTCTGAACGTGCAGGGAATTATATCTGAACAAGGCACATGAAAAAAAAAACAGTCACTGCTTTAGTGAAGGCATGGGGTTGAACTCCCAGGGTTGGACTCAGCAGCTATGGATGCTGGTTTTATCTTCAAAAGGGGGGCACCTAAAACTATCCAGCATTTTTTAAACTCCCCTTTTTTTCACACTTAATCTCTGAAGTCCAGAAGTAAACTGATCTGGACTTAGTTGTTTTCAGCTCCACAGGTTTTGGTTTAGTAAGGCAGATAAAGCACATCACTTTATAGATTAGCTGAAGCTGTAGAAACGGGAGGTGGTGATGGAGGTGACATTTATTGGATTTGCTTCTTTAAACAATGTGGGAATAAAATCTAGCACATTTGGTAACAGTTGAGGGAAAGAAAATTCCAGTTGGTTTCATAGCAGGGGACAGCATCTTCTAGACAGGAAATAAATTCAAACATTATATAAAAGGCAAGTTTCTTTTATGGCAAGCTTTCAGCCCATTCCTTTCCAGATCATTCTTGAAGCTTATCTGTGATTCACAAATAAATCAAAAGGACAGATCCAAGGTAAAATGCTGCTTTCTTCCAACCCACTCCCCCCCACTCTTATTTTCCTCTCTGAGTTTTGAACAATCATGATAATAACTGCATATGGAAGCTTCAGCACAACACTGAAAAATGTACACAAATATGCCTGAATACATGCAGCTACACACACAAACATATGCCCGCACAATCTGGTGTGAAGAAAATTGTCACTAATTAAGTCTAAGGATGCCAACTGAACACAGAGGTACAGAATTGGAGAGAAAAAAAATCAGTAGCAGACGGACTGTGCCAAAGACAACACTGCCAGCTAAGTTTCCATTTGTAGGGGAGATTTGATTTGACATTAGTTCATTTTAGCATTTGAAGGAGTATAAAGCTTGGCAGATGCTTCTTTTTCTCTCTGTTTTTCTCTCCTACAGATGGAGAAAAAAGACAGGCAAGTTTCCTGCTAGACATTGTTAAATAACACTTTCATTTTAGAAATGAAAAGAAATGAGAAGGCTTTGACTTTCTTCAGAATTAATACTTAACGAATTATTTGCCTTTACAAAACATTTGTTTTCTGCAAAGGGTCCCTCATCCAAATGCAGTTCCAATGAATTTTGAAACTAGGAAAAAATAAGACTAGGAAATAGATTGTGATATATGAGATTTCACAAAACAAATCATAGGAAACATTTCATTGTATATATCCCGCTGGAATTTCTTTCCTGCGTCTAAATTGGTTAAATGCCATTGCCATCTTGAGCATAACAATAAAATGATCCATAATGAAATATAATTTAAATAATAAGTTTAATGTCAAATTGAATACAATTCTGGGGAATAGTTGAGTATATTTAAGTCCTATTCATGCTTTTTATGATTCAGAGACTCCTGAGATCAGTGTGTTTATTTGACTTCTCCTGTCACATAGCACCTTACAACAATCTCATTTTTTTTCTTCATTGTTTCTAGGCCATTAAAGTCAATGGCCCTATAAATGGAAATGTGTGAGAACCCTGATTTCATGAAATAATTCTCTCTATTACCTTCTAACTATTTAATGTTGCTGATTTGAATGAAAAGTGTTCCTTCTGATATATTCAAATATTCTGTTTTGAAGTATTGAACTATATATTCAAATACTAATTTTGAAGACTTCCTCCATTTAAAGAGCACTGGGTGATTGCTCTATTGTACCTCCCACTTTTCAAAACGTTTCTGGTTCCTCTGATTTCAGCTATAAATTAAAGTATATTTCATATGGATCTAATTTCCATAGATATTAATAGAGCTATTCAAGTACATTCAAGCACAATATATATCACTACAACCAACTTTCTCCTATAGAATAATTGTTCACTCCTAGTATCATCTTAGAAATAACCTAAGTTGTGATTTGCATTATTAGTGGCATGTAGTAAAGCCTGATACCCAACATTTGTATTTATTAGTTTGTCAAACATGTACAAGATAGCAGGTATAAGTATAAACATGGATATAAATGAAAGAAATGAATGCAAATAGATGGGGATAGTAGAACAGGGACGTTAGGCATGCTGGTGCACTTATGCACACCCCTTTATGGACCTCTTAAGAATAGAGTAAGGTCCACGGTAGACAGTTTAAGGTTGAAGCTGTGAGGGTTAGAGGATGTAACAACTGAGTCAAGTAGAACATTTCAGGCATTGACCACTCTTTTGCTGAAATATTTTCGGCAATCGAGTTTGGAGCAGTTTACCATGAGTTTGTATAGATTGTTTGCCTGTGTATTATTGAGGTTGAAGCTGAAGAAGTTCTTGACAGGTAAGATGTTGTAGCAGACAATTTTGTGTCCTATGCTTAGATCATATTACAGGAGGCGCAGTTCCAGATTGCCCAAGCCCAAAATTTCAAGTCTGGTATCATAGGGAATTCTATTGTGAATAGAGGAGTGGAGTACTCTTCTCATGAAGTGTGTGAAACATGTGTTATTACATATACCAGCAGTTTCTTTTCTTATCTGTAAGTATCTCAATACAGCAATTCAAAAGGTGAGCAGTCTACAGGTTTGTAACATTTCCATTTTCCTTCTTAGAACTTGGGATTCTATCAATTAAAGGAAGATAAATTAGTGTATCGGTAGAATTCTGGAATGAGTGCCTGTGAGTTAGTGTCATGGAGCAAAATGATCCTCTGTTTTTAACCTACTGGTTCTCATTATAATTTGATGAAAGAGAAAAAAGTACAGTAAAGGTATAGGCCATGTTCCATCTCTTTTTAGAAATTGATCTGCAATCTTCTATTCCCACTGAATCTGAGGGAAGAGCATCATAAAGGAATTCCTGCTTTGGTGCTTTTTTATATTGGGAAATGTGACAGCTTGAGAACTTATGAAAGATAGAAAGATAACAGAACACAATAATACCAATTGTAATACTTTCTATTTCCTCTATTAGACTCCCTGGTTTGAAGTCAACAGAAGCCACTGAGACACTCAAAACAGCACAGCTAGATAACATCCTTTATTGCATCCTAGAATGCAAGCACTTAAAGCAGTTGGATGCTTTCTGTCAACATGAGGGTGCAATGCTTTTTTTTTACTGACTGCAGTTTCAATTTAGTGCAATTTAGTGCATTTCCCCTTTATCTTTCCCATGGTTTAATAATGCTTTGCTTTGTACTAATATTAAAAAATAATGCTGGGGATAAACAGATGTTCAAAGCAGGATTGTTGAAATCTATTTTACAATCTCTCTCTCTCTCTCTCTCTCTCTCTCTCTCTCTCTCTCTCTCTCTCTCTCTCTCTCTCTCTCTCTCCTTTCCTACTTTATGTCAATGTTTTCCAGCTTATCTGGGAAAGTTATGGGAGATATGTTGGGGACTATTATCAGAACAAGAAGGCTGATTAAATCAACAGTCACCTATACAGACTGCATCTGCTCATTATTTAGGAATTGCTAAAAAAAAAAAGCTCTCTTCTTATTACTCTATTTACAGCAACAATCCTTGCAAGATGAATTTCTTTCACCAAACTTAATTCCTTCCCATAGATTACTATGTTTCTAGGAGTCCTTGCATGTGGTGAAATTTCTTAATTCATTTCCATGTCCTTAGGAAAAAAATAGTCTACCAAGATATATGCATTCATCTATTTGTCATCACTTTTGCTCTTTATGTATAACCTGCAATTGTTCATTCCATTTTCCCTGTCAAACACAACTACCTGGGTCTTTAATTCATTCATTTTGAGACACATATTCTTCTTTGTATCATACTGCAAATCATGCATACAGAAATACACAAGCTTTCATGTTCTTAGCCAGTCAGCTTTTATGTTTCTAATTTCACCACAAGCTATACATTTATCTACAATACATTAAATAACCAAAAGAAAATTACAAATTGTTGCCTTACTCCCTGTCAGCACTGAAATATTCACCACACATCCCATATTTTTCTCAGTGTCCATTTTAATCATATTTAGGAACAAGTGTTCAAATCTGCATTTATGCAAGACATACCAGAATTCAAGACTAATTACTGTAACGCTCTCTACATGGGGCTCCCCTTGAGGTGCACCCGAAGGCTACAGCTAGTTCAGAATGCAGCTGCGCGGGCAATATTGGGTACCTCCAGGTATTCCCATGTAACACCGCTCCTGCGCGAGCTGCACTGGCTGCCTGTGGTCTTTCGGGTGCGCTTCAAGGTACTGGTTACCATCTTCAAAGCGCTCCATGGCACAGGACCTAGTTATCTGCGGGATCGTATCCTACCACATACATCTCTTCGGCCGATTCACTCCCACAGAGAGGGACTTCTCCGGGTGCCATCCACTAGGCAATGCCAGCGGGTGACGCCCAGGGGAAGGGCTTTCTCTGTGGCGGCCCCAACCCTCTGGAACGACCTACCCCCCAAACTTAGATCCATCACGGACCTCCGCTCCTTCCACCAGCAATTAAAAACCTATCTTTTCCAACAGGCCGGCCTGGCCTAACCTACTGTACTTAGCCTTAGTTAGTAGAGAAATTTTTATATTGGGTTTTATGGTAATTTTAACGGGAAGATTTTAGCACAGGGTGTTAGTTTAATATAGTTTTAAATATTTATGTATTTATTGTGATATATTGCGTTTTTATATTTCCTGTGCACCGCCCCGAGTCCCTTCGGGGAGAGGGGGCGGTTAATAAGTCGAATTAAAGTAAAGTAAAGTAAAGTACTTCATTAGGTGCTTTTCCTAAATCAACAGATCCACAATATATTTTCATACAGTTCTTTTCACTTGACTTGGTAAAAACTGAAAATATTTTATGCATACTTCTTGTCCTTTTCTTTCCCAAATTTTGCTCTTGGTCATCCACTTCATCTGGAATTCTGTAAATCATCTTGTTAGGCACACTCAACAAAATCCTCCTATAGTTTTTGCATGTATTCTTGCTTTCTCTTTCTCTTTCTCTTTCTGTGGGAGAACAATAACTGCATTCTTCCAGTCACAAGGACAGGTGCACTCCTCCTACAAGCACATTTAAAAATTCCAGTCAAACTAACAGTAAAATAGGTTCAATTTTTATCATTTTTCTAGTTACAAAAGTAACTTTAAGAATCTTGTCATTCTTCAGTAGTCTGACAAAATTTATAACTACATTTCTCTAATTTTTAAATATAATCTAACATTATATCATTAATTCCAATTTCTAGCACAGCCATGTGGCTATCTAAGATATTCCTTCAGGCTTTTCCTCATTTCATTTTAATAGCAAATCATTTACTTTTTGGTTTCAGCCCAATGAAGGTTTTCTAATTTATTCTTTTCATCTACTCATTCTTTAAAATATCAGTCAAACTGATTCATTTTTCCTCTGCCATTTTTCAAATTTTATTTACTCTATTTTTGTAACTATATTCTTTGCCACTAGCTTTTCCTTTTCCTTTATTTATATTATACAATATTTTTAAACTTAGCCTTCATATTTTTGCAACTGTTCATATGCATTTTTCCATAACCATATCCTTTTTGAGTTTCTCATTGTGCCATATATTATTTTTCACACTGTACTCCCCATTAGTGTAAAAATATGCTTCAATACCTTCATTCTTTTCTTTCAGTTCCAAGCTACTTCTATATTCTCATTTCTTATATCTACCATTCTTTCTATTGAAAGATTAATCTATATATTTTCATTCCAGGCTCATACTGTCTCTTCCTGCATTCATTCTACTTTCACTCTAGATTTGTTTGTTTCCTGTTTGTTTGCTTGTTTGTTTTTATCCATGTCCATATCTTCCCAGTCAGAACTAGAGTAGAAAATGGTTTGCCTCAATTAAGGTGGCTTTCCGGGTGCGCTTCAAGGTGCTGGTAACCATCTTTAAAATGCTCCATGGCACGGGGCCTAGTTATTTGCAGGACTGCCTCCTACCACACACCTCCCTCCGGCCGATCCGCTCCCACAGAGAGGGCCTTCTCAGGGTGCCGTCTGCCAGGCAATGCCGGCTGGCGTCCCCCAGGGGAAGGGCCTTCTCTGTGGCGGGCCCAACCCTCTGGAACGACCTAACCCCTGAACTTCGTACCACCACGGAACTTCGCCTCTTCCGCTGATTACTCAAAACCCATTTTTTCCATCTAGCCGGCCTAGCTTAGACCTTCGAGGTAACGCTTCACAGACTTAGTCAGTGATTTTAATTTTATCAGTTTTAATTTACATTTTTAGCACAGGTTACTGGATTTAATTTATATTTTATCGTTTGTATGTATTTATTATGGTTTGTATGCTTGGTTTTTAATTTCCCTATGCACCACCCTGAGTCCCATTGGGGAGAGAGGAGCGGTATAAAAGTGCAATCAAATCAAATCAAATCAAATCAAAAATTTACCATAACTCATTATTTTCACCAATTCTCCCAGTTCTTCACTGAGAACAATCAAATTAGCCATGGTCTTAGTTTGATAGTCATTCCTTTGTCCTTTGTAGTTAAGAATATAAATGCTTAAACAATATATTTGAAATAAGCACTTTTATTTTTAAGACAATGCTCACTATTTTTAATCAATCTGGAGTCTCCAAATGCTCCAACCCTTTTGGTCCCAATATATTGCTGTTTAGCTTCCAGATATTCATTCATGTTATTATTTTTCACACTTTTAGTTCACAATATTACACAATTCCCTCTGAATAAATTTCTAGTTCTTCAATGAAAACAAATCACACATTTAGCCCTTTCATTCATAATTAAGCCTACACCTTCACCATGCTAAATGTATTCATAATACATTTGTACATCATATAGTACACCACATTGTTTGCAACTTTTGTTTTGCCTCATTATACCTTTATCCTATCTTTTATTTTTACAGACACATTCCATTCTTTTTATTTATTCATTTATGTGTTTACCATTCATTTTTCTTAAAGTCTAGTTTGCTATCTTTCATTTGTTACAATCAACACCAGATAGATATTCATAGATATTTGGCTGTGCCATTAGTTAATTGGCTCTGCCATTAGCTCATCTGCCTGGAATCAACACTGTTTATTGGACATTAATACAATTGAGCGGGACCATAAGTGTTTCATGAGAAAAATACTCCACTTCTCTGCTCACAATACCTTACACCAGGCTCAAAATTTTGGGCTTGGACCATCTAGAACTATGCTGCCTATGGCTGACCTAAGCATAGTACACAAAAGCATAGTACACAAAATTGTCTGCTACAGCATCCTCCCAGTCAACAACTACTTCAGCTTCAACCTCAATAACACACAGGCAAACAATAGATACCAACTCAAGATAACGCCCTGGGTCCTTTTTTAGGAGAAGGTGCGGGTTATAAATTCGAATAAATAAAATAAAAATAAATAAATTGGTCCACACTTGGTTGCAAAAACTTCAGCATCAGAGTGGTCAATGCCTAGAATTTTCTACCTGAGTCCGTTGTTAAATCCTCAAATTCCCACAGCTTCAACCTTAAACTGTTTACCGTGGACCTCACCCCTTTCCTAAGAGGTCCATCAAGGGGGGGTGCGTAAGCGCACCAGCATGCCTACCATCCCTGTCCTACTGTTCCCATTTATTTGTACTCATTTCCTTTGTTCATGTCCATGTTTATTCTTACACCTGTTATCTTATATGTTTGACAAACTAAATATTTTTTTTAATTAATTGGAGGCAGAAACAGGAAATGTGACCTTGATATTTTGTATGGATCCCATTTTCTGTCCTCTTGCACTCCCCTCATATACCTGGTCAGCAAATAGCTCAGGTTTTAGACTGCTGCTTTTAAATGGCACATCAGGTGTCATAATACTTGCTTTATAGCTGATTTGATTCTTGCAGAGAAGGTTATCTGGTTTGTATCCAATTGGATCTGGAGAGAGACATTGCTCTCTTAGAAAAGTGCCCAGCTGATGATTTATTAATTATGGCAGAGAAAGAGAAAAAAGAGAGAGAGAGAGAGTGGGGCAGCTTAGTTAATCAACATTTTCATATACTATATTTTTGTAAGGTAAGATATATAAACCAAATTAGTAGCTTTAGTGCTACTTCTACCACATGTGATAGTTCCTGTTAATGGTAAGTGGCCAGTTTTTCAAGTATTCTATAAGGACATCATAAATGCAGTTTCATTATAAAGTTGCTATTGCTATTCTATGCAATCTAGGATTCCTAATCCAGAAACTACCTTTTAAATCAAGATACTATGAAATATCTCAGGTTTGAAAATAGACATTAAAAATATTAGTTTTAAAAAAGTTTGCTTTCTTTCAATGTTATGTATTATTGGCTACATTTTATTGACAAGGTTGTAAGTGCTATAGACAGCATGCATGGAAAGAAGATTGCAAATAATTATGAAAGCAACCTTTTATATATAATTGTAGAGAAGTGTTTATTCTAATATGAGATCACTGCTTGCATATATAAAGGACATTTACTCCAAGTGAAGCTTTTATCCCTTTACTGCATATTATCTCTGATGTAGCATTTCACTTAAACACATTTTCAAATAGAATGTTTGGTGTAAACTAGGTTGTATTTATTTAATTAAATTTATTTTGAGATTTTTCTCAGTATAGAATTCTATAAGAATGTTGATGCTTTGATTTCAAGTATTTTTTTCATTATTAAACTATACTAAAATATTAAATCAATATGGGTAACTAAAATTATTAGCATTATTACACCAACAACTATTAAAATACTTATTAAAGTATTATTATTACTAATCAGTAATGCTTATACTTTTTCTTTTTCTTTTTCATTCAAAATCTTCTTTATTAGATTCTGAATAAATTATCTTTTTCCTGAAATCTCTTCAGTATTTTTGTTAAAAATGAATGTCATATATCTTTTGATAAAACCTACAAAGCTAAGTGCTTAATAAAATAATACATGACTAAAATGATTATTAATATTTTAGCACGATTCTGAAGTATATGAGCTTTCTCCCTACAAAAAGTATGAATTACTGGTTTCTTCATTTCTTTAATTTTTTATTAATTGGTACTCCAGGCAATAAACCATAATGTATGACTTTGGCATCAGATAAGGTTTAATGAGTGCCTGACTTTTTCATGGATAAGTCAAGGCTGGCACATGATCACTCTTTAGAGCTAGAAGTCTTGTTCTTGAAACCGTCTTCATTTTCACTGTCCTTGAAAGTGCCTTTTTTCATCCTTAAAAAATAGTCAAAAGGAAGGCAGATTCCTTTTAGAAGGTCTAATTTTGTGGAAATTTAATAGATATGGGTAGTTTTTGTTGTTGCTTGGCTCTGTTTCTATTAATTAATCTGCATGGGAACAAGAATTTGATTACAGCTGCCAAACTTAAAATCATACAGCTGTCCTAATTCATGAAACTTTAATATTATTTGGTGGACATTTAAATTGTCTTCTACATTTTTTTAATAAAGTGAATCCTTTTAATCTGCCTATAAAATCTTGCTAGGTAGCATTCTTCATCACAAACACATAGGCTAAACCTGTCCATCATATATAATATTGAATCATTAACTGTAGTTTGCAAATCACAATAGATCTTTGCTGAAGAAACTTTATAAGAGATTGCTGTATTGGGTGAAACCACTGAGAGCGTAAAACAAATTATCATGGTGTATCCTTTGAGAGAGGGTAGTAAAATTTTATATTGGATCTGGAAAAAGGATTGAGTCTAAGTTTAATTTTGAATATTTTCTTATGGTAGGGATAACCTTACTAGAACATACATGAATTTGAAAGGAAAAAAAATTCAACATGATTATTTTTTAATAATCCAAGGTGCAGGAAACTTTTCCTCTTAAGGGAATATATATCTTTGGGGTCACCTTCTTCATATTGAACTAGTCTGTAGAGAATGCTTTGGGTCTCTTAAGTGCACCAGATGGCTAGGGACAGTGTTTTTCTGTAGTGGCCCCCACTTTGTGACAGATTCTCTTCCCTTCTCTTCCCTTCTCTTCCCTCAGAAGTGCTGCCTGTTCCTCATGCAGGACCTACCAGGCAGGCAGAGCTCAGAAGCCTCAATGCGTGGATGAGGCAATAGTTTCGGGAGGACGGCTTCAGATTTATCAGGAACTAGAGCAGGGGTCCCCAACCCCCGGGCCGCAGACCAGTGGCAGGCTTGGTAGGAACTGGGCCGCAGGGCCGGAGAGGAGGAGGAGGGAGGAGGGGGCACCCTCCTGGGCAGAGTGCACAGGAGAGCGCAGGCGCGGCTGTTCGTGCTTCCTCCACCCTCATCGACAGTGGGACTCCTGGGCGCCGCCACAGCAGCCCTCCCTACCAGCCGCTGCAGCCCTCTCTACCGGCTGCAGCAGCCCTCCCTCCCCCCGCGGAGCCTCCCCAGCAAGCATGCCGGCCACTCGTCTTCTTTTAGGGGCTGTGGAGGCTCTGCGGGTGGGGGGAGGGAACCGGCGTCTGATGGGTCACCCACTGAATGCCGTTCCTTTCCCCCCCCCCCACATGGAGCCTTCTCAGCTCCTGGAAGGAGCCTGAGCGAGCGAACGAGCAACCAAGCGCAGCGGCCGGGCGGGCAAGGCAGGCTAAGGCGAGTGAATGCGGCGGGCTGGGCTGAGGAGGCTCTGTGGGGGGGGGGATGACGATGACGACAGACAGACAGAGAGAGGCACAGACACAGAGAGAGACAGGGAGGGAGGGGGGAATCAGAGAGTGACACACACACACAGAGAGACAGAGAGAGGGAGGGAGGGAGAGAAAGAGAGAAACACAGAATGAGTGATTAAGTGCGTGAATGCGAGACAGACAGACACATACACACATAGAGTGACAGATGGGCGGACGAAGGAGAGAGAGAGAGATAGAGAGAAAGAAAAAGAGAAAGAAAGAAAAAGAAAGTGGGAGAGAGAGAGAGAAAGAGAGAGAGAGAGAAAGAAAGAAAGACAGAGAGAAAGAGAGAAAGAAAGAGAGGCAGAAAGGAAAGAAAGAGAGAGAAAAGAGAAAGAGAGAGAGAGAAAGAGAGAAAGAAAAAGAGACAGAAAGAGAGAAAGAGAAAGAAAGAGAGAAAGAAAGAGAGAGAGAAAGAAAGAAAGAAAGAAAGAGAAAGAGGGAAAGAAAGAGAGAGAGAGAAAGAAAGAGAGAGAAAGAAAGAGAGAAAGAGGGAAAGAAAGAGAAAGAAAGAGAGAAAGAGAAAGAAAAAGAAATAAAGAGAAATAAAGAAAGAGAAAGCAAGAAAGAACTTATGACCACAATTGAACTTTCTTTAAAATGAAACCAGTCCCTGGTGCAAAAAAGGTTGGGGACCCCTGAACTAGAGAACATTTTGGGACAAGCCAAACCTGTTCCGGGGGGGATGGGTTCCACTTGAACCATGATGGGACAAGATTGCTGGCACTCAACATCAAAAAGGCTGCAGAACAACTTTTAAACTGATAACTGGGGGAAAGCCGACAGGAGCTGGGCAGCATCCAGTTCGGGAAAGTGTTTACTTGAGTAGTGAGGAGGATGCAATAATTACTGAGCAGAGCGAGGAGCCAGTCACCACCACTCTAGCAGAAGGATGCAAGAAGCAGTCTAAGGATGCAACTGGACTCAAAAGACTAAATCAGAAAAGTATATATAAATGCCTGTATGCAAATGCCAGAAGCCTCCAGAACAAAATAGGGGAGCTGGAATACTTAACAATAGACAAAAATATTGATATTATTGGTATCACTGAAACCTGCTGGACGGATGATAACCAATGGGATACAGTCATCCCAGGCTACAAACTGTACAGGAAGGACAGGAAGGGACAAACGGGAGGTAGTGTAGCCTTGTATGTCAAAGAAGAGATAAAGTCATATGAATTGGCATATCGAGGTGATTTAGAGTCACCACTAGAAACTCTGTGGGTAAGACTATCAGGCCAAAAGAATGGTTTAACAGTAGGCATATGTTATCGGCCTCCGACACAAGCCCCTGAGAGAGACTGGCAGTTGGAGAAAGGAGGCATCAAAAAAGGGAAGCCTGGTTATAATGGAGGATTTCAATTACCCTCACATAGACTGGGTGAACTGTTGTTCAGCACATGACAAAGAGATAAAGTTCCTAGATATGCTAAATGATTGTTCCCTGGAACAGATGGTTGAAGACCCAACTAGAAGTACAAGAATCCTTGACTTGGTTCTGAGCAATATACAGGATCTGGTGCAAAATGTTAATGTGACTGATCCAATAGGGAACAGTGACCACAACACAATTATTTTTAACTTAATCATAGACTGCAAATCACCGATAAAATCTAACACAGAGACCTTAAATTTTCATAAAGGAAATTTCCCAAAGATGAGGAAACTAGTAAAAAAGAAGCTGAAAGGGAGAATTGAGAAAGTCCAAACACTCCATGAGGCATGGAGGCTGCTCACAAAAACAATAACAGAGGCCCAATTGGAATGTATATCTAAAAGGAAAAAGGGCACCGGCAGGTTCAAGAGGACTCCGATGTGGCTTACAGGAGCTGTTCGGGAAGTGATCAAAAGCAAGAAAAGCTCATTTAAAAGATGGAAGGCTTCTCCAAACAAGGACAACAGGCAGAAACATAAATTCTGGCAGAACAAATGCAAGGCAACAATCAGGAAAGCAAAGCAAGACTTTGAGGAGCGTTTAGCTAAAAACACTCAAGGAAATAACAAGGACTTCTTTAAGTACATTAGAAGTAAGAACCCAACTGGGAAGGCCATTGGACCATTAGATGACAATGGAAGGCAAGGGATTATTAAGGAGGAAACAGAGATTGCAGAGAGACTTAATGAATTCTTTGCTTCAGTATTCACTGAAGAAGACAGAGATCACATGCCCAAAACAGAGCCTATCTTCGTAGGGAGGGAAACTGAGGAATTAACCCAGATAGAAATAACCAGGGAGGAGGTCCTTGCATGTCTTGTTAAACTAAACACTAACAAATCACCAGGACCAGATGGCATCCATCCACGAGTTTTCAAGGAACTTAAAGATGAAATTGCTGATGTCCTTGCCAAAATATATAATCTTTCCCTCAAATCAGGCCTTGTGCCGGATGACTGGAAGGTAGCGAATATAACACCAATCTTCAAAAAAGTATCCAGAGGTGATCCAGGAAATTACCGACCGGTCAGCTTGACAAATGTCTCAGGTAAAGTGATGGAAA
Organism: Rhabdophis nuchalis; assembly: GCA_039707465.1. Taxonomy (NCBI): domain Eukaryota; kingdom Metazoa; phylum Chordata; class Lepidosauria; order Squamata; family Natricidae; genus Rhabdophis; species Rhabdophis nuchalis. The sequence goes on along the minus strand of CM077647.1, from coordinate 41,476,831 downwards.
CCATCTTAAAAGATAAAATTAATAGGCACGTAGAAGAGAAGGCGCTGCTGAAGGAGAGCCAACATGGCTTTTGCAAGGGCAAATCATGCCTCACTAATCTGCTGGAATTTTTTGAGAGTGTCAACAGGCATGTGGACAAGGGAGATCCAGTTGACATTGTTTATCTGGACTTTCAGAAGGCCTTTGATAAGGTCCCGCACAAAAGGCTCTTAAATAAACTTGCCAGTCATGGAATAAAGGGACAGGCCTTGTCCTGGATTAGCAACTGGCTAAGGGACAGGAAACAGAGAGTAGCATTAAATGGACACTTCTCCAGGTGGCGGGAGGTAAAGAGTAGGGTCCCTCAAGGTTCAGTACTGGGACCCCTGCTTTTCAACCTTTTCATAAATGATCTAGAAGTAGGAGTAAACAGCAAGGTAGCCAAATTCGCCAATGACACTAAATTATACAGGGTAGTAAAAACCGAGAGAGAGTGTGAGGAGCTCCAGAGGGATCTCTTGACACTGGGGGAGTGGGCAAACCAGTGACAAATGAGCTTCAACATTAGTAAGTGCAAAAAACCCCAACTACATCTATAAACTGATGGGGTCTGAACTCCTTGCAACTAACCAGGAAAGGGACCTTGGTGTCCTGGTGGACTGCTCAATGAAGGTGTCAACCCAGTGTGCCGCAGCAGTGAAAAAAGCAAACTCATTGCTAGGGATCATTAGGAAGGGTATAGAAAATAAGTCAGCTCGTGTCATTTTGCCTCTTTATAAATCTATAGTGAGGCTCCATCTGGAGTATTGTGTACAGTTCTGGTCACCATACCTTCAGAAGGATATTATGGAAATGGAAAAGGTGCAGAGGAGGGCAACTAGAATGATTAGGGGGCTGGAACACCTTCCTTAATATCTGAGGCTGCAACGGCTGGGCCTCTTCACTCTTGAACGACAACGCCTGAGAGGTGACCTGATTGAAGTCTATAAAATCATGCACGGTGTGGACAAAGTAGAAAAGGAAAAACTGTTTTCCCTATTGCACAACACTAAAACTAGGGGGCACTCCATGAAACTTTTGATAGCTAGACCTCAAACAAATAAGAGGAAGTACTTTTTCATCCAGAGGATCACTGGTCTATGGAACTCCCTGCCAGAAGAAGTGGTGACAGCTGTCAGCCTCGACACCTTTAAGAAAGGATTAGATGAGTTCATGGAGAACAAGGGTATCAATGGCTATCATTATGGATGACTAAGGACACCCTCCGGGATGGAGAGATAGGCAGGATATTTCTCAATGCCATTTGCAGGGAATCATAAGCAGGTGAAGACATCTGCTTGGAAATAGCCTGAAGCAAATGGTGAGCCACTGTGTGAGACAGAATGCTGGACTGGATGGGCTGTGGCCTGTTCCAGCAAGGCTGTTCTTATGTTCTTATTTTCTTGAAGTTTGATTGGCAGATTCATTAGCATACATGTAAGGCTGTTAAAATTGAGCTTTTCCATAAAACTGCGGAAATCATACCACGGTGATTATTGGGTGAGATTCTTTTATTTTGAATTTTCTCAATATTTTTTACATATTTCTTTTGCACATTTTATGTAAAATATATGTTATATAAAATTACATATTTTATAACTGTTTTACATTTGTGTTAATGAGATTTTGTGTTTCTTTAATTAAGCTTAGTTGAATCTCAAATACAATTAATCTAGGTTGAACCTGCTTAGTAAATGAATAGAAGATAACTACAAAACCCCCAAAGCTATGGGTTGGACTGGGAAGTTCAATAATAGCTTCCCAAAAGCTAATGGAAAAAAATACTTCTGTACTATTATTGAGAAAATGTCCATGAAGAGCTGAGATTTTACCTTTGCTTAAGAAGTCTCCCTCCCTCTCTCTGTCCCTGTCCCTGTCTCTTACAATAATACAATAGCAGAGTTGGAAGGGACCTTGGAAGTCTTCTAGTCCAACCCCCTGCCCAGGCAGGAGCCCTATGCCATTTCAGACAAACGATTATCCAACATCTTCTTAAAGACTTCCAGTGTTGGGGCATTCACAACTTCTGGAGGCAAGCAGTTCCGCTTCTCTCCTTGATTAGTTTCCACCCATTGCTTCTTGTTCTGCCCTCAGGTGCTTTGGAGAATAGTTTGACTCCCTCTTCTTTGTGGCAACCCTTGAAATACTGGAACACCGCTATCATGTCTCCCCTAGTCCTTCTTTTTATTAAACTAGACATACCCAGCTCCTGCAACCGTTCTTCATATGTTTTAGCCTCCAGTCCCCTAATCATCTTTGTTGCTCTTCTCTGCACTCTTTCTAGAGTCTCTTGGTCTGCCTCTCTTTGTTTCTCTGTCTCTCTCTCTTTCTCTGTGTCTGTCTGTCTGTCTCTCTCTCTCTGTTGCCCTTTCCCCCCACCTCTCTTTCTCTGTCTCTGTCTTTCTCTCTGTCTCTGTATTTGTGAGTGTCAAACCAACAACCTGGATGAAACCCAGAGTATCCACAAGTATATCAATAAGATGGCACCCAAAGACGAGTTGCTGAGAGAACACTTGGAACATCAGCAACAGTCATGGGAGAAAGGTCAAGACATGGCAAGATGAGGTGTAACATCAGGGATCAGTGGGTAGCTGAAGTGGTAGATATTAGGAAATTCTAATTCCAGTGGCTGAAAACAGCTGGACTAAAATACACTACTGAGGCATTGATCATAACAGCACAAGAGTAGGCACTCAGTACCAGATCCATAGAAGTGGAAGTCTATCACAGAACCTGAGGTGCAGATTTTGCATAGAGGTTTCAGAGACAGTGCCAGTCCAACATATAATGCCAGGAATAAGATGCTGACAAGAACACATACACTGAATGGCATATAGATAAAATAAATAAATAATAAAATAGAGCAAAATATTGTAATTTTTTTCAAAGTCATAAATCCTCTGTTGTAGTTTAAAAAAAATAATCTTTGTGACTTTTGAAGGTTAGATGATAATTTATGAATCATTTTGCAATTGCAAAAAAAAAAATTCCTAAGTCGTTACCATGATTACATGCTAGTGTAGTCAATTGAGAAGTGCATGCTAAATAATCTATGCAAGGAGAGACACAACTGCTGAAAACAAGGCATTGAAATTTAATAGTGCGGAAAGAGCCATGACTGTCTGAACCAAGGAAACAAGAGACAAGAAGTGAGAATAAAAAATAATAATTTTAAAAAATCCTCCAAAGAGTATAGGGAAATATACCAGTTTTGTAAAAGTCTCAGATAGGGACATCTCCAGAAGGAGACATCAAAAAAGCCAAGATGGCAGCCATTATCGGGAGACTGAAATCTCATCCCCTTTTTATGTGCATATAAAAGAGAGTTGTGGTAGGATTATGAAGTTCTGACCGCCATTTTTATTTTTCTGATTATTATTTTTTACAGAACACTATCTCTCTCCTCTAAGTCACAGTCATAAATACTTTGAATGTTCCCCCAAACAGTGTTAGATTTAAACACTGTTATTTTGATTACTGATTGATTTCGCACTTGGCCAGGACTTGCTTCAAGCTGGGTGGCATAGAAATTTGAGTAGTAAACAAGCAAACAAAGAAGTAAATATCCCCATATGGCAGAAAATACTGCTGCGGAAGAGGCTGAATAAAAAACGATTTTCTATACAACACACACACACACACACACACACACACACAAAAGAGTTTAGGTTCTGAATCAGAAAGAATCTGGTCAAGAGCAACAGATCAGCTAAAAGATTGTTGCTGAGAATAAATTCCTGTGGAAATAACCTGCCACCTTATGGCTAAAAGAAAATCTTCTATATGCACACATTAATTAAATTCCTTTCCAAAAAGAACTGCCCTTGCTTTACGAGGGCAGTTGGAAGCCTATAATTACTCGGGTTAAGGAGAAATCGCCATAGGAGGTCATCTAGCTTCACTGTATGATTTAAAAGAGCAGCATGACTTCAGGGTATTTTTTGTTTAGTTCTGAGTGAACTGCAAAGGCAGGAAAAAATGTTTTCTATACGAAGCATTACTTAGGGTATATAAATGGAAACATTCATTCAAATACTTCATTCAGAATAAGAGGGGGGAAAGTTGACTACTTCAGATTATAGGTCCAGCTGCAGCAATGAATACATTCTAATAAAATGTTTTTTCTATCAGGATAAAAATACACTTGCAACCCTAGAACTAAATTGCTAATTGCCAAACTTCTTGGAAATAACAGTAGACCTAACTGGTTCTTTTCTTTAATCATGCATGCTAAGATTTTTTTATTATTATTATTTTTACTTGCTCTATTCAGTAACATCCAATGAAGTGTAGAAAGTACTTTAAATCTTTAGTAAAGGAGACACTGACCTTTAACTGCAGTTTCATCTACTTCTTCTAAGTGACTAATTCTTTGTCAAACCCAGCGGATGAATGATGATTTCTCAGCCACCTTTTCTGTGCTCCAGATAATTGACAGAAGCTCATAATTGTTGCATTTTTGTCAGTGTTTACCTAAATTGAATATGGTATAAGACACTGGATAAAGGTTATCTTCAGAGTATAATACAGAAATGTAATGTCTGAAAGCAAGAGAAGAGGAATGACCACAGGAGGGTTTATGCAAGATAGTTGGGAGATTTTCTTTTTAGCCTTTTTTGATACATATCACACATTTATTAGTGTTTATAAGCAATTTAATATTACAGTATATAACTGACCAGCACACATCAACCATCACACATACTTTCACATATTGGTCATCAACACATTTGTCTCTGCTCCCCTTTCAGTGCAATTAATCTTTGGGAATCATATCTTTGCTATGAACCAGGAATCAGTAGAACAAATAATGGAATGGTCTCAGATGAAAAGTATTGTCTTTGCTTTTTTTGAGTTTATTTTATTGCACGTTTATGAGGCCACATGCATTCTTTAATACCCTCTAAGTCATACTTAAAATGAAGCTTTAAACTAAATATTTTCAGCTATTATTAGTAAGATTTTTTTTTTGTATATATCCTCCTTTCAGACTTCTTTCTTGATATGTTGCTATTTCATTTCTGAGTCATGGTGATGGTGCAGGGATTAGAATGCAGTATTGCAGGATAACTTACTGCTCACTGCCAGGAGTTCTGTTCTCATCAGCTCAAGGTTGATTTAGCCTTTCATCCTTCTAACCCAGATTGTTTGGGGGGGGGGCATATGCTGACTGTAAACTGCTTAGAAAGGGCTGTAAAGCACTATGAAGTGGTATGTAAGCCTAAGCACTATTGCTACTTCTACAAAATTTGTGGAGAAACGCAGAGCATGTATTAATTGAATCCCACACCTTCCCACTAAAGTCTGTGGTTTTCTGCTATACTGTATCCTCCACATAATTGAAAGACCTGCTTCATAATTCCTTATTTGGTAAGACATCCAGGAAATTCTGATCTTTTTAGTTGTACTGTTGTTATCAGATCAATATGATTCAGTCATGAGCTAAATTTTGATCTACTGCCTGTAAAATTAGGCAGATTTTTATCAACCAATGACGAACCTACCACTAATTACAATAGTTTACCTTATTCTATTTTTACTTTTTATTTTTAATCTATTTTTTGCAATTCTGGTCAGCCACTGTAATAAAAACATTTATTGAAAAGTATGATACGCACAAGTCAGCACATATATCATAAAAAAAGGTTCTCAAGCCATCTTCAGAAGTTGTTATTTATATGTAGAGATATGAAGAGAGAGCAAGGACTCCTTGAAGCCAAGTAGGTCGATTAGTTTTATTCCTGATATGTTAATATAAGATGTGAATCCTTGCAAAGACAACTCAGAAAGGTTAGTTACACTAGACATTCATTCTGTATGCACGGACATTAAGGTTGGAGATAATGGAATGCATAATGTCAGGGCTAATCAGAATTACTTCACTTTCTCCTCACCTGTTGATTTATGCATAAGAAACCAGCTGAAAAGAGCTTCACCTTCATAGTTACTGAAGACATTCGCTATAGATAGTCCTTGACTTATAACCAATCATCTAGTGACTTTTTGAAATTACAATAGTGCTTAAGAAAGTGACTTACGACCAGCTGCGGAATATGACCATTGCAATGTTTCCATAGCCATATGATCAAAATTGAGGTCATTTGGCAAACTGTCATGTAATTATGTAATTGTCATTTGTGTCTTTTCCAGGTGACTTCCAATAAACAAATCAAAGGTGAAGCCATATTCATTTAACAACTATGTGGTTCACTTAATGATTGTGCTGATTCACTTTATTCTGCAGCAAAAAGGTCATAATATTTTCAAAATGAAAGTTGTGGTCCCAGCTGTGATCATAAATAGAGAACATTCTGTACTGGAACTCTATTTTTAGAATTTCAAAAGAAAACTCAAATATATATCCAACAAAATCTGTTCAAACTTAACCAGCCTAGAAAAATACCCAAGACTGTAGTTTACTATAGCAATTTTGTTTCCATGTATGACACTGGATTACATTAATTAGCATAAATTTATATATTATTAATGTTAAATGCAATTTCTCAACATTTTTTTTAAAATATATTTATAAAGATGCATGCAGTATTGTAGATTTCAATACCATTATTATTACAAAAATGAAAATGAAAAGCAACTCTCAAGATAAACAATGATTTTAGGGCTCCCAATTTGTTTTCTCTCATCTGTCCAAATATTTACAGTATAATGGAAAAAAATGTTTTATAATGTAGGTATATTCTGACCAGACAAAAATGTGGGGAAACATATTAGAGGACCATGTTTCTAACTTTCCAAAATGAATGAACATTTCTCAACTATTGACTTCTTTCCCTGTTCCATTCTGCTATTTTGCCTTTACAATATTTCTATATAAGTGAAAAATTATCAGAAGCTTGATGTTGGTATTTTACAATTGCATAAACTAGAGAGCACTCTTAGCAAATAGTAAGCCTGTGGGTTCCAAGACAATGTAACACATTTACCTTGAGTAAGCAAAGATGAAATGGACAGAATTTTGGAAACCTGTTGCTTTATAATATTACCTGCTTTTCATGAATAACTTTCTATCTTTTTGTTCTACCAGCTTTCAGGAATTGAGATGTTGTCAATTCTATTACAACATTTATTATACTTATCTTCTGTCTTTATTGTGTAACTAAACTGAAGGAAATAATTGTTCATAAATCTGAGCTAGATTTCACCAAAAGGATCATCCAAGAATACAAGAACATCAAGTAATATGAACAAAAGTAAGACTGGAGAGTTGGAAAAAGCATCAGCAACTGTCCACTGTAGGCAACAGAGAAAACCAGTAAACTTTGGGTGGAGAAGCAACTGCTATTACAAATCAACAACTCAGACTTCTTTCAACAGATGGTATAAATATGAAAGTACTTGATTACAAAGAACTTAATGTCAAAAGGTAGTATCTCACCAGCACTTTGTACAGCAGTTCCCAAAAGCTCCCAAGAATTACTTTCAGTCTGCAGAAAAGATTGGATCCCCCCCTCTTACTTTACCACCAGAGATAATATTTGTGTTGTCAGCACAAAATCCAATAACTTTTTCTTCTAATTGTATTTGCCAAAGGCCTTGTGTATTTTTCCACAGATTACAACAGAGACTTTAACAGGAGCTAAATTCTACCTTCTTAAAAAATCTTTTTTCCTCTCACACAATATTTAAAGTAATACATGAATATCAATATCAACTTCATATTTTTTTTTCATTATTAGGGTTGCCCATATCATTTGGGGATCATCCATGGCAAAATTAACCAAAGTTTCACTTTTTGCATGAGTGAAGCAGAACTTTTCATCAAATAGTTTTCTAATTAAAACAATCCATTCACTCAGAGCTGAAATTGTGCATTATACTATCATAAGGAATATGCCTTCAGCTGCTATTACCTTAATCCATTTTTTCCATGAGTTGCCTTCCAAAATATATTTGTAACATTGTTGCTTCCAGCTTCAATGCATGACTGAGTTTTTCCTGATTTGAATATGGTCAACAACATCTGTTCTGTTATCCTTGCAATGTTTTGTTCCTACCGTATTTTTAAAAAAGGTATTTTGACAGTTTTACACTGATGGTGTTTAAGAAGCAATATTTTCGTAGAAAGTTGCTTTGATGACTGCTATTGCATTGATTATGTGTAATAGGCTACAAATTAAAAATACATTTAAAAATTATAACAGTGTACTCAATTTATAATACTCCTGACAGTTGGATTTTAAATTTTAAAACTATATTTGGTCATTCTAGATGGGTCCTTGCACTTACATAAGCAGGGGTGACACAGTGATTAGAATGCAGTACTGTAGGCTACTTCTGCTGACTGGCAGCTGCCTGCAATTTGGCAGATCAAATCTTACCTGGCTCAAGGTTGACTCAGCCTTCCATCCAGAGTTGGATGGCTCCCAGTTCTACCAAACCGGTAGTGGAATTCAAGCCTGGGTAGCAGAACCAGCAGCAACACAGGCCTGCCATGCCCCTGAACTAGTTCCCTTGCCACTGCTGGGCCACCACCATTTTTGGTTTTTAGTGACTGCACCTGTGCGAAGAACAATTTACATTGAACAGCACACATTGGTGCAGTACTTTCTGAGATTAGCGGCTTTGCACAAACTATTTTACATTTTTATTTATATAGATTATTTATCCATATATTAAATCATTGTATTTAATTACAATTTCATTTTAAAATTTCATTTTAAATTATTTTTATGTGATTTTAATAATAATTTGTGTTTGGAACTCTGCACTTCATTTAGCCCATGAGCTAATCAATAAAGTAAACTAATTAACTAACTAACTACACTTTTCCTTCCCCTGTCCTAATTTTTGTACTATTTTGTTTTGTACTTTTGTATTTTATATAATAAACTAATTTTTCAAATGAGAAAATAGATCTTTAATTATATAAATTGTACATTTTACCTTCTTCACATTTCATGCAATATATTCTATTAAATGTAGATGTATTATTATAGTGGTGCTGGATTACTAACTTTGGGAAAAGTAGATAAGTTAGCATTATTGGTAACATGCAGCAAAGAACTTCAGCTTGGCATAGCAAAAATCAATCTGATGAAGGACGAGTGGCTAGAGTGAGTTGAAATCTAAGATGTAAGAACAGGCCACTGCTCCTGCTAGAACAAAAAATGAACTAACACCTCCAATTTCCATTCGAGTTCTTGAATAGAATGCAATTAGTTCAGGATTTTATCCCAATAATTAGCAGATTTAGGTGAATATCATTGAAGCTCTAGAAGATAAATAGTATTTTTCGGAGTATAAGACACACCTTTTTTTCCTCTAGAAAGAGGCTGAAAATCTGGGTGCGTCTTATACAGAATACAGCATTTTTTTTGCCCCCCACCCCACCCCCAGGAGCAGTCTTCAAGTCCCCCCCCCCCAGGCTATTCATGCCTTTTATTTGAAAAAAACCGGGCCCATTTTTGTGAAAAACGGGCCGTTTTGGGGAGGTTTGCAGAGTGCAAAAATGTTTTTTTTTCCTTTTGGAAAGCTGTTTAGTTAGAGTGATTGATGAGAATTACATTGGTCAAGTACTGTGCCTGCAGAAACAAAGATTTTTTCCAAAGGTCAGTGATTTCCTTCTCCAGCACATGGGTAAATACGCATGGAAACATCTACCTACCTACCCTCTCTCTCCCTACCTACTTACTGTATTTATCTCTCTCTTTCTCTCCCTCTCTCTTTATCCCTCTACCTACCTACCTACTATATTTCTTTCTCTCTCTCTCTCTCTCTCTCCCTCCCTCCCTACTCTCTCCCTCCCTACCTACTTACTGTATTTATCTCTCTCTTTCTCTCCCTCTCTCTCTCTATCCCTCTACCTACTTACCTACCTACTCTCTCTCTTCCTGCCGACCTACTGTATTTCTCTCTCTCTCTATCCCTCTATCTACCTACCTACCTACTCTCCCTCCCTCCCTCCCTCCCTCCCTCTCTCTCTCTCTCTCTCTGTCTCTCTGTCTCTCTCTATCTATCTACCTACTTTTTAAAAAAAAAAGCCTCTTCAAAACCTTGGTGTGTCTTATACTTTGGTGTGTCTTATTCTCCAAAAAATACGGTATCCTAGGGAATGTTGGACTATTAAAAAAAAAACCTGACTGTCACACAATCATAGAGGAAATATGCATATCTCTGAATGATAAGGAGCTCTGAATTCAATATTCAGCTATCAAATGACAGCTACAATATTGGACAATGCAAAAAAAAAAAGGTGAGCTAAATCATAGTTAAGAAGAAATATCATGATGTTTATTTGTATTGAGTCCCCTTGGTGGAATGGGAGGCAGGAAAAGAAAGTCAAGAAAATGTGTTTGCATTTGTGTCCATCTGTTTATTCATTTCTAAATGCTTTTGAGATTGAAAACATTGGGTACTTTGTAGAAAAACTGATTAAAATCATAATAACACAGATGTCATCTATAAAAAGACTTAAAGACTTGACATCAGTACATATGTTAAAAAGCTTTTTTGCCAAATAATTTTATTAAGATGTATAAATAAAGAAAATAAAAGACTGTACAAAAGTACAAACAGAAAAAAGAAGAAGAAAAGGGGACACATGAACTAAAAAGGAGAAAAGGAAGGAGAAAGAAAAAAGAAGTAACTTACTCCTTGATCTCAACATGTAAAAACAATTTTAATAGCTTATCACCATCTCTAAATAAAACATAATCTCTCTTCTCCTTATAGCTCATCTCTTAGATAAGGAAAATAAAGTCCAAATGTTATGTCAATCAATCTTTGTCACCAGAATCCAGTAAGGGCAATGAGATATAACTATTTTCTTTTTTTTTTACCCTTACAGAAAAAGCCAAATTTATAAATCTTCCCTGATTTTTTTAAAAAATTATTCTTTAATCCCTTTTTTAAAAAAGTTCCAGTTTGCTGCTCTTCTTTGTTTCAAAGCAGAAATCCTTCAGAACTTTAGTAGATGTCTTGTATCAATAAATAGAATTATCCTTTTATTTGTTAAAAGTTGTTCCAAATATTAGCGTGTGTGTGCACATGCACACACACCAGTGGTGGGTTTCAAAATTTTTTAGAACCTCTTCTGTAGGTGTGGCCTGCTTTGTGGGAATGGCTTGCTGGCCATGTGACTGAGTGGGAGTGGCTTGGCACTCATGACTGGGTGGGTGTGGCCAACTTGTAAAATGTGGTGAAAATCATTTAACAATGCTCTTGCTTAGCAACCAAAATGTTGGCTCAGAAACTCTGGCATTTGACGCACACAAGTCTTAAAGCTGTCAAGTTACAAGACCCTTGCGCCCCTAACCCTTTAGAAAAAAAATCCCAGGTTTGTTCAAACTTGACAGCTTTAAGGCTTGTGGACTTCAACTCCCAGGATTCCTCCTCTTGCTCTTCATCTTGATGATGGGCGGATGAGCGGATAGAGGGAGCTGGAACCGATTCTAAATGGCACTGTAGATTTCTGAAACCTTTTCTATAGAAGAGGTTGAACTGGCAGGAACCAACTACACACACACACACACACACACACATCCAAAAGAAGAAGAAAAATATCCAAATCAGATTCCTAGTTTAATATCTATTCATCTCCTTTAGGGCATTAATCATCCCTCAGATTCATTTGTATTACATTTAAATCTCTCTTCAAATTAATTTCAATTGCAGTCCGTTCTTGTTTTACAACTTCATTACAACATGCTCTGTCAATTCTATCAAGCATTTGATCCATTTTGTCCAAAACTTTGACTGAAAGGTATTCAAAAGTTTGTATTAAAGATTTCTGCTCCATTTTCATTATCCTCTGGCTCTGGTGTCCAGCTTTCAAGGTCCCCTTATTATAATAATACCCCCAAAGCAATCTCCATTTTTCCATGAGAAAATATCATCTAAATAATTCAAAACTATAATTCCAAATCTCCCTGACTCCTTAATCCATTATTAACTTTCCAAAATCCATATACTAAGCAGCCTTTTTCTACAGTTAAAAAAATCATATATTTTTAAAAGTTTTGAAATTAAATTTATATCACTGTCTTTTAAGGAGGCAGAAATTCACCTGATGAATGCAGTTAAACCTTGCCAGTGCAAAGAGTCTTAATCTTTCCAGTGTGCAATTAAAAAAAATCCAAAGGTGATTAAGACGTAAGACTTGGTGTAGTTTAGTGTCTGTAGAGGCTGCTTTGCAACTGTGAACCTGATGTATTCCCAAATCTCATCCACCCAGTTAATAAGCCAAGCATAAAAATTGTAATTTCTGTAGTCTATTTGTGAGGAGCAGCTGTCCAGAGTCACATGGATGATCTCAATGATGTCTCCTTTGTTCCAGAGGAGCAAAGGTTTGGATCCAGCATGCAGCAGTTATTTTCCTCTGAAAACTGCAATACTAACCTGCAAAAGTCAACAAGGTGCAGATCCAAAATGGATCCTATCAGATCAAAATAAAAGAATCCTACTTTAAATTAAAAGAAGGAATGTGATGATCCCAACGTGGATTTTTTTTTTTTTTTAGAAAATATTCTCTGCCTCCTAAAATCTTGATGAGAAATATAAGAGAAAATATATATTGAAACCAATTTCCAATCTAATTGGAACTACAGATTAGATTCAATCTCATTAGTTAAATCAACACACCCATGGCTATTATAAAAAAAATTATTTAGCTATAAAAGTATCTCATCTACCTATATTTAATTTGATTATAGTCAGCAGAACCATTGACCACTCTAGTTGTGTGATTAAAGAATATTCTCGACATAGGAATAACTGAAATTGAATACAGTTCCTTCCTTGTTGATAATGCAATTTATCTATGGAAAAAATTAACATATAGGTTCATCTTAATATTTGAATTAAGTACCTTGAATTACCCTAAGGAAAATTATTTGTAGATATAAAAGTTTATGAATACGTGTCTAATTATATGTTTGAAAATTCCACTGAGTTCATGGGATTTTTATTGGAATAAATATTATTTCAGATTTAATATATGTACTTAGAGGAATTCCCATATTAATGCCATTAAGTATTTAAGAAATATAAATGCTAGACTTTTAAATTATAAATTAGGTTATCATATGATGATGGGAGGTTATACTTCTTTATAATTGGGAGTATATTTTACTTCATATTTTTGTACCATTTTCTTTATAGAATTTAAATATTCAAGGACAAAAATAAATATGGACACAAATGATTTTTAAAAAAGAATCATTGGAATTTATTATATGAGAAATCATGATATATGACTGGAACCCCCAAAAGATACTTAGGAATCTGTTTGAAAGTTGGAAGTTTGAAAGTCTCCATCCCCTGCAGTAATGTGAATGCATTTTGAGTGCTTAGCAACCAGCGCACATTTATAGTTACTTACAGCATTATGTGACTGTGATTTATAACATTTTTGCTGAAAATCAGTGTTTTATTTTAGTTTCAGCAAAAACAGCCATAGCGAAAAGTGGATTCACTTACAAACCATGGTATTTGCTTAATCGCTATAGCATTTGCTTTATGACTGCCATGTTCACTTTACAACTGCCACATTTACTTAATGTCCAAAAATACACAAAAAAGGTTGTAAAATTAGGTTGGTCTCATGGGTGAACCCAGGGGTGGGATTGAAAATTTTTAACTACCAGTTCTCTGCCTGGTTGCTGAGTGCATGGCCTACTTGGCCTCTTGAACCACGGGGGGGGGGGTGTCATTTTTGCCCTCCCCAGACTCCAGAAGCGTACCTTGAGCCGCCGGGAGAGCAAAAAGGGCCTTCCCTGGGCTCAGGAGGCCTCTGGAGGCTTGAAAAAAGCCTGTTTCCAGACTTTTGGAACTTCTGGGAGGCCCATTTTTTGCTCTCCCAGAGCCTCTGCACAGGCCCTACACTTATCTGGCAGGGCTGTGTGGAGACTTCTGGGAGAGGTAGGATGAGCAGGACCTGCCAGTCTTTCCAACTACTGGTTCAGTGAACCAGATACAAAATTAGCATCCAGTTCATCTGAACCAGTCTGAACCAGATGAATCCCACCCCTAGGTGAACCACTTGACAACTGTCATGACTTATGACCTTAATTGTCAGACTCCATTACTGTTGTATGCCAAGAAGAACCTACAGGGGATTGTCTATGGATATTCTCGGGCATCCAGGTTATGAGTTATCCCAAAGGCACTTTTTCAAGAGGCAACTGAACTTTCTGGTTTTCTTTGAAGATATTTCATTTCTCATCCAAGAAGTTTCTTCAGAGCTGAAGAGCTTCTTGGATGAGAAGCAAAATATCTTCAAAGAAAAAACAGAAATCCAGTTAACCCTTGAAAAAGAGCCTTTGGGACTATAGGGGATTGGTTCTTCATTTAATCATAAATTTATATTTACAGAACTAAACCTGCAAGGCATATTTGTAAGATGTTAAGATAGAAGTACAATTCCAAGCCTTATTCACAGGATAAACTTAAAAACTGGGATAATTGCAATTTTAAAAAAGCAAACAAATGAGGGTTAATTGGGGCTGATAGATATATTAATATCTTATTTCCAATGAAATTTCTAAGTGATCATAGTTATTAAGATGAATTTGGATTGTGTAAATCTGCATAGTGGCAGTATATCCTATGATAATATATTTTATTTAAAACTTTATTCCAGATGCATTAGCAATATCTAAAACTGAATTACTCTGAACTCTGGAACCTGCTTTGTAATATTTTAAATCAACCACATTTTATAACAGTAAATTACAGAGCATTGTTAAAATGGATATTAAGTGTTTGCAATCAATATGGATAAAACAACAGAAAGCAAGTTCTTAAGTTAAATAACATAGGAATATTAACCCTAGTGATCTTAAATTGAAACTCATCAATGAGTTACTCCAAATAAATTTTTAAAGGACTTGAATTTTTAACTTCATTAATTATAGAAAATATAAAAGATGGAGGAGATAGTGCCAAATAAATATAAGATTGTTCCACTATCACTTCATTTGATTTAAGTCTTGATAAAAGTAACCTGGTTTAAAGATTTGAGTGTGATTTTTAATATCAAAATTTGGGTGTTTATACATTGATAAAATATTATTCCCTTGCAATGGAAATACTTGCCACTCCCAATTTACAATATTACAGTAATCACATGCATTGGAGACCGCTTCCGCCTTCCGGAGATGACGGTCATGTTTTCTGACATGTCCGCCGCTAGTTTTCTCTAGTGGCCCTTTCGGGGGTATGGAGCTCTTGTAGAGAGCCCCAACCGTACAAGCGGCTTGCAGTGAAAGCCCCCATCCCAATGGCAGTTGGGGGGGTCATTCCTGCCTCACTCCAGGAGCCGGAGAACAGAATGCGGGGGGAAGAGTTCCCCTCGCCGAAGGATCGCTGGAACCGCAGAAATTGAAGCAGCGGGCTGAAAAGCCAGAGTTGGTGGAAGTGCCGAGGCTCTGTTGCAACAGAGTGGTTTGTGAGTTGGTTTCTGAATTTTTTAATGTTTTCAACTTTTTAAAAGGAAGAATAGAGGGGGGAGTTTGTTAAAAAAAACCTCTCGGAACAAGCAGCGATTTAAAATGCTCCCCGGGCGCGGGGAGAGGGAGAAAGTAACATCCGGTTATCTAACAAGTGAAAATGAAAGTTTTTGCTAAATGTGGATTCGCGGTTGATACTTTGTATATGAATCTTGCTACAGCAGAAATGGACTTTCACTAATTCTTTTCAAACGCCAAAGAGATGGAAAAATGGTGCTTCTTTGTTCCCAGTAAGAAACTTTTTTGCTTACTTTTTAAACGTTCCTTCATTTTTACAGCACTGCAAAACTTATACACATGCCATCTCAGTGACTCTCGGGATTTCTCCTATTGTGTGCCTTCTTTTTTCACTGGACTTGATTGTAAATTTTTTCTCTCTGGACTTTATGGAATTTATATTTTGAACTTAGGCAAGACTTTTCCCTTTTCTTCGATCTCACGGACTGCCAGCTCTTCAGACGCCATCTTAATTACAAGAACATAAAACTTTTACCATGGCATCAAAAAAGCCTCCATATGGAAAAACTCTTTCCGCTCCAGCCTCATTAAGAGCCAGTCTGGTCACACAGCAGCCTAAGATTAGTGTAATGTTGCAAAAAGAAACACCGGGAGAGGCTTCTCAACTATCAACAATAGAGAAAAATCTACAAGATATAATGAATGAAATAAAAGAAATTCGGAAAGATATGATGAGTTCAAGATTGGAACTTTTGGAGACACAAAGAACATTAATGGAAAATGAAAAAAATTGATGCTTTGGAGGGTGGGGCAGTTGAGATGAGGGGGGAGATAAGGGATTCTAAAAAAGAAATAGTAGAACTTGCTGGTCATATGTCTAGAATGGATTTTGAAAGAATGTCTTATTTTTTAAGGTTTCAAAATGTTCCTGAAAATTCAGAAAATTTAAAAGATTTAATGTCTACAATTTTAGCAGATTATACTAAAAAGAGTAAGGAATATATTTGGGGGGACATTGACCTGATTTACAGAATTAATTCAGCATATGCCAGAATAAATGACGTACCCAGAGAGATACATATCAAATTTGTAAGAAGGTCAACAAGGGATGAGATTCTGAGAGCACAGAGAGATGGCGCTCTGATATATATGCAGAATGAGATTGCTATTTTGAAACAGATCCCAAAAAAGATTCGAGAGATTCGGAGGAAGTATTCCTCCTTATCCAAAAAATTATATAAAAAGAGTGTGTGGTTCAAATGGTTAATGCCTGAAGGAATGTTGGTGTTCTGGGAGTGGGGGAGAGTAAGAATTAAAACAATTGAAGAGGCAGAAGCCTTTCTTAAAAAACACTCCTCAACCCTGGAGGACGAAAATGGGGGAACGGGAGGGGCCATGGCTCCTCCCACTGGCAGGAAGGAAGAAGAAGACACAATAGCTAAAAGACTCAGATCACAAAAATGATTTTCTTTTACATAGTGTAATCCTTACGGATGTCAATAGAAACAAATGATTGAATGCATGTAATTTACGATATGATATATATTGTTTCTGTTATAATTTTGCACCAGTGAAGTTAAAACCAATTTCATTGTAATTTTTACAATGACAATAAAGATTATTATTATTATTATTATTATTATTATTATTATTATTGTTGTTGTTGTTGTTATTATTATTATTATTATTATATATGTATTCTCTTCCACCTTATGCCGAAGAAAAAACCTTACTCTTTGTATGGAACCCCGGAGGCGACCACCACCTCCGACATGGAAGCCCTAAAACATCTTTCCTATATCCTACATACCTTTTTCCCTGTTATAAAATTTGTAAAAACCAATAAAAATTGTTATTAAAAAAAAAAGTAATCACATGCATTATTTACTCAATGGATGGGGTCTTTATTTGCTGTCATGGAAAAAAGAATCGAGGTTAATCTATGTTTAAATAGTGCCTTTGTTTTAAAACTGATGATGTTTGTATTTGTATATATATGGCAAGTATTTTGGCATGTTCTACTTTTGTTTGCTTTATCTTTTTTGTATCTTGTTTTTCTTTTTCTTTCTATATACTAATTTTAAAAAGTGTTGATTTGAGGAGACTTCACCTTATATATTAGAAGGACAAAAGAGCTACAGGATAGTTACAGATGTTCATTGACAATTTTCTACAAATGTATGTATCTTTGATGATAAGAAGCAGCTTTTTTTCTTCTGAGATAGTTGCTGGGAAATAAATTAAAAGGAGGTATTCCTTTAAGATAAGAAGATCTTGAACAGCTTGACTTAGGATTCAATTTGGGACACAGAAATTTAGAGCTGATTTTATTTTTCTATTGCTCTGCACGTAAAGCTGCTATCAAATGAAAACATTAAGGATTGAAATTGAACAGAAGAATAGGACCATAATGTGATTTTACTATGAGAGCTATTTGTTGTGATTCATTCTTGAATTTTAATTTGTAGTATTATTGACCCAATTGCTTCCTAGTACATACTATAGATACTCATGTACTTTTAAAATACATCAATATTTGTATTACATGCAAAATTAATTTATAGGGATTTTTAAAGAAAACCCATGAAAAGAAAACATTCTCTACAAATTAATTTTACGTCTATTTTATTATGAGAGATCTTAAATACTGATATATTTCTGTAAATGTATAATCTATATTATTGCTAAAGTTAGAAACCAACTTGATGACACAAAATCAATAAAGGAAGAACAATCTCACAAACAATTGGAATATTAGTCCAGCAGCGAAACTCAAGACAATGTGAATGTAACTTTGAAGTTGTCTTTCTGAAGCTTGACATGGAAGCATCTCAAAACTGATTGGCCCATCAACCTAAAGTAATAGAAATCCAAAACAGGAAACCATATAACCAGGTCAAAATTGGTACCTGAAAATAGATTGAGGAATAATCCAAGTCATCTCTAAAGAGCAAATTGGAATTAAATACATCCCATTATTTTGCATAGAGAAGATACCATGTTCAATCTTCAAGAATTTCAGGAATGCATATAAAACTGGAAGTTACAACCAATCATTACTCTCAGCTTTCAGGTAGCTAGTCTGATTCTGTAAATTAGGTTCCTGTATATTGTAATAGGGATGCGGTGGCTCAGTGGCTAAGATGCTGAGCTTGTCAATCAGGTCAGGAGTTCAGCAGTTCAAATTCCTAGTGCCGCAAAATGGAGTGAGCTCCCGTTACTTGTCCCAATTTCTGCCAACCTAGCAGTTTGAAAGCACATTAAAAAATGCAAGCAGAAAAATAGGAACCACCATCTTGGTGGGAAGGTAACAGTGTTCTGTGCAACTTCAGTGTTTAGTCATGCCGGCCACATGATCATGGAATCATCTTCGGACTTCGGGCTCTTCAGCTTAGAAATGGAAATGAGCACCACCCTTAGAACCAGAAATGACTAGCATACATGTGCAGGGAGAACCTTTACCTTTATATTGTAATATTCCTAATTTTGGAACGTGGACTATAGTGGAAAAGAGCATGTCACAACTGAGAAAGAATTTGCTGATTGAGCAAAGTTCAACTGAAATAGAAAGCCAAGAAAGCAGCACTTCTTGTCCCTCTTCTCAAGCAGATGTTTCAAACTGCTATCCAGTGATTTACCAACCAACAACTACATGCTAGTTTGAACTTAAATTTCCAGTTTAAAAAAGCAACATCTCTTGAATCTGCAATCACATGCTTTGTGGCTTATGTGGAAAGCAAAATTTTTGACTTGATCAGCTTTTTCTATGATATCATAAGGCCCTTCCCACATTTCAATATTAATTTTGTAGCAAACACCCCAAAAAGCTGGAACAGTTTAAGAGACAATCTTACTGTAGCCATATACCAGATACCATAAACCAGACTTGAAATTTTGAACTTGGACAATTTGCAACTACACCACCTGCAGTATGATCTGAGCATAGTACACAAAATTGTCTGCTACAATGTCTAACCTGTCAATGACTTCTTCAGCTTCAACCTCAATAATACATGGACAAACAATTGATACAAACTCAAAGTAAACTGCTCCAAACTCAATTGCAGAAAATATGACTTCAGCAACAGAGTATGGAATGATCTACCTGATTCTATTGTTACATCCTCTAACTCTCACAGCTTCAACATTAAACTGTCTATGGTGGACCTTACCCCATTCTTAAGTGGTCCGTAAAGGGGTGTGCATAAACACACCAGCATGTCTAATGTCCCTGTCCCCATTTTTTGTACTAATTGCTTTCATTCATATTCATGTTGATATTTATACCCGCTATCTTGTACAAATTTGACAACCTAATAAATACAAATACACAGGTCAGTATCATCTTCAGGGAAGAAGAACATTTCACTGGAACTCTTGCAGCTAGTGCTTATTCCTGAAACCACAATCATTAAGTCATTGTCCCTGACAATAATGCCTGACATGTGGGCAATTGCAGTTCATGTTATCCTGCTTGTGAGCTGCTCTGCATTGTTGACAAGAGGCATCCCTGGAGGGCAGCCAGACTTCATCAGTCTGCTAGATACTGGTTCAACAGTGCCTAAATCTATTTGCTACTCATCTCATCAGAATGCACAGTTTACCCAATGTGAAGTACATTAAACTGACTTATTTGAAGAAAGCAATTCCTGTTGTTCGGTCACCCTAATGCACTGATGACACATGACACATTGACTTGCAGCTTCCTCTGCTATGAACAGAAAGTGGCACTGTGCTATTGAAGTGTGTACTTGAAATCTGTAGCAGGTTAGGCAGAGTCATGCTGCAGATAATGCAGCTTTTCATGTTGCTAAACAAGTTGTCTCTGTGTGAGGAGAAAACAATACAATCCCCTCCAACTACCAATTAAATTAAATTAGCACTGCAGCAGTTAGAGGCCCTACAACATCTTGAGATAGAAAAGTATAGATAGTATAGTCAGCTGAAATGATGCCTGCTGAAATTTAAAAACAAATACTTAAAAACTGGAGAGTGTAGCATTTTTGTGCATTGGGTCTTTCAAATTGAAGAAAATAAATGGCTAGAAATTAAAAATAATAATCATTTGGTTAGGTTCTGCTTCTCTCACTATCTTTCTGCGTAGATTGATACACAATCAACACAATCCCTGTAATCTTTATATTTCTACCATCTTACAAATATCCATTCCTTTTTCTGCCAAGGACTCTCGCTTTATTTTTAATGGTGGAATATGTATGATGGTGGATCTTACTTAGGTGATGGATTTTTATTTTTTATGGTAGAGCATAAAAATTGCTATCCAAGCGGCCTTTGGTGTTGTATCTTGGTCTGTGAGTTGATTTTTTTTTTAATCGAGCAAAAGCACTTAGACTTATATCCTTTTTCTTAGTGCTTTACAGCCTTCTCTAAATGGTTTACAGAGTCAGCACATTACCCCCAACACTCTGGGTTCTCATTTTACTGACCTCAGAAGGATGGAAGGCTGAGTCAATTTTGAGCCTGCTGAAATTTGAACTACCAACTGCTGGCAGCTAGTAGTCGGCAGAAATAGCCTGCAGTACTACATTCTGATCGTTGTGCCACTGTGGCTCTTAAATTAAAGCATAGAGGTTTAAAGTCAATTGGAGTTGTCTCTTGACTCATCTTGGAGGGAGTGGTTGAGACTAGGTTAAAATTAAAGATTAAATCCCAAATATCAAGGTGAAGAAGCAGTTCCTATCATGAGGAAACATCTACAAGAGAAGTGATACAAAATATTTTTCATCCAAAGCAAATAAGCTAAAGGGGACAGCTAAAAAAAATATGTGGAAACTCCACAATGATGTTGGAAACAGGACTCAGTTAAGGAAATTGTTATATGAAAGGGACCAGAGTCAAGTGAGCATTTTCTAAAGACATATTCTCAATTTTCATTTGTTAAACCATAATTAAAGTAAAACAACTCATTACAAACATTACAAACTCATTATAAACAAATTTATAATGAATGGCTTTATTGACATCATGTGGTGTTTTTTTTTAAGTAAGAATTATTCTCCAGGCAAAAGAACCTGTCTGTCATCACAACAAAGTGATTTTCAACTTATTTCCTGACCTTTAAGGAAGACCTAAAACCCACTTTACATTTCAGAAATCCTTGCCATCAAGCAGATGCAACTGAGAATGTGAAACCCTTCAGTTAGTGATAAAAGCCATTTTGCCTGGAAGGTATAAGCTCAATAGAACCAAATGATGCGTACTCCCATGTACCTCATTTGTCATTGTCAGGTGATGTGTTTGAGATTCTTCCTCCTTCTGGCTGATGACCTAGCAACGCTGTTTCTTTCTGCCCAGATGCTATACTTAGTCCTTTTGGGGGGGGGAATGGTGGAGACATGACAGAAATAAAGAAGTAATTAGTGATTATACATTATTTTTGGAAAGTGAGTCATTCCATTTTCTAATCCCAGAGTATATCTAGTTAACAACTCAGAAAGGCTGGTAAAAAAGACAGTGGGACAATTACAGACATATCAGTTTTCAGTTGATTATTATTCAACTCCTTCTTAGTTAAAAATGTTTGGTAAAACATTTGTAAAATACTAGCTGACAGTTTTTCAGGAGTTATTGCTAGATTTTTTTTTGTTCTATTTAAAAAATACCTGATAACATTAGAAAAGAAGTAAATTTTATGGCCCAAAATATCTTGATTTTAAGAAGACATTTTACTATGAGTAAAGATATATTTTATGTTAAGAATATATATTTTCCAGAATTGCTTTTAGGCTTACAAGAATTGAAAACATTTGTTCAAACACTTAATCTATTAAGCATTATGCCATAATATGGTATAAAATACTAAAAATTAATCTGATCATTTTTTACCATTATGTAGTTTCAGGTTAATGCATTTGGTTTGAAATATTTGAAAATAGCAAAGCAAAACATTAACAACATGGACCTCACACAATCAATATTATTGTAGTATTTCACTTGCAGTTATTCTACAGATGAATTTTTATTTTTCCTAGATAAAATTAAATACCTGTAGGCACGTAAAAATGTATACACATACATACACATACTGAAATATATATACACATACAAAAAAACCCAAATAGAAATACAAACAATCCCAGAATATTTTCATGTTTTTAATATTTATTATGTGATTTTTCCAAGAAATTATTCTGTGGCAAGGAATCCAGACCTAAATGGATTCTATTTTTCAGAGGTCAAATACAGATTGCTCCCAAAGGAATTTCTTAATATGCAATTTGAATAAGTAATTACCACAATTTCATGCAGTATCTAGATGATATTGTCAGTCTTTAGAGAGTAGCCCATATTTTGTGTCCTTTCTGTATTTTTTTTAATGAAGATTTCTTGGTCGGTCAAGTCAAAGTTCAAATCTCTGGAAGAGTGGATTTTTTGGGGGGGGTGGGATGGGGTGCCAGGGAAATTTGACTTCAACAGTGATATTTCTCCAGGAAATAAATAAATGATTTTTCTAAGATATTACACATACTATAAGCACATATAAATAAGCCTAATTTGAACATTTTATAACTACAGTACAGTTTTATAGTATTGAAAACAAAAACAAGAAAAAAATAAGCAAAGGAAGACAAGGAGCTAACTTTTAAGAACTGAATGAGAGACATAAACTGACAAAGAATGAAGAGTTTGCAGAAAGACAAAAGATATATTCAGGAAATAATTTTCAGATATTCCATTGGAATGAAAAGTTAAACACAGAATTGTAAGTTAAGACTTTAACAGAGTATATGAGAAACTGAAATTAAATAAAGCATCAGGAGAAATCCTAAATGAACTTTTAAATTAAGCAAAAAAAAAAAAAGAGGTTTGGCTTAGAAGATGGCCTATGTGTTCAAATATGAATGAATATATTACTTTAAAATGTCTACTTAAACAAAATCAGTTCTGCTTTTCCAATTTGGTAATCTCTAGATGTGTTGCATTAGAAATCATATCCATCAAAATGCTGATGGAAAATGATGGGATTATAGACCAGCATATCAGAGGGAAACCAAATTGGTGAATAATGATAGAAATGCAAATATAGTCATCATGTGGTAGAACTATAAATGTATCCTTGTAATGTATAACCTAGCCTTCAGGTTTCCTGGATTAAAAGTGTCAGACATTAAAAAAAAAAAGGCTGGCTATCAATCCCTGAAGCACTCACTAGATGTGGCAATCATGCAAGCGTTCCACATGATTTGCTGAGCTCAACCTAGCTGAAAGATCTGTTATGTTCACAATTCTGTGAGGCTCAGATAAGGTGCCATAGCCACTGGCAGCACTGATCACAGTCACAGGCATAACTCAAACTACGTCCAGGCATGTCTGAAGCTCTTTGGAAACCACAATTCTGTAGTTTTTCCAGATATTCAGATAAGGATCTGATGAATAAGAATTGGGTGTGGGGCAGCAGGAGTACACTCTATTTCCAAATTATTTGTTTTCCTTTAAATACCTTTGCTTTTAACCCTGCATTCATTTATAAGTGTGTAAGCTTTGAAGAAGTCATTCAAGACTGACCTCATCCACTTTCTGCCAGAACTGGAATACTAACCACATTATCCTCCCCTCCCCCCCACCCAAAAAACCCAATAGACTAGTTGTCAAGAAATCTGCTGAATTCCTTAATAAGGAATCCAGTTTCTGGCAGTAAAAATCCAATAATATTAGTTGGTGTTTTTAATGGCATTCTAGATCGGTCATTTTAGGTAACCTTCACCCTACTTTGGGCCAGTCATTAATTATTTCTATTAAGATTTATATTAGACTGTTCTGTACATATATAGAAAATGGTTCATGTATCGATTTCAAAAACAATTTCAAGATAGCATATCATCAGGATTTTACTCGGAATAGCAGTAACAAATGCATTACAAGAAAAATTCTGAACTATTTAAAAAACAAAGTTTCTACAATACTCTCTCTGAGGGCAAAATGGATCAGTCATAATAGTAGACACCCTTTAACTTTATATGCACTAAGGATTATTCATGTAGGACTGTAGGGACATCTGTAGGGGATGTCAGAAATGTTAAGATGGCAGCCACAGTCACATGATCAAAGCCCCATTCTTTTATGCAGATTCATAAAAAGGGATCAGAAATTGATTAGCCACCATTTTGACCTTTTTGAATCCTCTCCCCTGCAGATGCTCCTGTAAGAACATATGCATTTCTAGATGTCTCACTTGACATTGAAGATGTTACCTGGTTGGGTAATATGATATGATATGATATGTCTACAAGCAAATATCTTCAGAGAGCAATAAGGACTCTGAAAAAAATAATATAAGTACTATATATTCTTCACTATGAAAAGGAAAGAAGTTCTTGCACTTTAAATACATGGGTGGGGTATAATGTAGCCTAGTACAAGCCATTTAGGCCTTTAAAGATCAACTCCAGTACTTATTAGTCTTGGAAATTAACTGCATTTAGTCCAAGTAAGAAAATGTCAACGTGGCATAATCAGGTCCTGCACCATTTCAAAAACCTGCTGCCTTCTCTGGTTGTTAGAGTAACTGAAAAGTATTTTCAGTGAGCTTATTCATTGGAAGAAGTACCTGTGTATGAATGACATATAAAGCTTCTTCCAGTTGTTAGAATTGTCAGAATACGTGATGATATAAGAAAGATCATGTTGCATCCTTGCTACAAAGAGGATAATTCTATTGTTCTCAGCATGTACATTGATTTGCCTAGGTGAGGCCAAGCTACCCCATAGAATTGGAAGGTGCCATTTAGTTCATAGTTTACTGATATCTATCAACACATAAAACATATAAGCATATGCAATCATTGAGTTTTCCTTCTTCCAAACTGCCATTTAGTTCTATTTACTGTTGACTAATTTAGTTTTTGATTATCTTCATGCCTCTGCCCCTACAAATACTATGGCCAAATTGCTTATCTCTAATTCTATGAATTTAATTTTTGCTTCTTATGTAAATAACTTTGGTAAAATGTTGATTTGGAGCTGCTCAGGGTTGATTATAAGATGGGCAGCTATAGAAAATGGAGGGAGGGGGGGGAAGGAGGAAAGAAAGAAAGAAAGAAAGGAAGGAAGGAAGGAAGGAAGGAAGGAAGGAAGGGAGAGAAGGAAGGAAGGAAGGAAGGAAGGAAGGAAGGAAGGAAGGAAGGATGGATGGATCTATTACATTTACAATACAATAGCAGAGTTGGAAGGGACCTTGTAGGTCTTCTAGTCCAACCCCCTGCGTGGGCAGGAACCTTATACCATTTCAGACAAATGGCTATCTAACATCTTTTTAAAGACTTCCAGGGTTGGGGCATTCACAACTTCTGGAGGCAAGCTGTTCCAGAGGTTAATTGTTCTAACTGTCAGGAAATTTCTCCTTAATTCTAAGTTGCTTCTCTCCTTGAATTTTTTTATTGGCTTCTCTCCTTGAATTTCTTTATTGGCATTTCCAATCCATAATTTACCAAGACAATTTACAGTTTGGATTTTGACTTCTTGGAAATTTTTATCTTTGCTAATTCAGTAACAAAGTTATCTGTTCAGATATTGCCATTTAAACCTATGTTGATGAAAGTTTTCAATGTTATTAAGCTTACTCATGTTTTCAGTGACAATGATGGATCTTGGACCATTTCTTCCAAGTTCAACCCTTTTCTGAACAGGTAGAAAACTATCCAGCCATGCAGGTGAATCAATTATTTATAGCACCTCTATTTTATCTAGATTGAGTTTCAGCTTATTGACCCTCAAGCAATTTATTATAATACCAGGATATAGTGCAGGACATCAACTGATTGTTATTGAAAAGAAGAGATAGAGTTGAAGATCATCTACATACTGAGGACACTTAAGTCTACATCACTAGATAATAAACAACATGGTTAATAAGGCAGGGTCTATATGAGTATGTGCGTAGAACTCCTTCCTAATTAAAAAAAAAACCCATTAAAAGGCCAGAAAGAAAGAAAAGCCTTAAAAAACTTCAGACTCTTCACTCTTTAAATATTTTAACATCTCAGTCCTATAATAAAAGCTAAGTATTTAGTTCCTGGACACTCCAAGGACAATCGGTGGAAAGAAAGAAAAAAGGTGTTGACTCAGCAACTACAGCTTTACCATAAACAAAAGAAGCCTTCTATTAATTGTTACCAGATTCTGGCTTAGAAAGAAAAGTTTTTTTCATAAAAAAATATTGCTAATGAATGGATGGTGCAAAAAGACATTGTAAAAGTTAATCCATATTTCCTTCCCAGGATGTTGTTTCTTTTACCATAACATAGATCTTCTGAGTAATATAAGGTTGCCTAGGTTGATCTAGAATGTTACTTAGTTATTTCTAAGAAAAATCCTTCAAAAGTATTTTCCCTAGAAGCAAGGCAGTGGTCCTTTTGGAGGTCTGCTTGGGGTCATTATCAGGTTGGAATATTGCCCTGTGGACCAGTCCCTGTAGGGAGGGAATCATGCTCTGCTTGTCAAAAAATGCTGGAGAATTCTTGGAAGACTGGCACTCTGACAAATCTGCCATCATATTGCACATAGAGATAAACAACATCTACAAATAACATCTACATGCCATTCAAAAGAGACAATAACAAATTCACAAGTAAGAAGATCAAAATACTTCTCATCAGCAATCACTATCCATTTGAGCATAGATTTATTATTAAGATTAAGATTAGACAATGATCAAAAAGTAAGCAGTACCATAATGAAGGAACTAGTAAGTCAGATAAACAAGATAGCAGTAAACAACAGCAAAGAACCACCAAGATCATTAACATTGTCATTCAGTGAAATGAGGGGCTTACCAATTGAAACTCTGGTGAATAAAGCATCAATGTCAAGTTCTGTTGCAGTGTCTTGATGCCAATTTTACCTGCCCATTTATTGTTAGACAAGGTTTTCCCACCCAATTTTGTGTTTAAGTGTTGTACGGGTAACACGTTTGTGTGGAGTGCATAAAACAATCAGATCAACTTCCGGTCAAGCTTGACCTCTACTTAGTACATGGTACCACCTTCACATCCAATATTAATATTTGTAGAATCTACTTCAATGGCCTTCAAGCTTTTGTTAATGCCTTTCTTCTTCATGAAATATACCACAATATCTGTAATCACTTGAGCATGTTTTCCTGTTTTTGAGTCTTTCTCTGTAGTGAAATAATAAAATATATCTTCCACGCAGCTCACTGCACATAGAATAATGTTCTTCTTTGATGGTACTGGGGAATTGCTGGTCTGAATTGTTTGCTTTCAGCATAAGTTTAGTTGCACCTAAATAGCTATCAAAGAAGATGTATTTTATTCCATCCTTCTTACAGAGATCATCAAATTCTTGTTCTAGGAACTTCATAATTTTTTTGGGACTTTCTTGATTTTATTGTGGTCAACAACAAGTCTCCTGTCTTCTTCAGTGATCAAGCCAGTATCTATGAAAGTAGCTGTGGTAATGACAGCAATAGACCAAAACCATATCTCATGCTCTGCATAGCAACATTTGTTATTTCTAATCTATGTATTCTGTATTTTCTTTTGAAGTAGAAGGCATGTTCTGTTTGGTCTAAGGCTCTTCATAACTTCCATCACACTCCTCTTCACCCTCATCATCAGTTGTCTCTCCTTCATTTTCATCATAAGACATAATTACTTCATTTGTCAGCATCTAAATGCCTGGAATACTTCTCTGCTTATATTTAGTGACCCTTTGTCTGTCATTGCCTTGTCACTTTTTCTATCTATCTATCTATCTATCTATCTATCTATCTATCTATCTATCTATCTATCTATCTATCTATCTATCTATCTATCTATTTTATATTGCTGTCTATTCACCCATGGCAACTCAAGGTGGCTTACAGAATATAAAACCTAGTTGCCTAGTTGTTTCTGTTTGGGCACATTTGGCAAACCAATCTGGTGCAATCCAAAATAAGCATTCTTCTTTCTCTGACCTTTAATGAAAGAAAGTTCCTTCAATGGTATCTTCATTTCCTTAGGGCAGGTACAATTAATATAAGCTTATTTTTTGCAGCCAGCAGGGCAGCCAAATTTGGCCTACAGAACAATTTGACACTTGCCATTGAAGATGTCAAACGATTTGTCAAGTTTCACAGTGAAAATTTCGTTGACATCTTTCAAGAGATATGTTTTTGGCTTGATCGAAGCTGTCTTGGATTTTGTTCAAGATTGTCACTCGTGAATTTACAACAGGGATCACAAAAAAACTGTTCACTCATTCCCACCTTTCAAGAACTTTTGGATATATGTTTCTTGCAACATTGGCTGCTGGGTAGTTCTAGAATCATCACTACTTTGTTCTCCTAACAGTAGGCCAAATCCAAGAATGTCTTGCAATGTTGGAAGTTCAGATGGCAACACGTCTTTGCCAGTCCTATTTAAGTTTCTAATATCAATGAATATTTCCAGTCTTGTTCTTTTTTTAGAAGCCATTACAGATCAGTTATCGCACAGGAAACAAGGTCATCAGTATTAATACTCTCATACAAAATAATGTTTAACAAAAAGAGAAATGCAGTTGAACCTGTGAAATGGAACAAACAAAACGTTAAAAAGTTATGATATTTATGTAGTTGCTTATCAAGTACATCTAAATTATATTAAAGTAATCAAAATATATTTACAATCCCAAGGCATGTCACAATGTTTGAGCATCCTTAATGTTTGGAAATTAAAAGTTTAAAAATTTGACCCACTCTATTAGTATATAAAATAAGAGCAACTCTCTCCCTTCCTTCTTGCACAGATAGTGTAATCCCCTTTTAGCACTAATGATATTACCTAGTTTGGAAATGAAATGCCTGCAAGGAAACAAGCAAGCTCAGAGAGCACCAAGAATCCCACGATTCAACCGTAGCTACAAATATTCTCTTCCATCGGCACTATAAATTGTATGGAATTTAACTCTTTATAGTCCATGGAAAAATATTTCATTTCAAGAGCGTATGTTATTATAGAGAAAATATTTTAATCTTAAGATTTTATCAAAAACATATTTATTATTAAGACTGGTTTTAGGGAAACCAATTTGCAATATGTCAAATGTGATTTTGAACAAGTATTTTTCTGCAAAAAGGAGCATTGAGCACTCTACCCCCTTCAACAAGAATGTGCTACATATCATTAAAAATACTTTTATAGTCATCATTTAAATTTTACTGTATTAATCCCCCTCCCCCAGCCAAATCTACCACTTGTAGAGGTTGGCCTGCAAGTTATAATATATTTATAAATGCTTCAGTGAACAGAAATTTTCAAATATAATTCAAGTACAGTAATCATATTTAAAATATAATTTCTCATAGTTATGCCCCATCTGCTGTATACTGATAAGAGTTCCATAAGGCAGACTATAAAAATCAATGCCATTAAATGTTTATTAATTATATTACAGATTGCTTAGCCTTACAAGCTCATTTAATACCACCGATGAATGTTTCAAGCCATTACTATAGGTTCAGAAGATACATATTAAACATGTTTAGTCTGTACTTTGTTCATCTTAATTTATAAGCAATGTGCTGATTATTTCATTAAATCTATTTCTATATTAAGCAGGCAGTTTCAATGAAGGGAACAGAAGATAATTTCTGGATTTGGGGCAAAATAAAAATCAGTACATATTAAAAAGCAATGAAGCATAATGGATAAAGCCACATACAAGCTGACTTATGACATTTTCCCCAACTTATCAGGAACTTCAAGATTTTCTTTTTTTAATTTTCAGAGTCATTATCTTTCACCCAGTGTGAGTTGATTTAGTAAGCCTACGGCACATATTCCTTCCGGGTAAATGATGAAATCTTTTATACCTCGCATCCTTTCCAAAGATACTGAAGACTTGACTACATTAAAATACTTGAAATGTTAGGCAATCTAATGTCATTCAAACGTACTTCTAAGGCTACTTATCTGAATGGCAAAAATCTGGTTGACCAATAGGGGGAAGAAAATTCTTTTGATATTTCTTTGCTGCTATCTAATAATTATCTGGAATTCTGCAAGTTCAATTTACAATTTTTTGATCCCTTACCATTACTATGACATCTAGAGTACTAAGAGTTGTAAACTGGCACTAAGTTGCCTACCAGATTTATAGATTTTCTTACAATACAATACAATAGCAGAGTTGGAAGGGACCTTGTAGGTCTTCTAGTCCAACCCCCTGCATGGGCAGGAATCTTATACCATTTCAGACAAATGGCTGTCTAACATCTTTTTAAAGACTTCCAGGGTTGGGGCATTCACAACTGCTGGAGGCAAGCTGTTCCAGAGGTTAATTGTTCTTACTGTTAGGAAATTTCTCCTTAGTTCTAAGTTGCTTCTCTCCTTGGTTAGTTTCCACCCATTGCTCCTTGTCCTGCCCCCAGGTGTCTTGGAGAAAAGTTTGACTCCCTCTTCTTTGTGGCACCCTCTGAGATATCGGAACACTGCTATCATGTCTCCCCTGGTCCTTCTCTTCATCAAACTAGACATACCCAGTTCCTGCAGCCGTTCTTCATATGTCTTAGTCTCCAGTCCTCTAATCATCTTGGTTGCTCTTCTTTGCACTCTTTCCAGAGTCTCCACGTCTTTTCTACATCGTGGCGACCAAAACTGTATGCAGTATTCCAAGTGTGGCCTTACCAAGGCACTATACAGTGGCATTAACACTTCACGCGATCTAGATTCTATCCCTCTGTTGATGCAGCCTAGAACTGTGTTGGCTTTTTTGGCAGCTGCTGCACACTGCTGGCTCATATTTAAATGGTTGTCCACTAGGATTCCGAGATCCCTCTCACAGTTGCTACTATTGAGCAAGGTACCACCTATACTGTACTTGTGCATTTGGTTTTTCTTGCCTATATGTAGGACCTTACTTTTTTCACAATTGAATTTCATTTTATTAGACAGTGCCCAATGTTCAAGTTTGTCTAGATCCTTCTGTATCTTAAGCCTATCTTCTGGAGTGTTGGCTATTCCTGCCAGCTTGGTGTCGTCTGCGAATTTGATGAGTTCCCCATTTATCCCCTCATCCAAATCGTTGATGAAGATGTTAAAGAGTACTGGGCCTAAAACAGAGCCTTGGGGGACTCCACTGCATACTTCCTTCCATGTAGATGCAGTTCCATTGAGGACTACACGTTGAGTGCGGTTGGTCAGCCAGTTACGAATCCATTTGGTGGTGGTGCTGTCTAACCCACAATTTTCTACTTTATCTAATAGTAGGTTATGGTCTACTTTATCAAATGCCTTACTGAAGTCCAGGTAAATTATATCAACAGCATTCCTCTGGTCCACTGATTTTGTTACTTTGTCAAAGAATGCAATTAGATTCGTCTGGCATGATCTGTTTTTGACAAACCCATGTTGGCTTTTGGCTATTACTTTGTTTGCTTCTAGGTGTTCACTTATTTGTTGTTTAATTATCTTTTCCAGAATCTTTCCTGGTATTGAGGTCAGGCTGATGGGTCTATAGTTTCCTGGATCTGTTTTTTTTCCTTTTTTGAAGATGGGAACCACATCTGCTCTTTTCCAGTCTTCTGGCAGTTCCCCGGTGCTCCAGGATCTCTGAAAGATATAGTTCAGTGGTTCTGAGATCTCGTCTGCCAGTTCCTTCAGAACCCTGGGGTGTAATCCATCCGGTCCTGGTGATTTGAACTCGTCCAGGGCAGACAGGTGCTCACTTACCATTTTCTTCTCTATTTCAACTTGTGTTCCTAATCTGATATTTGTGGTGCTGTTTTTGATTGATTGGACTGTTTTATCCCTTTGTGTAAAGACAGATGCAAAGAAAGAGTTAAATAGTTCTGCTTTCTCCCTGTTGCTTATCATCTTCTTGCCATTTTCTCCCAGCAGTGGACCAATTGTTTCCTTAACTTTTTTCTTATTTTTAACATGTTGGAAGAAGCTTTTTTTGTTATTTTTTACTTTTTTGGCAAGCCTTTCTTCATTGTGAGCCTTAGCTTTCCTCACTTCATCTTTACAGGCTCGGGCTATTTGCTGATATTTTGCCTTGGTTATGTCCCCCTTTTTCCACTTTTTATATTTATCCTTTTTGTCTTTCAATTTGTCAGAGAGTTCTTTATGCAGCCATGCTGGTTTCTTTTGGGAACTGTTATTTTTCTTCTTCATTGGTATTGCGCTGGACTGGGCTTTTATAATCTCATTTTTCAAAATTTCCCAAGCTTCTTGAGTTGTTTTCCCCTTGAGGATTCTCATCCATGGAATCCTTCCCAAGCTCTCTCTGAGTTTGTTGAAATTAGCTCTCTTGAAGTCTAAGACTCTAGTTTGACTTTGTTCAACTACTTTTGTTTGCATAATGTTGAATTCCAGTATTTCATGATCGCTTGCCCCCAAAGTTCCTGTAGCTTCTACACCTTCTATCATTTCCTCTCTGTTAGTGAGAATTAAGTCCAATATTGCTGATCCCCTTGTTCCCTTCTCTACCTTTTGGGAAACAAAGTTGTCTGCTAGGTTTGTTAGGAACCTGTTGGATCTTCCACTTGGTGCAGAGTTTGTTTCCCAATTGATGTCAGGGTAGTTAAAATCTCCCATTACTATTGCAGTGTGCTTCCTACATACCTTAGTTAGCTGGTTAGCAAAAAGTACATCTACTTCCTCTGCTTGGTTGGGTGGCCTGTAGTATAGACCTATGACAATATCATTCCCCCCCCAACCTTTAATATTGACCCAAATACATTCAAGATAGTTCTCATCATTGTTGTGCTCTATTTCTGTAGAGATGTAATTATTTCTTATATATAGTGCAACTCCACCTCCTCTTTTATTTGGTCTATTTCTTTTAAATAATTTAAATCCTTCTAGCTGTATGTTCCATTTGTGGGTTTCATCCCACCAAGTTTCTGTAATGGCAACAATATCGTATCTGCCCTCATTTACTTGAATTTCTAATTCACCCTGTTTATTCCTCATACTCTGTGCATTGGTGTATAGACATTTGAGTCCATTTTGATTGACCCTGTGTTTTCTGTCTACGAAACCTGTGTTATGCCTGACTATGGTTCTCTTTGCCCCTATTTCTTTGCCACTTGTATGGTTCATGTACATGGTATGGCACCCACTGTTAATTGTTTGGTTTTGCTTGACAGCAGTGTTGATAATATTACCTGCACAATTATCTATGTTACACGCACTGATAACCCTATGAATTTTAGTTTGCTGGGGACAGAAATATTCTTTATCTATTGATTCTCTGTCCCCACTATTCAGTTTAAATGTTTAGCCAGGAAATCTGTGAATTTAGTGCCAAGTAACTCAGTCCCTTTCTTGGATGGGTGCAAACCATCTCTTTTGTACAGTTTATCATTGGACCAGCTGCAGGCATCATGACTAATAAGACCAAAGCCTTCCTTTTTACACCACTCCTTTAGCCACACATTAAACTCTGCTATGCGCTGGCCCTTTCCTTTTTGTTCCTTGTATACTGGTATAACCTCTGAGAAGATAAGCCTACAACCTGTACTACTAAGTTCGTACCCCAAACTCTGGAAATCATTCTGCACAGAAGCTACATCTTTTTGGGACAGATCATTTGTGCCAAGATGTATAATAGCATCAACTTCACAGTCCTTACTTGCATTCGTGACTATCTTAAGAATACGCCTCTTGTCTCTGCTGGCTGTAGCACCCGGTAAACATCTGACATCTTTCAAAACCTCCATATCCTTACCTAAGTTTACATCTCTTACGATTGAGTCACCAATCAGGAGGTGACTTCTCTTTTTGGGTACCTTGCTCTTGTTGTGTGACTGATGCATGATCCCTGGTTCACACTTTTGCATTTCTGAAGTAGGTTCTTCACTTTGGACCACAATCCGCTGCTTATTTGAGTCGTCATTATTACCTTGACCTGTCACTTTAGTGTCCCCATTAAGATCAGCAAGGGCGCTATATCTGTTATGCTGGGACACAGCGAAAGTTTTGTGTTTGTGGGTCACAGCTCTCACCCTGCCAGATCCCACAGTTGTCCAGGCTGCTCTTCTTCTGTGGGATCTTTGCGGTAGGGGAGGCTGGTAGTGTGGCATCTCCACAGGGTGGAGTGGCCGAATTGGACACTTAATTTCTGCCTGGAGATCACAAATTACAGATTCAAGATATGTTATGTGTCTATGTAATCTATTAATTTGTCTGCAAGGGGGACAGTATCCAAATTTGAAAAGAGTACTGCGGAAGACAGGTGCAAAACAGTTATTACATTGAACTAAGCCAGTCATTTTGAAATAAAATACAATCACAGTCTTAAGCGCACAAATCTAGAATGTATTATTTCTTTTACCTTTCTCTTTCCCCCCTCCACACAGCCAGAAACTCCTCCCTTTAGCCACAAGTAGTTCAAAATGGGGAAGTCTTTACCTTTCTTCCCCCCTGCACACAGCCAGAAACTCCTCCCTTTAGCCTCAAGTGGTTCAAAATGGGGAAATCTTTACCTTCCTTCCCCCCTGCACACAGCCAGAAACTCCTCCCTTTAGCCTCAAGTGGTTCAAAATGGGGAAATCTTTACCTTTCTTTCCCCCTGCACACAGCCAGAAATCAGCTCCAGGAAAAGTTCAAATGAAACAGCCACTACTTACTGCTCCTTTTTGTGTCTTTAAATCCCCCCTCCAAAAGAGCCTCCAATCAGTTCCAGGAAAGTTCAAATGAAACAGCCACTACTTACTGTTCCTTTTTGTGTCTTTAAATCCCCCCTCCAAAAGAGCCTCCAATCAGTTCCAGGAAAGTTCAAATGAAACAGCCACTACTTACTGTTCCTTTTTGTGTCTTTAAATCCCCCCTCCAAAAGAGCCTCCAATCAGCTCCAGGAAAAGTTCAAATGAAACAGCCACTACTTACTGTTCCTTTTTGTGTCTTTAAATCCCCCCTCCAAAAGAGCCTCCAATCAGCTCCAGGAAAGTTCAAAATTTTGAATTGAGTATCTATGTTAATTGTTTTTACATAAAGTCAGAAAGTTGATTCATTAGTAGTAATGAATATGTATTATGTGCATAGGTATACAACCTCTCTATCAATCTTAATGAAATTCAGAACTTAATATCTATCCCACTTTAGTATATCTTTAGTACATCTTGGAAACCTCAAATAAGAAAAAATAGAACACTGAAATAGAAGGGGACTTAATCATCTCCTTAATCTTGGTGATTTCACCATCCATATCAGTAAATATCATTTTCAGAAAACTGTAAAATACTTCTGCTCTTTGATGTTCACATTTTGTTCTATGTTCCATTGATGGCACCTGAAAAAGTGTGCTGTAAATAAATGCATAAATAAATCACAGCCAGTGTTTTTTGCTTTATGTTTATAGATTTTAGGATTTCTTTAGAAAAGGAAATTACAATGGTAAGTATGTCAAACATTTAATTTAAAAGTAGTAAAAGTAATCACTTTTCTAAGTTTCTGAATATTTAGAAATATTTATTTAGAGTGGCCAAAATAGTCATCCTTTGACTTTCAGGAAGAGTTTGGAAGCTATGGAATATATTAGCAGAAAAAGAGGCCTGTCTTGGAAGGAGACATTTTGGGCATCCTGATATATTCACACTGAAAATAAAGAGGAAGAAGAAGGGCAGGAGAGGCATACAGAAAGAAGCTGTGAGCCTGTAGATTCCTCATTCTACCTTAGACATGCTGCTAACTAATGATAAATGTATATGCCACCACTGGAGATGGACTACATTAATACTCTTCCATTGAAATCAATATTGGAGTTCGCATCTAACATATTTAGACAGCACTGGGTTAAGGAAGGCACTCTAGTTTTATAATTTGATAACTGCAAATGAGAATTAGTAAAAAGGGCAAACATGAAATAAAAAAAATCCTATTACAGCTGTCTAATTCCTGCAATTCCCTTTTATTCTAAGAAATGTTCTGAGTTCTTTGTAAAAGTGGCAACTCAATAGGTCAAATCCAGTTTGTGAGCTAATCTGGATACCTACAAAGCAAATAAAATTGTTGATAATATCTTTCTTCCAGTCCATGCCTAGAAAAAGATACTGCTGATGGATGATTGGGTATAATGATTAATGAATCTCATTCTATATTCTGTCAACTAAATAAATCAGGGAGACAATCAATATATATTCCTACATTAGTGCCAAGTCCTTCGGCCCACCCAGTTTTAGCTATAGCTTTGTGTGGCATTGATTCAAATATAAGAAAGTTAGAATGCAGTACTATAGAAGGCCTCTTGTAGAGTGAACCAATTACTTTTGATTTTCACATATAAATATGAATGCTATGTGCATATATAATTCTCCTCTTTCTAGCACCATGGCAATGTTATTTATTCGCAGGTTAGATTTTTATTCTGTTGGCTTTGAGCATTGAAATATGTTTCTTGCATTCCCATGCAGAGCTCTTTTATTTTTGCAAGAAGAAATAGGTTTACAAGCAAGAGACCAAGAGAAAATTGTTATTCTGATTCACCCTCTCACATTAATGACTTAGGGTAGAAAACAGTTTTCTTAGAAATTAATTCATTAATGTCCTTTTATAAGATAAGGGCCGTTAAATTTGAATCCCCTTGATTGACTGGATAAGGTTCATTTTAGTATGGATGGAAGTGAGTCATTATTATTATTGTTATTATTGTTGTTATTATTATTATTATTATTATTATTATTATTATTATTATTATTATTATTATTATTATTATTACTATTATTATGCAAGTGTATTTCAAAAGAGAAATGGAATGCCAGACTGACTCTGTGATCAGTCGGAAATCAGTTGTCTTCCTCTCTCTGAACTATTTCTATTCAAGCTCGCTTTTATCATGTTCTGTTCCTTCTGTTCCACTTTTTCTTTTATTATGCCTATTATCGTGTTCCTGATCAGCGGGAGGTTTCTGGGGAGAAAGAAAGTCTCAGTAAACATTTGATGATTTACAGCTGAATGCAAAAGTGGCTGAACAAAAGGCATTGCTAGCTGAGTTCTAGATACCATGCTTGATTTGTGATGGCTCCAGTATCTTTCTCTCTGTTGGTGCCAATGACTGAGGCTAGAATAATCCAATGCTGA
This sequence comes from Rhabdophis nuchalis, assembly GCA_039707465.1. NCBI lineage: Eukaryota > Metazoa > Chordata > Lepidosauria > Squamata > Natricidae > Rhabdophis > Rhabdophis nuchalis. The sequence continues at coordinate 41,439,363 of CM077647.1, read as the reverse complement.
ATTTATGGGCAAATTAAATCAGTCTGCCCTCAAAAAGAAATGAATAGCATGGCCTGAACAGAAGAACAAAGATAGCACCTTCTAATTATTTGAACAAAAGCCAAATTGGTTGCTAGTTGTATCTCGAACAATATATATATATATATTGTATATATATATATATACCTTTTTGGAGTATATATATGTATATATATATACTCCAAAAAGGTAATGCAAGAACTCAAAGGAAACAAGACAAGTTGAATGCCACATTGTTTTCTCTTTTAGATCTTGTTGCTGACTAACTTATCCTGCCATCTGAGAAGACTGTCCTTTTGGCTTCTGATAGATTTGGCCATAATGAATATAAAGCAGCTGATCTAGTCTCAAAGCTTTTCCTATGCCAAATAATAATAATAATAATAATAATAATAATAATAATAATAATAATAATAATAATAATAATAATAATAATTTTAAATGGTTAAATAGGCAGAAAGAAGCACACTCTCAGTTAAATTAATATCCATTACTATAAATACATTTCAAATAATGTTTTCTACATACATACATACATACATACATATTTAGAGTTGTCAACCTTATTTTATGTGGTTTTCTCTCTGGTAATGCTGTACTGCTAACTAGGGCAGACAAAACCTTTGCCAGACCTATACTTGAATACTGCTCACCTGCCTGGAACCCACACTTCATTTTGGATGTTAAAACATTAGAGAGGATCCAAAGGTTTTATGAGAAGAGAACTCAACTCCTCTGCTAGTAATAAAATTCCTTATACCACTAGGCTTGAAATTTTAGGCCTGGATAACTTTGAACTATGCCGTCTATATTCCAACTTGAGCTTAGTGCACAAGATAATCTGCCATAACACATACCTATTAATGGCTACTTTTTCTTCAACTGCAATAACACAAGGGCTATCAATAGATACAAACTAAATGCAATCCGTTCTAATCTTGATTGCAGAAAAAACGATTTTAGCAATAGAGTAGTAAATGTGTGGAACACCCTACCTGATGTTGTTAGTTCCTCTAACCCCCATACTTTTTATGTTTCTTAAGCGGTTCCTAAGGGGGGATGCATAAGTTTACCAGTGTGTTTACCCTCCCAGTTCTACTGTTCTCACTTATATGTACTCTTTTTAAGTGTTTATGGCTATTTTTTGCTTATTTATATCCATTTATTTATGCTATTTTTTCATGTGTCCATGTCTCTATCTATAGTGACACTAGTTTCCTTGTACTTGTTGATAGACAGACAGACAGACAGACAAACAAACAGAAAAAGACTTCTATTGTACTTCTACTGTAGAATTTTGTTATTGTTTTATAGAGTTAGTTAATTTGTTTTTACAGGTCAATTGATTCACTTTCTCCATGCATAGTTTTTAATTTTTCCTGCTGTTAGTTCCATTTATCCTCGGCTCCTGCTTCTTTGCCAGATTTACCTTTAATCTCCCTTCTTGCCTTAATGGACAAAAAGTTATTTGCACATACAGTCTTGGATTAACATTTAAATATGCTTTTGAATAGTGAAATCATGTCATCCTTTATCTATCATGGGTGCCTAGGAAACCAAGTTTTTCTTTCTTCGTTAAAAAATGAGTTATAACAAGAGAAGTGTTTACAATCACTAAATATTTCATAAGATTTGATGTTTAGCAAAATATGAAATGTTAGCTATAATATTATTAAGATGTAAGAAAAGTCAAAATACTATGCGAGTCATTTGAAGAACAGAAGTAAACTCATCATGAGGCATGGATTCCATTATTGTTCCTTTAAAGTTTAAACAAATACACGGACCATTTCCTTCTTGTTTTCTCCAAAAAGTCTGTTAATTTAAAAGTCCTTTCTAATGCCACATTTGCCTCTTCTTCCAAGTAAAGCTCAGAGGAAACAATCCTACACAGCTCTTTAATCGTTGATTCTGAATTGTTCCATCATCTTGGTCAGGGATGCTAAAAGAGCATATTATCAGCTTTTGAAGTAGTCATATCTCAAATTTTGATCCTTTCCCATTAATAATATTATTAAAAGCCTTAATAAGAAAACAGAACATTTAGCCAAGTGAGCCTTTACGCACTTAAGCATTTTTAATCTCTCACCTAAAAGCAGACTCAGTTTTGAAGTCGTCAAGGTGTTGACGACCATCTTCAAAGCGCTCCATGGCTCGGGGCCTAGTTATATGCGAGACCGTCTTCTGCCCCATACATCCCTTCGACCGATCCGCTCCCACAGAGAGGGCCTTCTCAGGGTGCCGTCGGCTGGGCAATGCCGGTTGGCGACACCCAGGGGAAGGGCCTTCTCTGTCGCGGGTCCTCTCTTCCTCTCTCTGAACTATTTCTATTCAAGCTCGCTTTTATCATGTTCTGTTCCTTCTGTTCCACTTTTTCTTTTATTATGCCTATTATCGTGTTCCTGATCAGCGGGAGGTTTCTGGGGAGAAAGAAAGTCTCAGTAAACATTTGATGATTTACAGCTGAATGCAAAAGTGGCTGAACAAAAGGCATTGCTAGCTGAGTTCTAGATACCATGCTTGATTTGTGATGGCTCCAGTATCTTTCTCTCTGTTGGTGCCAATGACTGAGGCTAGAATAATCCAATGCTGAATTTATGGGCAAATTAAATCAGTCTGCCCTCAAAAAGAAATGAATAGCATGGCCTGAACAGAAGAACAAAGATAGCACCTTCTAATTATTTGAACAAAAGCCAAATTGGTTGCTAGTTGTATCTCGAACAATATATATATATATATATATATATATATATATATATATATATATATACTCCAAAAAGGTAATGCAAGAACTCAAAGGAAACAAGACAAGTTGAATGCCACATTGTTTTCTCTTTTAGATCTTGTTGCTTCAAAGCGCTCCATGGCTCGGGGCCTAGTTATATGCGAGACCGTCTTCTGCCCCATACATCCCTTCGACCGATCCGCTCCCACAGAGAGGGCCTTCTCAGGGTGCCGTCGGCTGGGCAATGCCGGTTGGCGACACCCAGGGGAAGGGCCTTCTCTGTCGCGGGTCCTACCCTCTGCAACGACTTGCCCCCCGAACTGCGCACCATCTCGGACCTCCGTCTCTTCCACCAGCGTCTTAAAACGCACCTATTCCAACAAGCCGGCCTAGCATAACCTCCCGTTCTTGACTGTTTTTAGATAGATTTTAATTTAGGGGGATTTTATACTATTTTAGCACAGGGTATGGGTTTAATAGTTTTTTTTTAATGTATTTTTGTATATTTATATTGTTTTTTAAATTTCCTGTGCACCGCCCTGGGTCCTTTTTTAGGAGAAGGTGCGGGGTATAAATTTAATAAATAAATAAATAAATAAATAAATAATTCTTGCATAAGATCATAAGCACAGCACCTCTTTAAAGCAACTGTACCAGTGATGGTGAACTTTTTAGGCACAAAGATCGCCATCACAGAGCTATATGGTTACTTCTGATAGTTTGATTTTTAGACTTCTGCACAAGAAGATACAATTGTTTTAACAATTTGTCTATGTTAATGAATTAACAAAAAAGTCTATCTCTTGGGAGGCTTCACTGGAAATCTGGAAAGAAAGATGCAGCTACTTTAAAGAGATGCTGATCAATGTTCTCATTTCCTGAAAAAAACTTTTCTGAATCATTTTTAAAGTGTGTATTTTCATAGTATTCTACTATTGCACTTTTTTCCAACTTGAAAGCAACCATTCTATTTGGAAAGCCACTATTAGTAATAGATGGTAAATAGGTAGAAGCAATTGAGAAAGAATTAAAATGCCCTTTTTTAAAAGCTACCTCAAATCATCCTGCCTGAATTGATGGTTCTAACTACCTAGCTGCCCACACCCACTCAAAGCCTTTTCTGTTCTTTTTATGAATTCCTTTGATGATTCTTAAGCAAAAAATGAATGTTTGAACTTACTGTGTAACTTAGCATAAATTAACTACATATTTTATTTGATTTCTGATTATTTTCTAAAAACGTATGTATTTTAAGAATATTTTAAGACATGGGAAAAAACTTCTCAAAAGTTACTTTTCTGTTTAAAGTACAACTGCCTCATTTACCAATAATTGGTGTAAACAAAGGAAATGTACATGTTCTGAAACCTACTAATTTCCAATTGCCATGGCACCTAATGAGTTGTCTTAACAAGATTACCAGACATGTAAAAGAAACCAATTACAGTGCATTTAATTCCAAAATTGCAAGCAGATTCAAAATAGCCTTTGCAGCTGGCATTTTGCTAGCACTGCAAGAGAGGAATGAAGAAAATTCTAGTGATCAAAGGAGCATCCTTCCCATTTATCAGGAAGAGTGACTCCATTTACCATATACCAGGGATCATTATCATTTAACAGAGTGGAGAAAATCTTCACTATTTAAAGCAGTACTAAAGGTGGCTTTTTATTTTATTTTACTGGAACGGCAAGGCTTAAAATGAGAGGAGTTGTGATATGAGTATGAGAGAGGGCAAGGTTGTCAGGCTGTTTTATGTATTTTAACATTACTGTTTGTATGTATTTTCTGAAACTGATCTGTCTTTTTGGCAATAGTACTTACAGCATTTTAAAAAAATAGTTTTTTGGAAAATAAGATGCCTATACAGGTAATCTCCAGTTTGCTACCTGGGTAGGACTTCCTGCTTAAGCAAAGCTGTTATATTGCTTAAGAACTGTTTGAAATTACAACAGGCTGGGAATAGAGGCTTTACCACTCATAAAGCACTTAGAATATAGTTGTCACACAATGTTTTGTAATTTTCCCCTTTACATGCAAAGTTTTACTTTATGATTACTTTCAGCACCTCATGATTGCAATTTGTAATGATTATTGCTGGTTTGATGTTTTTTTGCCTGGCCCTCCCAAAAATATTCATTTGGGGGGAAAAATGAGTTCAAACTTATGACTGCAGCCATTCCAATTGCAGTCATAAGTCAAGGGCTACCTATATTTGATTTAAAATCTGAAATAACATAAATCGCTAGTGATCCCCTGTTCACATTTTTATTATGTTTTGTGTGTATTTGTTGGATCATGCATAAAATCATAAAACTGCTACAAAACATGTTTAAGCTAAACAGCTTTATGGTTCATATTTTCCAGCATTAGAGATTTTTTCAGAAATTTGGATTTTTGTATCTGACGTGGAAGAATCTGAGCATAGACATTTACCGTATTTTTCAGAGTATAAGATGCACCGGTGTATAAGACGCACACAGGTTTTGAAGAGGCTTTTTTAAAAAAAAAAGTAGGTAGGTAGATAGAGGGATAGAGAGGGAGAGAAAGAGAGAGAAATATAGTAGGTAGATAGGTAGAGAGAGAGGGTAGGTAGGTAGGTGGGGGGGAGAGAGAGAGAAATACAGTAGGTAGGTAGGTAGACAGAATGTGTAGTTAGGTAGGTAGGTAGATAAAGGGATAGAGAGAGAGAAATACAGTAGGTAGGTAAGTAGGAACAGAGTGTGCAGAGGATAGAGAGAGAGAAATAGAGAGAGAGAAATACAGTAGATAGGGGGAGAGAGAGAGTAGGTAGATAGGTAGACAGAGAAGGGAGAGAGAGAAATACAGTAGATAGATAGATAGAGAGAGAGAAAGGTGTTTCCAGGTGTATTTACCGATGTGCTGGAGAAGGAAATCACTGACCACCTTTGGAACAAATCTTTCTTTCTGCAGGCACAGTACTTGACCAACATAATTCACATCAATCACTCTAACTAAACAGCTTTCAACAAGAGGGGGGAAACCCATTTTGAACTGTGCAAACTTCCCTCAAACGGCCCATTTTTCGCAAAAATGGGCCCTTTTTTCAAATAAAAGGCATGAATAGCCTTGGGGGGGGCTTGCAGAGTGCTCCTGGGGGGGCCCAAAACAAGGAAAAACGCCCATTTGTTTTGTGAAAACTGGCTGTTTTTTGGTCAAAAAATAGCATGCATAGTCATATGGAGGCTTATAGAGTGCTTCTGGGGGCTGGGGGGGGGGGCAAAAACGCCCTGTTTTTTTGCTCATTTCTGCCCTTCCCAGTCCCCAGGAGCTCTCTGGAAGCCTCCATAAGGGTATGTGCATGGCCATTTTGGTGAAGGGGCAGGTTTTCAGGAGGCAAAGAATGCTATATTTGATTTATGTTTATGTTTATTCGACTTATATCCCGCACCTATCTCCCAAAAAGGACTCAAGACGCAGCCAGATTTTCAGCCTCTTTTTAGAGGAAAAAAGGTGCATCTTATACTCCAATACCCCTGACATCAATTGGGAAACAAACTCTGCACCAAGTGGAAGATCCAACAGGTTCCTAACAAACCTAGCAGACAACTTTGTTTCCCAAAAGGTAGAGAAGGGAACAAGGGGATCAGCAATATTGGACTTAATTCTCACTAACAGAGAGGAAATGATAGAAGGTGTAGAAGCTACAGGAACTTTGGGGGCAAGCGATCATGAAATACTGGAATTCAACATTATGCAAACAAAAGTAGTTGAACAAAGTCAAACTAGAGTCTTAGACTTCAAGAGAGCTAATTTCAATAAACTCAGAGAGAGCTTGGGAAGGATTCCATGGATGAGAATCCTCAAGGGGAAAACAACTCAAGAAGCTTGGGAAATTTTGAAAAATGAGATTATAAAAGCCCAGTCCAGCGCAATACCAATGAAGAGAAAAATAACAGTTCCCAAAAGAAACCAGCATGGCTGCATAAAGAACTCTCTGACAAATTGAAAGACAAAAAGGATAAATATAAAAAGTGGAAAAAGGGGGACATAACCAAGGCAAAATATCAGCAAATAGCCCGAGCCTGTAAAGATGAAGTGAGGAAAGCTAAGGCTCACAATGAAGAAAGGCTTGCCAAAAAAGTGAAAAATAACAAAAAAAGCTTCTTCCAACATGTTAAAAATAAGAAAAAAGTTAAGGAAACAATTGGTCCACTGCTGGGAGAAAATGGCAAGAAGATGATAAGCAACAGGGAGAAAGCAGAACTATTTAACTCTTTTTTGCATCTGTCTTTACACAAAGGGATAAAACAGTCCAATCAATCAAAAACAGCACCACAAATATCAGATTAGGAACACAAGTTGAAATAGGGAAGAAAATGGTAAGTGAGCACCTGTCTGCCCTGGACGAGTTCAAATCACCAGGACCGGATGGATTACACCCCAGGGTTCTGAAGGAACTGGCAGACGAGATCTCAGAACCACTGAACTATATCTTTCAGAGATCCTGGAGCACCGGGGAACTGCCAGAAGACTGGAAAAGAGCAGATGTGGTTCCCATCTTCAAAAAAGGGAAAAAAACAGATCCAGGAAACTATAGACCCATCAGCCTGACCTCAATACCAGGAAAGATTCTGGAAAAGATAATTAAACAACAAATAAGTGAACACCTAGAAGCAAACAAAGTAATAGCCAAAAGCCAACATGGGTTTGTCAAAAACAGATCATGCCAGACGAATCTAATTGCATTCTTTGACAAAGTAACAAAATCAGTGGACCAGAGGAATGCTGTTGATATAATTTACCTGGACTTCAGTAAGGCATTTGATAAAGTAGACCATAACCTACTATTAGATAAAGTAGAAAATTGTGGGATAGACAGCAGCACCACCAAATGGATTCGTAACTGGCTGACCAACCGCACTCAACGTGTAGTCCTCAATGGAACTGCATCTACATGGAAGGAAGTATGCAGTGGAGTCCCCCAAGGCTCTGTTTTAGGCCCAGTACTCTTTAACATCTTCATCAACGATTTGGATGAGGGGATAAATGGGGAACTCATCAAATTCGCAGACGACACCAAGCTGGCAGGAATAGCCAACACTCCAGAAGATAGGCTTAAGATACAGAAGGATCTAGACAAACTTGAACATTGGGCACTGTCTAATAAAATGAAATTCAATTGTGAAAAAAGTAAGGTCCTACATATAGGCAAGAAAAACCAAATGCACAAGTACAGTATAGGTGGTACCTTGCTCAATAGTAGCAACTGTGAGAGGGATCTCGGAATCCTAGTGGACAACCATTTAAATATGAGTCAGCAGTGTGCAGCAGCTGCCAAAAAAGCCAACACAGTTCTAGGCTGCATCAACAGAGGGATAGAATCTAGATCGCGTGAAGTGTTAATGCCACTGTATAGTGCCTTGGTAAGGCCACACTTGGAATACTGCATACAGTTTTGGTCGCCACGATGTAGAAAAGACGTGGAGACTCTGGAAAGAGTGCAAAGAAGAGCAACCAAGATGATTAGAGGACTGGAGACTAAGACATATGAAGAACGGCTGCAGGAGCTGGGTATGTCTAGTTTGATGAAGAGAAGGACCAGGGGAGACATGATAGCAGTGTTCCGATATCTCAGAGGGTGCCACAAAGAAGAGGGAGTCAAACTTTTCTCCAAGGCACCTGGGGGCAGGACAAGGAGCAATGGGTGGAAACTAACCAAGGAGAGAAGCAACTTAGAACTAAGGAGAAATTTCCTAACAGTAAGAACAATTAACCTCTGGAACAGCTTGCCTCCAGCAGTTGTGAATGCCCCAACCCTGGAAGTCTTTAAAAAGATGTTAGACAGCCATTTGTCTGAAATGGTATAAGGTTCCTGCCCATGCAGGGGGTTGGACTAGAAGACCTACAAGGTCCCTTCCAACTCTGCTATTGTATTGTATTGTATTGTAAAAATACAGTATGCCTCGAATGGCATACTAGGTTGATTTCTGCAATGATACCTAGGCTTGTTTTTTGGTTATATCATTAGAAGTATTCTTCTTCTCCTCCTCAAAAGATGAAGGTATCAATGCTCTTCCCATTCTGTTTCTTCAAAGTGCAAATTTCATTTCCATGAGTAGGAAGTGAAAGAGGAATATCATGACTTGCATGATTCTGATCATTGTAGGTACATTGGGTGTCTCTTTCTGTGTGTGTATGTGTCAGAGGTGGTATTCAGCAGGTTCTGACCAGTTCTGGAGAACCAGTAGTGGAAATTTTGAGTAGTTTGGAGAACCGGTAAACACCACATCTGACTGGCCCCACCTCCATCTATTCTCTGCCTACTGAGTCCCAGCTGATCGGGAAGAAATGGGGATTTTGCAGTAACCTTCCCCTGGAGTGAGTGGGAAGGACATTTTACAGTATCCTTTCCCTGCCATGTCCACCAAGCCATGTCCACCAAGCCATGCCATGTCCACCAAGCGACACTCACAGAACTGGTAGTAAAAAAAATTTGAATCCTACCACTGGTATATGTGTATGTCTATGCTTTTCTTCTCTGTTATATGTTGAAATTAAATTGGCACCTTATTTTTATAGAATGTGATAAAAATTAGATAACAAAAACAATATATACCTTGCTGATTTTTAATTCATTAACATGAAACTATAAATTTATTTTATAAGTGGAATCCCAAAAATCTGTTTTACATATCTGTATGGCTGAGCAATAAAAATTCTAACTATTCTAAACTATTTGCTTTATAATTTATTCAAATTTTCTGTGGGTATTTAAGACATTAAGAGATATATGGAAGCCTTGATGTTAATTTGCATGAACAGTGATGTGTATTAAGGTTGTGATAATTGCTAAGGAGGCTGCTGATAATTATTAGGGACTATCTTGGTAAAGTTGCGGAGGATGGCACGTGGGCCTTTGGAGACCTTCAAAGAGGTGATGACAAAGCCAGTGAGGACTTTAAAAGGAGGAGGAGGAGGCGGTCTCTTTATGTATATCTGAGAATGGATATTTTATGTATCTTTTGGTTAAATTTGTGTTTTTAAGAAATGCATGAGCTTATTTTATTACTGAAAGTACATTATCTTTATCCATCTGAAACCTATGGGTATAGAAAAAAAGAAAACTGTTCTCATACACAAGATACATTCCTGCACAGTGACCCACCAAAGTCTTGACTGGTTAAAGTTATTGGCTGCAGTATAGAACCTTGTTCAACCTCAATCTATGAAAGTTTTCTGTAGTAGTCAGGTAGATAGATTGGTTGCAATCATCATGTAATATGTAGCAATTAAGAAACAAAGTGTTGGTAGAACTGAAGGCTAGTTTGGTGTGTAGAGGTTAAGGCACAAGACTAGAGACTGAGAGTTCTAGTCCTGGTTTAGGCACAAAGCCAGATGAATGATCTTGGGCTAGTTACCCTCTCTCAGCCCTAGGAAACAAGCAATGGGAAATCATTTCTGAAATCTTTCCTAGAAAACTGCAGAGACCTGGAGCAAACACATACATAAAATTTAAGTAGAATTACCTAATTCCATTCAAAATATCGCTCTGCCAAATTCAGATTTCTTTATTTTTGGTTATCCGAAAGCTTCCAATGCTGAGAGTTCTATCAAATTAGTAAAAAGAAGCATTGGTATCAGTTGCAAACCACAATGTCTCAGCACACAACTGCCATTGAGTATTGTATATTAATTGTGGCAGTTTCACAGGGTGGATTCTGGGCAGCTTTATTGCCAGTTTGCTCATGCACATGCTTCATATGCATGCTGAATGTGCCCTGCATGCACAAGCACAGTTCAATTAAAATTATTCTGCACATGTGCAGAACTCAAAAACAAGATGGTGGCAGCAACAGCAGCAACAGTGGTGACAGCAGTGACTGGGGAACTGGTGTGGGGGCATGGCAAGCCTGGGTTGCTGCCAGTTCTGGGGACCCAGGCCACCATACCACTACCGGTTCAGGCGAACCAGGCTGAAGCGGTAGAAACCCATCTCTGCAGTTACATGCCAACATTTGCTCCCAGTTGCCTCTGCATGCATGGGAAGAAGAAATATAAGATATGCAAGGTCAAATCATACAGAGTTGCAGTGATCAGACTGTACCATGCCAGCCCTGAAACATGATTGACAATGTTGAGCAAAAATAAGCCAAAACATTCTGAGCCTGCCAGGAAAAAAATACTGTACATTTTTCTTCTTTCTATAAGATTTTTATGACCTTATGGTAATAAAGATAGAACACTCATTCATCCTTCAAGTAGCCATTTTCAATCTCATGTCTTCTAAATATATTGGACTATAATTCTCATTTGTCTGGGTAATTTGTAGTACAATGATTTGCATGGTTCCAGGGATTTATATAGGAATCTCCTTGACTTTGCATAAGACAGCTTCTAAAGATGGTATAGAAGCTACAGCTGGTGCAGAATACAATTTCCAAATTGCTAAACAACACAGTTAAGTGGAATTGTTAGAGACAATCATGTGACTTAGCGGAGTACCTTTGGAGACCATCAAACATCATCAAAGATCATTTCCCATGAGCTAATAGATACAATTCATAGAGTTGATATTAGTGCATCAGACCTTTCCCAGGTGCCAAGGGAAACACACGTTGAGATTGTCTAAGTAGCCTTGCTTGTGATGCAGTGTTTCAAAATTTCACATGGTATGGTAAGTCAGTCTTTCTTGGTTGCATGCCCCAATGTGTTCAAAGGATGTTTAATTTAGAGAACAATTAAAAGCATGTTGTTCACTCAAGGGTTTTTGATAAAATATTGTTTTCTAACTAAAAACCTTTGACTGATCCATGTTGCATTTCCATTGTGGATATTTTGGGTGTGTGGAAACATGAATAAACTGATATTCTTCGTTATTTAACTACTTTAGATGATTTTAAACTTTTTGCTACTATTTTTAATATATATAGCTTCTTACTTTCTTCATTTTTTGTTGGATTCTGTATTCTCTGAGTAGGAAGACTGAGCTCTGTTTGTGAGAATCTCTGTGTACTGGAGCATGTACAATGTCTGGATGAGGTGATCCTAGAGATGTGATACCATCATTTTAGTTAAGAGTTGACCAATTTCACCTTATCATTGTCTGTATTAGAGCTCATTTTCAGGCAGAAATAAATGTTCCGCTTTATGGTTCTACCTGAAGCAGGCAGAACAGTCAGCATGACAATTGCAGCAATTTAAAATCACTTGTGCTATGAGAAGATGAATTAAAGAAATCACTGATTGGAACGGCCAGTAGTAGGAAATTGTTCATTGTTGCTCTTTCGTTTCTTAGTCATGTCTTTGTAGCCCATGCCAAAACCCTCTTTAAAATGTGATTAATGCAACTCTTTAGAATGCATACAAATGAACTCATCATTTTCCCCACAAAAATAGTCATTTTTTTTAAAAAATGGATTTTTTCTCTCTCTCCATACCTTCTTGATAATAAATGAACTTTTCAACTGAAGCTGCTTTTTCCATAAGTTTTTCCCCCTCTTTTGAACAGAATAAAATTTCCAGTAATTAGCCAATTCATCTGAAACATTTGACAATGAAAAGATATGATTAAAGTTGGATGACTGCTATAGCAAAAATGTTGTGTGGAAACATTAGAATTTCCAAATCTTTCTCTTTAGATGGATCACGACACCTTCAGCAAAAGCTAAGAGCTGGCCAAACCTTTTTTCCTACTCAGTTATACTTTGCAAAGCATATTAGTTTTAGCACCTTTTTAAAATATACCTGCTTACCTAGACTTTGTGTTAAATGTGTAGACCTGTACCACCTGTTGAAAAACTTTTCCATAGACCTCAAAAAGATGGAAGGCAGAGTCAACCTTGAACTATTCAGAATTGAACTCCTGAAGTGAGCAGTGAGTTAGACTGCAAAACTGAATTGTAACCACTGCATCACAACGGCTCTAAATATGTTGCAAATAACCACTCACACTGGCTTTCATGTATGAATCATAAGATCACTCTGATGAAATCCAGAATTATTTATTTGCTCTCCCAGCAGAGGAGGAGCAGAGGAGGAGGGGGGAGAGGAAAATTGTCCATATGCTCTCCAGGTAATTTAAATTGGACCTTTATGAAAAAAAAAGATTCCACTGGAAAATGAAGCAGTCTCCTCAAATTTTATGGTGTAGACGTTATTTTTATTTTCATTAGTTCAGTATCATCCACAGTTGTAGAAACAGCAGGAATTTGCCCAAAGAAATAAGACACCACTGATTTCAGTGCAATTAAGATTGCACCATTAATCTGAAGATTTAAAAATATTTCACTCAATAGACAATGACATTCTACATGGCATTCTAATGATGTTTTGCTGCTGCATCTCTGAATGGCAACTAGATATACAACTGAAAGTGGGTTTATGGGAACAGTATTATAATGTTTCCATGAAACCTTGGATTTTATCTGTAATAGCTACAAGATTCAAACCAGAATTTACCGTTCCCTGAAGAAAACATGATTGCTATTAAATGAATATTAGTTGGTTTGTAATTTCCAAATTCCACTTTTTTCCACTGCTAGTTCAGCCATTAGACTAATTGCATCAAGTAAAGAACATAACAAAATGCAATATACCAAATAGCTCATGCAAACGAATTGTGCATGTTGCTATTTTATAAGAAGCAGAAAAATAACACATTTACGCACACATCTTCTAGTATGGTGCATTATTTTTATTGCAAAAAATACTGTTAGCAATTCTGGGTTCAGAACCAGTGTCAGAACTTTGGTTCCTTTACCAGTGTTAGCAAATAAATGCGGAATAGTGTAATTTACCGGACAGTAACGAGATACGTTGCTGTAAACCACAAACAAACTCTAAAACAGTGATAGTAAGAAAATAAATAGTCTTTACTTTGTAGCAACTAAAATGCTTCTTCTGAATAACTCTTCAAACAAATATCAACAGTCCTTCACCAAACAAAGATACAGTTTCTCACAGTGATGCAAAACAATACTCCTTCTTCTTCACAGTTCAGCTTCTCCAACAGCAATCAGGAAAACACAGGATCACAAGGAATCGAACAGGGATCGAATGGGATTCCTGACCTTGATTATATAGTATAGCTGATACTCACAGCTAATCAGAATTTAGGACAGTCTTAAAGCTACATAACGTCTTAAGAACATAGACTCATATATATGAACATAGACTCATATATATTGTCAACCCAATATAATGCTGCATATCCTAACAAATACATAGTTGAGCCTTATTTCTCAGCAAATTTTGATAGTGTCTCAAAAAGTAGAAGATTTTCTTGGTGAAATTCTTATAAATATAGAACTCTTTCTGTTATCAGCTGGTCAAGTGATTTAAGTGAATTTCTTATCTTCTTTGCAGCAGCTTGCATGCTCACTGTTTTTCCAAAAAAGCAACAGGCAGCCTGTGAACCTCAAGATATTGTCTGAAGTCTCACTTAAATTACATGTGTTTTAGTGTAGTGTATTTCCTTGGTATGTCATTTACTTAAATCTCAGATTCTTATATTGGATTAAATCCTATACCCAGAACCTCTTGATATTATTCAGCTAAATTTCAGTTCCAAAGCTGAGATATAATTCTTAACTCTGGTGTGGAAAGGGATAAACCAATAAATTAACTAATATTTTTCCCATTTTAGGCTTAACATTTCTTCAAAACATGCCTTTCTACATTGGATGGAATCATGAATGACATCAAGCAATTCTCAAAACAAATTTTGATGTAAATTATCGATTCCCCAAATGACTGCTCCAAGGTGCTAAAATGTTGCTTTTTGTGATTACTACATACATTTCAAACATACACCCTGTTACTTCCAGTTGCCACCACCTCCTCCTACAACTTTATGTAAAGACTAACAATCTGTCTATTTATCTATCAATCTGACTTCTGCTATCTATAATCTATTTGTCCTTCCTTCCTTCCTTCCTTCCTTCCTTCCTTCCTTCCTTCCTTCCTTCCTTCCTACTTACCTACCTACCTACCTACCTACCTACCTACCTACCTATTTTTGCAGTGTAAATAAAAGTTTGTAACTTTATAAACCCTTATCTTGTAGTAAATCCTATCTAGGTCAACAATGTACAGTAGATAGACATTCATCTGATTCTATGTGTGAAGTTCCAGGGGGAAAAATGAGAAACCAAGTTAGTGCTCAGTAAACTCTCAGCTGACTAAATAACATCCATTCTCATACAGTTCACATCTATTCAAATCTATTTGTAATTAGATTCTTGTTCACTAGCTTTATTCTTAGGTTTATTTTTACAGACGAGAGAGAGAGAGATATGGCTGGGAGAAGAAACTTTATCTATAGTTATTACAAACTGTGGATCTGAATAGAAATTTGAAGACAGATCTCTCCAAATACAACTAGATGGCAATCACTCAATCTACCTATAATCCATATTGGTTATGCCAGAAACCAAATTAACTCAGTTGAATAATACAAACTAAACATATTAGCACATTTTAGATCATTTCAACAGCCAGGACATCTAATGGGATTTTAAAAAAATTAGGACAGCAAAAACAACTATGCAATCAAAGCCCCATTATATTTTTAGCTTGTCACATCCAGGGCACCCAATAAACAATGGAATGGTTTTGTATAGTGATAGACACTATCTTAACTTTATTTTTTTGACTCTATACTCCCAAAATGTATAAGATAGTAGTAGATAGTAGATAGTCGTTTAGAACAAACTTTTCTTTCTTGTATGCATAATTATTCTTGAAAAAGTACTGTTTTAGATTGGTGGTGGCTAATTCTGAGAAGTATTGTTTCATAACTGAAGTATATTCAGTAGAAATAATAAGGAATAATTTAACTGATTTTGCTACAACATGTACTGTACAGTACAAATAAGCATTGATTTTTTTTTCTCTTAATCAGCAATGCATGGATTCTGATTTGTCTTAACAATTCTATTCAGCAAAAGTATGCTCCACTCCAAACATTTCATGCCTGCAATATAGTAAAATGAGTTTGGAGCATTTCTTGGTCTGGAGTCAAATGTGAGAGAGAGGAAGAAAGGGAAAAAATGGAGAAACATCACGTTCAATGCAGCAAAGGCAATTTCCCAAGATACCATCTTTAAGCGAATAGCATTGCAGAAACTTGTTATTACATGGTCTGATGTATCAATTTGCCTGGTTTCTAAATGCCTGAAGCTGTATAGCTCAACAAAACGCCTACACTGAACTGAAAAATTGAGTAGAAGCCTCTCTTTTCTCTCCAGGTAACCCCAAAATCTCAGAAATTGTTGCCTGAGCAGCAATATTATCAAGGAAATGATAATGTTTGCTATCAACTGGGTTAAGAAGTTTCCTAGAATTGTGTGTGTGTGTGTGTGTGTGTGTGTGTGCACACGCACGCAAGCACACACACACGCATGTATGTATGTGTTTTGGTATGTGTATGAAGGGGGGCAAAAAGGGAAACAAGAAAGTGTAGGCATCAGTTCTTGATATTTATTGATTGATATTTAGTAAACACATTAACTAGGGTTGCTTAAATACTTGGAATGCCTTATACATTAGAAAAGAAAACCACATCCTATCAAGAAAAACAATAACTTATTATTTACTTTGATCATTTTTACAACTGCGAGCTTCAAAGGTGTCCATAGAAGGCAATCAAAAGACTTGAGATAGATTGTTATGGCAGTCTATGTGATAGAAGCTCTATTACTTTTATTGAATTATTGGCATAAATAAAAAGGAGAAAGTATCAAATTCAGGGTTGCAGCTCCCATCTGGACTGTTTTACTTTCTGTGTGTGAGTATCCTCTCTAAGTTGGATAATAATTTGCTGCTGCTAATGCCCGAAAGGATTCACTTCAGAGAAGAGGGCCCAGCTAACCCCATTCACATGGCAGTTATAAACAGTAGTGGGATTCAAATAATTTAACAATTGGTTCTCTGCCCTAATGACCTAATGCATAGGTGTGGCTCAGTGGTACGGTGACTGTGTGGGCATGGCCAACTCAACTTCACTAAGGTCGGTGGGCCTTTGCTTAGCTGTTAAAATGTAATAAGGGTTAACTGGAGAGGCAGTGTCTGCAAGTATGGCAATAAAGATTAGGCTAGAAACAACATCAGAATGTTTCCTTCCTGCCTTCCTTACAGGATTAACCCTGTAAAGTGGAAAAAAGCAAAACAACCGGTTCTCTGAACTGCTTAGAAAGTTTACAACCAGTTCTCCCAAATAGATGTGAACTGGCTGAATTCCACCAGTGGTTATAAGGCCTTGAAAAATTGGAACATAGAAGGAAATAGAAAACTAGCAGAAACTAGCAGGTAAGAAAGGTGGGGATGAAGATGGCAGTTTGTTACTCCCTGCTTTTTCTTTTCTCCTTCTTATAGATGGGTTATAACTGAAAATTTATGTGAATAGCTGAAATTAATGTTACCCATATTAATGAGTTCCTGAACTGACTTACCGAGTTTCAACCTAACCCTCTTTTTTTTTTTTTGTATTCCTGGAGCTTAATTGTAAGGACAGGTTAAAATCATCTCTTTCTCTCTCTCATCTAAATCAGAGCCTGTAGATAATTTATTATATCAATTACATTCAATGTTCAAATTTATTTCTATTTTCATGTAAGTGCTTTTTATACTTTAATGCATGGCATTTGAACATATAGGTACAGACTCACGAAGTCAATATGAATTTGGAACCAGAATCCCCTAGGCACGTCCCAGTCCCGAAAGGGTCCCGAGGGTGGGGCAGGGTAGGAAACCTGACAGGTGGAGCAGCAGCCCACCCATGTGACTATCTCATCATCCATACGGGGCCATCAGACATAGCTGCGAGCAAGAGCCTTCATGCAAACTATGCCTGGGTGGTCCCCATGGAGATGTTCTAGCACCAGGCTGCGAAGGGAGGGGGGAATAATGACCTGGTCACCCCAGAGCAAACACACGCTGTGGGGCCAAAGCTCCAGCTGGCAGGTCTTGAAGGGCCGAAAGTCCTCAGAGACCCTTCCTAAGGGCCACCATGTCTGCACCCATGTGCAAACCTGGGACAGGACAGGGTCAGCCCGTGAATGGGCTGCCATGTCCGAGGACGTGAGGGAGAGAGCCAAGGAGGCAATGGAGAGGACAGACAGGGAAGGGACAGGTGCAGAGTCTGTCTCAGAGAGTGGGCAGTGGCTGAGGGCATCAGCATCTCCTAGCTGCTTGCCTGGACAGTACTGCAGCGTGTAAGAATACGCTGCCAAGAATTCTGTCCACTGGGTCATCCTGGGAGAGAGGATGGGAGGGGTAGGATGGTCACTGGCTAGAACCCCAAGGAGAGTCTTGTGATCGGTGAAGAGAGTAAAATGCCATCTGTACAAGTAGTCATGGAACTTCCTAACCCCAGACACAGCACCCAAACCCTCCTTGTCAATCTGGCTGTAGTTCCTCTCAGTGGAGGAGAGTGTCTGAGAGTAGAAAGCTATGGAGGCTTCTGAGCCATTGGGTAGTAAATGGCTGAGAACTGGCCCTAGACCAAAAGGGGAGGTGTCACATGCCAACGTCAGTGGCAAATTGTCATTGTACTGCACTAAGACAGCTGCTGACGTTAGCATGGCTTTGACAGCCATGAACACATGCGCTTCATGGCTCCCCCAGCACCAGGCCACAGATCAGTCAAGCAACCAATGCAACCAACGCTAGTGATGCCTTGTGAGATAGAAATGGCATGTAAAGGTTCAGAAGGCCAAGGAACACCTGCAGCTCTGCCTTAGAGGCTGGTGTGGGAGCGTTCCTGATGGCCACAATTTTGGAAGGGGTGGGGTGAATGCCCTGGGTATCTATTAAGAAGCCCAGGAATTCCACCCTTGGCACAGCAAACGAGAATTTCCTGTGCTTCAATTTTAAACCCGTGCCCCTGAAAATCTCAAGAATCTTCCAAAGGACTTCAATGAGCCCTGGTAGGCTGTCGGCAGCTATCAGGACATCATCGAAGTAGAGAACCACACCTGGAAGCCCATGGAGCAACTACTCTATGAGGCTCTGGAAGATCCATGGGGCAACGGAGATGTCAAATTGTAAACAGCAGCAGCAGAAAGCCCCTGGGTTGGATGATGGTCTGGGCAGCAGCAGCCTTGTCATCCACTGGGAGCTGCTGATAAGCTTGCACCATATCCAGTTTGACAAATATGCAGCCCTGCCCCAAGGATGGAACAGGTGCTGCACAACAGGAACTGGATATGAGTTTGCCTGGAGGCCAAGGTTGATGGTCGACTTATAGTCAGTGCAGATCCTGATAGACCCTTCGGCCTTAATGGGGATCACTATGGGGGTCCCCCATTTAGAGTGGTCGACGGGTTCCAGGATGTCCTGTCCAACAATTTATCCAACTCCGCATCAACCTTTGGCCTCAAGGCAAATGGCAGCCTGCAAGCCTTGAGCCAGATAGGGGTAACCTGGGAGTCCAAATTCAGGGAGATGGGGGAACCCTTATAGTTCCCCAACTTACTATCAAAGATTTCAGCATATTCAGCCAAGACGTCCTCCACGGTAGGCTGACCGTTAGAGACCTGGTGCACCCCTAACAGAGATAGGCCCAGGGCCGGGAACCAGTCAAGCCCCAGCAAGGTAGGGAGGAGCTTTTCAACAACCAGGACAGGTAGGGAACCATGAAAATCCCCATAGTCAACCCACAGGAAGTAACTACCCAGGGTGGGAATTTGAGTCCCCTGGTAGTCCTTAAGGGTTGTGTCCGGTGGGGTCAGTTGGTTGCAGGACAGAGATGGGCAGAGTTTGGAGAGCTTGGCCCATGAGATGAGGGAGCAGGAAGATCCTGAGTCAACCTCCATGGAGCACAGAATGCCTTCCAGGAGTAGTGACACTGTGATCCTCTTCGAGTCAGCTGATGCCTTGCTGACTGACTCTGCGAGGCTGTCAGGACGATTTCCATGGACTATGTAGCAGTCAGCTCCTCTGGGCAGCTGGTGGCATTGTTGCTGGCACAGCAGTGCTGGCGGGACAACAGCTGGTGTGGGTGATGGCTGGAAATTGGCTTGAGGTGGCAAGGGCAGGGACGTATGGCAGACTTGTGCTAGGTGGCCTTTTTTAGACCAACACCAGGAGACAGCTGCTTTGAAAAGGCAAGCGGTATGGGCATGATTCCCACCGCAGCCCAGGCAGGCAGTGATACTGGAATGGCTAGCCATCTGAGGGGGAAGCCATCTAGGTAGGGCTCTGAGGTAGTCTACCTGGTCCTCCTCCCAGTCCTCCAGAGACACTGGTTCATCAATTAAGCATGCTTGCTGAGGTGGAATGAGTAGCTGCTGATAGCAGTGCATCTCTGCAGTAGTCAGATAGCTCAGCAGCTCGGGCTTCCTCCACAGCCATCTGGAGTGTGATGTCAGACCAGGCGAGTAGTCGTTGTTTCAGGCGGAGGTCTTTTACCCCACAAATGAACTGCTCCACCAGGGAGTCATCTAGATCACCAAATTCACATTGGATAGCCGCTGCTCGAAGGGATTGGCGGAATTGGCTGACCAATTCTGTCTCCTTCTGGACACATTGCCAGAAGGCATATCGGCGGGCTATCTGGGATTGAGTCGCGGTGTAGGGGTGCTTCAGTTTCACGATGAGCATTTCCCAATTTAGTTCATACACGCCCAATGGCGATGAGCCAGTCCTGGCCATGATGAACATCTCAGGACTGCAGCTTAGAAAAAACTACACTTGTGATCCGCGGGCAGTTGATGGTAATTGTTAGCCATTAGGAAACACTCGAACTGCTCCAAAAAACCAACCCATGACTCAATAGTGGTGTTAAAAGGTGCAAAACGTGGCATCATAGCCATTTTGGAACATCTGAGGTAATCTGAGGTGAGAGAGAAACATTTTTGTTTTCTCTTTTTTCCTTTGTAGAGGTGAAGGAATGAAGTAAAATGAAGCTGTTTAGGCGAAGAACTTCAGCATCCCACCATCGTCGCCAGTATTAAATCTTAGACTTAATGAAGAGGCGTGAAGCAGCTGAGGTGAGCTGAACAACTTATTTATTAGAACAACAGCAAACAAGAGACTATGTACAGCAATTCAGCACCTCTTCCTGCTTGACAGCTATTTATACTATTTATACTAGAGCTGTCAGGCAGGGAGACCAATAAGAACACTTAGACAGCCAGCAGTGTCTTAAACAATCAGGTGCGGCTGGGCTGTTGCCAGCTGTCAATCGTAAATCGGGGACTTGCGGCCAGTCATAAGTTGAGGACTTTAGGACCAGTCACAAGTCGAGGACTTAGTACAAACTTCTGTAAATTTTGCAGACTGAACATTAAGAGTATAAAGCTCACTCTGATTTGATTAGGTTATTTTGTTTTCAAATGACTTACCTGTATAAAGATTTCACTGGATCTGTAGATAGAACTATTAATTAATATTAATCCCTCATTTTGAATAATGGCTCCTCATGCCAATATATATTTTCTCAAAAGCAAATTTGTTTAGCAGAATCTTCTCACAATCACTTTCTGATTATCGGTTATTTGAATATTCAATGAATGTTTATTTTCTAATATAAAATTCACTACCTGGTCACTGATCACAGTACATCTGAGCGGGATCTGACTGGTTCTTAAATGATAAATAAATGCAAAAATAAAAATAAAAGTTCCTCTCTGAGCACCATGAATTCGGAAGGGAAAAGGGCATCCGTTAGCTGTCTTGGGTCTGTATGACCTTATAAAGACTATAAATCTTTGAGAAAGGGCCTAACAATCAAAATTTGACTTCTACCAAGAACCACAGATAATTTCTTGGTTAAATAATGATTACAAATATTTGCAACAGTATTAGCTAAAAAGGATTTTACAGAACTTTATTCAGGATGACCATTGAGGATTTTTACCTAAAATACAACATGCGGATTGTGTTAAATGTATCAGGGCATTTGCAATAACATAATGATAAGCAAGCAGAATCAATATTTCATGTTGCAGATAAAGCTTTTGGCAATTTGAACTGGTCTTTTATGTTTCAATCTTTGGAAGATATGAATTTGAGAAAGAATTTTAATCAAGGAATCAAGGCACATATTATTAATAGCAGTGATTTAAGTAAACCATGTGACATCCAGAGAAAATCAAGACAAATATGACCTCTGTCTCCTTTGCTTTTTATTTTAGTTCTAGAAATTTTGAATACAGACATAAGACAGGACATTTGCAAATGGAAGGTTTTTCCTCATAACTTAGTTCTGATTCTACAAAAATTTCAAAAGGGTAAAGAACATTTAATAAATAAACTAAAGGATTGTGGTGAAATAGCATGCTTTAAAGAAAATAAAAAACAAAGATATGATACAAGTCCAAGTAAGGCTGATGAAAAAGATGAACTTTAAAATTAAGAAGGTCAAATACCTAAAGGTTAACTGACTAATATGTATTCTATGTTGTTTCAGAATAATTATGTCAATGATATTAAAATAATATTGAAAAAGACTTACTGAGGTGAGATAAACTATGATTGTCATTGTTAGGAGAATTTCAGTGAATTAAGATGAGTGTGTCATCTAGGATCTTATTTTTATACCAGTATTGACCATTCAAACAGTGGCAAAAAGATATTTCTAAATTTGTATGACAGGGCAAAAAAACCTAAGACTTAAATATAAAATGCTGCAAAGTGCCAAATATAGATGCAGATCAGGTCTACTGATTTAAGAATCATATTTTGCTACTTGTTGTTTGGTATGGATGAAAGATTGGGTGACCCTGAAGAAAAGGAAGTTATTACAGTTGGAAAGACAAGATTTGGGTGGCAGAACTATTTATGAAACGACACAGTCAAGATTAATATAGACTTTCAAAATCATTTTGTTAGGTGTGCCATAATGAGTGTTTGGAGTAGTTATAAAATAAGATTGACTCCTAAAATATCTTTATGGTTGTCACCCCCAAGAAGCTTTTTTTAGGAGAAAAATGATAACTACACAGATTTGGCTGAACAATACAGATTTATTGACTTTCTTTGAAGGAGAACATGAATTTAAACCTAGAGAAGAAACAGAAAGAAACTGACAATGGCTTGATAATGCCCAGCTGACAGAGAAATTTAATCTGGACAAGAAGAAATTTCTTTTTATGAAAGAAAAAACTGAATTAGATTTATCTGCTGGTGATAAACACATTATTGCTAAGATGTACTGTATAAACTATTATTGAAAATGAATCTGGAAGATTAATATATAGAAAATATAATTAAATGAGCAAAAAATCTTTGCATATAACATAGTGTTTGATCAATAGGTAATTGTGGGGTAAAGGATCAAAATTTACACTGAATCGTAATATCAGACAGAACTTTTAAAAGATGTATTGTCAAAGTTGTATAAGGCTGCCTTAAAGTTAAGTTGAAAATATAGCCATCTGAAGGTACCTTTTATAATTATTGGTGGATAGGTAAAAATGTTAAGAAACACTGGAATCAAATATGTATTTTAATCAAGAAAATTCTCATAATAAATATACAACTGAGGGCAGAAATTTTTCTTCTAGGTTTGATGTACAATGTAAAAAAATATGGAATTTTTGTTCTTATATATAATAATTTCAGCAAGACTTATTTATCTGCAGAGATGGAAAAACACACCAATATAATTGAAAAATAGATGAACAAGTGAATGGAATTAGTAGAGATGGCAAAATTGATTGCTCTTTGTTAAGGACAAGACTGATAATATTACCTACTTTAGATAGTGAACGTCTGCAAGAAACCAATCTCAGAGAGCAGCAAGCACTCCTAATTTCAATCCTAAACTACAAATGTATTATATTTGAAAAGACTTTGCCTAACTTTGTTTCAACAAAGTGAGGCAAAACACTTTTGGATTTTTTGCTTAAAACTGAAAGAAATGAAATTTTAACCTTGGGATTTGTGTCTTGAACTGTAGAAGTGCTCTGTGCTACAGTTTACGCTAATTAAAAGGATTATTATATTTCATGTTGTTATCGGTATTGAAGAATTCAAAAGTTACTTTTTTCTAAATCTTTATTTCCTTTCTTGTCTGTATCCTCTAATTCTGCTTTTTCCTGCTTCCCCTTTCCACTTTTCCTTTTAAACTTTTCCCCCCTTGTTGTTTATATATTATACTTTTCTGAAATTCAGTAACGTTTTAAAGGATAGTATAATATAAAAGTATTATGTTGGAATATCTGGAATTGTTTAAATGTTTTCAATATGATACATCAAATCATTAGCTACCAGAAGTTACAGATTGTTTCATTCCTTTATTTTGCACTTGAGTTTTCAAAATATTGGAATTCTCCTTATGTACGTAAGAAGTGTGTTTTCACTACATATCAATGATTGAGCCTGCAAAAACCTTGTAGCTTTAAGTTTAAATGTTATACACATTAACAATACATCAAGGGTATTGCTTATACTCTACATCACATTTTATTTTACTTTATATTCATTTTTGAAATTGAAGAAGTGAAACAAATACATGAACCAAGACTTTCAAAACTCTGAAAAGCTTCTGAACTAAGCCACTTTGCTTAGAAATTTACAGATGCTGGCTCACATTGTCTTAAATCAGAGTTGTATTCAGTAATGGTATCTATTTTCTTCACCACCCATTCAGTAGCAAGAGCACACATGCCTAGGCATGCCTGGTCATGTCCAGGCATGCCTGGGCAGGCACATAACCTTCTGTGCATGCACAGAAGGTCCGTGATCACGTCTGGGTGAGTGTGTGGAGCATCGTGCCTCTGCCACTACTGGTTCACCTGGTTGTATTTAGATGGAAACTAGGAAGTAACTAACCACAAAAGTTGACTAATACTGACTTTCACTTTACTAAGCATTTTCACTGTAAGAAAAATCTCTAACTCAAGGATGTTAAACTCACAATGCATGGCCCAGATGTGTCACACATGGACCATGCACCCTCAGTTTACTTTACAGTTGAAAAAAACTGTGATACATTACATGATGACATCATGATGCCATGAGTTTGACACCCCTGCTGTAATTCATATTATCAGAAATAAGACAATGGACATGTGATATCAATATTGGCGAGCATTTAATCTTGTATTCTGTCCTTAGCTCTGTTCAAATAAACTTGGCTCTAGCAAATTGTATCATCCCCCTCTCATCATTTGAATCATAGGCAAATTTCTTGTCCAAGATTTAAAGAGAAAGCTAGAGCCGATCAGGTCATTGCTATTAATTTGATCACATTGCTTACTGTAAGAACAGACAAAATATAAGGAGTAGTTTTTGGCTCCTCTTTTTCAATGGTAGCGGTAACAGATTCCACTTTGATGCTTTCCTTTGGCAGAAATAATTTGTTCTGCTTGCGAGATGTTGTGATGAAGGTAATTCCTCTCAAGTGGCAATCTTGTCTTTAAAGGATGGTCCAGGGGTGAGGAAGTATCAAAATAAGACACAATGTAGCCCACAACTGTGTAATTGAGGCTCTGTCCATTTTTAGAGGCATCATGCAAGAAACAAATACACATATAAAGGGGTGAGATGATTGCAGAATGTTGCCTTCTTTGACACCACTCCCCACCAGAAATGAGATTTTGCATGTGCTGTGGGAATACTTAAATCACTTTGTTACATGGTAAGTGAAGCACTGTATCTGTGGATTAGGAATGGGGGAATCACTTTACAATTTGCTTCAAGCTTTATTAAAGTGAAGAACCTTTGCAAAATGTCTGCCCTGTTCTATTGTTCATTGTTATAGATTATATACAGCCCGCCCTATTTTGAGTAAGAAGATTGGTATTATTGGTAGGCAGAAAAGACTATCCATCATTATAATGATTCAATAGCCCATAGTAGTTTAAATTCTACTACTTCACCCACAGTGAATAGCTTTCTTGCCTAGGACTCTTTCACTTTCCTTCACTGTTCAAACTGGCCATTTGTCTTCAAAATGTCCTGTCAAGATTGTTATGCTGTTTCATATGCAAAATTGCAGGAGAATCACCGTATGCATGAAAAACTGCAGAAGATTTACTTTAAAATTGTGATACAAAATGGCAAAAAACAATGAATGAAAACTAGTCATTCGCATGTTCCCAAAATCATTTTGAAAGAAAACAATCTGCACAGGACATTATATTTATACAAAGGTTTACCAGCTTCAGCATGAGTATCTTCATATCAAAACTAAAATGGTATTTAAAAGCTGAAGTTTCCTTTTCCTACATCAGTGTTTTTCGTGTGGCTGGAGAACTCTGGGAGTTGAAGTCCATACATCTTAAAAGTTGCTGAGGTTGAGAAACACTGTTCTACATTGTTTATTATACACAGATGCTTGGGAAATTGCTGGTGGTATCCCTAGGAGAATAGTGAAAATAGTCAATCACCAGTGACCCAAGCCCTATTCGTTATTGATTCCCTTTTGATTTAAGTCAGCTGTCTGTGACTTCATGCAAATTATGGCAATTTCTTTGCCAACAGTACAGAAGTGATTTGCTGATATCATTTTGTTCCTGATTTAATCCACTGGTCTCCTAGCAGGAGGGAGGGAGGGAGGTGTGGAAAGTTAGCACCTGCCCCTCTCCTAGAAGAATGAAATATTTTGGGAAATATTAAAAATGGCAGCATATTCTATTTCCCTAAATGAAAAATGGAGAAACATATTTTTAAAGGCAGAAAGCAGACTCAGTTTCCCTGCCCCTAACAGATATTTTGTGCCCATTAAGAAAGACTGGGTCATTCTATCTACAAAACAAAAGACCTTCAGGTTCAGGGTGAAAGGATTAAGACATGACCTTTCAGGACATAATAGGATTAACCCACTAAGACACAGAACTCACTACATTGCCCAATCTCCAAAGGACCTTGCATTATCCTCAGAAACTTCAAATAAACCTGGTAATTTAGAAAACCTATAGAGCCACCAGTGACATGTCCCATGAGAGTCTGACAACAGCCAATTGAATACATGTTCTTGCACAGGAATAGGAAGCTCAAGTGCAAAGCCCAAGAGAAGATATAACTCCTCCCCCCCACTCTCAACTCCATGTGGTCAACTGCCCTAGAACCACAAACCATGTGGTGCTGTTCATAAATGGGCCCTCTTTCAATCAGCCTCAAGCCTCCATTTTGTCTCCAGTGCTTTCTCCCATCTTGGAACCTAACCTGATAGATATTTATTCGAGGGAGGGAGGGAGGGAGGGAGGGAGGGAGGGAGGAAGGAAGGAAGGAAGGAAGGAAGGAAGGAAGGAAGGAAGGAGTATGATGCCAGCTTCCAACAAAGAAACTCAATGGGACAGTTGGCAGAATTCTGAAGTTACTCTTACTCTCACTGGTTTTTTGCTCACCTATGTTGATTCTGTTTCTTTTTTTAGCTAAGAAAATATCTCTGAAACAATGCCCTAACAGGGCACAGGTCATATAGTACACATTAAATTCAGAAAAAGTTCAAATTAAGGAAATGTCTACACTGTTCTACACTCTTCTTTTTCAAAGTACAATAGCTAGGTGGTACATTCAATTGACCAAATGTCAGCAAGAAATGGTATATATTCAGCTCCATTGACTTCTGTGGAGAAGAAGTTTGGTGATTGTAAGAAAATCTGGGTGCCAAGATAGCAAGTCTTGAGCCAGTGGTAGGTATTCTCTTTCTTAGCACTCTTTCCATAGCGCTCAAAGCAATGAGAAAGTGATTCCTTTCAGATCTAGCAGTCAGGCAAGGACAGGAAACAAAGCAAGGAAAGAAAAGTCTGTTCAGAAAAAAAACCTTCTACAGTCGGGGTTTTATATAACTTGATGAAGCTGAATTTACCTTTGAGGTCAGATATTTATATGCAAACAGACTGTAGTAAATACAAAATAGGGTCTTTATTCTACAAAGTTTATTATTGTGGCTTCCACCCTTATCATTGATGCTATAACTCAAGACTCTAGAGACATTTTGAGGCCTTCATTTTCAATAAAATGAATGCATCAACAGGACTATTTTTTATATCTCATCCCAGCTGATGTATAATAGTTAAAATAACTTTATATATTATCACTGTTTAGTATCTGCTTTGAGATTGAAATGGCTGATTGAAAGTCATTTTCAATTAAGAAAAATATTTGTAGATCAGGGTTGAAATGCAGGGTGCTTGGTTGTTTTCTGATGCTGTTGCTTAGGCTGAGTAATGAAATGTCTATGAGAAAACAACCAATTTCAAAAAGCACTCAGGACTCCCTACCTCTCCCCCCTCTCTCACACACACACACAGGCTGAATTGGAAGAAGATGAGCTTAGTTTAAAATGGAAGAAGAAACTTCAACCAACTGTGTTATGCTAATAACACAGAGAGGGACTTCTCCAGGTGCCGTCCACTAGGCTGTGCCAGCGGGCGACGTCCAGGGGAAGGGCCTTCTCTGTGGCGGGCCCGACCCTCTGGAACAACCTTCCCCCCGAAATTAGAACAACTACAGACCTCCGCTCCTTCCATCAAAAATTAAAAACATACTTTTTCTGCTTGGCCGGCCTAGGATAATCAACTGTTTTCAACAGTTTTTAGGGTTTTTAACGATTAATTTTTAGTTTTATATGGGATTTTAGCGCAGGGTTAGTTTAATTTAATTTTATATTGTACTATGTTTGTGATTTTAAATTCCCTGTGCCCCTCCTCAAGTCCCTTCGGGGAGAGAGAGCGGGTTATAAATTAAATTTTATTATTATTATTATTATTATTATTATTGTTGTTGTTGTTGTTGTTGTTGTTGTTATTATTATTATTATTATTATTATTATTATTATTATTATTATTATTATGACACGCTTCTGATAGCTGAAAATATAAATGATTGCCAAGCTAAAGTAATAAAAGTCAAGCAGCAATGTGGAAAAAAAATAGGAATAATAAATGTAAAGAACACAAATTAAGGGCACCAGGTACAGGTAGCATCTTAGACATGGTACTTAAGATATTGAAATGGTAGGCAGCTTCTGTTTTTCAGGTCAACTATTCATTTTATATATTAATTTTTGATCCTACATTTATTACTTTATAAGTAACTCAAGATAATGGACATACATAAGACTTCTTCCTCTTCCCCACAACAACTACTCTGTGAAGTCCATTGGGCAGAATTCACAGGCTCCTAGTTTTTAGGACAGCACCTTAACTATAATACTAAACTGGCTCTATCAAACTATTTATCTCAAAACTATCAAGAGCAAAGGAGCCAATGATCAAGAAACTTGTACTTGAATTTATCTTTTTTTAAATCTTTTTTTAATTGGTTTTTACAAATTTATAACAAGGAAAAGGGTATGTAGGATATAGAAGAAATGTTTTAGGGCTTCCATGTCGGAGGTGGTGGCTGCCTCCGAGACTTCATACAAAAATTCTTTCATATCATATCATAAATTTCATGCATTCAATCATTTGTTCCTGTTTACATCAGTTTAGGAATTACAATATATAAAAGAAAAAAAATCATTTTTGTGATCTGAGTCTTTTGGCTATTGTGTCTTCTTCTTCCTTCCCGCCAGTGGGCGGAGCCATGGCCCCTCCCGCTCCCCCATTTTCATCCTCCAGGATTGAGGAATGTTTTTTAAGAAAGGCTTCCGCCTCTTCAATTGTTTTAATTCTTACTCTCCCCCCCTCCCAGAACACCAACATTCCTTCAGGCATTGACCACTTGAACCACACCCCTTTTTTATACAATTTTTTGGATAAGAAGGAATATTTCCTTCTTATCTCTCGAATCTTTTTCGGGATCTGTTTCAAAATAGCAATCTCTTTCTGCTGGTACATCAAAGGGCCTTCTTACTGTGCTCTCAGAATCTCATCCCTTCTTGACCTTCTTACAAATTTAATATGTATCTCTCTGGGTACATCATTTATTCTGGCATATGCTGAATTAATTCTGTAAATCAGGTCTATGTCCCCCCAGATGTATTCTTTATTCTTTTTAGTATAATCTGCTAAAATTATACTCATTAAATCTTTTAAATTTTCTGAATCTGATTCAGGAACATTTTGAAACCTTAAAAAATAAGACATTCTTTCAAAATCCATTCTAGACATATGACCAGCAAGATCCACAATTTCTTTTTGAGATTCCCTTATCTCTCCTCTCATCTCAACTGCCCCACCCTCCAACCCATCAATTTTTTGTTTATTTTCCATTAGTGCTCTCTGTGTCTCATGAGCGTATCATGTCTTTCCGGATTTCTTTTATTTCTTTCATTATATTTTGAAGGGTTTCCTCTATTAATGATTGTTGAGTGTCCTCTCCAGCTGCTTCTTTCTGTATCATTGAAGTAATTTTTGCTTGCTGTAGCATTGGACTAGATTTCACTGAAGCAGGGGCGGAAAGAGATTTCCCAGATGGAGCCTTTCTTGCTGCCACAGTAAAAGTTTTAAGTTCTTGTGGGTAAGATGGCATCTGGTGGGCGAGCAGTCCATGAGATGGGAGAAAAGGGAAAGTCTGTATCCAAATTCGAAGTGTATGTTGCATAAAGTCCAGAGAGAAATTTTTTTACAATCCAATCCAGTAAAAAAAAGAAGGCACACAATGGGAGAAATCCCGAGAGTCACTTGAGTTGGCTTGTGTATAAATTTTTCAGTCCTGTAAAATTGAAGGAATGCTCACATATCAAAAGAAAAGGTTTCTTGCTGAGAACAAAGAAACGCCATTTTCCCGCCTCTCTGGGGGTTGTGAAGAATTACTGAAAGTCCATTTCTGCTGTAACATGGCTCAGATACAAAGTATCAACAGCAATTCCATATATGGTAATACTTTCATTTTCAAATAGTTAAGAATCAGATGTTACTTTCTCTCTCCCCCCGCACTTGGGGAGCATTTTAAAATGCCGCTTATTTTCTGAGGTTTTTTTTTTTACAAACTCCCCCCTCTATTCTTCCTTTTGACACGTTGAAAGCATCAAAATCAAAAAGTAAACTCACAAGCCACTCAGCTGCTACGGAGCCTTGATGTCTTCCTCCAGCTCTGGCTTTTCAGCCCGCTATTCAATCGCTGCTGTTCCGGCAATCCTTCGGCGAGAGGAACTCTTTCCCCTGCATTCTGTTCTCCGGCTCCTGGGGTGAGGTGGGAATGGCCCCCCCGACTGCCGCC
Organism: Rhabdophis nuchalis; assembly: GCA_039707465.1. Classification (NCBI taxonomy): domain Eukaryota; kingdom Metazoa; phylum Chordata; class Lepidosauria; order Squamata; family Natricidae; genus Rhabdophis; species Rhabdophis nuchalis. The sequence goes on along the minus strand of CM077647.1, from coordinate 41,408,599 downwards.
GAGGTGGGGGCTCCCTGCAAGAGCCCCGGTGCCCCCAAAGATGCTGCTGGAGAAAACAAGCAGCGGATGTGTCCAAAACACGTCTGTTGCGTCCGGAAGCCAGAAACGGTCTCAAAACCTGTACTTGATAGCAGCGAAGTCTGTGGAAAAAGACTTCAAATGTTACAACATATCTATACTTACAATGGTCAGAATCATCCAGGCAATGATTTTTCCTGGAATGCTTAATAAAAGGAAAAGTTAGACTGGTTAAAATAGAAGGATAGATAGAATCCTAGCATAGGTTAAAACCACTTTTGTATATTGATAGGGTATTAATCCTTCTGAACTTTAGTGTTGGAGAACTTTCTGAGATTGCCATTGATAACCAAGAAAACAAATATAAATAAAAATGCATGTATACATTAAGAAATCTTATTCTAGAGACAAATGACCAAAACAAAATTATCATATATAATGTTAATACACTGTATCAAAACCTAATTCTTTTAAGATGACTTTAATGCTCTTAGCACAAAATGTTGATATTAAAAACACTAATACAAAATGTCCAATCACACCGAATAGATATGAATCACATCCCTTTGCCCTTCTGATTTTTTTTTTTCCATAATGAGAGCTGTTGCATTACGGTTGTTGTAATTGCCAAGCCAGACCTTTTAAAAAAAAAATCTTTTTTGCTGGACAAGACTATCATTATGGCAGCTGATGTGATGGTGAATATTATGTTGAAATCCATTGATAAGTTATGGTGGGATGTTATTGTGAAGACCTTGCTTGCTTTGGCTCAAAGTGACAGCAGTATTACCTGCTATCATGAGGAGGCTGCATGAAAATGAACATTCTCAATTATGGTGAAACACATATTCAAGTTTCAAATAAAAGAACAAATTATACTCGACAGGCACTGACCTTGACATATTCAGTCTTACTGTGCAAATCCATAGCCAGCTGGTTGCATTCACAGAACTCAACAAGAACTTTGCAAAGCAACTGTTAACAAAATTATTTCCAGAATTTAGTAGACGTAACTAGAAGGGCCTAGACAATCTAGCCAAACATTTTAAAGAATCACTTTAATGTGAACATTATTTATTTTTAAGATTAAAACTGATGTTTTATGAAACCTGGTAAAATGCCAAATCTATAAATCCAATGATGTCGAAACACTACTGCCAGTAAGGAAAGATATCTGATGTTTGGATGTCCTGCCCATTTATTGCAAAAATAATTCCTGCTTGGTTATCAGAACTCCATGGTTAAAGAAAAAAAAAGAAGTTATGCCAAGTTATGGATCTTTCATTTCCTCTTGCATCAGATTGGCAGAGGCCCAAGAACTAGCATAAGCAAAATATATCTTTCATTTTTATGCCTTTTCTACCTTTTTTTGTTCTATAGTGTTACCGAGGTGAGATAGTGCTCTATCTAGATTGTAATAGGAAAATGCAAAACAGAATAGCCACTCACCTTTACCCTTATTCTATCTCACTACATGTGTGTATGTATAGAAACCTCTCTCTCTCTCTCTCTCTCTCTCTCTCTCTCTCTCTCTCTCTCTCTCTCTCTCTCTCTCTCTCTCTCTCTCTCTAACACACACACACACACGTATGCTGATCTTGTTGTATTCGGGTCTTTTCCCATGTAAGATTGAGATTATCTTGGCAACATTTCAGTGAGGTCTCACTCGCCATCTTCAGGCTGGCGTCTGTGACTTCGGAGCTGCTGTCTTTCTATAAATCTTGGGGGGGGGAGTGCTGGCTTTGTTGCTGTGAGTGGGTTGATAGGCTTTGTAGTTGTATCATGATTGGTAGATTGGTGCTGATTGGTGTTATCTGTGTGTTCGTTGTTCTTTGGTAGTGTAATGGTCTGGGTGGTGGGTGGGGCTCGTCTGTTGGCCAGTTCTGGTTTCCAGATGTCTGGTAGGTGGGAGGTATCATCACATTTGTTCATGTTGTGGGGGTGTTTCTCTATTTCGATGACTTCTCTGATTATTCTCTTGTTGAGCTGTTCAGTTTTGGAGATTAATCTGGCTCCTTCAAAATCAATTTCATGTCCTATAGCTTTAAAGTGCTGGTAGAGAGATGAAGTTCTAAGTTGTTTTCTTACTGCATTCTTGTGACTCGCAATATATGCATTTATTCTCCTATTAGTTTGTTCTATGTAAGTTGCAGGGCAGATTTTGCATGGTATTTCGTAGATTCCTTGGTTTTCTAGCTGGATCTGGTCTTTGGGGTTTCTTAGGATGTTGGCTATTTTTTGGTCAGTGTTGAAGGCTATCTTAATATTGTGCTTGTGGAGAATTTTGCTGATTTTATCTGTGGTGCCTTTGATGTAAGGGAGGAGGGCGATGCCACTGTCCTGTTCTGTGTCTCGGTTCTTGGGGGGTGTCTCCTTTTAGATTAGGTTGGTAATTGTTTTTCTTTAGAATCCGTTGAAGATTAATACATTTGTGAGTGTGTAATTCAGTTTTCAGGTGGTCATTGTCAGCTAGGCATTTAATTCTGGAGATGAGGGTCTTGGCTACAGAGTTGATCTATGCAGGGTGGTGATGGGATTGTGTGTTTAGGTAGCAGTTGGTGTTTTTTTTTTCTGGTAGACGGTGTATCCTAGGGAGCTATTGGGTTTTTTGTAGATTAGGATGTCCAGAAAGAGAAGTTGGTTATTAGCTTCTATTTCCATAGTGAATTGTATTTTGGGGTGTAGACTGTTGAGGTGTGCAAGGAAGTTGTCCAGTTTTTCTCTACCATGTGGTCAAATTACAAAGGTGTCATCTACATATCTAAGCCAGAGTTTGGGTTTGTGTTCAGATTTGTCTGAGGGGTTGGTTTCAAAATGTTCCTTGTATAAGTTTGCAATGACGGGTGAGAGGGGTGATCCCATGGGTGCTCCTTCTATCTGTTTGTATCTTTGTCCATTATGGATGAAGTATGTGTTGATTAGGCAGTGGTTGGTCAGATCCAGGATGTGTTTAGGGGGGTTATATTTGTTCTGGATAGCTGTCAAGGCTTCTTTTATAGGCACTCAGAGGAAGAGGAATATGACATTGAAACTCACGAGTAGATGGCTGGGTTGTAGGTTTTGTTTCTTTATTGTTTCTATGAAGAGGAGTGAGAGGTGAGCCTATGGAGCTGACTGTGGGTCTGAGTGGTGTTCCTTCTTTGTGTATCTTGGGGAGGCCATAGAGTTTGGGGCATCTGGAAGATTTCTCTCTGGGGATGATTCTTTGCTGGATCTCTTCACTGATGAGAGAGGCTTTTATTTTGGATTTGGTGGTGTTTTCCAGGTAGGTGGTGGGGTCTGTGTTTAGAGGTTTGTAAGCAAGGTCTTGGAGTAGGCTGGATACTTTGGCTTGGTAGTCAGACATGTTCATCACCACTGTGACGTTACATTTGTCTGCTGGAAAAATGATTATGTTGTTGTCTTTCCTCAGGTTGGTGAGTGCTTTTTCTTTGCCTGGCTGTAAGTTGTTTCTGAGTGGATTGCTGGAGCAAAGGATATTGGTGACTGCAATTCTGATTGTATTGGCTTCATCTGGGTTGATATTGGTCCACATATGATGTCTTCAGTGGGGATGCGTTTAGGGGTGACCAAATTCTTTAATCCAGATATCAGCAAATTTTTCATACTATATTATATTATATTATATTTTTGCCGATTTTTTTGATATAGTCTATCTCCAGAGTATTATAGGAAATTAATGGGGCTTCACATATTTAGGAGATTTGGGACTGTTGCAATTTTCTATGTTGCCATCAATTATGGTGGCCATATGTTTGGGTCCATGACATTGATGTAAATATAAAGAAATATTTTGAAAGTAAATGACAGTGCTACTTACATAATAGAGGGAAACTAAACAGTTAAGAAATATCAGTGTAATATCACTGTAAACCTGAGGTTTAGTCAGAGCATAATACATTTAAAGGAAGCTTTATCTGAGATTTTATTTTCATGGTTATCTTCCATTGGTTCTAAACTTTGTGATTAACAAGTTGAAATTTGTTACAGTTTACCTATTGGCTTTAAAAAAAAAGTAAATTGCTAAGTGTTAAGTTCATAATATTTTACTGAAATTGTAACAGAAAGGATGCTTTAGAAGGTCAGCATTGAGAAGATTTTGTCAAGAAAAGCAACCTAGAAATATTTTCAATAAATAATAAAGCTGTAAAATTCATTTCCACACCTATCGATTTTGTGTCTTTTCCCCCTTATAGATAATAGTTACAATTCAAAAGATGATTAAAAGAAAGCAAACAAAAGGAGGGAGGGGGAAGCACCATATTATGGGAACAAGAGTGTTTGAACCAGAGACTAGGAAAAGATCCAAATGAAGCCAGTACTGATCTTGTGCTTTCAATTTATGGTTGCCATGGGTGACTCAGAAATGAAACCAATCAGGGCACTGTAATTTAAAACTAAAACAGCTGGCAAAATCTTTCTTCTCGGAAAATGTTGTTTCCAAAGTAAATGAAAAGATCGGAAGACTTTTCATTTACTTCTGAGACAACATGGACTGCTTGAGCTAAAGAACGTATTAATGTTTCCACCATAGCTTTCTATTACGTGTCAGGAATTCTATTCCAAAATATCACAGGCAAGGTGATGAAAAAAGACAGGTGATAGAATGAAATGGTTGGCCCTAACACAAAATAATCAGTCCATCTTTATATTTCCACTTTACATTATAACAAGAATCCTGATTGCATTCTTCAGGTGGTGATGCTTTACCTGAAAATGCAGCAGTCAGAAAGCATTCAGAGTCTTCATACTAACAAAGAAGGATGTTTGTGGATGATGTGTATCAGTTGATCACCAGTTGTATGTTATACGTCCTGCACTATTTCAAGATAAAATATGCTATCACGTTTCTAGAAATTTATATATTTAAAAAAAAAATTTTTTTGCTACATTTATGCATGAATATAATCTTATTAATCTTGAATTGGGTTCTTCAAAAGCTAATGGCCAATGCCAGCTTCATGGTCCAACAATGTTCAGAAAGTGGAAACAAATTCTATGAATTCTACTGGTGTAAATTTGGATAAATTATTCCTGCCATCTAATCAAATCTTATTAAATCTGACATTGTCCAAAAACAATCAAGAAAAAATGAACTGATATTTTTTATTGAAAGTTGGATGCAATACATTTGCAGGTATATAGGGAGAATATAGGCTTATTTTCTACCGTACAATCAATGACACAATTCGAACATATTTTTTAGCCAGGTACAAATCTCTAATCTGGATTCTCAGGACAGCATATGGATAAGGCCTTGTAGGAGAAGGTGTTCATTTCATCCAATTTGAAATCATCTAATCTTCCAGGTTTAATCTTGTTAATTGATTTTTCAAGTCATTGGGGCATAGCGTGTCCTATATAGTCCTTGAAGACTAGATAACTCATTAGTTGAAATAATTTGCCCTGGAAGAGAAGATTCTAACTACGTTTTCTGCTTTCCTATGCTAGACATCTCCTTCTTTTGTAACCCCTATTTGTCTTTGACTATGCACCTGCTTCTCATTGCATCATGCCGCCAGTGCTGCTTTGGAACTCAACCTTCAGACTTAATAGGACTTCCTGTGTCCTGACTGACACATCCATCTGGCCTTTTTCTCTCTTGCCTGCATGATCCCATTTTAACTGCCAGCCTATCTGTGATAATATCCATTGACTCCTTTGATCCTCATCTCTTTGCATCCAAACTCATCTCTAGCTGCAGCTCTAATGGCAGTTTTGCTCTTTGAATATGCTTTTGCTCAAATTTCAGTGATGTCTCCTCTCTTCTGGCAGTGCCCCATTTCACATCATTTGGAAAAAATCTGGAACACTTTTCAGAGCTGCAGAAACCTGCATGAGGAAAAGAAATAAGAATGTCTGGATGTCGTATTGCTCACATTAGTCAGAAACCAAGCCAGTATCCAGATTTCCACCCCACCCCCCAATTTTCTTTGTCTTCATTTATGCCACACATAGCTATGCTCTCTGGGACTGAAAACATGCAAACTGAAATGGAAAACATTAAGAGGATTTGGGGGGGGGGGGAATGAAAAGGCATTTCCCAGAGAAGATCTCTTGGCTGTTTTCTGAAATGCTGATTTTCCTTGGGTTGTCATTACAATAAGGCAACCCAATGTAATGAAATAACGATGAATAAAGTCCATAGAGACACTTAATGTTTTCTGCAATGTTTTCAGCTGGAGGTAACCACATCATACTGGTTTGTATTTTCACTGCAGGGTATAGGCTCCCCTACAATGCATCTTCATTAGGATAGTGATTTTGCTTAGATTGCCACAAGAAAAGCTTGATATAGTATGGAATGTTAAAAAGGAAAAGTGCCAAATCCCAAAGGATAACCCTCCAAAATTAAATTGAGTGACATTTGAGCAGGTGAAAGAACCAGAAGCTAGCCAAATGCTGGAAACATGACAATCAAAGACAGGGAGCAATTCCATCAGTAATTATTTACCACGCTTCTGTGTGAATATAATCTTTCGAATCTTGAATTGGAGTCTCTAAAATCTACTGGGGAACCCTAATTAGCATAAGATAATCAGTACCCCCCCCCAAAAAAAAACCACAGCAGAAATTAGTTTTCCTTTGTAGCTCCAGCTTCCAAAATTCATTGTTGACCACTGTTTTTTCCCAGCTTTAATAAGAAATATAGTGGTAGATGACCTTCTTTGCTAGATAAGATAAAGGCTGCTGCAATAGAAGGCATGCTGACATCTTTTGTGAGAAATCAGAACACGAACAGAATGAGAAGGACATTACTTCAGTTTTTGAGGATCATTGTTTGAGTTATTTGTAAGTAGAAAAACAGGTGTGCTTGTTCTTTTCCTCACCCTCATTGATATGTTTTAAAACAAGTTCCAAAAGAAATGGTTAAAATCATTTCCTCCTGCTTTTAAGCAAAGCGCTAAGTAATTGTATGCCTAAAATAAAAAGCTAAAGGCTATTGAAAACATTATACAGAAGCATGGTGGCTCTTAAGGGCTATAGTTACATCCAGTTCTATAATATAGTCCCTGTAATCTCTCTTTAATAAGGACCAGTGGTGGGTTTCAAATTTTTTTAGAACCTACTCTCTAGGTGTGGCCTATTTTGTGGGCGTGGCTTGGCAGTCATGTGACAGGGTGGGAGTGGCCAACTTGTAAAATGTGGTGAAACTCATTTAACAACACTCTTGCTTAGCAACCAAAACTTTGGGCTCAATTGTGATGATAAATTCTTTCTTTCTTTCTTTCTTTCTTTCTTTCTTTCTTTCTTTCTTTCTTTCTTTCTTTCTTTCTTTCTTTCCTTTCCTTTCCTTTCCTTTCTTTCCTTTCTTACTTTCTGCCTTCCTTTCCTTTCCTTCCCATTGGGTTACCAGCAGCGGCAGGCCAGACTTACTTCTGGGTCCGCCGGTGGAACCCCCTCTCACCGGCTCTGTAAATTTCACCATCTTGCGAGCAGGTGCGAGCCTGCAGAAACCCACCACTAATAAGGACTAAGTGTTGTTCTCACATTGTCATGGAGCAATATTTTTATTTTTATTTATTTTATTATATTTATATCCCGCCGTTCTCCACAGAGGACCCAGGGCGGTGCACAGGAATTTAAAAACATACAAAAATAAATACATAATTTAAAATATATTAAACTATTCTAATCCTATGCTAAAACTAAATTTTAAAATACCCAATTTAAAACTCTGTAAAAATAGTCCCCATGGGAGATTAGGCTAGGCCGACTTGTTGGAAAAGATATGTCTTTAGACATTGGTGGAAGAGGCGGAGGTCAGTGATGGTGCGTAATTCAGGGGGTAGGTCGTTCCAAAGGGCAGGGCCCGCCACAGAGAAGGCTCTTCCCCTGGGTGTCGCCAGTCGGCATTGTCCGGCCGACGGCACCCTGAGAAGACCCTCTCTGTGGGAGCGGATCGGACGAAGGGATGTATGGGGCAGAAGGCGGTCTCGCATATAACTAGGCCCCGAGCCATGGAGCGCTTTAAAGATGGTCGTCAGAACCTTGAAGCGCACTCGAAAGGCCACAGGAAGCCAGTGCAGCTCGTGCAGGATCGGTGTTTTGTGGGGGCATCTGGTGGCTCCCGTAATCACCCGCACGGCTGCATTCTGGACTAACTGTAGCTTTTGAGTGCACCTCAAGGGAAGCCCCATGTAGAGAGCATTACAGTAGTCAAGTCGGGACGTCACGAGAGCTTGAGTGACTGTGCGAAGGGCAGGTAGGTAGATAGAGGGAGAAATTTAAAAAAACAGTAGGTAGGTAGAGGGATAGACAGAGAGGGAGAAATACAGTAGGTAGGCAGGTAGGTAGATAGGGGGATAGATAGAGAGGGAGAAATACAGTAGGTAGGTAGGTAGGTAGGTAGAGGGAGAAAGCAAGAAATACAATAAGTAGGTAAGTAGAGGGATAGACAGAGAGGGAGAAATACCATAGGTAGGTAGGTGGGTGTATAGATAGATAGCGAGAAATACGGCAGGTAGGTAGGTAGGTAGGTAGGTAGGTAGGTAGGTAGGTAGAGGAATAGAGAAAGAGGGAGAAATACAGTAGGTAGGTAGGTAGAGGGATAGAGAGGGGGAAATACAGTAGGTAGGTAGGTAGAGGGAGAAAGAAAGAAATACAGTAGGTAGGTAGGTTGGGGCTTATATGGTGGTTGTGTGTGTGTGCGATTGGTTGGCCATTTAACCAGATTGGGCCACAGCAACGCGTGGCCGGGCATAGCTAGTTGGATAATAAAATCTTTAACTATGTGGATTTAATAATTTTGGGACTATTATTCTTAGTGTCCAAATTAATATTAAAGTTAAACTGTAAGTGACAATAGTATGTCTCCTCTAATCTTATCATAATCTAACAATACTCTTGACTGTCACTCTGAAAATTTTGTGCAAGCCCATTCAGCAGAGGTTGCCAGCTGATATACCCTGCTCAGTCTACATGCCAGTACTTTTATAGGACTGTTTAGTATGCCATTTTTAACTATCTGAATATCTCTTTCTTACATAAAGACAGATTGGTTTAGTCATCTCCTTTAGAAGAGTTAAGAAAAATACACCTATTTTTGTTCTATATTGCTATCCATCTGACCTACTCCTTGTAGCACTTGAGGGAAGGCCAACTGTTTAAGAAACCAGGCCCACTAAATGCACACTCTAGTGTCAGATATTAACTGTGAATTAAAACCACAGGTAAAAATAGTGATACCGGCATATTCCTGTCACTGATCTTGACAGGAAATTTATTTTGCTGTAGCCAAGAAGTAATTAACCTCCACTGTGCAAGAATTCTATTACTAGCAGCTATTCTGCCATGCAAAGTGCACTACATGGAAATGTTACAGACCATCAAGCAGAAAAGGCAGATTTGTCTGCATTTTAAATGAAAGTTCCTCCCTGGCTTGCTCCCCTCCCCTTTTTCCCCAGTCTTCATTCAAGCTAGAAATTGAAGCACATGGGATGAAGATAAAATGGGGAAAAGCAGAAAAGGGGATTTCATATGGTTTGGAGAAAGACTTAGTTTTGGGAATGCTTGCTTGCCATGAAATGCTTGCCTGCCTGGCTGCCTGCCTTTTTATAAACCATTCACTCTTTTGTCAAAGAAGTCTATGTGATGATCTGGAATGACATTCAACCATGAATAGTTTCATTGCAGGCATATCAGAAAAGGTCAGCCTTGCAGCTGATGGATTATCATCTGTGATGCGTTGCTCCATTTCAGGGAGTGGAAAATATACATGGGCTCACCCGGTTGTGAATCCATATATACAAACACAATAGGGAGAAAATGCCAACATTTCCAACTTTCCTCTAACATAGACTTGTTATGAATGAGAAATATTTCAAAACTTGTGATAGCAAGAGAAAAGATTGATAAGTTAATTCAGTTTATTTGCATTCAGATTTAAAATAGTTGAATTATTACCAACATGATTTACACCGGATGCAGAGATCATTTCAGTCTGGATCATATCACTCATAAAATGCTATTTTCCAGGCTTCCGGTTCCGGCTCCTGCGGCGACGGGCGAGCCTAGCGCTCGCTCGCCGCTTTGTTTCTCTTTCTGCCCCCCCACGGGGGCGAGACCCCTCTTGTTTGAGGGTCTCCCGTAAAGCCGGCTCGTCGGGGGGCGCCCCCCCCCCCACGGCGGTGGAGGAAGTGGCCCCCGGCGCGGCTTAGGTGAGGGAGAACATGCTGCGGGGGGTTCTCCCTTCGCCTAAGGAAGACGGTGCCATTTACAACAATGAAGAGGGTTAATCGGCTCAGTCGGAAGGCTTCCCGAGGCTTCAGCTGCGAGGGGAGAGTGAGTTTTTAAAAAACTTTTTTTTTCTGCTGCCAGCCAGGCTGAACGGACTGGGAGGGGGGTGTTTGTTTTCGAAAAAACCCCCTCGGACTTAAGCGGCATTTGGAAATGGCTTCTCTGGAAGAGAAAGCAGAAATCTTAAATCCGGACTGTCTCTAACAAGGGAAAGTGGTATGCGGCTACTTGCAACATTGTGTCTAGGTCTGGCTGGTTAAAAAATATATATATATTTTTCTACTTTCTCCTCTGGGCTCTGAGATGGGCGGTGGAAAGTGGCTTTTCTTTGTCCCTGCCTGACTATTTTAACTATGGAAAATTTCCAGCGTCTCTTTACAATTGGGACTCTCTCTGGATATTAATGAAGAATTTTTTTCTTGTTGGATTTGTGGTTCCTTTCTGGATTACCTTCGTTATTATAGCTATTGAGTTGGAAAATTGTCTCTCTCTTGGTTCCTGAATTTTACAACGTTTCAACCTTGATCTGAACTTTTGGCTCCCGGTTAGTCTCACCAGCCCCACCCTGAAAACGCCATTTTGGTGGCACTGACTCTAACAGTTAAGATGGCTCAAGAAACAGCACTGACAAGTTTAGAACAACGGATGGCTTCTCTTGAAACTGTTATACAAACTTTGGTTCAAGAAATTCAGGCCCAGAGGGCAGAAAACATTATTTTCAAGAAGGAGCTATTGGACACACGGAAGCAAACGCTGGAAATCACACAGAAGACTGAAGAATTGGAAGGGGGGCTGGTGGGGGTTAAGGGAGAGATTAAAAATGTTACTAAAGAGGTTGAGGAAACAAGTGGGCATGTGTCTAGGATTGATATGGAAAGAATGACATATTTTTTGAGATTTCAGAATGTTTTTGAGCAACCTGGTGAATGCCTCCCTGATCTTATGAGCACAATTTTAGCAGACTATTTACAAAAACCTAAAGATGAGATCAGGGGGGACATTGACCTAGCCTATAGAATTAACTCAGCATATGCCAGGATAAATGAAGTGCCTAGAGAGATACATGTGAAATTTGTTAGAAGGTCAACCAGAGAGGAAATCTTGAAGGCGCAGAGAGGGAACCCTTTAATTTACCAACAAAAAACGGTCACTATCTTGAAGCAGATTCCTAGAAAAATTCGAGAAGCAAGGAGGAAATTTTCCTTCTTGTCTAAAATTTTATTTGATCATGGGATTTGGTTCAAGTGGGTGACACCCGAAGGGATGCTGGTGTTCTGGGAAGGAGGAAGAGTGAGGATTAAAACAGTTGCTGAGGCGGAAGCCTTTCTTAAAAAACATTCCTCTGCCCTGGGGGAAGATCCAGGGGGGACGGAGGGGGCCACGGCCCCGCCCACTGGGGGCCAGGGAGGAGAAAAAGAAGATACAATAGCCAAGAGACTTAGATCGAAAAAATAACTTTGCCTTGATTTTCCTGAACAATTTTGCATAATATTTTCTGGATTTTTTGCAAATGTCTGACAGCATGGAACTGAGAATTTAGGTATATGTACTTGCTTTTACCTTGTAGTGTTATGAAAAATGCTTTTTTTTTTGTTATTTTTTTTTATTGTGTATTTTGAGGTCTCGGAAGGGCCGACGACTCTGACGTGAATGCTCTCAAAATTTCTTTGTATCCCTTACCCTACCCTATAGAAAAAATGCAAAACCAATAAAACTTTTTCAATATAAAAATGCTATTTTCCAGAATGTACATTCCCAACTTGTGAAAAGCAAGCCACCATGAGAAACTAGGTATTTTTCTTTATTCAGAACAACCTAGTAATCTTTCTGGGTTAATATTATTATATATTTACATAATGAATCAACAGCAACAATTTGATCTATTTTTTCCATACATTGCTTTGTTTGATATTGTGTTATAATTGGGGATTTCAGTTCTGATTGGCATTTGTGAAATGCTATGGGACTTTTCTCTCTAAATATTGTGTCAGCCTCAATTGACAACAATTTTATGTATTTTATTTGACATATTTATTTCTCACTGTTTCTTCATAAGATTAAAGTGGAAAATATAGTTCCCCCTCCTTCAATTATATCACCAAAACAACTGGGCTAAAATATAATGAATGGCTTAAATTCTCCATGGAAGATTCCACATCTGAACATGAAATTCCCATTCCTAAAACATTTTTTAAAAATTTCCTATATACTTTTTAGGACAAAAATCTTCCTTGAATGACTTGGTGTAGCCCATATCTATTTTGAAATGCTAAAAGGATAAGCACCCTACTACAAGTTATGGGGAATGTAAAATATGAGAATTACAGACTAATGCATGTTTAATTTTCAGCCAGCATTGGTGAGCTGCCACTCTGCATTACCAGCACGATATCTTACTCCTGCCTATAATAGCATGTTTTAGATCTGAAATGATTTTAGCTTAATGAAGGACTATGGGAGAAAAAGTCTGAATTTTAAAGCAACAGTGCACACTAGGAACACCCATTACTGTTATTAATGGGAAATGTTTGAGACCTTTTAGTAAGAGTTCTTTCTAAATTATACTTAATTCAAGAGAAATTTTCATTCCTTTCTCTTCAAGAAAATTTTCTGAACCCAAATAATTGAAGTTTACAATGTACCATCAATACACTACTCAAACATTAATTTTATTCTCTCGTTTTTCTTTATAAACCTTTTGTGCTTAAAAGGGTAAAAAAAGGAAAAAGAAAAAATTTATGTGTGTGCTAAAATGGGTAATGGACTATAATTGACTCTCGTAATAGTTTTTGTGCTCCAGCCCACCCCCAAGCCAAATGTCATGTTTACTTCAGGGGTGTGTAACCAAAATAAGAAAAACAAGAAGTTGCATAAGGTTCCACACTCAATGAAACTGAGAATTCTTAAATAGTACTTTTAAAGATTAGAGAGAAATTTTCTTCCAAAATAATATTTCATATGGAGAGCTGTCCATAGGGTTTGGACATAAATAAAATAAATTCAACTCAAACTTATAAATATCTAAAAACTAGTAATAATAATGAAATATAATAATAAATATAAAATATTTTAATACATTTTATGCAGCTGCAGTTCAGTTCAATGTAGCATCTGCTTAGAGAATTTTAGAGATTTGAAATATTAAGCAAAATATTCATGTTACTGGCAAAATAATGCTAAGTGATTGTCTTAGGAAGTAAAATCAGTAAAAGTGCTTAATTTTAATCACTTTTAGGTGATTTTAATCGCTTTTAGGTGAGGAAAAATCAACCTCAATTTGCTTAATTTACCATTGACAGTACATACATTTTATTTAGTTCATTAATGAATGGACGTTAATTATTAATATTACTTCTTTTTACTGTAAATTATTCTGCTAATTTTAATTATGTAAAACCAGGTTGGTAAATCCATCTTATTCTGCTTCATAGCGTTGAAGATGGCATTGAATATATGAATAACTTTTGTATTTTCCCCCATAAAATCTGCATGACATTTTGTTGAAAAAATATTTATGAAAGAAATGCTTTTTGATATATTTACTCTTTCCAATTACAGCTTTTTGGATTTGCAAATCAAACAAAATTTAAGTCAAATTGAAGACATTTGGGCTAGAAAGTGACAAGATATGTTTAAAATTCAGAAAAATGTGGGAGTCAATAAATGATAAGCCATGACCAAAAATGAAGACATAGCCAAATGCCTTCAATTGCCTGATTTATTCGATCAGAATAGGATAAAAATAACATGTATATTTTATCTGTTAGAAGACATTTATCCTTCAAGTTTCAGCAAGATACTTTCATGGATTCACTGCAATATATTCTTGTTTCTTTTTTAAGGCAGGGAGGACAAAAATGTGGAAAGGACAATACAGCAACTTCCAGATTGTTTGGCAACAGCTTATACAAAAATGTGTTATATTAATATAAAAGGGCCAAGTTTTATATTAAGCTCTTAATAGAAATTTTTATGTTAAATTAATAGCAGAATCCACAGTTGTCTGAACATTTGCTTCTTTGAGATATCAGGTTTGTTGACATAAGAAGGAAATCTCTTCCAGAGTGACATCTGATGCGCATTTGATTTTAAAACAAATAAAGCTAAAAAGCACAGGTTTTACCATTATTATGCAAATAATGCACTGTGATAGAAGGAAATAGCCTGCTTTAAATGTTATAGCCAACAGCAAAGCACATCATCTCAAATCTTCTGATTCACTGAAAAAGATTCCCTCACTCAGTACAAGGCAGAGACAGTTTGGTAGGAAAAAGAAAGGATATAAGTTGAGTGGAAAAAATAAAAAAAAGGAAATGAAAGCTGTAGAACTAAGATAGTTGAGTTTCATTCTACTGTTTGGAAAAAACAGATTTAAAAGGACAGAAGGATAAAAAGTATAAATCTGAGAAATATAGAGGTTCATAAAACATGATGTGGACCAGGGGTCACCAACCTTCCAGATCTCATGGACCATTAAATTCATAACTAATATGATTTTTTTAAAAAAAGACAAATAGTATTAAGTGCAATATTAAAAGGCAAATCATTTTTTGCAGACACCATAATTTTCTCATGGACCACCAGTGGTCCACAGACCACTGATTGGTGACCATTGGTCCACAGACCACTGATTGGTGACCACTGGTGTGTACTATTGTTTTGGTTTTTTTTACTACTTGTGAGTTTGGGTAGTTTTATATCTCTCTAATTGTTGGACTTTGGTGGACACCAGGAGAAATATCTAGGAGAACCTAAGTATGACCCTAAAAAATAAAAAAATAAAAACAACAATCCTTATCATTTTAATTCCCTGGAAAAGCTTCCCCTCTGCTATTCACTCAAATATTATCATTTGAATTTAATCAAAGTAGCATATAAAGCAAGGAGACTGCAGACCAATAGAGGACCACAGATTGGAATACCATGTGGCATAATACCAGTTCTTGAGTGATGGCATTAATAAACTCACATTATAAACTCACTACTAAAGATGATAATAAATCTTTATATAGTACAGTAAGCAAGTAAAATTGAAGTAAGCTTCAATTTTTAAATATCATTTAATCATAGTCATGTTCTGTTGATTTTCCTAATGTCAAAGTTGAACAGCAATAATGTATTGCAGCCATAATTGATTTTGCATGCTTCCTGGGCCAGAGACTTCTTTGCTTCCCAAGAATGTCTGGACAACTTCTCCTTAGATCTCCTGACTTTTATAACACTTAAATGAATGTTATTGGGACTGTAATATGATTAACAGCAATAAAATACATGCCAAATAAATATGTATTTTTCCTACTAGTTTGAATCAATGACAGCAAATTTGCCTTGGAAATTCATCTAGAGCAAGAGAATTTAGAATAATTCAGATTGTTCTTGCACTTAATTTAATTACTAGGCATGTATGGATTGGCTTAATGCAGCAAAGCACCTTGTAGATTTGAGTTGTTTGACCTTAATAAAATGTTAGTTTAAGGCTGATCTACCTTGATCAGTCATGTGACTTCAACAGCAGGGGCTTCTGGACTTATGTTCTGTATGCCAGGAAGCTTCTGATGTTAGCTGAACAAGAAGAAAGCCATTCCTTTGTGGATTTACTTCAGAGGAGCTCTTCAATCAAAACATTTGGCAAGCTACGCCAAAGATGTTATTCTTACAATTTCCAGACTGCCAAATATTTTGGAAAACACTTAGGAGGAATTGCTCCTTATTTCTTCTGCCATACTTCAGTCCAAGATTTGCCAAGCTGTTCTAAAAGATATGTGCTTCTGATGTCTTTGACATACCTTTGCCAAAAGCCAAAGAGATTTCATGTATAGTTCCTACACCAAAGCCTTTCCTAATTTGCAACATAACACACACACACACACACACACACACACAACTTTAATAGCAAAAACATAAAATTGTTTGTCATGTTGCTACTTAGATTTAGGAAGAGAATGATGTTGCCTCCTGAACACAAAAGTCTTCATAAAAGTGAATTTTGCGTAGGGTAATGAATTACTTCTTAATCAGTAATGTATAT
Source organism: Rhabdophis nuchalis (assembly GCA_039707465.1). NCBI lineage: Eukaryota > Metazoa > Chordata > Lepidosauria > Squamata > Natricidae > Rhabdophis > Rhabdophis nuchalis. Next base: position 41,392,314 of record CM077647.1, on the reverse strand, counting down.
GAATGCCTTATTTTTTTGTGATGCAACTATATCTCCACTTATAATCTAAAAATGTATTTTTAAAATGTTTGACTTTAAAATATTTGTCCATATAATAGTTCCATCCATCTAAAATGTGGTTCTGATAGACCTTTTCTCCAATCTTAAGTAAATTTACTTGAGGATAAAATTGAAGCCATTTGTATACAAATGCATATCTTATTAATGAGTGGTATGGCTGTCTTCTGCTCCATCCCAGAGAATCAGATTAAGTAACAATAAACAAATTAATGTCAACATTAAATTAGATGAAAAGATGAAATATAATTTAAAACTGAATCAATTCACCTCCTTGATATGAGCAAGTCAATGATTAATTGCCTTCCTAATTTAATGTACAAGGTATTCTACTGCTACATCTAATGCAAGGATTGGATTTTATCAAAGGTTTTTCTATTTACATAATGTGTCCACCTGGGTCATACAAATTGTCACTTATACATGTGTATTTCATTTCTTAAATTGTGGATTTAGAGTGATCCAATTTCTTATTAACATTGCCATGATCCTCAGACACAGACTCCAAATCTCTGTACAATTAGTAAACATAGAAAATGACTGTTTAATAGCATCACTTATCTAGACAAATTGGTACTTGACATTAATGATACTTTTTCCAGGACTTTGGCTGTTGGACAGTTCCTGTGTAACTCTGAAAATAGAAACAACATGTAATTGTAGTGATGAAGAGCTCTAATATATATTTAAGTAAAACATGGAATACTATATATAGGCAAAATTGAGTGCTTTTGGACTTTCATTCGAGCTCACATCTGATTTTCTGACTGAAAGGAGAAAAAATGGAAACTTAAAATGGACAGAATAATGGCATAAGGGTGTGACAATGCAAGTGGTAACTGAGTCTGTTTACACAACTGTGTGAGACAGAAAAAGCTCTCAATTATATATTTCTAAGATAAGTATGTTGTCATCATTTTTGTGGTTTAAAGTGTGTAAATCTAAATGAGAATTTAGGCTAAGAGATGCACTTTTAGGAAAGAACAGAGATCTTTTCTGGAGTTTATTACTTTTATCCTTAAGAGTCAAATAAATGCATGCATACACGAGGCATAGTTGCACAGAGAAATGATGGAACAGAAATGCAGATGAAAGTAGATAATAAATTGCACATATATCCACTTTAGATTAATTCAAATCACTAGGACAAGATGGTTTACATCTCGGAGTCCAGATGGTTGGACTTTACAGACCAATCTGCTTGACATCAAAACATGAGAAAATCCTTGGAAAAATAATCATAAAGCAGATTTGTGAACACCTATGCTTATTCTAATTCTAATCACTACAACAACAAAAATGCTGAGATCCAAGAAAGAGTAAAAGAAGAGCAACAAAGATGATATGGCACCTGGAGGCTAGACATATGAAGAATGGTTGCAGATATCTGGTTTGGCATTGTGGCATGATGGTCAGGATAGCAGGGCTCCACAAAATCCCTGCTGATTCTTCCATGTTGGAGAGACTAAAGTCACCTGGTGGGGTGATGAAGAAAGGAGGGATTCCTTGATGAGAGAATGGTGGCTCTTCCCCTTGATCCGAGGTGCCTTCCCAACCAACAAAAAAGAGACAGCCATTATGGCCAAATTGAAGCTGGGGAAACCGAAGAAAGAAATGAGCTGGAGCAGTTTATGAACAGTGTATTGGAACTGGGTGAAGCAGCTTTCAACTTCTATACCAGAGACCTAACTCCAAATAAAAGAACTTTTGAAAAAAAAAGATTCTCTAAAGCCCTGAAAGCACATAGATAGAGGTTATAGACTCAAAAGAGAAAGGAAATTTTAATGGGAGACTATAAAGTTCTAAAATATAGAAAGATTGGATTGGAACTTGCAGTATCGTGAAAAGTGATTTTCGTTTATTAACAATATTGTTTAATTGGAAGAAAATGTATAAAGAAAAACAGATTCTGTGATAATTTGGCAAATAGCTATTACAGCTTCTGCTCTGTTACAATACTGGAACTTTGGGCTGAGGCACCATCTATTGGTGGAAAAAAAGATACTATACTATACTGGAGAAGACCTTGAAACTCAGGATTCATCAGAGAAGGGGAAATAGAATGCAAACAACACCTGTAAGACTTTTTTTGGTATCTATTTGCTTTTTGGCTGATTGGGAGTAACCGGTGAACCTTTTAAAGATTATAAACAACAGGAATCACTCTTGAAGTTGAACATTTGACTGTGGATTAATAAGACATGGGGAAATCTGGTGGGCCATTCTGGATTGTAAATGCTGCTCAATAAAACATCTTATGAAGTGAAAGAAGAAGTGTTAAATAAGACCTACAAATTCAGAAAATTTGAGAGGGAGCAAATTGGCAGATCCTGAGGACTATAAACATTGTGCATTTTGAGGAACAGTCCTGGGCGTCAGTAAATTTTTCTAATATTGACCTTTTGGTGTGATGGACAATTGGAACATTGGAATCTTGGTAGATTGTTCAGTAATTTTTAGCCCATTAAATTAAAGTAAAATGTCACAACAGGGAGAATTAGATACATCTCAAAAAGAAATATTATTGATGCTTCATTGCATTCATGTAGCTATGATAAGGAACCATAGGGAGATGAAGAAACTGATACATGACACTGATATGAAATCAGAAAACTCTCCACAAATGAAAGTGATGAATATGTATAAGAATTTCAAAAAATAGAGATGAAAGTAAAAAGGGTAGAGGAAAAAAAACATCAAATGATACAAACAGATAAAGATGAAGAAGAGATAGTAAAAATTCCTGTAATGGAGCAGGCAGACTATGCTTTAAGAGCTCAAAATATAGAACAAGACAAAGAGAAAGAACTCCCAGGAGTGATGTAAGAGTCATTGATGGTCATGTTGGAGATTGAATAGCAAGAGGTAGATTTAGAGGAAGACGAAATATTTAGATTATATAAGAGTGATGTATGGAGATGCAAGATCCCAAGGAAGGAGTATGGAAGATTGGTCAAAAAATCAATAAGAATTGAAATACTAAAAAGGGCAAGAGATGACAGATAGATATAGAATACTTCTTAAAATAAATAATTAAGGGAAAAAATGGAGAGGTGTGTGTGTGTGTTTAAGGGTACTAGGTAAGTCTAGTCCATCAAAGAGAAATATTGGGGTGATATAATAGCTGTATTCCAGTACTTGAGGTGAAGTCATAGTGAGGATTGGATCAATTTATTTTTCAAAGCAATGGGAGGAAACTCATTAAAGTGAGATCTAATCTGGAAATAAGGAAAGATTTCCTGCAAGTAGAAATAAATAATCAGTGAAAAATCGTACTTTCCAGAGTTGTGGATGCTCTGTCACTGGAGGTCTTCAAGAAAAGATTGGACATCGGGAGATCGTTTCTGGCTTCAGACACGGATGGACGCGGATCTTTGCGTCCGCCACTGTGTTGCCTCAGCTGCGCCCTTGGGCACGGGGGGGGAGGTTTAAAATCCCCCCCTCTGCACGGGCGGCTTGCGGAGAGGGCCCCCATCTCGACGGCAGTCGGGGGGCGCTCCTGCTTTGCCCTAGGGGCTGGGGAACTTTCGCAGGGGGAGTTTCCCCTTCGCTGAAGACGCCGGAACATGGAGGATGTAAGAAGGAGCTGAAACTCCGGGCTGTATGGCTGCTCCGAGGCTTCGGATTATAAAAATAATGGTATGTGCCTTATTTGGACTTTTTTTACATTTAATCTGATGGAAAGAGAAGATAGGGGGGAGTTGGAAACAACCCCCCTGGAACAAAGCGGCATTGCATAAAGAGTCCCGCGCTGTGGAGAGAGTGAAAGTGACTTCCGTCGGATTTATTGAAAAAGGAAGTTTCTCCTTAACTAAGGGATTTGCTGTTAAACAATGTATCCGGAGCCTTGCTACATTTTAAACTGACTGTTTCTACTTTCTTTTTTCCTACCCTGCCGGCAAGGCGGAAGATGGCGTTCTCTTTGTTCTCAGGATGGAACTTTTGAAAATAAGCATTCCTCTATTTTAACAGATCTAGACTAATTTTAAAATATATAAGAAAAGGACCTGCTCTGGTGTCTTTTGGTGTCTTCTCCTTTTGTGAAACTTTCTGTTTTGCTTGGAAAATTTCTCTCTTTTTTTCTTTTCTCTCTCTGGACATTGTGAACTCCATTTGAACTCCAGCTGCTTTTGTCTCGGACTTCACAGACTGCCCGCCCAACAGCGCCATTTTTCACCTTTCTTCCTCTATACGCATTAATACCAAAAACTTTAATTATGGCATCGAGGAAACCTCCATCTGGGAAACCAAGTTCTGCTCCAGCATCTACAAGACCCAGCCCATCCTCACAACCAAAGATCTCAGCAATGTTACAGAAGGAAACAGAGGTAGAGGATCCTAAGTCCCCAAGCCCTCAGCCATTAAACATAGAGGAGATGTTTCAAAGAATAATGAATGAAATGCAACAAATCCGGAAAGACAATTTAAGCACAAGACTGGAATTGCTGGAGGCGCAAAGAGAAATAACAAATAATAAACAAAAAATTGTGGGGCTGGAAGGAGGGGTGGTTGAGGTGAAGGAAGAGATAAAAGACTTTAAGAAAGAACTTACAGATATTACTGGTCAAATGTCTAAAATTGATTTTGAACGCATGTCTTCTTTTTTTTAAAGATTCCAGGATGTTCCTGAATTACCCAATGAGAATCTGAGAGAGCTGATGGCTACTATGTTAGCGGATTATATTAAGAAAGATAAGGAATTTATTTGGGGTGACATTGATTTGATTTATAGAATTAACTCAGCATTTGCCAGAATAAATGAGGTACCCAGAGAGATACATATTAAATTTTTAAGAAGGTCAACGAGAGAGGAGATACTGAGAGCGCAGAGAGGGGGCCCTTTGATGTATCAGCAAAACGAGGTGGCCATATTGAAGCAGATCCCAAAGAAAATAAGAGATATAAGAAGGAATTATTCCTTCTTAACTAAAAAATTATTCAAAAAGGGGGTGTGGTTCAAGTGGTTGATGCCAGAAGGGATGCTGGTATTCTGGGAGGGAGAAAGAGTTAGAATTAAAACAGTTGAAGAGGCACATAATTTTTAAAAAAAACATTCCTCAATCCTGGATGCCGATGAGATGGGAACGGGAGGAGCCACGGGTCCGCCTGCTGGTGGGGGGGGGAGGAAGAGACTATAGCAAAGAGGCTCAGATCGCAAAAATAATTTGTTATATTTTTTTTTTAGTAATTCCTGTACGGACGTTAATAGTACAAAGTAATTGAATGTATAAAATAATATGAAAACTTATGATTTTAAAATGTATGTACCCCTTCCCCTTGATAATTTCTTTTTAATTGAATATGAATGAAGACTCGGAGGCGGTCGTCAGATCCGATGTGGAAGCTCCAAATATTATTCATTACCTTATTTACCCCTTTTCCTAACATAAATTGTTAAAACCAATAAAACTTTTTCAAAAGAAAAGAAAAGATTGGACCTCCATTTGTCCAGGATGCAATAAAGTCTCCTGGCTTTGGTAAAAGTTTGGACTAGAAGACCTCCAAGACCCCTTCCAACTTTAATGCTCTAATTCTATACATTTTTGATTGCTGTTTAAATTAAAGATATATTTTATGAATCAAATATAACACTGATGATACTTAGGAGTTGATGCCATTGAACTCCACAGCTAGCCCACTGAAAATAAAATGGTTCACCCAGCAGATTTGCTTTTGGTTTTGTTTTAGGGAAGAATTTTCAGAGAGGAAAATTCAAACCAGCCCAAAGTTCCTACCTGGTTCTCAAATCAACTTTAGTTTTTTTGGATCAAGACTATTATATTTGAATGCTTCTCTGTTCAGTGTATTTCATAATCAAAATCCTTCCTTGTGCACTCATCATAGAGTTCTGTTGCATCAGCTCTTTTATCCCTATCAAACATTTCCTATAGGGACCTTATAGATAGTTGATGGTGTTCTATATTCCATCAACAGGTGGTGCTGCTATTGAAAAAAAAAATACTTTTGTCTCATTATTTCTTTTCTCTTTGAAATTAAAGGAAAAAAATATTTATTGTCCACATTTGATGCTGATGAAAAGTTTTGTAGACATCTGAAGAAGTTCAGAATGAGTTCACCTTCTTTGTTTTGTCTCTATTCTACCCAGCTGTCCTCTGCTTCAGCCATTCCTCTGACATATTTTGGGATGCCATGAAATGTTCTGTTTTCTATATAAAGATAATTCCTTAGGATTCTGGAGATGTTCCATTGGTGTGATGTGGAGTGATACCATATCTGATGTCCCACAAATTTAATAAGGCTGTTAACATGTATTGTGTCTCTTTGCCATTTAACATGAAATGTGGAACTATACCCTAGAGCTATTTTTAAAAAGGGTATAATATTTGATAATGAGTATACCTAGGAATGTGATCAGGAAACTTCAATTATATTAATATTTCCCATCAGGATTTCTTGTGAAGTTTTAACATATATGTGTCATAACTTCTAACAAGCCCATCCGACTGATTAGGAATTAGAGGATTTTTTAGAACAAAACTTCTTGAAGTAGCCACACTGGAAGAGATTAATTAAGAATAACTGAGAACCAATTTTCATCCTGCAGTTGACAATTTTGTGAGTAAGACCCCATTACATGAGGGCAGTTACTTATTTCTTATTTCTGCATAAGTTAAAGAAGATTTTCTGAAGTGACACAACTTTATAATTTCACACTGAAATTTCTCCAAACTTAGCAAATCATGTGCTGTATATTTAATTCCATGACCATGCTTAATTTCAATTTCAAGGATCCAGAGTTTTGTGCTATCTCATCCCCCCAAAAGTTTTCAGTTTTAAAGTTGAAGAATTTTTTTAAACAAAACATGTTTATATATTAGACCTGAAAATAATGAGTTTTTTCCAATTCTATACCAACCTTCATAGTTAACTCTAACGTTAATAATGTCTATCTTTTAGAATATTGTTCTATAATTCTTCCTGTAAAAGCTGCTCCTTCTGAATATTACAAAGGAGACCAACAAAGGATGAATTATTAGAAATTATCTGCAATTCATTCTGTTATTTAAATGAATTTATTTATAATTTGGAAGCTGTGGATCAATGCTATAATACTTGTTTGACAACCAATCCATTCCAGACTCAGCTGCACATCTATAGATTTATTTCATTTTAATTAAGACTTAAATGGTGAAAGTTGTGAAAGATCATTCTTTGATACTACAGAAATACTGCACTATGTATAAAGAATCCTAGGTTAAATGCACAAATGACTCATGCCTTGGTATAAGACACCTTTCTATTTTGTCCTTTTCATGCTTCTGGTACTCAATAAAATTGCACTACATTACAAGATTAGAGGCCATTCAGGTCTACAAAAGTGAACAACCTGAGTTTGTGAAGACTTTTTCTAATACATTGTATTGAAAACCTTTCACTTCATCAGATTCATAGAGTGGTTAAGCTGAAGTAGAAGAGATAGTGGTTATGGACCCAACCTGTAAATCAGGAGATTAATAATTCTAGTTCTACCTTAGCCACAAAACCACCTATGCTTGTAGTAGTCTCAATCTCTCTGCCCCAGGAATGAGACAATGGCACATAATTTCTGAAACTTTGCCTCCAAAATTGTGGGATTTATGAAGATAGTTTTCAAGAGTGAACATGGACTTGAAGGTACAGATTCATGGACACACACATGGAAAAAGAAAGAAGGGGAGGGGGACAGAATGAGGGAGGGAAGGCAAAACAGGATGATTTAGTAGGGAAAGAAGAGGATGGGAAAGCAAGAAAGATTAGTTAATCTAGCCACTCTGTAATAAATAAGCTGCAACTCCCAAAAGTTTATACCTTTTATTAAAATCCTTTTTCAGCCCCTGGAACTATACTGTAAGTACTGACATTTTGGTAGCTCATTCCATGGTCTTTATTCTTTGAAGACTTAATATTAAGATAAAAGTGAATTTTAAATTAAAATGTAATTAAATTTTATATTGAATTATTGTTGCCCTTGTCTCTGTCTATCTTACTTTTTGATTTGGTCCCACTGACTTTTTGAGCTTGATCAAGAGCTATTCCTTCAATCTATTTCCTTAAACTGGCCATATAATAGCTTGATCAGTTTCTTATACCTGGCTTCATTCCAAAATGATAGCACAGTAGCTTGCAAATATGTTAGTATGTATTATCTTAATCTGGGTTTAATTTGTAGTAGATACAAGTATCAATAACTAGTTATCGTGATGGCTATATGTACACTTGAGATGGTAAAATAATATGCTTTTCAATAACAACTGCTATGAACAAGCAGCAGTAGAAAAAGTCAATTGCCATTGTGTTTTGCTTCTGGGCATATTACATTTTAGCAATAACAACACAATAGTACAAGAAACTAATACAACACAACAGCCATTTTGTCAGAATAGATTTTGGGATATGATATCGACATTCAAGCATAGATTACTTTTGGTGTTTGGAGGCAAGCAGGAAACCTCAGCAGTCATATTTTCCTCGTCTTCTTATCTTGCCACGCATACTGGTATAGCATTTGTTACAATATTAAACAAAAGGGAGTTTTGCATTAGCACTTAAGGGGCTGGTTGACCCTAATGGAAGGAGGAGTCCCTCTCATTACATAAATTTACATAAGTTAATATAAACCTCATTAATTTTTGAGACAAATTGAAAAACTAAGGCACATTCCCCAAAGAGAGGCATATAACTGATGAATTATTGGTCTTCTGTTAATACTCTACAGACTTTTAAATATTAGTCATTTTGCAGTTAGCAGGAGAAAGATTAAGCAGTAGAACATGCCATTGACCCAATGCTTGCACTAATTCCGTGTATGTGTGTGTGTATTTTGTCACTGGTTTTTGGTAAGGAACCTAGTTCCCCTTCCCCCAAATAAGCTCTTTGTTGCTCCTTGATTCCTTTTACATACATTCACACTATTTGCCCTGACATAGTTTCTAGTCTTCTTTTTTAATCAGGCTCTCTCAACAAAGGCAGAATCTTTCTTTTAAAAAAAGAACAATTAAATATATCCTTAGCACTATAACCTTATATATCTAATGACTAATGACTAACATCTTAGACTAAGATTATGTGCTCTTGATCAATGCTATAAGCTTGAGTTAACTAATCAGTTCATGTAATATTTTACTGTGTTCAAAAGAAAAGGATAACCAATCAGAAGATAAGTGTTTAAAGGCATTATCCACCATTTTAAACTTAATAGGAAATGACATTTCATATTGAATTAAATATTGTTTTTGCTTGGCCCTTTGGGAGACAAAATGCCAGACAGAAAACATCTTCCCTTGTGTCTCTTCATACTGTCAATGCTCCCAAGGAAAATATACTATCACCTTCGTCACTTCAACAACATAAATCATTTTTCTCCTCTGAAGCAAGGAAGACCTTTTAAAGAAAACACTAATTAACAGAAACCTTTCTTTGTTTCAGTGTTTTCCAACAGATGAACAGATTATACTTGTCACTACAGAATATCAATTAGATTATTCAACTGAAGAATACCCACAAAAAGATGTTTTTCTCTCTCTAAGGGCTTATAAATTTCCCATGAAATAGTTATGTACCATTATGAGTTACTAACAGCAACTAGCTAATTAATAAATGCTTTTTGAAAAAGCAGTAGACTTATAATATTTTTTCAAATTAATTTTCAGATAGGTTAAGCTTTCCAGTTTGTTTATTGCTTTTAGCTTTTTGCAGTTGAATAAAAATATATTTTAGACTTTTGATCTTGATTTAGGTTCATTGACTACTTGCATATTGACCAAATTTATTGAATTTTATAAATGCATCACCTGATATTAGCAGAAACAAATGTTTCTCCCCCTGCCTCCTCCACATAATAAAAATAAAGAAAAAATACAAAAAGAAGAATGAAACTTTAGAGTTAGACTTATGACAATATTTACTCATAGGGGAAAAAGAAACCCAATAGCAACAGCAACCAAGAACAATTTCCCTCCTGTTTAGTGGAGTCCAGTCCAATCCACACCCACTGGAGCTGAGAAATATATATCATATCTTGGAAGAAAGCCTATGGACAAGTTGAGAATGGACATCATCAAATGTTATTCACCAGTGACAGAAAGAAAAGTAACCGCAACAGCAAAAAAGGTGTGTGTTGGGATAAGGTACTCATTTATCAGAAGAATGGAATTAGCAGACCAGACAATCAATCAATCTAGGAAGTATGTTTTCTCCTAGGAGCAAAGATTAAAGATATAACTAAGATCTTACTAAAATAATCAAACTCACATATTATTATCTCTTTCTTCTATTTTATGTGAGGATGAACAGTACAACAAAGAGTCTGAAAACAATTTCAGGAGACCAGGAGCTGCTCAACATGAAAGCAAGAGTTAGGCCCACAGGTGGTGTTTTTCATCTGCACTTCCAATGGGAAGTCAACATCCAATGAAAGTGCAGAAGTTTTATAAACAAATCGGAAACAAATTGGTTTAAGGGATTGGTGCCATTGAAAGATATTCGGACTCCTATACCATGATATACATTATCTACATTAAGGGCTTTTGGCAGAAGATGGGCTACACCTCACAAGAACCAGAAAAGATGTATTTGGAATTACCTGGCTCAGCTTATCCAAAAAGTTTTAAACTAAAACTATAAGTTAAGGGAGAACAATCTTTGGGATGTTTAGAATAAAATCCCAATCATAAAACCCAAAGACAACCAATCAGACAATTGAGAAAGAAAAATAAGAGACTCCACAGGAAACCAGGATAGTTCCATAAAGAACTCTCTGAGAAATTGGACTAGTATAAAAAAGTGGAAAAAGATGCCTAACTGAAACAGAATAGCAGTACATAGCCTGAATCTGCAAGCATAAAGTCAAGAAAGCCAAGGCTAAGACTTAAAACAAATGCCAAAAATGATTTTAAAAATTTCTTTCAACATATAAGAATCAAGAAAAAAGTCAATGAAATGATTGTTCCACTTATAGAATAGTATACATGTGACCCATATGTGAATGTAGATTAAATGTTCCTCAAATTTATTTATATCTCACTGTTATTGTTTTTATAAATAAACTTAAGGTGAAGAGCATACCTAATATTTTTCCCCTCCTATTTTTTTCATAACAACCCTCCAAGATGAATTGGGTTGAGAGAGAATGATATGCACAAGCCAGCATTCATGCTTGAAGCAGGACTAGAATTTAGTCTCCTCATTTCTAATTTGATGCCTTAACCATTAGACCAAGTGGTTCTCAATTATTATTTACAATTATTATAATTCTAAACATAATTATTATAAGTATTATTACATATATATATATATATATGTAGTTGTTTAATTACCTATAGAGCTAATTACCTATAGAGCTAATATGCTCGAAATAGATCTATCCTGGTCTCTTCTAATTTAATTTATTGATCAGCTCATAAAACTAACACACACACACACACACACACACACACACATATATATATATATATAATTGTTTCCACAACTTCCTGTAAGGGCCCCATTTAAGGGAGGAGACATGCTGTTTCCCTCTCTGCCTGTCGGCTCATCACCAGAGACCATCTAGACAGAGAACCATTTTTTTTAGTTACGTTGTGTAATATTTTTAGATATGTGCTAGTTTTTATGAGCTGATTTTTATATATATAACTATAATAAATACAATTATAATAAAACTATAATAATATTATCATACAATGATGAATAAATAATCAACATAATTTTCTTCAAGATGTCTTCCTTGATCTAATATTCCTTCCTATAATATTGTTATAAATTATAACAATATTAGGATCAAAATGAATTTAGAATTATTTCAAAACATGTCTGTGGACTTTAAGTACAATTTGTTCTTGAGTTCATACTATTTTTACTATTATCTTGGAATACGTTCTCATTTACAGGAAGGGGGAAGAATTCCTGTTAATTTAATTTAATTTAATTGACATGAAAGAAACTTAATTGATATAAGAGTTTGCGCATGCGCGGAATGGAGGTCCGATTCTGAAGGCAGGGCGGGGGCCGGGGGCTGTTTTGCCCCAGGGGAATGTCGCCAGCCCTCACTGACCATCTCCGAGGGCTGGCCCAGCAAGGCTACATGCCAGTCGTCACACCGGGCCGTTTTGGAGACGGAGGGTGAGCCGAGTGTGTGACGGCGAGGCGAAGAGCGAGGAGAAGGCCCGAATCGGCCTGTTCGGCCTAGTGCGTCCCCGGCTTGCCAGGAAGTAGGAGGAGGCAGGCCTGTGAGGCCGGGACGCTGGAGGCAAGCGAACGGCCGGGCGGAAGGGAGGATTTTCCATCGGGCTGCACGAGTGGATGGGAGATCGTGCAGCCTACATCCGACCCCGACCCGAGTGTTCCCTACCTGATCCGGGGCTGGAGCGGCTACGAACAACGGCTGCAGATGGAGAAGCTGGAACGGAGAGAGGAGGTGAGAGGAAGGAGAGAGGATGTGAGAGGAGAGATTGGAAGAGAGGAAACGTGTGGAGAAGGGATGGAAAGGAGGAAGGAGGAAGAAGGAAAGAAGGAGAGGAGAGATTGGAAAGAGAAAGGAGAAGGAGAAAGAAGGAATGGAACGGAAATAGAAACGGAAGGAAGGAGTGAAGGAGCGAATGGAAGGAGAGGAGGCCAAGCAGCCAAGCAGCCGGATCGTGGAGTGGTGGAACTTTGGCCGAGGAGGACTGGGAGTGAGTGCATGGGACTGGAGGAGGTAAGCCAAGCCTGCACATGGCAGCATTTACCATCAGGCCGTGCAGTGGACCATCTAGCTGCACGGCACTAAATGCAGACTGAGGCCTGTGTGGCTGAAGAGGGCAGATGGATGGGGCCCTTTAAAGGGGCTGAACTGCGATCTTTCCCATCTGCCGGACTTTCTTTTGGACTATCTTTTGGACTATCTGACTTTACCCCTCCTACCCCTATGGATTTACCTCTATGGACTTACCATCTCCTATTATTTGCACTGTACACTGCCACTTTACACCTGCACTTTATCTGGACTCTTTCTAACTAACTAACTAATTAACTAACTAAACATTAACTTGCAATTACGTTCCCCTGGTTTATGCAGCCTCCATGTTCCCCTAGAAATGTATTCGAGGCGTGACCTCCTTTGCCTGCGAGATTCTGCCCTCTCGCAGGCTTGGCCCCCTAGTTTAACTCGGGCCCACCTCGAAGATGGAGTTATTGCTCCTGAGAGGTGGGCGAAGCGCAAGCTCAGGGGGTTTCTTTGTAATTTTTTAATTCGGATTTTAGGGGGTTCCAGGGTTGGGGTGGGGGAGGGGTCTAAAAAAAGATATAGACAGATGGAGACGGAAGCAACGATCAATAGTAAGGGCCAGGATAGCAGTCGACGGCGGGAAGCGGAAGGCGAAAGGAAGGGGGATACCCGAGTCGTTCCTCAGGAGGGCTTACCAATTCAGAGGGTCGTGGGGAGGGGCAGGACCGAGGGGAGACAATTCTCATCCTCCCGGTTGGTGGCACGCAGCCGTTGGTTACAAACGGTCGGGTGCCACAACCCCCGCAGGCTAGGTGGCCAGGGACTACAGAGCCAGGGTCTGCGGCTGATGTTCTGCAACGCCAGGTCCGTTGTCAACAAAGCCCCCCTCATTAGTGACCTTGTGTCAGAGGGGGAGCCGGACCTGGTAGGAATTGCGGAGACCTGGTTGGGCCCCGAGGGAGGTCATCCCCTCGTTGAAATGTGCCCACCAGGCTACCGCGCATTTCATCAGCCGCGGGCCCTAGGCAGGGGTGGCGGGGTAGCGGTCATTATTAAGGAAGGCCTGGAGCCGAGAGAGTCCATTGTGCCTCAGACCTCCGGCTGTGAGTCCCTCTGCATGAAGTGGGGCCTAGGGAGGCAGTTGGGCTTGCTGGTTGTATACCTGGCTCCCCGCTATGTAGCAGCAGCCCTGCCCGAGCTCCTCGAGGTGATCGCTACGGTGGCAGTGGAGACCCCCAGACTTATAGTCATGGGGGACTTTAATCTGCCATCGTTGGGCGAATCATCCGTGGTAGCTCGGGAGTTCATGGCTTCCATGACGGCCATGGACCTGACCCAAGTAATTCAAGGCCCCACCCATGAGGGTGGACATACGCCGGACCTCATCTTTGTCTCGGGCCAATGGAAGAGTGATCTGGGTACAGGGGATATAGTCATCACACCCTTGTCATGGTCAGACCACTCACTTCTCCGACTCGACTTTCCGACCGCTGCTCCCCTCCGCGGGGAGGCGGAACCAGAGTTACCAATCTGGTACCGCCCCAGGCGCTTGATGGACCCGGACGGGTTCCAGACAGCGCTTGGGCCATTTCCTGTATCCCTGACCCGCGCCCCGATGGAGGACCTCACGGCCGCATGGAATAATGCGGCCGTGGGAGCCTTAGATCGGGTCGCGCCCTTGCGGCCTCTCTCGCGGCGGCGAACCACCCTGGCTCCTTGGTTTACTGAGGGGCTGCGGGTGATGAAACGCCGCAAGAGATGCCTAGAGAGAAGGTGGAGGGCTAGCCGCTCTGAATCTGACCGGACACAGGTAAGAGCCCATTTACGGACTTACATTGTGGCGCTGAGGGTGGCCAAACGTCACCATTGTGCTACCCTCATAGCATCCGCAGAAAACCGCCCTGCCGCCCTGTTTAGGGTGACCCGTTCTCTCCTTCATCAGAGGGAGCGGGAAGCCCCGCTACAGGGTAGAGCAGAGGAATTTGTGATTTTTCTGCAGGAGAAAACCGCCCAGATACAGAGTGAGCTAGCCCCCATTCATGGCCCAGTGGGATGCCACGAGAGAGATCTTGTTTGGGAGGAGTTTGACCCCGTTACTTCCGAGGATATGGACAGGCTACGTGGGCGACTGCGAGCCACCACATGTTCATTGGACCCGTGCCCCTCCTGGCTTGTACTGGCATCCTGGGAGGTGACACGAGGCTGGCTCCAAGAGGTTATCAACGCATCCTTGAGTGAGGGTTCCTTGCCTGCCTCCCTAAAAGAGGCTATGGTGAGGCCCCTCCTCAAGAAGCCCTCTTTGGACCCAGCTCTTTTGAACAACTACCGTCCAGTCTCCAACCTTCCCTTCTTGGCGAAGGTTGTTGAGAGTGTGGTGGCACAACAGTTTCCCCGTCACCTGGAGGAAGTTGACTATCTAGATCCGCGCCAGTCCGGCTTTCGGCCCGGGCATAGCACCGAGACGGCATTGGTCGCGTTGGTAGATGATCTCTGGAGGGCCAGAGATGGGGGATGTTCCTCCATCCTGGTCCTATTAGACCTCTCGGCGGCTTTCGATACCATCGACCATGGTATCCTATTGCATCGGCTGGGGGGGTTGGGGGTGGGAGGCACCGTTTTGCGGTGGTTCTCCTCCTACCTCTCTGGCCGATCGCAATTTGTGCGGGCAGGAGAGCAGAGGTCGACCCCGAGACCCCTCACATGCGGGGTGCCTCAGGGGTCGGTCCTCTCGCCTCTCCTGTTTAATGCATACATGAAGCCGCTGGGTGAGATCATCCGTGGTTTTGGGGTAGAGTACCATCTGTACGCTGATGACACCCAGCTATACATATCTACCCCAGACCACCCCAACGATGCCGTAGCGGTGATGTGCCAGTGCCTGGAAGCCGTGCGGATCTGGATCTGGATGGGAAGTAACGGACTTAGGCTCAACCCGACCAAGACCGAGTGGCTGTGGTTTCCGGCTGCCCGATTCAACCAGCTTTCTCCAACGCTGGCCATAGGGGGCGAACATCTTGCCCCTGTGGATGGGGCGCGCAATTTGGGTGTCCTCCTGGATACCCGGCTGTCTATGGAAGAGCAAGTGACAGCCGTGGCCAGGAGGGCGTTTTACCAGGTTCGCCTGGTTCGCCAATTGCGCCCCCTATTGGATCGGGACGCCCTTCGCACAGTCACCCATGCCCTCGTGACATCCCGACTGGACTATTGCAACTCTCTCTACATGGGGCTCCCCTTGAGGTGCACCCGGAGGCTTCAGTTAGTTCAGAATGCGGCCGCGCGAGCAATTATGGGCACCTCCAGGTTTGCCCATGTAACACCGCTCCTGCGCGAGCTGCACTGGCTACCTGTCGTCTTCCGGGTGCGCTTCAAGGTGTTAGTTATCATCTTCAAAGCGCTCCATGGCTCGGGACCTAGCTATCTGCGAGATCGGATCCTGCCCCACACATCCTCACGACCGATTCGCTCCCACAGAGAGGGGCTTCTCCGGGTGCCGTCCACTAGACTTTGTCAGCGGGCGACGCCCAGGGGAAGGGCGCTCTCTGTGGCGGGCCCGGCCCTCTGGAACGACCTTCCCCCTGATATTAGAACGACCACCGACCTCCGCTCCTTCCGGGTAAAATTGAAGACCCATCTCTTTCGACTGGCCGGCCTTGAATAGTTCTCTCTGTCTTTTAATTACAAATTTTAATGGGTTTTAATTATATATTTTTAGCATAGGTAGATTTATTTAATTTTATTTTAAGTAATGTTTGTATTTTGTATATTGTTTTTAATTATGCCTGTGCACCGCCCCGGGTCCCTGTGGGGAGAGGGTGCGGTTAATAAATCTTAATTTGATAATTTGATTTAATTATTAAATCAATAGTCTTCATTTATGACACACTGATTTTAAGAGTTGAGCCGTATTTCATATTTCAAGATACAGGAAATAGTATATCATTGACTTTAGGCAAGAAATTGAACCATTGACAAGTTCAATCGGAAGTTGGATAGGAAACCTCCAAGGAATAGAGAGACTGTAGGCATTGGAAAGTTTTTTCTATTGCCAAGAAAATTACATGAAATATCCATAAAGTCCAAAGATTGATTCCAAGGAGATTGACTCATGAAAATGAAGCTAAAATATATACAACTCCCCTCAACAACTATTATTCTATTATAGAATATTTCAAAATAACAAACTTTATAATGACATTTCATCATCTTGTAAGATTCCCTATTTTACTTTATATCATCAGCAGAAATTCATAAGGGGTGTAATGTCTCTGTCATATTTTAGACTAAAATAAAGGATTGGCCACTGAAATGCCATTTCAATGCTTTTGTGGTTATATATCAAATATATAGGAGAGTCTAGAAACTGGGTGGATAAGTTATAGTGGCAATGGGTATACCATTGGAAGGACCAGGTTGGGCATGGATCATCATTGACAAAATTTATATAGTTACTGAAAGTTGAAATGATGACATGTAGTCAATCAACCAATCAGAAACTTGAGCACAAATTGAAGAACATATAATTTCATCATGCAAATTTTTCTTGGTTTACCTCAACAGAAATTCAATTTTCCTTGATTTGGCATTTCTAGAGAGAATGCCTTCCCAAGAGAAAAAAATATAACTGTAGCAGATTAGTTTAATCAGGTGCATCTAATTTTGCAGAATACTTTGCATTGAAAAGGATTAGGACATGTGGATTGTTTCATATGAATGAATTGATATTACATTTATTTCTTGTCCACAATGCATCTGTGAAAATAATTTGCTTAAGTCATCATTTGGTAGTTTCCTGCAACCCTTCCAAATCAAAACAAACAACCCAATAAGATGGAGCATCAACTTCTAATAAATAAAGGCTACTTTCAACAATTGAGCACAAAGTTGTGTGAAAATAGTTTTGTAACCAAATATTTTCCCATGCATGCAATCATAACAATTTTATCTCAGCAAACAAAACAAACATGCATTTAAAGATCATTTTTGCAGTATTCTTTCTTCAATAGACAAAGAATTTTCTTCCTATTATGATCTAATTTCATATTGCTCAGCATCAGCATTGTCAGAGCCATAAGTAGGTATATTTGCTTTGACCCAGTTTATAGTAAAAATGACAAGTACAGGCAGTCACATAAATATACACATACAGGCATAGCACTATTCTTTTAAATGAATACCTTGTTTAATTAAAACAGAGGAAGAACAAGAAGTGATCTTCGTCTTGTTCAATAGATAGACAGTTTGAATGCTAGTCTTACCAGATCCTGAGATGCAAAATATATCTTTGTTGTGAAACTCACAGTTAACTTTTCTTTTTCTGTCCCATTCCAATAACTCCATTCTTTGCTTGTTTTGCTCTTTTATACAAAATAAAGCATCAAAGTAAACTAAAAAGAAAACACCCCAATTTGCTTATAATTCTAATTTTCAAGAAACAAGCAAAAATATTTTCTAAACCAAATTGTCTGGAGAAGGTCCTAACAATGGAAAGGTGGAAAAAGAAGTAAAGAGAAGAAGAGGACAATCAGTAGCAAGGTAGCTGGACTCAATGATAATGGCGATGAATGCATTATCAGGACACTTGAAAAAACAAGTTAGAAATACATTGTCATTATATAATGCTAAGGGTTGACATCAATCCAATGGCAAATAATAATACACAGTCATAGACTAAGCACACAAACATTAAGCAATGTGTTACTCGGCATCCACTAAAGGGCTTGGATGGGCCTGGATGGGGAGTAACAAACTCAGACTCAACCCATCCAAGACCGAGTGGCTGTGGCTTCCGATGTCCCGCTCCAGTCAGTTCATTCCAATGCTGACCATTGGGGGCGAGTCATTGGCCCCCGTGGAAAGGGCACGTAACCTAGGCGTCCTCCTGGATTCCCAGCTGTCCATGGATGACCATGTGATGGCTGTGGCCAGGGGGGCTTTTTTCCAGCTTCGCCTGGTTCATCAGCTACAGCCCTTGCTTGACCGGGACACCCTTCGCACAGTCACTCACGTTCTCGTGACATCCCGTCTGGACTATGGAAATGCTCTCTACATGGGGCTCCCCTTGAGGTGCACCCGAAGGCTACAGTTAGTGCAGAACGTGGCCGTGCGGGGGATCTTGGGAGCCTCACGGCATTCCCATGTAACACCTCTCCTATGCGAGCTGCACTGGCTGCCTGTGGTCTTTCGGGTGCGCTTCAAGGTGTTGATTATCATCTTTAAAGCGCTCCATGGCACAGGTCCTAGTTATTTGCGAGACCGCCTCCTATCCCATACATCCCTCCAGCCGATCAGCTTGCACAGAGAGGGTCTGCTCCAGGTGCCAACGGCCGGGCAATGCCGGCTTGTGACGCCCAGGGGAAGGGCCTTCTCTGTGGCAGGCCCTGCCCTCTGGAATGATCTACCCCCCGATCTTAGGAATATCACAGACCTCCGCCTCTTCTGTCAAGAATTAAAAATGCACTTTTTCCACTTAGCTGGCCTGGCTTAATCTTCCGAGACCATCAACTGGTTTTTAAATTGAATTAGATTTTATTGGGGTTTTAATTGGTTTTAGCACAGGTGGGATTAATTTAATAAGTTTTTAATATTTATGACATATTTATTATCAATATTTATGTATATGCGTGATTTTATTTCCTGTGCACCACCCCGAGTCCCTTTTGGGGAGAGTGGCGCGGTATACAAATTTAATAAAATGAAAAAATGAAAAATGAAAGACAAAAAAAATAACCTATTCATGCTTGCACTAAATATAACTGGGGAAACATTAGGTCTAAAACCTAATTATTATAGCAAGAGTGCTGAATCTGGCTACAATTCTAGAGGCTTCCCAGTCATGGTCATTTATGCAAGATTGTCATATGAAAATGTTTGTAAATAGAGAATACATTCACTCTGTATTCTCAGAGTGATACCCTGTTTCCTTGAAAATAAGAAATACCCTGTTTCCTTGAAAATAAGATCTCCCTGGATAATAAACCCAATCAGACTTTTGAGCCCATGCACTAAAATAAGCCCTTCCATGAAAATAAACCCTCCCCGGGGTTTATGACAAAATGACGGAATTAGATAAAATATTAACAGGCGTCGACGAAAAAATAATTAAAAAACTCTATGCCTAATTATTAGAGTTTAAACTCCAGGAAGAGCAAGTGAAAGAAACAATGATAACATGGGGGAAAAACTTTGGGCATGGGATCGACTTAGATAAGTGGCAAAAATTGTGGACACAAACTATAAAATGACGATGTCAACAGCCTACAAAGAGAACTTATATAAGATGTTCTACAGGTGGCACTTATCGCCATCGAGAATCGCATAAATGAATAAGAACAAATCCCCAAAATGCTGGAAATGCCATCAGATGCCTGGTACTTACTACCATATGTGGTGGACCTGTTCGGAGGCCAAAAATTATTGGAGTATGATCCACAGATGGTTGGAGGAAATAACAGAAAAACATAGATTTTAAACCCGAACTCTTCCTGCTTGGACTTACTTTAGAAATATTTGACAAAAATTTGAAATACCTAATTGTAAATATTTTGACAGCCGCTAGAATCGTGTTTGCAAAAAATTGGAGAAATGATAAATTACCATCACAGGAAGAAGTTATTTATAAAATTATGGAATGTGCAGAGATGAGTAAATTAACGTTTGAAATTAGAGAGCAAGATAGCGAACGATTCTATGAAATATGGAATAAATTTTATCAATGGCTGGAAAAAAGGGGAAACTAAGGATATAACAATACACATTATATTATTATATAACTTGAAGAAATTTTTGTCTTTAGAAGGATAAAATAATTTATTTTAGTATGATAAAATTACCTCTAGAAAACAATGGTATAACATGCAAAGATTTTCTGTCCTTATTCTGTTAGGTTTTTTTTTCTATTTAATATCTTGTTTATATATTGAAGAGTTAGGGGATAAAGATTTATTTCATAAATGGAAATGTTACTGTATGATACAAAAGTGATATATATATAGATTAATATCTTTGTGAGATTAAGCACTGGCGCGCAGAGCGTTTGTCTGAACGACATGTTGTACAAAGCACGAAATGAATAATGTTTCTTTTTATTTATTTTCAATAATAAAAAATAAAAATAAAAATTTTAAAAAAGAAAATAAACCCTCCCTGAAAAATTTTGCAACAAAGCAGCAGCCATGAGGTGACCACACTCGCTGCTTCCTGGACTTCAAAAAGAATAAGACCAACCTTGAAAGTAAGGCCAAGTGCTTATTTCGGGGCGGGGGGGGTATCAAAAGAAAATAAGACCCTGTTTTATTTTTGGGAAACATGGTAGTAAATAGGTTATTTCAGAAGTGTGTGCCATACAGCTTAGTACTCAGATTTAAAAAGCTGAATTGATGCAGGGATATTGTTATTATTAAGAGCTGAATATCTAATGATTACATTAAAAGCTTTTTAGGCTCACAAAGTAAGATTTGTGGTTTCAGGGAAATAAATGCCAAGATGTTTGAAAATGTTCATCTGTTCAATTTGGAAGTTACTGATTCTCCCAAATATGAAAATAGTTAGCACTTTGTATAGTGAATATAATATCTTAGTCTTATGTAATTGATTTCTACTATCTCTGTTTTATTTGTTGATATAAACATTACATAATAGAAGAGCCAGGATGTGTCTATGTCCATCAAAGTGCTAATTTCTTATTGTTTTTCTGGTTTATTGTTGTTGGGAACCACTCAGAGTTGTACTTTAAGATTAGCACACATTAAATATTTTAAATATATAGTTTATTCCCTTAGATTACAAGCCTGTCAAACTGGCAGCCTGCGGGCCAGATACATCTGGCACAGGTCACACCCAATCGTTCCGCAAAAGTAAGAAACCCCATTGCGATACATCATGATCCCACCTGTGATGTGATAGAGTTTGACACCGAAGATACCCCAACTCCTAGATTGAGACCCTCTACCGGGCTGTGGCTCATTCAAAACCAAGCCACAGAAGTCGCAGGTGAGGGTGTAAGCATTTCCACTTGCATGTACAGTGGGCAGTGGGCATGCACACACAGCTCCATTTGTGTGAGCAAAACATGCTCATGTCTGTTGGTGCAAATGAAGCTGCATCCATGCGCACTGGCCCATTGTTTGTGTGGAACGGTCCTGTCTCCCCTTCCCCTCCTGGACCATAAAGTCGGAAAGGTTGTATACTGTTGCCTTACAGAAGCTGGAATGGGATTAGTCAATTGGACCTGTCTGGCAGGTCCTTCATACACCATTATAATTAGCTGCAGAAGTAGGCAATTAATTGGAGAAGATGGTTCAGCATCTCAGGAATCAAATGTTACTTTCAGATTTGTAAAAGCAATATACCGAGCACTTCCAGCACAGTTAAAACTGATCCAATTAATCTTATTCAAAAATTTTACTGTGTTCTGCTGCTTGTTTCTTTACTTTACTTTTATTCATTTTTTTTCTCCTGTTTCTCCTGTGCTCACTGGTCTCAAGCTTGAAATAGATAATCCAATATAATACATTCACAGACAGGGAATATACATATCACAACATATCTAACAATTTCTAACTCTTTCTGTGGCTGGTCCTTGATCTATGTACCACATATATTTAAGTTAAATTACATCAGTAACTCTGTTATGTTTACAAATATGAAATGATGCTTGTGGCAATGCTAAAACCAGGCATAATTATACAATAAATGACATTCACATGCTACAAAAGGGAGAAATACTCATGAGTTCTGTAGTTCTGCCCATTTTTAATCATTGCCTCTCCCAGAGCTGTTGCATTATAATTTCTATCTACCAGGAGATTATTCTCCTGGTAGATAGAAATTCTCCTAGTTTTAAGCAAAGCAAATACCTCATTCTTTGAAAGCAACAATTTTGGCATTTGCAGTTGACATAATAAAATACTATTTTTTCTCAATTTCTCCACATCCACTTTCAAAAAACATAATAACCCTTTATAAGGTACGTATGAGATAACTCCAGCTCCAGATGCTCCCAGAATGTCAAGGCAATTTATTTATCACATTTTATTTATCACATTTTTATACTACCCTATCTCCCTAGTGGGACTCGGGGCGGTGCACAGAAGAATAAAAAGTACAATAATATCCACAACCAGGATAAAATTAAATTAAATTTGAGAACTGTGCTAAAAATCAGTTAAAACAGTTTAAAATCCCAATTAAAATTAAATTAAAATCATTGAATCTATGCCACCCCAATCTCTCTCTCTCTCTCTCTCTCTCTCTCTCTCTCTCTCTCTCTCTCTCTCTCTCTCTCTCTCTCTCTCTCTCTCTCTCTCTCTCTCTCACACACACACACACACACACACACACACACACACAAATATTCATATTTATGCAACCACTACAGCCTCTCCCATTGAAAAGTCTAAGGCTGTTGGCTCTTACTGCAGGTGGAAGCCAAAAAGTTCTAATTTCAGCCTAGGATTAGCTAGAAGTGATGGAAGAAACAACAATTCTCTAGATTGCCAATTCTAATGTTAATATGCCAGATGTTGCTGGAAGTTGCCAGCTGGGAACACAATGACCAAAAGCTCTGCATATGGAATCTAATGATGATGAGTGAATCATTTGACCAAAACTAGCATTTTTGGCCTATATTATTATTATTTTGTGTAACCTCATTCCTTTAGTCAGTGTCACAGAGATCACTTGGTGCTGAATGCTAGAACCAAGGTTGTTTCCCTTCATGCAGATTTTATGCTTTGAAAATTGCCTTGCCTCTCTCCTATTCTACTGAGAATTTCATGTGTGTGTGTGTGTGTGTGCATGCGTAACCTTAAAGAAGCACTGGGATTTTTTTGTATTGTAGGCTTGACAAATTTTGAAGATTTAACTCTTGTGGTAGACACCTGGAAATCACAAAATAATCCTTCTCCCTGACTATCTTTTCCACTTAACTATTTTTGTTAGATAAATAACATTTTTCTATAAATAACTTTCAGTCCTGTTTTAGCCTTATTTCAAACTAAAAAGAGCATATCTCAGCAGAAGAGCGATCTTAATATTATAAGCCAGAAGATAAACCACTTGGTAGCAGAGAATCTAAGTTTGCATGAAATACAAATAATAAATAGCAATGTGTATGAAGTTCTACAGATATCCTTGAATGTTGAATATTTGCAGTGATTAGGGGAGGTGGTTCTTCCCTGCAGCTTCTGTGGATGAAGCTGTTCAAAGGTCTTCCTGGTCATAGCTGCCACCTGCTCCTTACATTTTTGCACAGTGGTCTTGTATGCAGACAATGATCATTACTGTCCCCCACCATATGGTATTCAGTTTGGTAAATCATGCCATTTCATTATAGCAGAAAAGCTCTTTCTTCACTGGTTAAAAGTATGTACAAGTTATCTATGTACTTCAAATAGTTTTGAGAGACTTAAGTAGAGCAGTGCAAAACTTTGAAGAATTCTTTTAATTTTCACTCAAAGCATCCAATTGAAGCAGATTCATGAATCAAAGTGGAAACCTGATTTGAAGTAGCAAATTAAATTCAGGTGGGCTTCAAAGTAATTCATTGCCTTTTAAAATGCTTTGCAGATTCCACAGCTTTTCCACTTCTGAGGTTGTGACAGACAAAATGCAATTGGATGGTATAACATCCAATTCATGTATGGAAAACACTGAAGAATGGAGTGATGTGATGGGCAATGAGAAAAGAAACCAGCCAATCACTTTAATACCACATTAAATTCTCTGCCTATCTCTGAGATAACTGAGTCCTGTCAAAGATGAGGAGTGCTTAGGATGAGATAGTTGATTGATAACCAACTATGCTAACTCTTCTAAGCCAGAAATTCCATATTAGAAGCAGCAAAGATATATCACATTGCAATTGAGGAAAGGAGTAGGAGAGAAATGAGAAATCACATTGCTGTCAAATTTATGGTTGATTTCATTTCAAAAACTGCAGAAGCTTTCGTACTTGCTACCTTTCTAGCTTGCTACATCCATTCATCCATCCATCCCACAGTAGTGGGGACAATTTCTGTCCTTAAGGTTTTTTCATTGTCTGGTGTGCACTTAGTACTCAATTTATTATCATAAAATTATGTCAGATTTAACTCTTGATGGACCAGCCAGCCCTGTCATAGTACAACTTTAAATAAAGGCAGCTCTAAAAATGCAGTCCATTTGTCATTATATAAAGAATTTTAGCTAATAGTTAGATCCTCATATCTGCAGGATAATTCTTCAAAATGTCTGTTTGTGGTAAAAACATTTAATCATGCAATAAAATGGATTTATTACATAGTTCTTTCAAATCTACAATCATATAATTGATCCTTGTGATTAAAAACCCCCCAAAGCAAAATCCTTTATACAAGGAACACATTAAAATCAGAAAATTTGATGTAATTATGATGGCTACTAAATGAAGAAGAAAGGAGGGGAAATAGTTGCTCCCCCTCCCCAAATAGTTATGTATGCTCAATAAAACAAGGATGTTCCAAATAAAAGAGTAATCAAAGTAATCAAAAGCCGCAAAGCCTAGGTTTTAGGCAGTTTATTGAAATGAGTTTGTTAGGCAAGTGAAAGGTTGCTACACTTAATGCTTATTGAAATTTAATGTGTCATAACTTATTTCATTGATTTCAGTGGGAGGTAATTACATAGAGTTCCTACTCATAATCTTTAAGCAATTATCCTTGTACAAGCTTTATTACTAATCAGAATCACTTTTGTAATCTGATCATAAAACATGAATTAAAATATTTGTTTTAAGTATTATTTGGTAAATTTAGATAGGATTCTCCACTTATGAATGACAGGTCAACTACCATTACCCTGTCATAACTAAGGTGATCTAAGGTCTATCTTCCTTAGTTTATTTCAGCATAACAAAGGTAGATGATTTTAGGACCTGTTATATATTATTTGTAGTGACATTGCTTCAGGAGATGGCATTAGATTAAGGCATCAATTGTTCTAAGTAGCACAGTTGCTAATCTGGCACTAAAAACTGAATATTAGTTATTGGCAAACAATAAAGAGTTCTGGGAGAAGGTGAATGAAATGGAAACAGCAAACAATTATCAAAGCCCTCTTTTTTAATATGAAAAATTGTCAATATAAATTTGTCAAATAAATTCATTTTATTTAAATGTTTTATATGCGTTACTTGTAAAAAAAGTAAGGGGGGTTCAATCATGAAGTCATAATTGATGCTGCTAATTGCCACTTATTTATGGGAATTTAAAGTTATTCAAAAAGCTGAAAATTATTTCCACCATAAATGGGTTGAGTATATGTACAATATATGAAGATGTGGTCCTGGATGACAAATCTGGGTTCATCTATATAAATAAAAATGTAAAATACTTTGTATGAATCCACTAATCTCAAAAACTACTGGACTGATTTACCTCAATTTTTCACACAATGTTCACAAGGACTTCTGATAATAGAATACCTACTCATTTTGTGCCTAGCACATGTGTGTCATGTGCAAGGTACACAAATGTAAAATGTACCCACTGATCATGTTTTCACCTCCCTGTAGCCCCACCCATCACTGTTTTTCAACTGTCATTGTTGGAAGAGGCCTCATATGGAGGCCTCTTAGGGCCAAAAGAAGGCACTGAGAAAGCAAACTCCCAAGTGGCCCATAGAGAGGGGGGGGGGGAGAAATACAGTTTAATAAAAGAGGGACAAGGGGAGGCATGATAGCAGCCTTCCAATATCTCAGGGGTTGCCACAAAGAAGAGGAAGTCAAACTATTCTCCAAAGCACCTGAGGGCAGAACAAGAAGCAATGGGTGGAAACTAAGCAAGGAGAGAAGCAACTTAGAACTAAGGAGAAATTTCCTGACAGTTAGAACAATTAACCAGTGGAACAGCTTGCCTCCAGAAGTTGTGAATGCCCCAACACTGCAGGTCTTCAAGAAGATGTTGGATAGCCATTTGTCTGAAATGGTATAGGGCTTCCTGCCTAGGCAGGGGGTTGGACTAGATGACCTCCAGGTCCCTTCCAACTCTGCTATTGTATTATTGTATTATAGTAGGTAGGTAGATAGGGGAATAGATAGAGAGGGAGAAATACAGTAGGTAGGTAGGTAGGTAGGTTCGTAGATAGAGGGATAGATAGGGAGAAATACGGTAGGTAGGTAGATAGGGTGATAGATAGAGAGGGAGAAATACAGTAGGTAGGTAGGTAGGGGGATAGATAGAGAGGGAGAATTACAGTAGGTAGGTAGGTAGACAGAGGGAGAAAGGAAGAAATACAGTAGGTAGGTAAGTAGAGGGATAGACAGAGAGGGAAAAATACAGTAGGTAGGTTAGGTAGGTAGGTAGGTAGGTAGATGGGGGATAGAAAGATAGGGAGAAATACAGTAGGTAGGTAGGTAGAAGGATAGATAGATAGGGAGAAATACAGTAGGGAGGGAGGGAGGGAGAGGGATAGATAGATAGGGAGAAATACAGTAGGTAGGTAGAGGGGTAGAGAGGGAGAAATACAATAGGTAGGTATGTAGGTAGGTAGGTAGGTAGGTAGGTAGGTAGATAGAGGGAGAAAGGAAGAAATACAGTAGGTAGGTAGGTAGGTAGAGGGAGAAATAGAGAGGGAGAAATACAGTAGGTAGGTAGGTAGAGGGATAGATAGAGAGGGAGAAATACAGGAGGTACCTAGGTAGATAGAGGGAGAAAGGAAGAAATACAGTAGGTAGGTAAGTAGAGGGATAGATAGAGAGGGAAAATACAGTGGTAGGTAGGTAGGGGGATAGATAGATAGGCAGAAATACAGTAGGTAGGTAGGTAAAGGAATAGAGAGAGAGGGAAAAATACAGTAGGTAGATAGGTAGAGGGATAGAGAGGGAGAAATACAATAGGTAGGTAGATAGAGGAATAAAGGAATACAATAGGTAGGTAGGTAGGTAGGTAGGTAGGTAGGTAGGTAGGTAGGTAGGTAGAGGGAGAAATAGAGAGGGAGAAATACAGTAGGTAGGTAGGTAGGTAGGTAGGTAGGTAGGTAGGTAGAGGGATAGATAGAGAGGGAGAAATACAGTAGGTAGGTAGGTTGGGGGTTATACGGTGGTTGTGTGTATGTGTGCAGGTGTAGATCTACACACAGATTGGTTGGCCATTTAACCAAACTGGGCCACAGCAACGCGTGACTGGGTATAGCTAGTAGAAAAGGAAAAGGAAATAACTGAATTTATTACTGATTACTTACTGATTACTTATTTATTATCATTTTAGACTTGTCTTTTAAATCACTTGACACATTGGAATTCTGAAACATTCTATAGGTATGCTCAGAAAAGAGATGGCAGGGAGGCTTTCTTATTCAAAAAATGACTGATAAAATGGCTGACATTCCAGCCTTCTATGAAATTTTCTACCACCTCAACTAACACTGCAATTTCTTTTTCATCTGCAACCTTCTATTATTGTTATGTCTTAAGAATGTCTGTAGGTCAATGTAGAGTGGTAACATATTTCTGCAAATAGGCAAGTTACTAGAATCTAATATTGACAACCTGTTGCTTACCATTTATTAATTTGTAATAAGTAATTTTTATGTGGAGCATGAATGCTTGTGATGTTTGATATGACAATTTTTAGGTTTTCCAAGCAGGACCACTTTGAAATATCCTTATAATAATCCAAACAACTTTGGTAGACTAAGATGTGGAAAGTAGCTCTACATCAGTTATTCCTTAAGAATGCACATTTACCAAGTCATTGCTTGCTTAAAGTTCATTTATCCAATAAAAACTTTGAGTCAATATGACATGGTAAGCTAAATTATAATATTTTCAAATATTGTTTGAAAATTTAAGAATAATCCAGAAACCAGCATGCAATTCATAATGTCACTGATACTTGAAATGTCCCCATTATCTTTTTTTAACATACTTCCTTTGATTTGACTTCTCTCATTCCTGCCATTCACATTTACCTTATCTTTCTGAAGTTTGCATTGTTTATAGCTAGTAGAATTTTACTTCCAATTTTAAATGAAGTATCATCTTTAACAAATCAAAGAGGGAAGGAACTGACTTTTTGGATTTTTATGTAGAGCACAATCTCAACAATTTTATGGGGGACTTACTTGACCACTAGATTTCCATATCTAGTGGGATATCAATATTGCTAACATCTTTGCACAAGAGTAATATTTATTACATGTACCTAGTGTGCCAATACTGCTTATTTTATAGCATCATTTATTTTAATTTGACTTAATTAGGAAATGATTTTGATTGAAAACATATCAACAAACTTCAGTGTAACATTCAATTCAGCATCTTGAGATATTAAAGAGCTTGTTGTTATAAAAACTCAAAGAACTTGATATGGTTTTGAAAGGAAATTAGGATGAAACTATTTCATTTATTTTCATGGAATGATTTTAGATTTCTAGTTGGTAGCTTTCTTTGTGTTTTGTTACAGATTTCTTTTCAATAAGTTTAAAATCTGCAGAACTATTCACTACATCTTAAGAGGCAAAGGACAATGTCTGCTGTCCTTATTTAAAAATATTGCTAGAAGCTATGATTTATTTATTAATGGTAACAGAATCAACCCTTTCCTACAGCTGATTCTCACAGTGGTATAGATGTCTATCAAAGACTAATTTTTCTCTGGAAGTAGTGCTAGTCCATCATATAATATAATATAACCAATACTGCATAATGGATGCTCAATTCAATCATCTTCTCAATTCATGGAATATTAGCAATTAACTGGTTGTTGCTACAGTCAAGCAAAATTTTATATTTCACACTGCATAACATTTTATCAGGTAGAATTTGTTGGCAGATCTTAAGCACTGGCTGGTACAAAAGATAGCAAGGAAAATTTTTTGAAATTGATTAATAGTGTGATAGTTTCATGTGTCAAAAATCTGGGTTACATAACCTAGTTCCAATTTGTTGTACAGTAGTCCTTTGATATCATCTATGTTCTCAATGCCATCATTCTTTTGTTGTTTTCTGACTGACTATGTCACAGTGGGCAAACTCCTTGATACCCTAGCATCCATATAGTCTTTTTCACATCCTGCTAGCCCGAAAAAAGGATAGAGATTTCTATGGAAACCATAATTTTTCCCCAGATAATTGCTTTTTTATTACAAAGGTAGCCTTGACAACTTTTTAAAAATAGTGAGAAAAGTTCATATTAGGTTGCTTTGTTTTCCTAAGCATTTCAGAGGACTTTTCAGTGCTTAAAGTATAGACTTTTAGGAGAAAAAAGAGAGAAAATCTTCCTAACAGCCCATTAATTTTTTTAAAACAACAACAACATGATTAGCACTCTGAATTAAACTGGAGAGGATTTTATTGAATGCTGTATTTCCCTCCAGGCTTCATCTTAGTGGAAGTGCTCCTCAATTGGAGCAAATTCATTCTCTATTCACTCAGCAACCATAATGAATTTATTTGGTAGCCATGCAACTGTCATATTGACTTGTGTGAGCGAAGCACTATAACTCAGCCTTAGTTAAACATTAATTAATTAATGGATGTCGGCTGAAGCTAGAATTTGCAAAGTAAAGTTACATGACACTTTTGATCCCATTATGTTCATAATGCTTTTTTCTAAGCAATGATTTGGAAAATAGATACAATGGAAGGTCAAGGAAACAGGAAGAAACAATTTGTATAGTTAAATATAAATGTGTCAACCTTTAATTTTCTTTAATTATATCAAATAATTTCCTTCCTTCCTTCCATCCTTCCATCCATCCATCCGTCCATCCATCCATCCGTCCGTCCGTCCATCCATCCATCCATCCATCCATCCATCCATCCATCCATCCATCCAGTATGTGGGTGGATTATGTCACTTTCATGGTGACAATATGAGGAAAAAAAGGGGGAAATGGAGCTATTTTAGTGATCTAAATTGTATAGCGGCAAAAGAGGCAATGACAGAGGTTTAGAAAGATGCATTGATCCATTTGGTACACAGTAAAAGAGGATGTGGCTGGCTTTAGTCTTCCTGTGATTACAAGTTCTCTGTTTCCAGAATTTCATACATGTAAGACATGATCCTAGTCAAATAATTCCCATTCACAATTTGCTATCTTCTATCCAGATTTTAATTCAGCACTAGCACATGGCTCCTTTATCATATTTCAAGCAGAGTTGTTGCTTTCTCTTATTCTCCATTTTAATACAGAAAGGTACAGCAGCTGGGTGACAACTATATTGGAGAAAAGATTGTATGAAATATGCATCATGCTGAGAACCACTGCATCATACAAAGCTATTTGTTTGTTATTTTAGCAATTGTTCAATAAACTATTGCTCAAGTTAATAATTGCTCATGCTTGAAAATAGTATTGGACATCATAGGTCTTAATTCTTTATTATTTAATCAAGTCTAATTTTCATTTAATGAGGATGCATTTCCCCATGTAAACTGGTACACAGACTGGGAACATTCTTGAACTTACAGGTCCTGTTCAAAGACTATATTGCAGTGGTGACCAAAAAGGCTTTTGTCCATGCTCAACCTTTATGCCAATAGTGCCCACTGTTGGATGGAAGGGTTTCAGGCAAGCATCACACTTGGTTTTCTCTTGATTGGATTGTTGTAATGCACTCAGATAATACATATAGGATTGCCCTGGAAGAGCACTCAGAAGTTTTCAGAATGTATAGATAAAAGAAGGATTAGGGGTGATCTGATAGCAGTATTCCAGTATTTGAGGGGCTGCCAAAAAGAAGAGGGAGTCAACCCCCTTTACAAAACAGCAGAAGGCAAGACAAGAAACAACGAATGGAAACTAACCAAGAAGAGAAGCAACCTGAAACTATGGAAACATTTCCTAACAGTGAGAACAATTATTCAGTGGAGCAACTTGCTTTCAGAAGTTGTGAATGTTGCATCACTGAAGACTTTTAAGAAGAGACTGGACAGTCACTTGTCTGAAATGGTATACGGTCTCCTGCTTGAACAGGGCGTTGAACTAGAAGATCTCCAAAGTCCTTTCCAACTCTATTCTGATTAATTGATTGAAGAATGCAGTGGCATGGGGAATAATGGGAGTGAGCTGTGCTGCTTGCCTTTGCTTTACAAACTGGGGTCTAGTTGCCATTTGACTTGAATACAGGTCAAAGTGCTGAGTACAGGTCATAGGTTATGAACCTATGAAGTTTGTCTGGTATAGGATCTGATTACTTGATGAACTGTTTTCATAAGTTTCCATCTGTCCAGTCATATTAGTTTGAATGTGCACACTCTATGTCCCATCTATTAAATGGTATTGACTTCTGGAATCTTGCCCCATGGATTCATACCCTGGATTTCTTAACTGCTTCCACTGCTCTAACTTTCTGAAAACTGAATAAAAGTGTATTGTTCTATTTGGTGTAAGGTTGGTCTATTGGCTTAGTTTTTGGGGTTAGAAATGGTAGCTGGATGTTAGGAATAAAATTGCATTAAGTAAGATAGCAAAATGCTTGCAATGAAAAAGCAATTTGTTTCCCCTTGTGGTGGGGCAAAATTTTCCTGGAATTCTTGGAATAGGAATTTTGTTCAAATTGTCATGGAATTAACCTCTCAGATCTGGTGTTTATTGACCCATTTAGCATTTACAAAATCCAGAGATTATAAATAATGAAAGAGCAACTCTATGATACTACAATTTTTTGCATGTAAACTCCCGCAGGCTGACTGCCAACAATTTAGAATAATTAGCGGTACTAGCCCATTGGAAATGCATATCATTCTCACCCAATTGAGCGTTTGCTTCAATAGTGGCCATGCAAACTTTGAATATAAAACTCTAATAAATATAGAGAAA
This sequence comes from Rhabdophis nuchalis, assembly GCA_039707465.1. NCBI lineage: Eukaryota > Metazoa > Chordata > Lepidosauria > Squamata > Natricidae > Rhabdophis > Rhabdophis nuchalis. Next base: position 41,359,778 of record CM077647.1, on the reverse strand, counting down.
AAAACAGCTATTAAAATTTTTTGATTGCACTATTTCCAATTGTCTGTAATTTTACACATGGAAGCTTATTGTTTGGTAACTGATGGCATGTTATTCTCTACTTTTCCAAAAGAGACTGAAAATATTTACAATCTTCTCTGGGCATCCTTGACTGTATATTTTCTTTACATCTACTTGCTTGAAAATATACAATATTTTTAAAAGTATAAGCTATTTGATTCTAAGATCATTCATTTTCCCACTGTGCTTAATTGGTTTCTTAATGAAGGCCATGCTTTTTGTTTTATGATAATTAATGTTTATTGATCACAGTAATGAGAAAGGGCTTATGCTGCTAAACCAGTTTGAGTAGGTAAACGTATTGCCATGTTAGTGTACAGAATAATGGGAAAAGGACTTAGGGAACAGAAATCTACAATAATGAAAAGATAGTACTCTAGAACTGAGACATAGATTAAACTTGCATGAAACTGAACATATAGGATCAAGGGCTTTCATAATTAATATTAGTGCACAAATATTATTATCTATCTTAAGAAATTTCACAATTTTTCTTCTCTTTCAAAAAACATTTGAAAAGCAATTTATTTGAGTGCTATACAAAGATAATTGTGAATCTAAATCAAGCAAAATACCAAATTGTAAATAAACGAAGTACATTTAGTAAACCCTTTAAATATTCAATATTGTGTTGAATGTGTGATTGTAAAAATGTATACACTTTTGTTGATGTATGAGGCAAAAGAAGAACAAGTGAATGAATATATAATAGAATTGTGATTACAATATACAAATGGAAAATTGGAAACATATATAGCTTATAGAATAAAATATTTATTATATGCTAACCATTCTATCATTGGTGTTTGTTAGTGATTGGTTTTGGGGAATTTTAGCGCAGGGTCTTATTGTTTAATGTGTTTTTTAACTGTTTTGTATATTTATGTATATTTATTGTTTTAATTTCCCTGTGCACCGCTCCGTGTCCCCTTGGGGAGAGGGAGAGGTCTAGAAATTAAATATTATTATTATTATTATTATTATTATTATACTAGAGTGTATAAAGGTATTTTGAATCTTTGCTAGAACTGTAAACAACATGAAATAAACAAATTAGACAGGGTTTTTTTTTTTAAGTGACAGCCTTTTTCCTCCACAGGATAAATGCCAATACATTTTCTGATAAAATCTGAACAACTTTGGAATGTATACAAAAATTATCATGTACCACATAACTTATAAGAATTGCCTTTGCTATATATTTAGAAATGTTCATGTAGGATCCATATAGACGAAAAGCATTATTGGTTTTTTTTTTATTATTCCGTACATGGACATATTGCTACTAAACAAGTTCATTTAAGAGATTTTTAAAATTGTATGTACTATATACTACAAAACATGTCCATTTCATTAGCATATTGTTAAATATTTTCTATCAAATATGACCAGCTTTGTATTTTTAAAAAAGGTACATTTACCAAACCAGTTGACTAGGTTTTATAGGTAAAAACATTGTTTTAAAAGATGCAAGGAATAGTACAACTGAATGCAAAATTGCAACCTAGAACAGGGGTGTCAAACCTGTGGCCTGCGGGCTGGATTTGTCATGCGCTGGCCATGCCCACCCCCATTTTAGCAAAGGGGAAAAAGTTGGATACATCATGTTACAATGACATGTTATGGCAAGTTTGATACCCCTGATCTAGAACTTCAATAACAAGATTCACATTCAATGATGCTATGCATCATAACCAACATATACTTTAAAAATGTGGCTATTCTTTCCTATTTAATCTTACTGTCATAATTGGTTACATTCCAACTGGACTATTAGTAAAAGATCCAATCTGAGTTTGTCTCTGGGACCAAAGGTTTACTCTTCTGAGCTTTTGGGGTCATGTTAGAGTGCATCCTCAGGGAACATCTCTTTATTAGAATATGTATTTTGGGCTATTCTATGAGTTATATTTATGTGGGTATTTATGAGTCATATTTATGTGGCCATTACTGCCCAATATTACTTGCCCAGAAAAACATATTTGGGGAATTCACATTCCAAGGCTTTGATTATCATATATAAGCATATTTTATTATATACATGTTACAAGATTTTAAAAAATGACACCCATTTTGTGTAAAACTGAGCCAAAACGTTATTAGATTTACACAAGCGCTTTCTTATGAGAGTATTAGCTAATATATTACAGGACTGCAATGATTCTCTGTATATTCCACCCACATAGAAAGATGCTGAGGAATTTCAAACCTGGTATGCATCTTCTAAACAAAGGAGGCCTGATTTATAAGGCCTCCTTTAATGCTTCTATGAAGATATACATTTTGCCTAATGTAGCTATGTTCTTTCTGAAAGTTTACATGACTCAAAAGCAAACCTTTTTATATGCACGATTCTCACTATTTGGGGGGCAGACCATTAGTTAACTTTCTAGTTAAAATCACCTGGGTTGCCATGCAATACAATTAGAAATAGGAATATAGAATAGACTTATTGGATGAGTTCCATCTACTGTAGTTAAAGCAATCCATGTCATACAGTGGCTAATCAGATGTAAGAACAGGGATTATAATATAGTTTTTGTACAATAAGTGGGTGCCATCATCAAATGTTTCTCAAATTCTTGCTCTGCTTATGAAAACAAAATGAAGAGGTCCTTAAAAAACCTATAGTATTTCAGAAATCAGTGACAAAGTATGATTATATTCTAAGGTTGATGGATTATAGAAAGAAATCTTCCAAGGACATAATTTCTATTTTTCTCTTATGATTGGTCATTCTACTTTCTGGTCATCTTTTTCTATAGTTCATTCAGCCAAAGCACTTGGATTAAAAAGATCATACCCCATTGATTCCAAAGGGGTACGAACTGGCTTATAGTCAAGTATTTTAGCTTAACTGGCTTGTGAATGAAACAAGTTATGTTCCTCCTTAAATCCCAGAAGCAGAAACATTCCTCAGAAAAAGCCATTAATGAGGATTTCAGATCAGTCTGGTGAGGAACAGAGTTGTGATAAAGCCAGAAGCTTATGATTTGCCAAACCAATCTGTAATCCTAAGCAATGCCTTTTCTAAAGGGACTTCATTGCTATAATATCACTAATATATTGAAGTTTAGCTTTTTCTCTCTTTTTTGGCACAAAACTATCCAAATGTTCTAATTAACTTCTGAATGACTTAGTATCTCCAAGTTTTGAGTTTTATTATTTGTCCCCTGTAAATGAAGTTTCTTATTGGTGTTGCTCTTGATTTAAAAAAATCATTGTTTCTGGAGAGTAATTTATGTCTAATTATGAGATATTGTAAAAATGGAGAAAATTTTTATATCTTTCTTATTTCCTTGTAAAATATAGTGTTCATAGTTACATTAGAATCTGAAAACTAGTTTTAGTCATGGGTGTAGGGAATAAAAACATGTCAGATAAACCAATTTTTGTTTTTATATATAGAAGAGGAGAAATATAAAATGATGTTCCCAGAATTGAAAATTGGCATTATCACCCTGTTCCAGACATCTGTGTATATTATATAATGAACGAATGGACTATTAGTAAACTTATCTAATCACTTTAATAAATAAAGGAAAAAGCATTATGTATGCCTAACAATAGCTATGAAATTGAAATATCAGTGGTCCCCTCCAAATCACTGTATCTTAAAAAACAAAGAAGATGAGAATATGAGGAACAGGTTTAGAAATGTAATGTATGTATACAATCTGATAACTATATTGCATTGTACTGTAAATGTTAAATATGAGCAAAATCAGCAAAAGGCATAAGAATAAGTTTGAAAGCAGGTCCTTCATTTGTACTCCATTCCTGCCCTTAAAAAAATAGAGCTACTATATGTGGGGTGCAAATTTCTCCTCAGACACTAGATGACAGCAAAGATGTTGATTTTTCTGTATCTCTTTGGTCAACTGGATTTTTATAGTAAGATATAGTACACGTGTGTGAGCACACAACATACGTACCCTCCCAATTAATTTAAAAATTTGTTAAAGGAGAATAAGAAAGCTTATAGCAAAATTAACTTTGGTAATTCAGTGTGAAAACCTTGAAAAAGACATTGGATTTAATGAATATTGGATTTAATGAATGCAATATTTAATCACAAGATCTGGAGGTTATAAAATGGGAATGGGTTAGGGTTTGTGTGGGATTGTAAATTGGGGCTTTAAAAGTCACTCCATGAGGTGCAATTGAACACATATTATTAAAAGAAGCAAAAAAGCATGTATTTCAATAATTAAAACCATGATTTCAGCAAGTGCTTATCTGCCTGCTGTGCAAGATTAGAAATGTTAGATGTTTACATGGATTCTAAAGCAATTTCTTCTTTAGTGATGATTGTTATATCTATTTAGAAAAAGGTAATAATACCTGATGAAATGTATTATTCATTTTGTTTATGTATTTCCCTTATTGATAGCCACTTAAGTAGGTGATTATGTATATGAAATCAATAGTGAGTAATGAGAGATGGTGAAATATCCTTGAACATTCACCAGAAGGCTTGTTATTATTTTGCGTGTCTATGTACAAATCTTTATGTATTCATTGGGGTCCCCTTTTTATGCTTTGTTTATTATTTGGAAACTTTTGGAGATTTAACAATGGTTAATATGAAAACTATTATTTCTATTTATCTTGTTTATTAGTTATTATCTATATTATTTATAAGTAAAATAATGTCAAAATTCAGTTCGGTTTTTATTCTATATACAATTATGAGTATTAGAAGGGACGTGTATGTGTCCAAGTTTGTCTCCTCCCTTGAATAGGCCTAACAGGAAGCTGTAACAATATATCCACTTCATCAATAAAGTCCTGTAGAAAGGATGATGTAATCAGGGAAACTGGTTAGCTCAAGGCATAGAGAAGCCTGCTTCGAATGCTGGAGAGCACCAGTTCAAATCCCTGTAGAGAAGTATGGCCAGCTGACGAGGGCTAAGGAGCCCGAAATGGATCCATCCTGGTCTCTTAATTAATTATTATTAATCATCCCTTAAAGAAATTTAACATATATATATATATATACATACATACATATATATATATGTATGTATGTATGTATGTATGTATGTATGTATATACTGTATGTAAGTATGTACTTTGTCACAAGACCCTGGTAAGCCCCAAATAAGGGAGGAAGCAAAGCTGCTTTCCTTTTCTGTCTTTCGGCTCATCACAAGAGACCATGCAGACAGAAAGCTATTTGTTTCATTGCCTTTTGTTTACATTTGTGTTGGTAAATAAATAAACAAGGGAGACTAGTATAGATCTATTTAAAGCTATTTAGCTCTCATCAGCTACCCATATCCTTACTGGGATTTGAACCTGGGTCGTTTTACATGTAAGGCAGTTGTAATTGGCACTAGGTCACAGACTCTCATCCTGATCAGCTGAGTCAGGGGAACAAGTATATGTACTAATGAGAGCTAAATCGCTTGAAATAGATCTATACTAGTCTCCCTTGTTTATTTATTTTTAAGCACAAATGCAACACAAATGTAAAAAAAGGCAATGAAACAAATAGCTTTCTGTCTGCATGGTCTCTTGTGATGAGCTGAAAGACAGAAAAGGAAAGCAGCTTTGCTTCCTCCCTTAATTTGGGCTTACCAGGATATTGTGACACAGTACATATACTTGTTCCCCTGGCTCAGCTGATCAGGATGAGAGCCTGTGGCCTAGTGGCAATTACAACTGCCTTACATGTGAAACGACCCAGGTTCAAATCCCAGTAAGGGTATGGCTAGCTGATGAGAGCTAAATAGCTCGAAATAGATCTATCCTAGTCTCCCTTGTTTATTTATTTATCAGCACAAATGCAACATATATATATATATATATATATATACACACATATGACTCAGTCACAGACAGAAGCCTGCCTGATGATGACAAGTGAGATCTTGTCGAAACGTTGCAATAACATTTCTATGCCTTATACACGGGAAAATCCCCAAAGCCAGCAATACCAGCATACCTACACTCGTGAAAATCTACGAAAACTTATATATATATATGTTTATCTATTATCTATTTATCTATTATCTAATTATCCTTTACATATATATATATATATGAGAGAATATTATCACAGCTCCTGTTCAAGGGTCCCTTTAAGGGGAGGAGACTTAACGTCATCCCTCTCTGCCCTTCGACTCAACCTAGAGATCATCCAGACAGAGAACCAATTAGATTACTGCTGTGTGACATTTTTTAGATATGTGTTAGATTTTTAAGGGCTGAAAATAAAGAGACCAGGATGGAATAAGCCTGAAATGGATCCATCCTGGTCTTTATTTTCATATATATATATATATGTTTTCTGAGGTTTTCGCGGGTGTTTGTATGTAGGTCTTTGGTTGTTCGGGTTTTCTCCCGCGTAGAATTGGAAGTATCTTCACGACATTTCGATGAAGTCTCATTCATCATCTTCAGACTGGTGCTTCCGGCTTGGTGCTTCCAGGAGCAATGTGAGATCTCAGCCGGTTCCTCTTTTTAACTGCCAGTGGGTGTGTGACCTGATTGGGTGGGAGCTTGGCTGCATTCTGATTGGGTGGAGGTGTGTTCTGATTGGTAGGGGGTTTGGCTGTGCTCTGATTGGATGGGAGTTTGGCTGTGCTCTGATTGGATGGGGGCGTGTTCTGTTTGGGTGGGGGCCTGGTTGTGCTTGTGTTAGTCCGAGTTGCAGAGGGATTTGACCTGTTGAGCTGCATTACTGTTGTTTGGCTTCGCGTTTGTGGTCGTGCCAAATCTCCGTGGTGGGCATCAGTTTGCTTCATGTATGGATTGGAGGGGTTTAAAGTGGCTAATAATGCAGCTGTGGTCTGGCTTCTGGTTTGTGGTCAGGCTTCTGGTTTGTGGTCATCATCGGTGTGGGTTTGGGTTTGCTTGGGTTTGCCCACTCAGACCCATAGTTAGCTCCATAGGCTCACCTCTACAAAACCTAGCCAAATTTCTCACCAAACAACTACAGCCCTATGCAGAATCCATCACCTCACACCTCATTCCAGTTCATAGAGATCATAAAGAAACACATCATAAACAAACGCAAAGTCAAACAACAGTAATGCAGCTCAACAGGTCAAATCCCTCTGCAACTTGGACTAACACAAGCACAAACAGGCCCCCACCCAAACAGAACACGCCCCCATCCAATCAGAGCACAGCCAAACTCCCATCCAATCAGAGCACAGCTAAACCCCCTACCAATCAGAACACACCTCCACCCAATCAGAATGCAGCCAAGCTCCCACCCAATCAGGTCACAAACCCACTGGCAGTTAAAAAGAGGAACCGGCTGAGATCTCACATTGCTCCTGGAAGCAGCAAGCCGGAAGCACCATACTTGGATACTTCCAATATATATATATATGTTAGATTTTTAAGGGCTGAAAAGAGGGATGACGTTGAGTCTCCTCCCCTTAAAGGGACCTCTGAACAGGAGCTGTGATAATTATCCTTCATATATATATATATATGTAATCAGGGAAACTGGTTAGCTCAAGGCATAGAGAAGCCTGCTTCGAATGCTGGAGAGCACCAGTTCAAATCCCTGTAGGGAAGTATGGCCAGCTGACGAGGGCTAAGGAGCCCGAAATATATATATATATGTTAAATTTCTTTAAGGGATGATTAATAATAATTAATTAAGAGACCAGGATGGATCCATTTCGGGCTCCTTAGCCCTCGTCAGCTGGCCATACTTCCCTACAGGGATTTGAACTGGTGCTGTAACAGGAAGCTGTAACAAAATATCCACTTCATATATATAAAATCTAACATATATATATATATATATATATATATATATATATATATATATATATATATATATATATATATATATATATATATATATATATATATATATATATATATATATATATATAAATCTAACATATATATATGTTAGATTTTTTTTAAGGGCTGAAAATAAAGAGACCAGGATGGATCCATTTCAGGCTTATTAGCCTTCTTCAGCTGGCCATACTCCTTCTACTGGGATTTGAACCAGGGCTTTCCAGTATTTGAGGCAAGCTCTCTATGCCTTGAGCTATCTGGTATCCCTGATATATCAGCCAATTTACAGGACTCTTAAATGAAGAATAATTATCACATAATTATCACATATAAAGGGACCTCTGAACAGGAGCTGTGATAATTATTCTTCATATATATATATATATATATATATATATATATATATATATATATATATATATATATATATATATATATATATATATATATATATATATATATCCCTTTATTTACCTACCTATCTACACTCACTCTCCCTACCTATCTACTATATTTCTCTCTCTCTCTCCCCTCTATCTACCTACATACCTATCTACCTATTCTCTCTCCCCTCTAGCTATCTACCATATTTCTCTCTCTCTATTTCTCTCTCTATCCCTTTATCTACCTACCTATCTACACATTCTCTCTACCTACCTACCTACTGTATTTCTCTCTCTCTCCCCTCTATCTACCTACTCTCTCTCTCCCCTACCTATCTCCCTATCTACCGTATTTCTCTCTCTCTCTCTCTATTTCTCTCTCTCTATCCATTTATCTACCTACCTACACACTCTTATCTCCCTACCTACCTACTGTATTTCTCTCTCTATATATATATTTCTCTCTCTTTCTCCCTACTACCCTACTGTATTTCTCTCTCTTTCTCTCCCTCTCTATCCCTCTATCTACCTACCTGCTTTTTAAAAAAAATTGCCTATTCAAAACCTGGGTGTGTCTTATACTCCGGTGCATCTTATACTCCAAAAAATATGGTAAGTCTTTTTTTCTGGATTGGATTAGACATATTGAATCCAAATTTTCATAATCCTTTTATGATGTGGCTATATTGTGGAGCTTAAGAAATTGGGAGAACACCTAGGATTGGCCATATCCATTTTCTGAGAGCTAGAATTGTTACTAACCAAACTTTTGCATAATGCTGAAAGGATCATCGCTGTCTCTTTGGCCTCCCAACTTCTTTGGGGTAAAGATGATGGTTAATTGTTCCCGTGGTTAAGGAAGGAAGGAAGGAAGGAAGGAAGGAAGGAAGGAAGGAAAGAAGGGAGGGAGGGAGGGAGGAAGGGGGAGAGATACATACAAGAAATGAGGGAAGGAATGGAGGGAGAGGGAGAGAAAAGACAGAGAGAGAAAGAAAGAGAAAGAAAGAGAGAGAGAAAGAAGGAAAGCAAAAGAAAGGAAGGAAGGAAAAAGAAAGAAAAAAGAAAGAGAAAGTGGGGGAGACAAAATAAAGGGAAAAAAAGAAAGAAAGAAATTTAAAGGGAGAGAGAGAGAGAGACAAAAGGAAGGAAGGATGGAAAAAAGAAAGAAAGAAAGAAAGAACCAAACAAACAAACAAAGAACTTATGATCACAATTGAGCCCAAAATTTTGGTTGCTAAACAAGTGCGTTGTTAAATGAGTTTCACCACACTTTCTAAGTTGGCTATGCCCACCCGGTCACACAACTGCCAAGCAACTCCCACCCAGTCACATGACCACCAAGTCACTCTCACAAAACAGGGCACACCTACAGAATAGGTTCTAAAAAATTTGAAACTCACCTCGGGCTCAATGCAGCATTCTGCCATTAGCAGCTGCACCGGCAATGAGCCTTGCTCTGCACTTCTCTGAGAGCTGCTGCACCCATGCAGTGAGCCTCACAGTATTCTTGAAAGAGCAGTTCCACGGGTGCAGTGAGCCTTACTGCAGATTTCAGACAGTGTTCCAGACAGTGGAACAGATGGCAGGACTGTTGTAGCAGTGATCCTACTCCTATCGGTCTCCCCACTCGCCACCTCCTTCAAGTCAAAAAGACCTCCACGAAAATAAGCTCAAGTGCTTATTTCGGGGACAAAAGAAAATAAGATTGCGTCTTATTTTCAGGAAAACATGGTAGTATATGGAAACACATTAATGACACTTTTAATGGCACATTAAAGATATTATTGCATACTAACAAATACAAACCTTCTCTTAAAGGAGAAGATATGCCATTTTGCACAATTAATGCACAATCGTGATAACGTAAGAAAAAATGCAACTGTTTTTCCCAACATCTCTGGCCTCGGCAGCCAGGGTAACCTTTGGCTTCCCCATTTATTCAGATTTAGAACTAAATTCAGTAATGTAAGTTTAACTAAAATCTCAAAAAAAGGAAATGGTAATGCGTTCAGAGGCAACTTCAATAAAGCAAAAACAAAACAGCTTGATATTCAGCAAAACAGGTGATTCCTGCTGAGTTATGAATTGAAAACCAAATTGTTTTGACCTGCTTAACTTAACAAATGAAATAAGGGGGAAATGGGCACTTGTCTCCTGAGTTACAACACAGAGATATTTCATTATACACATCTGGATACTACAATACTTTTTTTTAAAGTCTGTTTTTTGTCAGTTTCTTTAATGAAAATTACTGTCAAAATATTTAATTTAATAAATAGACCTAGTGATTTAAAAGAAATAATATATTGTGTTAATTCTTTTTTCCTCCACCACAATTATAAATATAAAAAACTACTAGAAAACAAGATTTTCATAGCAATTAACTTCCAGGTGATAGAGTTTTCAAAGGCCTATACTTGGGCAAATATCCAAAACAAGAAGGAAATTGTACCCGTGTTTAATCTTGCCTTATTTGTTGAAGTACTCTTAATAGTTGATTTCTCCTTAAGGTAGAAGTTACCATTTTATAACCTACCTTGAAAATGTTTGCATTTGTAACACAGTCTTCTCATTCACTAATACTATTTTTGAGTGTTTGAGTGTTTCTGAGAATCTCAGATAGTCAGGATAAAACAAGGATAAAATTGTATAAGATAGTAAGATGAGCATTTTCAAATCTTTCCATCTTGTTTATTAAAGTTTATATCTAGACAGACTTATCTAATAGTGACTTTATTGCATTTTACACACATTAGAAGGAAATTAAATTACCTACGTGCCAACACTTTTTTTGTATTTTTCTCCTGATCTGTTGAAAGTTCATGTGATTTTAATATCTAGTAATAATGCTTAACTTTGATATTTTTTTCCTTAATGTATGTTAAGAAAAATTATCCACTCTCTTGGAAAACCTATTCTGGAAATACATAGAAAGTGTCATGTATAAAATTAATATTTATATGTAATATATGAATAAAAATGAGGATGCTACTTTAGCTTTTGGCAATATAATCAATATTGTCAATTATTTCTAATTTTATAGGCAAAAAACGGAATGAATAACAAGATATGTATAATAATATGCATTATTTATTATATAAATCTATGTCTCCCATCTCATAAGCATGATTGGATAACTAACAATTAAAATAGAATAAGAATAAACCTAATGATAAAGATTCACAAAAATATTTCATGTTGAAATAACAAAATATCACACTAGCTGAGAATCCTCGATGGATGCAAGAGAAAGAAATGGGCTCAGTCATACTATCAGAGAGAAATATGCAGAAAGAACAATATAAATTATATTTCTTATGTAATAACAAATATTCTTTCTTCATTTTTTTTCAAAATAAAACTGGTTTCATTTCAATCAAAATTCTGTGCTTAAGAAAGGCAGCCACATAACAGTCAACTGTTTCTAGGTTTTTGTTACAAAGTTGACTTTTCTTTAATTTCTTTAATTTCAATCTGCTCCTGAAATTGATTGAATCATTTTTGACTGAATGCTGCCTTGTTTGCCAGCATGTTATGCTATATTGACAGTTTAGTCCAGTCATTGATGTTTCCTTTAAAAAAAACATTATATATATGGCTTGGCTAAAGTGCTAGGCTCCTTGCCTGGCATGCAACACAGCCCTGGCTCGAATCCCAGTAAAGGGTATGGCCAGCTGATGAGAGCTAATAAGCTCGAAATAGATCTATCCTGGTCTCTCTCTAATTTAATGTATTGATCAGCTCATAAAACTAACACACACACACACACACACACACACACACACACACATATATTGCTAGACTGGACAAATACCTTGGAGTTGGCCATTTAAAATGCACAGCACCAAACACAAAGAACATCTTTTTAAATTTGCTTCAATGAGAAAATATGAAATAAAGTGGTTAAGCATGTGGAATTGACCAAGGACATCTTCCAAAGTTGCTGAATAAATCTGGAACATGATATGACTACTTTGACCACTTGAAAAGAGATGTTTTGTCCTCAGTTCCACACATACCAAAGCCAATTGGTAATTGGCTTTGTGTGACTCTATTAGTGGATTTCCATACCCTGGAAGATAAAAGAAACACAAGTATTCAATTAAAATAAGTACACATAAAATATTTTATGGCTCACTATATTACTATTATTTTTCTTTTCACCTTTGAAATGCAAGGAAGTTGTAGAAGATAAATACTATCAGGGCCCATAAATAGTTTGATTCACTGCAGCTTGTAGGATTGAGAATCAATCAAAAGGATTTAAGTTAGTCATGACTTCCAATTATCTCAATGGATTTACTTTAAGTCCAGTTAAGGGTTAGATTCCATTTTTGTTTTACTCCAGTTACCACAGATTAATATTTGATTTATTATGTGCCGTCAAGTCAGTGTTAACTCTTAGCAACCATACAGTATATACAGACTTTCTCCAAAATGATCTGTCCCCAGCTAAGCTTTCACATCTACCAGCAATACATCCATCACCACTCTAATCAAGTTCATCCAGTATATATTTGTAAATGTAAAAGGGAAAAAATATTTGAAAAATTCCAAAACAAATTTCTACATAAAGCACTTTTTTCTTATTTTATACACAGAGAAATGAATACTTCATAGTAGAGCTTCATAATCCCATACTAGGAACTAATACAAAGCTAAGAAAACTATTAGCTATGTTGTGCCATTTTTATTTCTATGAAAAAATAAAATACATTCATATTTGGTTATTCTATATTTGGGGATCCTCAGCAGGTGGTAACACTTGGTTGACTTTCCCTGGACATGGAAACTAAGTAGGGTTCATCCTGGTCAGCACATATATCAGTGATCTCCAGAGAATAACCATTGGCTTACCTGAATGGTCATTTTCTAGGTGCTGTGGAAGAGTCTAAGCAAGGGTTAACTTCAGCTTGCTGCCCAAGGACAAAATGGCACTTAGTGGAAAAGTCCAGAGCACCCACAGATCCATGCCAAGATTAAAGCAGGGTATGGCCAAAGCAGCCACTCAGAACATTCTTCCTGAGGAGGGGAAGACCTGTCTGGAAGCATGGAGCAAGGTCACTGGAATAACACCCCTCCCAGCGGTGATCTACTGTTGGAGCCAGGCAGTGGCAATCAAAACAGCCAGAAGGAAAAATAAAAACATGCCAAAATTAAATGCTCCAAAATGGCTACCCCACATCTTAGAGTGACACCGGGGACTGTCGGCAACCCAGAGAGCTCTGAGGAGCCTCCGGGACAAGAAGAAGTCCTCTGACAGCTTTTTTTTTGGGGGGGGGGACTCAGATTTCCTACCTTCCCCCCATGTTCATCAGCAGCTGCTGAACAAACCCCCCGTGGTGGTGCCTCGACTGCAAAGATCGTGGAAGGCAGCTTTACTCTGAGCAGCCTGCTCCATGCGGTTGATAAGAGCCGAGGGGGGGGGGGAATTCTAAACTTCAAAGGAACCTAAACTACCAAACTAAAAAACAAAGATAACAAAGGCTACCCTGTTTGGAAAGTCCAACTTTGCTGCTCAAGTACTGGAGCTCCCCAACTGTGTCCTTATAGGACGACTGAGTTTTTTAAACTGGGTTCTATAAGGAGCAGTAAGCGTGGCTACATAAACTTTGAACTCAATCCTTGGGCAGCAATCTGAAGTTAACCCATGCTTGGACTCTCCAAGCAGCGCCCAGGAGAATGCACAAATGATAGACTATTGATTAAAAAAATTGATCACTGAATCTAGGAATATTCAAGTGCTAAATGAGTCTGGGAATTTATTCAAAATTTGAAGGTCAAATAAATATAAATATAAAGTGATTCTTATAGAGTATATTCAAGGTGTTAGTTATCATCTTTAAAGCGCTCCATGGCTCGGGACCTAGCTATCTGCGGGATCGGTTTCTGCCCCATACATCCTCACGGCCTATTCGCTCCCACAGAGAGGGACTTCTCCGGGTGCCATCCGCTAGACTTTGTCAGCGGGCGACGCCCAGGGGAAGGGCTCTCTCTGTGGCGGGCCCGGCCCTCTGGAACGACCTTCCCCCCGATATCAGAACGACCACGGACCTCCACTCCTTCCGTATGAAACTGAAGACCCATCTTTTTCGACTGGCCGGCCTTGGATAGTCTCTCTGTCTATAGATTTCAAATGTATTTTAAATGGGATTTTAGTCAATAATTTTAGCACGGGATAAATTGTTTAATTGTGTTTTAAGTTATGTACCTTGGTATTTATTGTTCTTATTGTTTTATTTTTCCCTGTGCACCGCCCCGGGTCCCTGTGGGGAGAGGGAGCGGTTAATAAATTCGATTATTATTATTATTATTATTATTATTATTATTATTATTATTATTATTATTATTATTATCTGACTACTTTTAAATTTTCACATGTAAGCATTTCCTTCTTTTATTCCCATTTTATCTTTCTAGCTGTTATACCGTGTTGATATAAAAGATAATGAAAAAAAGCTGAATTGAAGAGTGCCATTGCATATATTGAAGTTTTAATTTTTTTAAAAAAAAAATACACCTATTCTCATTCTACCTCTGTAGGATGTCTGTAATGTTTGTGTATGAAGGAGGAAAAAAATCTACTTTTTTTTTTTTACAAAAATGAAGACTTCTGGAATTGCCAAGGCTTTGGCATAGTTATTCAATGCTATATCAATCCTTTTAAAAATTATTCCAGTCAAGCATTTGGTTTTTTTAAACTAATGCTCTTAATGCTTTTATATATGTAAAGTACTCTAAAATAGTCTGTTTGGTGTAATGGTTAAGGCATTGGGATAGAAACTGGGAATTCTAGTCCATGTTAGCCAAAGCCAATTAGGTGACCTTGAACCAGTCATTCATGCTCAACCTTAGGAAGCAGGCCGAGCAACTGCAGAGACTTACCCAGGTACTCACTAGGAATCAACACTGGTTCAAAAACATGTGTGCACCTGCGCACCTGCACACACATCTGCATGTGCACACACACACAAAGATTGCAATCTATTTGGTATATTTGTATTACACATTCATATTTATTGCAGATAATAGCCTTCTGGGTGCGTTTCAAGGTTTTAGTGACCATCTTTAAAGCGCTCCACGGCAGTGGGCCTAGTTACTTGCAGGACTGCCTTCTACCACATACCTCCACTCGACCTGTCTGCTCCCACAGGGAGGGCCTCCTTAGGGTGCTGTCCGCTGGACAATGCCGGCTGGCGATGCCCAGGGGAAGAGCCTTCTCTGTGGCAGGTCCCGCCCTTTGGAATGACCTCCTCCGAGACCTCCGGACTATCACCAACCTTCGCCTCTTCCGCCGGACTTTAAAAACCTATTTCTTCCATATGGCCGGCCTGGCATAGCTGCTACAACCATATTTTATTAGAGCTGGGTTTTAAATTAATTGTTTTCTCTTTTTAGCACGGGTTAAACTGTTTAATTGTAGTTTTAAATTTTGTAGAATTTTTATTGTTCGTATTTTTGGGTTTTAAGTTCCTGTGCACCACCCTGAGTCCCTTTGTGGGAGATAGGGCCGGATAGAAATTTAATAAAAGTTAAAGTTAAAGATAAAATGAATGATTATGCTTATACTTTACACACTTCCAGGAAATGTAATATATTCTGTCAAGAATGAAGTACGAATATGTTGCCTTTAACATAACCTGGAGTCAAAAATAGTAAGTTCTATTTGATCTCATGAATTATCCTAAAAAGTTCCTGTCACAACATTCCTGCACTCCACAATCTGAAATTTGCCAGCTTTCAGCTTTCATCAGCTCAAAATCCATCCAGTTCCAATTATAGCCAGTTCCTTTAAAAACAAACAAGAAAAGCTTAAATCATCAAAATTTTGCAGCTGCTACAATTTCCCAAGCTGGGTGTATGCAGGTTAGCAAACATGTCAAGCCTTCTGTTAGTACAATGTTTTAATGCCATGAGGGATGTATATGCACAATCCCTATTTTTGTTGTTGTCAGGATAGTTTAAAATCTCCATAACACAGATTATAGGATGTAATTCTTTTCTTTTTTTTCATATTGTTTGTAGATCTTTGTGATAGATAGAAGACCTTCCCATATGAGTCCAGATATTTTTGATGATGCTGATGCAATGTTCCACCACCAATGGCTACAAAAATCTTCTGGACTACAAGTTGGCAGCAAAGACATTTAAAAAGTCCATTTACTTGCTGCCATGTAGAGCTTTTGGTGCTCAGATGTAGGAATAAGGCAAGGTGTCAAGTCAAAGGAAACTATGTTCCATAATCCACTTAGAAACAGCAGACCTTACAACACTAGATAGATTGAAACACAATCTTTGAACTTCATTTCATAACTGGCTTGTTCTTAGATGATCAAAGTAGCCTTCAGGATATGAGATTTCACTGTTCTGCCTTTGTCTTTTAATCCCATTGAATCTTCATCTAGAACCTCCTGTGGCACCATCCTTGAATTATGCATCATCAGTCTGTTTCACTAAAGATTTACTAGGCATATAAATCACTGGTAAGCCTACTCAAGCTGATGATGAATTTGACTAATACATCATATGAACAAGACGTTTAAGTGATAGATCACTGTAAAGAAGGTGTTATGCAGAAAAGAACCCAGGATCATATACCCTGCTAGAAAGTGTGCTCATTTTTTTAAATTAATGGGCTTTTAAAAAATTTCATAAAATGAATCCTGGATATTTTAAAAAAGAAAGGCAAAAGCAAACATATATTTCAGTGATAGATGGAATCACTATGTGTGAGTTAGGCAGCTATACAAATGTAATAAATAAATAAAACAATTACCTGATATTGATAGTTATGATGTTACACTACGTTTTCTCCATATAATGTGTATATCTATGGTATTAATGATAACATTGAAAGAAGAAAATATTAATAATTCAGGCTTGAACTTGGGATCCTTGGTGTTCTCTGAGCTTATTGGTTCTTTTGCAAACATTTTATTACCAAACTATCATCAAAGCACAGTGATAAAACAAAAATAAGTTATTTTGCAAACAAATGTATATTTTAGCTGGACAAGCCACCCAAGCAAAGCTAAAATAATTTCTTAAGTTTAACCAAACTTTTCCATATTAATCTCATAACATAATAAAAGAATAAAACTGAGGCTGTCCTAGACATGATAAATGAATGGTTTAATTCTAAACAATTTTCTATATAAAATAATTCCTACTTAAAGTTCTAACCAATTTTTCAATTTCATTTCAATTGTATATTGATATACTCATGAGCTATATTTTGGATAACTTGCTAGTGCTACACTAGACATGGTAAACTTGTGCTTCTGTAGATGTTGATCAACCACATCCCATAAACCATGGTCTATGATGAATGATGGGAGTGTGGGTAGAGGGTAGAGTGTGGTGGCAATTGTGGATCAACTATAGTTACTAATTTGAATCTATTCTCTATTATGTGTGACCAAACAACAGGGTTCATTATTTTCTGTGCTCAAAACTCTCCTTTCTATATAAATAAAAATGTAACAAGAGTTTGTTCAAAATCGCTAATCTCAGAAAGTACTGCACCAATTGTTTCCAACTTTTCACACAATGTTCCTTTGAAGTACAGCAACAATGATATGTAAAGATTGTGTGGATGTCACACCTGTGCCAGGGGCACGCCATGCAAATGTAAAAGTGTGGGTCTTCTGAATTTTTCCCTCACTCGCTCACTCGCCCCCTCCCTTTAGCGGCTCCTCCCACCCAGTCACTTCTTCTGCTGCGTCATGTACATGTGTAGCATTGTGCACTGACGCTCTTCCCCGCGCTTCTACATCATCATCATAACGGTCACATTCTTTGGCAGATTGGCTTTGTAGTCCCAGGTCGATGGGAGGCTCAAGAAGAAAGAAGGCTCCCCCCACCACTCCTTACCGAGCCCCAGCCCTTCCCTCACCTCAGGGGCACTGTGTCCACAGCCATTTTTGTCTGACTCCCAAGGAAGCAGCGGGGGAGGCGGTGGCGGCAGCCTCAGCATCGGCTCTTGGGCCAGAGGGGTCACCATCTTGCCCAATGAACTACCCTTCCCACAAGGCCCTGTGGCCCTAGTGGCATGAGGCATATATGCACGCACGGACACATGCACGCACACACGCATGCTGCATACGGCTTCTCCTGGGGGGAGGTGTCTGTGAGCGAGAGAGACTGCATTTCCCATGGGGCCTTGTGGTGGCACATTGCCAAGGACAGCGCGGGACATGGCACATGCACCTCCCCATGCAAGGATAATGGAAGGCTCCACCTGGCAGCATTTCTTCACACTGCAGAAGGTGTCGGTGCACAATTGGCCATGGGACCTGTGGGTCTCCTATCTGGGGCAGGTGTATGGCCTCATTCCCCTGTCCGAAGAGTACTGGGGTAAGGGAGCAGAGTTTTGGGTGCAGGGCTCCCACCCACCTTCCAATCAGAGCCTCCAGGTGGAGAGGCAGTCTACCTGAACTGGGGAGGAGTAGGAAGAGGAAGCTGTCCTTGCTGGCAAGGGTGGTTATCCAGGACAGGAGTGGAAAGAAGGGCAGTGAGGGAAGAAAGGAGCTGGAGGGCCAAATTCAAGGCTTGCATAGCTCCGGAGAGGTCAAAATAGTCAAAATGGCAGCCTCAACTATGTAGTTAAAATAGATAGAGAGATAGATATCCATAGAGATAGAGAGAGGGAGGGGGAAATGTGGTAGATAGGGTAGGTAGGTGGATAGAAAGGGAGAAGGAGAAATACGGTAGGTAGGTAGGTAGGTAGGTAGGTGGATAGAGAGGGAGATATAGTAGGTAGATAGGTAGGTAGAGGGAGAGAGAGGGAGAGGGAGAAATACAGGTAGGTAGGTAGATAGAGGGATAGAGAGGGAGAGGGAGATGTACGGTAGGTAGGTAGGTAGGTAGGTAGGTAGGTAGGTAGGTAGGTAGGTGGATAGAGAGAGGGAGAAATACAATAGGTATGTAGGTAGGTTGGGGGTTATACAGTGGTTGTGTGTACATGTTTGTGTGTGCAGGTGTAGATCTACACATTGGTTGGCCAATGTGTGGCCAGGAACGGCTAGTTACAAATAAATCAATAACTGTTGTTTCACCTTATCCCTACAATGAAGCTAGTTCCAGGACAGCATAAGAATCAGGGTGCTACAGATAATTACAAGTATGATTATCCAATTGTTTTATGCCTAACACTCACAGTCTCTTGGTTTCTAGCTCAGTTCCTTTAACCAAACTAACGCTTCTTCCTACCATCTCTGGTGATGTGTCTGACCTCTGAGAAGAACAAAACAAAATCCAACCACAAACTGAATGACAAATTTCAAAAAGCATCTACAACTGGCATCTAGTTCTAAAGTACATTCAGACAACTAACAACCCCCATAATTTAATGTTTATTAACTTCATACCTAACTTTTCTTATATATATTCGTAGATTTGCACGGGTGTAGGTATGCTGGTCTTGTTGTATTCGGGTGTTTTCCCGTGTAAGAATGAGATTGTTTTTCAAACGTTTCGGCAAAACCTCACTTGCCATCTAAGGCTTCAGTCTGTGGTTACGAAGGTGCCGCCCTTCCTTAAATCTTGGGTGGGGGGGGGTGCTGACTCTGTTGTTGTGAGTGGGTTGATTGGCTGTGCAGCTGTATCATGATTAGTAGATTGATGCTGATTGGTCTTATTTATATGTTTCTCCTTATTTTGAATTTCAATGACTTGGGTGGAAGGTGGGGCTCGTCTGTTGATCAGTGCTGGTTTCCAGATATCTGGTAGGTGGGAGGTGTCATTACGTTTGTTCATATTGTTAGGTTGTTTCTCTATTTCGATGGCTTCTCTGATTATTCTTCGGTTGAGCTGTTCAGCCTTGGAGATCAATTTAGTTATGTAAGTGGCAGGGCAGGTTTTACATGGAATTTTGTAGACTCCTTGGCTTTCTAGCTGGATCTAGCTGGATCACAGCCAAAATCAGCAAAATTCTCCACAAGCACAATATCAAAACAGCCTTCAATACTGACAAAAAAATGGGACTTCCGCTTCCGCCTCCAACAGCAACGGACGGGTCCCTGGCTCGTCCGCCGCTTTGCTCTTCTTTCTGCCCCCCCCCACGGGGGCGAAACGCCCCAATTTTGGGGGTTTCCCGTAAGGCTGGCTCGTAGGGGCCGTTTTCTTCCCACGGCGGTGGGAGAGCGGCCCCTGCCTCAGCCTAGGTGAGGGAAGGCTGGCTGCGGGGGGGAGACGCCTGTCTCTGTCTTTGCCAATGGAGAACGGAACAGCTGCTTAACTGACGAGTGAGCCAGACGTCCGGGTCGGAAGGCTCTCCCGAGGCTCGGCTACAGGGTGGAGAGTGAGTGTATTTTGTTGGCTTTTTTTCTCTGATGGCAGCACTGGACTCAAAAACTGGGAGGGGGGTGTTTTTTCCGTTAAACCCCCCCTCGGATTTAAAGCTGCGCTTTTAAATGGTTCCTCATTGCGAGGAACGGACCTTTTCTTATGTGAATTGCCTGGAGCTTACTGAAAGCGAGTGAAAGTGATTTGCGCTTGCAACAATGTTTCTAAGCTCGATTGGCGTGTTACAAACTTTCTCTTTGTTACTCTCTCCGGCTGGCTTCTGGCTTGGGCGGTGGAAGATGGCTACTTTCTGCTCCTGAATGACTATTTACTTATGGAAAATCACCAGCACCTCTTTGTGATTTGGATTCTCTCCTGCGTTTAATGAAGAATTTCCCTTTTTTTTTTTTGGGATTAATTGATTCCCTGTCTGGATTGCCTTTTTTTTTTACTACACTGATATAGAAAAGTATTTCTTCTCTGGCTACTGAACTTTTTACAGCCCTGATTTGAAACTTTCATCTCCTGACTTGTCTCAGCTGCCCCACACAAAAAACGCCATTTTAGTGGCATTGAGTTTAATAGCTAACCATGGAACAAAAATCAGAGCTGGCAGGCCTGGAACAAAGATTATCTTCTCTGGAATTGGTTATACAGACCTTGGTCCAGGAAATTAAATCCCAGAGAGAAGATAATAATAACTTCAAGAAGGAACTTCTGGAAACTCGCAAGCAATTGCAGGAGAATACACAGAAGACTGAAGATCTGAAAGGGGGGCTGACTGAGGCAAAGGGGGAGCTTAAAAATGTCAACAATGAAGTGGGGGAACTAACTGGGCATATGACTAGGATGGATTATGAAAGGATGTCATATTTTTTAAGATTTCAGAACATTTCTGAAGAATCTGGTGAATGTCTTCCTGAACTCATGAGCACAATTTTAGCAGACTATTTACATAAACCCAAAGATGAGATCAGGGGGGACATTGACCTAGTCTACAGAATAAATTCAGCATATGCCAGGATAAATGAAGTACCCAGAGAGATACACATTAAATTTGTTAGAAGGTCAACCAGAGAGGGGATTTTGAGGGCGCAGAGAGAGGGTCTGCTGATTTACCAACAAAAGGCTGTCGTTATCTTGAAGCAGGTTCCCAAAAAAATCAGAGAAATGAGAAGGAAATTTTCCTTCTTATCTAAAAAATTGTTTGACCACGGGGTCTGGTTCAAATGGGCGATGCCCGAACGGATGCTGGTGTTCTGGGAAGGAGGAAGAGTGAAGATTAAAACAGTTGCTGAGGCTGAAGCCTTTCTCAAAAAACATTCCTCAGTCCTGGGGGAAGATCCAGGGGGGGCGGAGGGGGCCACGGCCCCGCCCACTGGGGGCCAGGCGGGAGGGAAAGAAGATACAATTGCCAAAAGACTTAGATCCAAAAAGTGATTTTTTTGCTTGTTTTTCTTTTTTTTATTAACTTTCTTTTTTTTATTTTCTATATACCAGGATGTTTGTACATGTCTACCATCTCAGAATTGGAAATGTGATATGTATTCACTTGTCTTTATCTTGTAGTATTTGTTTTTGACATATTTCTGTATTACTGTTTTATTATGTAGCCCGGGATGGGCCAAGGACTCTGACGCAAAGGCTCTCAAAATGTTTTTGTAAACCCTTACCTTACCCTTAAAAAATTGTTAAAACCCAATAAAACTTTTTCAAAATAAAAAAAAAATACTGACAAAAAAATAACCAACATCCTAAGACATCCCAAAGACAAGATCCAGCTAGTGAGATCTTGCCGAAACGTTGCAAAAACAATTTCATCCTTACACGGGAAAACATCCGAATACAACAAGACCAGCATACCTACACCCGTGAAAATCTATGAAAGCAAATATCTTACCTCTATGGGGAGGAAACCTTTCTGCTCACCAAGACTGTTAGATCAGACAAAGGATTCCGACTCAGGCATGGTCAAAACAACAGGAATGTTTATTCACACTATTTACAATGCACACAAGATTCAACTGGCAAGGTTTCTTCTCTGGCAACTCTTATATAGAGTTACCAGGCAGGAAAACTACTAGCAAGCAATTGCAACATTGTAACTCCTTTCCAGACAGATTCCAGTCAGCTCGTCTCAGTCAATTAACGCAGCTGCCGGATCTGTTCCGGAATGCGGTGACTCACAGGTTACCAGACTTGCTGTCTGGTTCGTAGACCTGAGGACTCAACAAAGACCTATGAAAAACTTGAAGTGCGAAGAGCCACCATCTGGTGTGACCTCACATTCCTACGAAACTGCTGAGACAAAAGCCTCATCCCCACATACTTCCAACTAAAATTTCATTCTAAAACCTCAGCCATCAAAATGATCCTGAAAAGAACTGAATTAATGCTAAACAGAAACGAACTTCACCAAAAAAGATTCTTGCTAAGCTAAATAAAGAGGGATCTACTCAAACTCCACCTCAAACTCAGCAACAAAATCCACCCAGCACTCTGGGACAAACTAAAACAACTAGCCTTCTGGAGAGCTGAAACAGAAACCTCCTACAAGACAGAAAAACACACCAACAAATTTCAAAGACTAGAAAAACAACAGAAGCCCAACTCCCTCCCACTGAAACTCATGAAACAAAGAGTACACAACATATCAGACAGAAGCCTCACCACAGCTGAAACCAATGTCCTTTCCAGAGGATTCAACTTTGCAATCACCCCTAAATGTATCCCCACTGAAGACATCATATGTGGAGTGGAAGCCTCACTCATCAAAATCAACTCAGATGAAGCCAATAAAATCAGATTTGCAGTGACTAACGTGCTCTGCTCCAGCAATCCACCCAGAAACAACTTATATCCAGAAGAAAGAAAAGCTCTCTCTAACGTGAAGAAAGACAACAACATAATCATACTCCCAGCAGATAAAGGCAATGCCTTTATCTGCTGGGAGTGATGAATACATCTGATCTGGTGGTGATGAATACATCTGATTACCTACTCCAAGACCCTGCCTACAAACCTCTAAACAAAGACCCCACCACCTACCTGGAAAAAACCACCAAAGCCAAAATAAAAGCCTCTCCCATCAGTGAAGAGATCCAGCAAAGAATCATCTCCAGAGACAAATCTTCCAAATGCCCCAAACTCTATGGCCTCCCCAAGATACACAAAGAAGGAACACCACTCAGATCCATAGTCAGCTCCATAGGCTCACCTCTCACTCCTCTTCATAGAAACAATAAAGAAACAAAACCTACAACCCAGCAATCTACTCGTGAGTTTTGATGTCATTTCCCTCTTTACCCAAGTGCCTATAAAAGAAGCCTTGACAGCTATCCAGAACAAATACAATCCCCCGAAGCACATCCTGGATCTGACTAACCACTGTCTAACCAACACATACTTCATTCATAATGGACAAAGATATAAACAGATAGAAGGAGCACCCATGGGATCACCCCTCTCACCTGTCATCGCAAACTTATACATTGAACATATTGAAACCAATGCCTTAGACAAATCTGAACACAAACCCAAACTCTGACTCAGATATGTAGATGACACTTTTGTAATTTGACCACATGGAAAAGAAAAACTGGACAACTTTCTCACACACCTCAACAACGAAACCCCAAAATATAATTCACCATGAAAATAGAAGCTAATAACCAACTTCCTTTTCTAGACGTCCTAATCTTCAAAAAACCTAATGGCTCCCTGGGACACACCATCTACCGGAAAAAAAAAACACCAACTGCTACCTAAATGCACAATCCTATCACCACCCTACACAGATAAACTCTGTAGCCAAAACCCTCATATAAAGAACCAAACACCTAGCTGATAAAGACCACCTGAAAACCGAATTACACTTTTTCACAAATGCATTAATATCCAATGGATTCCGAAGAAAAACAATCACCAACCTAATCCAAAAAGAGACACGCCCCCCCAAGAGCCAAGACACAGAACAGGAAAATGGCATTGCCCTCCTCCCATACATCAAAGGCACCACAGACAAAATCAGTAAAATTCTCCACAAGCACAATATCAAGACAGCCGTCAACACCAACCAAAAAATAACCATTATCCTAAGGAATCCCAAAGACAAGATCCAGCTAGAAAGCCAAGGAGTCTACAAAATTCCACGTAAAATCCGCCCTGTCACTTACATAGGACAAACTAATAGAAGAATAAGTGCACACATCGCAGAACATAAAAATGCAGTTAAAAATCATCTTAATACCTCATCTCTTTATCAGCATTTCAAAACTACAGGACATGATATTGACTTTCAAGGAACTAAATTGATCTCCAAGACTGAACAGCTGAACAGGAGAATAATCAGAGAAGCCATCGAAATAGAGAAAAACCTAACGATATGAACAAATGTGACAACACCTCCCGCCTACTCGACATTTGGAAACCAGCACTGACCAACAGATGAGCCCCACCCTCCACCCAAGCGGTTGAAATTCAAAATAAGGAGAAACATACAAATAAGACCAATCAGCATCAATCTACCAATCATGATACAGCTGCACAACCAATCAACCCACTCACAACAACAGAGTCAGCACTCCACCACCCCCCCAACCAAGAATTAAGGAAGGGCGGCACATTCGTAACCATAAACCAAAGCCTGAAGATGGCAAGTGAGATCTTGCCGAAGCATTGCAAAAACAATTTCATGCTTACACGGGAAAACACCTGAATACAATAAGACACACCCTGTTAGGACCCCAATTAAGGGAGGAAGCACACTGCTTTTCTTTTTCTGCCTTTCGGCTCATCACCAGAGACCATCTATTCTAGAAAGAAAGCCATGAATTCTGTTGTGTAATTTTTTTTTAATATGTGTGTTAGGTTTTTGAACTGATCAATAAATAAGTCAGGGAGACTAGGATAGATCTATTTCGAGCTTATTAGCTCTCATCAGCTAGCCATACCCTTACTGGGATTTGAACCGGAGCTGTATTACATGCTAGGCAAATGCCTTACCACTTGAACCACCAGCTTCTCTTCCTGCTCAGCTGAGACAGGAGAATAAGTATATACTTTGTTCCACAACACCCTGTTATGTCCCAATTAAGGGAGGAGACATACTGTTTCCTTTTCTGCCTTTCGGTTCATCACCAGAGACCATCTAGACAGAAAGCCATGAGTTCCGTTGTGTAATTTTAAAATATATTTTATATTTATATATATACATATTTGTAGATTTTCATGGGTGTAGGTATGCTGGTCTTGTTGTGTTCAGGTGTTTTCCCATGTAAGAATGAGATTGTGTTTTTTTTCATATATTTTTTTTGCATTTTTTATATCTTTTTTTTTATTGAAAAAGTTTTATTCACACAAATTTTCCCCCTTTTTACCCCCCCGACATATAATATAAATCACATACAAATACTATACCCCCCTCACCCCGTCTTAAAATAAGTTTCTCATTCAAATATTATACCCCCTCGCCTCCCAGCAGACACAATATAAGTTTCTCTTAATATATCAATATCCCATTAACACCATCTTCTAAGTTAACTAAACATATAAAAAACATAATATAAATTTCTCTTAAAAAAAAACCATATCCCATTATTCCCCTCTCTAGATAAATCATACATATATATTACCCCACCCTCCATCCTAACCCTCCCCCACCTCCCATTCAAACCCACCCCCCTGACTTCCGCTATACACCACTCTAATAATTCCAAGCATCCCAAAAATTATTTACTCTATTCACCTATCAATCTAAGCATTCTTACCTAAAAGCTACATAGTACTTCCTAGTCTGATATTTATTCTTGCCGAAATAGAATAGAATAGAATAATTTAATTTATAGACCGCTCCTCTCCCCGTAGGGACTCGGAGCGGTGCACAGGGAAAACTAAAACCACAATACAATAAATATACAAATATAATTAAGAACAAATTAAATCTGGGCCTGTGCTAAAATCCCCTTAACATGCTAAAATACCCAATTAAAACAGCTAGACCCTGTAGAGAGAGGCTACCCAAGGCCGGCCAAACGGAAAAGATGAGTTTTTAATTTCAGACGGAAGGAGCGGAAGTCCGTGGTTGTTCTGATGTCGGGGGGAAGGTCGTTCCAGAGGGCTGGGCCCGCCACAGAGAGAGCCCTTCCCCTGGGCGTCGCCCGCTGACAGAGTCTAGTGGACGGCACCCGGAGAAGTCCCTCTCTGTGGGAGCGAATCGGCCGTGAGGATGTATGAGGCAGGATCCGATCCCGCAGATAGCTAGGTCCCGAGCCATGGAGCGCTTTAAAAATGCTGACTAATACCTTGAAGCGCACCCGGAAGACGACAGGCAGCCAGTGCAACTCGCGCAGAAGTGGAGTTATGTGGGCAGATCTGGAGGTACCCAAGATTGCCCGCGCGGCTGCATTCTGAACCATCTGAAGTCTCCGGGTGCACCTCAAGGGAAGCCCCATGTAGAGAGAGTTACAATAGTCCAGTCGCGATGTCACGAGAGCATGAGTGACTGTGCGAAGGGCGTCCCGATCCAATAGAGGGCGCAACTGGCGAACCAGGCGAATCTGGTAAAACGCCCTCCTGGCCACGGCTGTCACTTGATCTTCCATGGACAGCCGGGCATCCAGGAGGACACCCAAGTTGCGCGCCCCATCCACAGGGGCAAGATGTTCACCCCCTATGGCCAGCGATGGAGTCAGCTGGTTGAATCGGGCAGCCGGAAACCACAGCCACTCGGTCTTGGTCGGGTTGAGCCTGAGTCCGTTACTTCCCATCCAGATCCGCACGGCTTCCAGGCACTGGCACATCACTGCTACGGCATCGTTGGGGTGGTTTGGGGTAGAAATGTACAGCTGTGTATCATCAGCGTACAGGTGGTACTCTACCCCAAAACCACGGATGATCTCACCCAGCGGCTTCATATATGTGTTGAACAGGAGAGGCGAGAGGACCGACCCCTGAGGCACCCCACATGTGAGGGGTCTCGAGGTCGACCTCTGCTCTCCTGTCAACACAAATTGCGATCGGCCAGAGAGGTAGGAGGAGAACCACCGTAAAACGGTGCCTCCCACCCCCAACCCCCCCAGCCGATGCAATAGGATACCATGGTCGATGGTATCAAAAGCCGCCGAGAGGTCTAATAGGACCAGGATGGAGGAACAACCCCCATCTCTGGCCCTCCAGAGATCATCAACCAACGCGACCAATGCCGTCTCAGTGCTATGCCCGGGCCGGAAGCCGGACTGGCGCGGGTCTAGATAATCAACTTCCTCCAGGTGACGGAGAAACTGTTGTGCCACCACACTCTCAACAACCTTCGCCAAAAAGGGAAGGTTGGAGACTGGACGATAGTTGTTTAATAAAGCTGGGTCCAAAGAGGGCTTCTTAAGGAGGGGCCTCACCATAGCCTCTTTTAGGGAAGCAGGCAAGGAACCCTCACCTAAGGATGTGTTGACAACCTCTTGGAGCCAGCCTCGTGTCACCTCCCAGGATGCCAGTACAAGCCAGGAGGGACACCGGTCCAATAAACACGTGGTGGCTCGCAGTCGCCCACGTAGCCTGTCCATATCCTCGGAAGTAACGGAGTCAAACTCCTCCCAAACAAGATCTGTCTCGTGGCATCCCACTGGGCCATCAATGGGGGCTAGCTCGTTCTGTATCTGAGCGATTTTCTCCTGCAGAAAAGTCACAAATTCCTCTGCTCTGCCCTGTAGCGGGGCTTCCCGCACCCTCTGTTGAAGGAGAGAGCGGGTCACCCTAAACAGGGCAGCAGGGCGGTTTTCTGCGGATGCTATGAGAGTGGCACAATGATGACGTTTGGCCACTCTCAGCGCCACAATGTAAGTCCGTAACTGGGCTCTTACTTGTGTCCGGTCAGATTCAGAACGGGTAGACCTCCATCTTCTCTCTAGGCATCTCTTGTGGCATTTCATCCCCCTCAGCTCCTCGGTAAACCAGGGAGCCAGGGCGACTCACCGCCGCAAGAGAGGCCACAAGGGCGTGACCCAATCCAAGGCCCCCGTGGTCGCAGTGTTCCATGCGGCCACGAGGTCCTCCATCGGGGCGCGGGTCAGGGGTACAGGAAGTGGCCCAAGCGCCGTCTGTAACCCATCCGGGTCCATAAGGCGCCTGGGGCAAAACCAGATCGATGGCTCTGGTTCCGCCTCCCCGCGGAGGGGAGTAGCGGTCGGAAAGTCGAGCCGGAGAAGTGAGTGGTCTGACCATGACAAGGGCGTGATGACTATATCCCCTATACCCAGATCACTCTTCCATTGGCCAGAGACAAAGATGAGATCCGGTGTATGTCCACCCTCGTGGGTGGGGCCTTGAATTAATTGGGTCAGGTCCATGGCCGTCATGGAAGCCATGAACTCCCGAGCTGCCACGGATGATTCGCCCACCGATGGCAGATTAAAGTCCCCCATGACCAAAGATCTGGGGGTCTCAACTGCCACCGTAGCGATCACCTCCAGGAGCTCGGGCAGGGCTGCTGCTACATAGCGGGGAGCCAGGTATACAACCAGCAAGCCCAACTGCCTCCCTAGGCCCCACTTCACGCAGAGGGACTCACAACCGGTAGTCTGTGGCACAATGGTCTCTCTCGGCTCAAGATCTTCCTTTATTATGACCGCCACCCCACCACCCCTACCTAGGGCCGGGGGCTGATGAAAAATGCGGTAGCCTGGTGGGCACATTTCAACGAGGGGGAGTCCACCCTCGTGGCCCAACCAGGTCTCCGCTATTCCAGCCAGGTCCGGCTCCCCCTCTGACACAAGGTCATGGATGAGGGGGGCTTTGTTGACAATGGACCTGGCGTTACAAAACATCAGCCTCAGGCCCTGGCTCTGTATTCCCTGACCACCTAGCCTGTGGGGGTTGTGACACCTAACCGTTTGCAACCAACGGCTACGTGTCCCCAACCGGGAGGATGGAACTTGCCTCCCCTCGGACCTGCCTCTCCCCACAACCTTCTGAATGGAAATGCCCTCCGCAGGAACGACTCGTGTTTCTCCCCCCCTCACGGATTCTTCCGCTTCCCTCCGTCGCCTGTTGGCCTGGCCCTCTCTCTCTAACTGTACATACCCTCCCTCCTCCTCCCTGGAACCCCCTAAAACCCGCATTAAAAACCTCCCTAAAAAACCCCTCAACCTGTTTGCAAAATGTTGCAAAAATACTCTCATTCTTACAGAGGAAAATACCCGAATACAATAAGACCAGCATATACATATATACATACATACATACATACATACATACATACATACATACATACATACTTACATACATACATACATACATACATACATACATACATACATACATGTTTCCAGACTTTGCCTAGCTTCAGCAGATTTAGCATTCGGCTGCACAGTGCTTTGAATTTGACCAGTAAAAGCTGCATGAATGCAGAATTTCTCTCAAGGCCTAACTACAATGTCTGCAACATTCTGGATATGCATTAGATGTCAGCAAAGAGACAACTGATATTAGCACTTTGTGATATTTAACAAAATAACAGAGTTGGAAGAGTCCAACCCCCTGCTCGGGCAGGATACCTATACCACTTCAGATAAATGGCTGTCCAATCTCTTAAAAACTTCTGTAGATAAATCATTCCACTGATTAATTGTTCTAACTGTCAGAAAAAAATCTTCTTAGTTCTAGGTTGGCTAGCTTCTTGATCTGTTTCTATATTACTTTTCATAATTATTTAAACATCTGGTTTTGCTGATCTAGTCATTTTGTCAAAATATGGATTTTGAATTCTCCCCTTTCATGGATGGAGATGGGAAGACATCGGAACAAAAAGCAGAAAGGGTTGGGGGAATTAAGGAACAAATAAATATGCATTTAAAAAACCCTACATATAATTTAATAAAAATGGCATAATTTCCTTAATTGTATTCTATTTGATGTAATATAGAAATGACTATACAATATCAAAAATGCTATATGCCAAGATAATCAATAGGGTCATTTATAGGCAACAGGGTATTTTTTCCTGTCAAATTACCATTATGTTAAAAGAATTAAGTAAAAATTGGATATACAATGGTTTTGTTATGGGTTTGACATTTGCATTTCCACAATATGAGAAGATCAATAAGTAGAAAGTTTAAAAGAGCTGAATTGTAGTAAAGAGATCAAAGGTTGATCCAATAGTTTTGAAAAAGATAGCCTTTTATGGAATAATACAATTTAAATTCAAGAGGTTGGTGCTTAATTCATTTTTACCCAAAGAATCAAGTTGTTCGTCCTTCGGTTCATCACTCAATATTTTCCCCTGAGTGCAATAGTTTTATGATTTTCCAGAGGATATTTCATTTAATTTCTATTGGGATTAGTTGGTTCCCTGGATTTGAATTTCAAGTTTAAAGGAAGCATTTGATGTTAATAACTTTTGTATGTAGAGCTCCATTGAGTTTGGATTTTTTGGATCCAGAAGTACTTTTCCATAAGATTATATTTTAGTAAATCCCTGTGTGTGGAAGTAAGATAAACACACATCACTGAGTTTGTAACTTCAATTAAATTATTGGGTTTTTTTTTTCTCAGCACATCAAACTATATTTTGAACACTGAATGCATGAAGAAGCTGTTTTTTTTCTTATTGGTCATAAGCACTTTTCTAACACTTCAAGACCTGAAAATGGGTCTCTCTGTATTGTTAGATTTCAGAGAATATTAAAATACATACATTTGAAAAAAATCAAATATACAGAACTCCAGGAAATAAAAAATACTCCAAAGGCAATGGCAAACCAAACTTTTACTGCATCTTTTCCTCTTCAGAAGCCTGTAGAAATGGTGGCTACTTAATGAATAGCAGAGGGGGATTCAGTCATGTGAGGCTCAAAGCACTTTTGAATCATTTTTTAAAGTATGCAAAGCCCTAATAGGAAGTATAATGGCTTCTGTCTCTCTCAATAGATATTGTCTCTCTTCTTCTTTAGTATATTTTCATTTATTTAATGAGAGCTATTATTAGCTGGTTCATAGAGATATATATTTGAATTTTAAAATCCATAGCAATAAAAGAATAAATTATTGATTTTCAGCTTCAATATTCCATCTATAAAATGGAAATAATGACCCAGTCCACAGAATCATTGTGACAAACATTTGTGAACTGTACTTCAAATACAGTACTTCAATATCCACAGAAGTCAGACAGAAGCTATGATGAAGTTTATGTCATGATGTTATTGTCTACATGATACAAAATACATACTTGCATTATTTTCTGACATCAGGGTACATGTTATGCCCTTTGCTTTTCCTATCAACTTGCCCCTTTTCCCCATGGATGTCCCCATGGATGTCCGGGTAACTACCATTGATTTACAAGGAATGAAGATGGGAACTTGCTAGTAGAAGCTTATTGTGTGAACATGTGGAGACAGCTGAGTGGGAAAATCTGTATAGACGTAGCCAAGTATGAAAGCCTCTTGGTCTTCTATGTGTAGGAAATTAATTAAAACTAAGTTAGACAAATAGTTTATTGTATTTCTCTGCCCATACACTGCTTCATCTATTGCCTTTGTTCTTTATTATATCTTACCTCTCTATTTGAAGACAAGTTTATGCAACCATTTTTCATTTTCATTTTGACCAACCCGCCTTCCTTGATATATTTATCTTGCAATTCAGTTCTCATCCATTCACTCTGTATGGCTAGCCACTCTAAAGATATTTCTGTTTTGAGCACCCACTTTTCTTTTCAATCTTTATTTATTTTTCATTCAATAGGTTTGCTTCTATTTCTTCTCCTTTCAGTTCACGTAGTTCTTATATACTCTATTCTTACTATATTCAAATTAATTCTTATGTCTCCTGGCATAACTATCTCTCATATTCATATAATATTTTATTAGCAAACATTCTGGCTTCTTTTCACAAGTTTTCATTTCTTCAGTGGATCACATGCATCTTACTATCTTTCTGGAGTATCCTTAAATCAGAAAATGTCTCCATTTACTTTATTCATTTTTGTATATATTCTACCAGTATGTGAACATTTATATACTTGGTCTAATTTTTTGCCATTTATCTCTGACATGAAATCACTTTTTTTCTATTTTTTTCTTGTGAATACAACTATATTGATCTTTGATTTTCAGATCTATATTCTTAATCTATCTAACATTCAAATACTCAGCAAACAGAACACTACTAGTTGAATACTAAGTGAAAATACATCTATTTATTTCCTGACCATTATACTTCTAACATCACCAGGATTATCTCTTTTAAATTCATCCATAAATATTTTAAACAGTAAAAGAAGGAAGCACACATATCTGTCCTGTTAGTTAAACCACTCACTAAGCCTTCCGTTTATTTTCATGCATGTTTTGCTTCGATGATATAGCTATTTTATCACATTCAGCAACCAATGCCTAACCTCTATATTTATGCAATATGTGCCATAATTCAAGACTCTTCATTTTTATCATATGCTTTACTTAAATCAACAAAAATGCAATATATTATTTCTTACATTCATGTTTTTTCAATGACCTGCTGAACAGCAAATATATACTATGTTTTCTGCCCAGCTCTGTTTTCAGTTATGCTTTCTTGTAGAATATTGTATTGCCTACTTGAAATGTTTATTTCAATTGTTTTATTTTGATTTAGAAACAGCCATTCAATTTAGCATCAGTTAGACAAACAATAACTTTTTATACATGGACTATAAATGTACAGTCATTGATATGAATCAATTATGCCAAGTATTAAGATACTAGTTTAAGAAAACTACTAGTTTAGTTTTCTATTGATAGGTCCTTAACAAATAACTAGGCATGAATGAGGGTTCCAGGGTATCTTTCTTAATTTGTGAGAAAAGCCATTATTCTTGATACTGGCCTGCAAGTATTTATTGCAAATACTGCCTAAAAAGGTATAAACATGCCATATCAAATGCATAAAAAAACACATAATAAATTAAGAACTGATCAGAAAATAGTGGTTTTTTTTCATTTTATGACAAAGCTTAATGGCATTAACAACAGTTTCCCCATCACCTGGAGGAAATTGATTATCTAGACCCGCGCCAGTCTGGCTTCCGGCCCGGGCATAGCACCGAGATGGCATTGGTCGCGTTGGTAGATGATCTCTGGAGGGCCAGAGATGGGGGTTGTTCCTCCATCCTGGTCCTATTAGACCTCTCAGCGGCTTTCGATACCATCAACCATGGTATCCTATTGCATCGGCAATAGGGTGGGTTGGGGGTGGGAGGCACCATTTTACAGTGGTTCTCCTCCTACCTCTCCGGTCGATCGCAATTTGTGTTGGCAGGAGAGCAGAGATCGACCTCGAGACCCCTCACATGTGGGGTGCCTCAGGGGTCGGTCCTCTCGCCTCTCCTGTTCAACACATATATGAAGCCGCTGGGTGAGATCATCCGTGGTTTTGGAGTAGAGTACCACCTCTACGTTGACGACACGCAGTTGTATATTTCTACCCCAAACCACCCCAACGATGCCGTAGCAGTAATGTGCCAGTGCCTGGAAGCCGTGCGGGCCTGGATGGGAAGTAACAGACTCAGACTCAACCCGGCCAAGATCGAGTGGCTGTGGTTTCCGGCCGCCCAATTCAACCAGTTGACTCCATCACTGGCCATAGGGGGCGAACACCTTACCCCTGTGGATGGGGCGCGCAACTTGGGTGTCCTCCTGGATACCCGGTTCTCCATGGAAGATCAAGTGACAGCCGTGGCCAGGAGGACGTTTTACCAGATTCGCCTGGTACGCCAGTTGCGCCCCCTATTGTATCGGGATGCCCTGTGCACAGTCACTCATGCCCTCGTGACTGGACTCATCCCGACTGGACTATTGTAACTCTCTCTACATGGGGCTCCCCCTGAGGTGCACCCGAAGACTTCAGCTGGTCCAGAATGCAGCCGTGCGAGCAATAATGGGGACCCCCAGGTCCACCCATGTAACACCACTCTTGCGCGAGCTGCACTGGCTACCTGTCGTCTTTCGGGTATGCTTCAAGGTGCTAGTTGTCATCTTTAAAGCGCTCCATGGCACGGGACCTAGCTATCTGCGGGATCGGATCCTGCCCCACACATCCTCACGCCCGATCCGCTCCCACAGAGAGGGACTTCTCCGGGTGCCGTCCACTAGACTTCGTCAGCGGGCGACGCCCAGGGGAAGGGCCTTCTCTGTGGCGGGCCCAGCCCTCTGGAACAACCTTCCCCCCGACATCAGAACAACTACGGACCTCCGCTCCTTCCGTCAAAAACTTAAAACATACTTTTTCTGCTTGGCCGGCCTAGGTTAGTCTCTACCTCTGGGGTGTTAGGGAATTTTTAGTGTTTTAATTGGGGATTTTAGCGCAGGGACATTTCTAATTTAATTTGTTTTGTATGTATTTTATAGTATTTTACATTTTTCCCTGTGCACCGCTCCGAATCCCCTTGGGGAGAGGACGCGGTATACAAAATAATTTTATTATTATTTTTATTTTTATTATTATTATTTTTATTTTTATTTTTATTATTTTTATTATTTTTATTATTTTTATTATTTTTATTATTTTTATTATTATTATTATTATTATTATTATTATTATTATTATTATTATTATTATTATTATTATATTGTGTCATGCATAGTGTGTGTGGTGTGCGTGCATGCACATGTATATGTGTATTGATAGTAATTTTCATAAGGGCTTTTTGTGTTTGAGTTTGAGTTTTATTGGACTTACCGTATTTTTCGGAGTATAAGATGCACCAGAGTATAAGAGGCACCAAGGTTTTGAAGAGGCAAATTACAAAAAAAAGTAGGTAGGTAGATAGAGGGATAGAGAGGGAGAGAAAGAAAGAGAAATACAGTAGGTAAGTAGGTACATAGAGAGAGTAGGTAGGTAGGTAGATAAAGGGATAGAGAGAGAGACAACTAGAGAGAAATAGAGTAGGTAGGTAGGGAGAGAGAGATAATGTGTAGGTAGATAGGTAGGTAGGTAGAAGGATATAGAGAGAAAGAAATACAGTAGGTAGGTAGGAAGAGAGTGTGTGTAGGTAGTTAGGTAGATAAAAGAATAGAGAGAGAATAGAGAGCGAAATACAGTTGATAGGTAGGGAGAGAGAGAAAGTGTGTTGGTAGGTAGGTAGAAGGATGTATGTATGTATGTATGTATGTAT
Source organism: Rhabdophis nuchalis (assembly GCA_039707465.1). NCBI lineage: Eukaryota > Metazoa > Chordata > Lepidosauria > Squamata > Natricidae > Rhabdophis > Rhabdophis nuchalis. The sequence goes on along the minus strand of CM077647.1, from coordinate 41,324,126 downwards.
GTATGTATGTATGTATATGGTAGGGAGGGAGGGAGGGAGGGAGCGTGTGTGTGGGTAGGTAGGTAGGTAGGTAGGTAGAAGGATATATAGAGAGAAATATAGTAGGGAGGGAGGGAGAGAGAGTAGGTAGGTAGGTGGATGTTTCCAGGTGTATTTATCCATGTCCTGGAGAAGGAAATCGCTGACAAACCTTAAGATTTTGTTTCTGCTGGCACAGAAACAGTTAAAGAGCAGGAAAAAAAAACATTTTATACTCTGCAAACCTCCCCTAAATGGCCTGTTTCTCCTTGAAAATGGGGCCATTTTTTCCAAATAAAAACCCTTGGAGGGGGGGGCAAAAATGAGCAAAAAACTGGCCCATTTATCATGAAAGCAGGCCATTTCTGTGTCAAATAAATTGCATCCATACCCCTACATAGGCTTATAGAGTGCTGCTGGGGACTCGGGGAGGGCAAAAAATGGCCCATTTGAGGCTAATTTCTGCCCTCCCCAGCCCCCAGGAGTTCTCTGGAAACTTCCATAAGGCTAGGCACAGCCATTTTGGTGAAAGGGGCGGGGTTCCAGGAGGCAAAAAATGCTGTATTCGATGTATAAGATGCACCCAGTTTTCAGCCTCTTTTTAAAGGAAAAATGGTGTTTTATACTCCAAAAAATACAGTATATGCCGCCCTTCACCTAAGGACTCATTCCAAAGCGAAGGCACTCCCACAGAGAAGGCTCTCCCCCTGGAAATCGCCAGCCGACACTACCTGGCTGACGGCACTCTGAGGAGGCCAACTCTGATCATAGTGGACAGTGAGAGGCTACCAGTGGCAGTAGGTGGTCTCGCAAGTACCTGTGGCCTAAGCCATGGAGTGCTTTAAAGATCATAATTAACACCTTGAATCACACCCGGAAGACAACCAGCAACCAGTGCAGGCCGCCTAAAAGGGGTACCCTCATGACAACCTGCACGGCCGCATTCTGGACCAGCTGGAACCTCCGGGTACTCTTCAAGGGCAGCCCCATGTAGAGAGCATTACAGTAGTCTAGGCCAGAGAGGACGAGGGTATGAGTGACTGTGCATAGGGCATCCCAATCCAGAAAGGGGTGCAGGCAAACCTGGTAAAAGGCCTCCCTGGTAACGACCGTGAGGTGTTCTTCTAAACTAAGCCGCATATCCAGGAGGACTCCCAGATTTTGGGCCCTCTCTGAGGGGGCTAAAGTTTCACCCCCTATCATCAAAGATGGTACGTGATGCACAAATCGGGATGGCGGGAACCTCAGCCTTGGAGGGATTGAGCTTGAGCCTTGTGTCATCCTACAAGGAAATTTCCCAACACAACTACACTTGAAGCCTTACTTACTTTTAATATTCTTAAATATTTTTTAAATAATTTCTATCTGTGCGTTCTTTGATAGAGCACATAGATTTTCTTTACTTCAATTTTATCCTGTCATATATCATTTAAAAAAAAATACATTGATTCTGCTTCTTGTTTACATCACTCACCCACATACAAGTTTTTTGATTGTTT